>CAXKVI010000003.1:52195896-52267103 GCA_964058755.1 Campiglossa producta
TTGTTTTGTACTGAACTATGAAAGTAATAAACAAAACGAAATAGTACCGTACAATAAAGTTTATTTTCGTACACTGGTTTTGACGACCTTTTTATTTTTTATTTTTTTTATTTTGCCGGCTCGAGGTCTGATTATTCGTAAAATAAAACACGGATGTTTTAAATTATTTTTCCAATATATTTCGGTTATACACGATAACCGTCCTCAGGGTGAACTATAAACAAACATAGAACACAAAAATAATAACATATGTATAAATTTACATCAAACAAAAATTTTATAAAAATCAACAACTTTTAACAAACATTCATAAACATTAATAACATACATTTTAGACACGTCTTTCCCTTTCTACGTGGAGTTCACAGTATAACCAGTATTTGCACTGAGGTGAAAGTTCTCCATGGAGGTGAATTTTTCAGAGTTGAAATCCATGGTAGGATGGAATTTCGCGGACGCATGGTTGCATTTCAGTAACAAAAAAACTTTAGAAATATTTCAAGAAAAAAAATGAATTTAATGTATATATTCCATGAATTAATATAATATCATGAATTTACTGCACTACAAGAAGTATAAAAAATGTATATTAAAGGCCATATTGTAAAATTTCGTACAAATGCATATTGATGATCGGCTCTTTATGAACGATGCTATTAAATAGTAGTTTTGCGCAAAAAAGCACCCCTGTTAGTTGAGGACATTGAGGTGAATTTGAAATTCTTAGAAATTTTCCAAAACAAAATAAAGAAAATATTTTGCTTGCAGTTTTATATTTATTTATACTATTTATTTAATAGTAATATACGATTATCTGGTAGCTTTAATGTCAAGGTACGGTGTTAATGAACTATGAGTCATCTTATATATAAAAACTAATGTGTTTTTATTTTAGGAGTGTCCAGTCTAAATATTAGCTGGAGAAGTTGAAATACTTATTACTAACCGGATAAGTATTTCCAGTACCTGGCAAATGAGGACTATTGTTATTGTGAACAAAAACCATGAACTACAAGTTGCGATGGAGCATTGCAAGCTGCACGTAATCGTGGCTGCCGCCGGAGGCCTTTTTATTCCATCTATACAATGTCCCAGGGGGTACCATAACAGTCGCCCATACGGCAGTTGCTACCCAAGGCCTTTTTTGTTGCATCTTGAATGAATGAATTAATCTTATGCACTCTGCGTGGTATTAGTTTCCTTTAGGGGTCAACTTCTAATAATTAGCTAAAATTATGTGATATAGCTCAAAAGACGGCGTTCGGCCTCAGGATCTCGAATCCGGAAACGCTTTTTTAATATTTTGCTTCTCTGCAGAGATATTTGCAATCAAAGTTTCAAGTTTTCATGTGGTTGTTGTAATTTTATTAGACTGTCCCTAAAAACGTGCAAAAAAAGTCCCGCCGTGGCGGTAGCCACGGTTATGTCACACGTCCGGACTTGGGATGGCGTAGCCCAGGGTTATTTTTTATAAGCGCGGCCGAAGGCCGCCAACTCAGAAAAGTGTTTCGTACATAAATACCATGGATTGCGCCCCATTTTTGGTATTGGACCCGGGTCATTTTTCGGTTTTTTGACCATAACTTTTCACTAAAACAAAAAATTAAAAAAAGCGCTTCCGGATTCGTGATCCTGAGTCCAAAACCCGTCTTTTGAGCTATCTCCCATAATTTTAGCTAATATATTAGCAGTTGACCCCTAAAGGAAACTAATACCCTCTGCGTTTATGCTCCTTTTTGGGGAGGCTAAAATCAAATCTGTTATAAATGAAACAAATTAATATAAATTTTCATCATTTGCACAACTTTTTTTATTTCCATTTGATTTTCACCACGCGTGATAGGGTTGTGTTTAATCACTCAGGGCTGCATTTTGTTGAAGTATTTGTTAGATAGTGATTTTTTCTCTAATACGTTGACCTGCAAACTGGTTTTCCTTTCAGTTTAAAACGGTTAAAACAATTTAGGCATGCTCATAATCGATATAAAGTAGGTACTTAAGTTAACGTCAACCCTTTGATACCCTTTCCAAGGGTCTATCTGACGCTAAATTTAGTACCTACTTTATTTCGTTCAGATTGTTGGACAGAGACAGATAAATATACAAGACTAAATGGGCTTGCTCAAGAACATCCTACAAATTATGACGGATAACACATAATAATCAAAAAACTAAATTTATAATAGAACTATTTTTTCTACACCTTTTTCACTCGTACTTCAAAAACCGTAAAAATACTTTAGATAAGGTTAAATGCATTTAAGAATAGTGAATGGTAGTCCAAGACCCATACAATTATTTTCAGAATAGTCAATTGTATCTTAAAAACTGTAAAATATGCTTTAGAATAATCAACTGTACTCCAAAAACTATAAATTGTACTTCATAAACTGTAATTTGTACTCGAGACCGTAAATTAGACTTCAGAAGCTTAAAAATGTACTCCAAAATAATCAGTTCTACTTCAGAAACAACAAGTTCCAATCCAGAAGATGTTTCTGAAGTACATTTGATTTTTCTGGAATACGTTTTACAGTTTCTCGAATACAATGGGCTTCTTCGTAGCAAATTTTGCGAATATTAACAACCATTTACGTTTTTTAAAGTACATTTTACACTCTAACCCACAATAAAATATACAGGCAGATTCTAAATAATTTCTTACTTTGCGGATTTTCTCCCTCTCATATAATTTGTGAGCGAAAATGTATGAAAAAGGTTCACTAGTGAAATTTATTTAGATTGGCACGATAAGCTTTTTGTCGAAAAATTCTCAAATTTCGAAATTTGTTTTGCGTAAAATTTTGCAAAAATCATTGGATCATGTGTTTCAATTTTGTGATATTGGTGTACTTCAATTGTAATACTTTCTAATACCTCAGCGGACCACCTTCAGCTTATTGAAAGCCGATCATTGCTCATGCTTTATTGACCAAAATCACGACACGATCGCTCTGAAAATAGATACTCCAAGGAGTAACAACATTGGAATACATTGGAAAGTACTCTGAAAACAGAAACAACTGTAGCTTCTCGTTGTGACATTTAATTTTGACAGCTGACATAAATGCACGTAGACAAAGGCAACCTGTCTTATAACCGCGTTTTAACACGCGTTAACGCAGACTTGATCTAGTTTTATCTTTTTGGGTACCATGACATAATCAGCTGATTTTTCCTTGTATATTTTTTGGTTTTGTGCGTATTTGTCAAAGTTATAAATGTCACGCAACGCAATAAGGCTGTATTTGTTTTCGACTGAATACTCCTATGCGTGAGAAAAAACGCTGTGCATTGGTTCTTGGTTGAGTTGTAAAATAGTAATTTCTTTTTTTTAGAAATATAACCTAATATATACATATATAGTTTTACTTAAAACGCAAAATCCTAAATTTGACTAGTTCTCCTCTTTTAAAGTAATTTATTACCTCATAAAATTTGCAACACAACACCCTGAAATGCCTGAAAATAGTTGACTGCAACCCGAAGTTCTCTATGGAGGTGAATATAAGTACGTTTGTGTTAGTGAGTGCAACTACTGTCTATACTGTAGTGGAGTTGCTAACTAATTTTGTTTTTATCAGATGGCGAAATGAGAGCGCAGTATTCGCTACGTCTGTTTTGTGGTTAATTCTTGTGTTAGTTGGTGTGTTTAGTATATGTAGCATTTCCAGTGTTAATCTCTTTCCATACTGTTGTTCTTGTTGGAGTACTTTTGTTTCATCAAAATTCGGGCAGTGTTTACTCGTTGCACAGTGGGCCATAAGTGCTGTTTTCTGATTATTAATATTTATATCTTTGCAATATTTAAAATCTGATTTGTGTTGTGCTAATCGAGTCTTTAATTTTGATTTAGTTGTTCCAACATATACTTTGCTGCACGATTCTTTGTTGTTTCCGTTACAAGGGATTTGATAAATCACGTTACTCTTTTCCATTTGGGGTATTTTCGATTTTGTTTGGTTAAACATACTTTTTAAATTACTCATGGGCTTGTGTGCTATTTTAATTTCTTCTTTATTATAGACGTCAGATGTTGATAGGCGCTCAGATAATTTTGGTACATAGGTTACCGACTTGAATATTTTCGGGTTTTCCATTTTACTTTGACTATTTGGTGATTTATATCTTTTTAAAAGGGTTTTTATAATTTTATCAGGAAAATCATTAGTTTTTAATAATATCTTAATTTCATTTTCTATGTCTTTGTGGTAAGTGTCATCTGTAATATTCATCATTCGTCTTATACAGCCCATTGCTGTATTTATGATCATATTTTTGGGATGTTTAGAATAATAATTAATAATTCTACCCGACGCTATAGCCTTCTTATACCACATTATCTTCAGTTGATTTCCTCGTCTTATTACTATTGAATCTAGATATGGTAATTTTCCGTCGTCTTCGACTTCGAGCCGGCAAAAGAAAAAATATATATTAATTTTTCTATTCAATTTGGTCTAGACTTGTTTGGGGCTCGGGTTGCAAATCTGCCCTTTTAAAAGTTAATACATATGTACATATGAATAGAAATCAGTTGCTGCCTTCAGTAAAATTTAAGACGACCGCTAACCACTTGATTTAGTTCAAAATTTAAGTACATATTAAATATGTTGTCGATTTTTATATTTTAAATAGGGAGTCTATCAGCAACTTTGTCTCAAACGGTAGAAATCACTAAAATTTATAGAAGTAATCTACCGAAGTCCGATAAATAGACTACTGTGTTTGAAAAAAATTCGCAACTTCGATCTGATATCATTAAAAATTAGACAAAAAAACCCAAATTGAATAAGCGTTTATCGCATTTCTATAATGGGTAGTATGTATTAGAGGTATACGCCGACAAATTTGTCGGCGGCGGCGGCGGCGGCTACGCCGGCCTGGTGGTATAAAAAAATCGCATGTTGAATTTAAAAACTCCATAATTTCAATTGTTGGGATTTTTATTGAACTGACAAAAAATTTTGGGTACATTTTTTATGTAATGTAAATGAACGTAACTTTAAATGTTTCACATTTTATAATCTATATATATTAGAGTACCCGTTAAACACAAAAGTTTGAATTTATTTGCTCCCCGCGCATTTTCGGATAGCTTGAGGAAAAAAAATAAGATCTGCATAAAAAAAAGTTACCTCTAGTGGGAAAATCCCAGGCCCCCGGGACCTAAAGGTCAAAAATGGGGTAAAAAAAGATACTAATAGAAAGCTAGTTATAACTCTTTATTAAGTTATCCTATGTAAAAAATGCATATAAGCAATATGGTCGAGAATAAATTAGTGAACATTTCTTGGGTAAATACTTTTGACCACCGAAGTGCTTTGTTGCATTTTTGTGCACTTGAATGCAAAATTTTAGTGCAATAAATTTTTTGAAGCGCTTTTTTTAATGTTTTAAAGCCCGTGAATTACATGAGCTTGGTACTGCTGAATAAGGAATTGAATGCACTTTAACCCATGTTAAACACTTTTTGAAAATGGTTACTTTTGTAGGTGAGAAAACGAAAAGAAACAAATTTTTTTTATTAAATTTTAGTATGTTACCGATTAAATGTTACCGAAAATGGGAAATTTTGAGTATTTCATGCATTTCAAAGAATTTCAAAATAAGTTCATGAATATTTTTGGATAAACGCTTTTTACCAGTCATGCGCTTTAATGCACTTTGGTGCAGTTTAATTAAAAATTTGATTGGACAAATTTTTCTGAATTTTTTTTTTTAATTTTCAACCAAGCGAATTATATAAGATTGATATCATCAATTAGAAAATTTAATGCCACTTAACCCATGCTATCCCATTTTTGAAAATATCAGAAGCGAAGAATTTTTTTTTTATTAGGTGGTACTAAATAGTTGGTAATTGACGAAAAAATAATCCTCACAAAAAATGAGCGCCATTGCTTAACCCTTAGGGGTCGCTATTTTTTTTTTAATTTCTCCATACATTTTTTATGGAAAAAAATATTTTTTTTTTTTTTCAAAGTGATTTTTCTCATAATTTTTGAAACGTTTTCCAAAAAAAATTTATATATTCTTAAAGTGGAAACTTTGATCTGTCCAAAACTACCTTGAACGAATTTAACATTGTCGCTACTTTATTCAAATGGACTTAGCATCCTGTGAAAAAAATAGCAAAGTAAAAAATTACAATCATTGCATATTTTAAGTTTCCATTGAAAATCAAATGGCATAAGTCGCTTCGAGCTGAAGTTGTAGGTGTTTATTGTTCATATACATAGCTTCTAAAATTTGTGCTTTTGTTCGTGCAGTTAAAAAACATTATTTAAGGTGTAAAACGCATTTTGTAAAAAATTTAAATGGCGGATACAAATAGGAGCGCATATATTATTGGTGAGTATTATTAAATGGTATGGTTATGATAAGTGATTTTTAAAATAGTGAAAATTTAAAGGTTGGAAAAGATGTACCTTTGAGGATAGAATTCTGCCAAGTAAAAGAGATAGTTTGGCAGATTATTGTATGTAATACAAGATAAGGGAGAAAATGTGAAAAGAGGTGCATCGATTGTGGCCAAGGAAATCGCGTTTTACACCTTAAATAATGTTTTTTAACTGCACGAACAATGTATGCATATGCTTTCCGTCAACTAAAAATATTCAGAAATTTTTTTTCTCGAAAATAGAGATCGCAAACATAAAAATTTTAAAAAAGTCAAGATAAGAAATATTTATATATTGAAAAAATAAAAACAATTTTCAATGGCTAAAAATAAAATAAAAAGAATGTGGCCGATAGCTGTACTTGAACCATTAACCGCTCGACCACTACCCCCGACGCTTCCCACTGAGCTATCGCTTTATGTACAAATTGATTGAGATAACCAATTCAAGTGGCATGAGAAAGTTTCATTCGCTTATTACAGATAAATGAAGCAGGATTGGTTATATATTAGATAATTGTGCACTGCCTTAGAGGTATGCCAACAAATCCATATGCATTTCATAAATATTTATGCATATTTAGTATGGGTTTAAGCTTGGCAAATATTTATATGTAAAATTTGTTAGCCTATTAATATAATAGATTGGTGAAATGTAAATTTTTCTGGGACGCATAATCATAATAGTTCAACAATTTTTAATATGGATTTTCTAACAATATTACAACTTGTTGGAGCGTTTTTTTTTTAATTCAAAATTTTTTGAATTACTTAAGATTGAACATTTTTGTAAAAATTTTATAAAATGCCGTAGCCTTATGGTAGAATACTGGGCTAACGTGCCAGAGGAGCAGGGTTCGAATCTTACTGAAACCAGTAGTTAAATTATATAAAATTTTGTTTTTTTAAACTATTTAGAATTTATCAATAGTTTATATGGATACCATTTCAATAGTGATTTATCAAAAAAGCATTGATGAAACATTCATATTCATTGATGGGACAGAATTATCAATTTTTATTTAATTTGATATCAATAATTATGGATGTTCCATCCATATATTTCCCTCCGTGTAAATTTATCAAAATATATCGATGTCCAAATGAAACTTGGGACCTTCCCCTTTCGTTTGGTACCCATATTGTAGGGAAATTTTAAGGTTTTTGGGCAATCATATTTTAACCGATAACTTAGTTATCGATAAATTTTTCGAAATATATCGAAGTCCAAATGAAACCTGGGGTCTTCCCCTTTCGTTTGGTACCCATATTGTAGGGAAATTTTGAGGTTTTCGGGCAACCACATTTTGACCGATAACTCTGTTATCGATAAATTTATCGAAATATATCGAAGTCCAAATGAAACCTGGGGTCTTCCCCTTTCGTTTGATACCCATATTGTAGGGAAATTTTAAGGTTTTCGGGCAACCACATTTTGACCGATAACTCAGTTATCGATAAATTTATCGAAATATATCGAAGTCCAAATGAAACCTGGGGCCGTCCCCTTTTGTTTGATACCCATATTGAAGGGAAATTTCAAGGTTTTAGGGCAACCACGTTTTGACCGATAACTCAGTTATCGATAAATTTGTCGAAATATATCGAAGTCCAAATGGAACCTGGGGTCTTCCTCTTTCGTTTGATACCAATATTGTAAGGAATTTTTTAGCTTTTGGGCAATCATATATTGACCGATAACTCAGTTATCGATAAATTTATCGAAATATATCGAGGTCCAAATGAAACCTGGGGTCTTCCCCTTTCGTTTGATACCCATATTGTAAGGAATTTTTTTAGATTTTTGGGCAATCATATATTGACCGATAACTCAGTTATCGATAAATTTATCGAAATATATCGAGGTCCAAATGAAACCTGGGGTCTTCCCCTTTCGTTTGATACCCATATTGTAAGGAATTTTTTTAGTTTTTTGGGCAATCATATATTGACCGATAACTCAGTTATCGATAAATTTATCGAAATATATCGAGGTCCAAATGAAACCTGGGGTCTTCCCCTTTCGTTTCATACCCATATTGTAGGGACAATTTACGGCTTTTGGGCCACTGGGGCTTAGACCGAACGAGAGTTTACATACATACAAACAGACAAACATACAAGTGAACCTAATAAAAGCGTGGTAAAAAAAATTCCGCTAGGTGGAGCTGAGATCGGGGTAATAAAAACTGAAAATCCTAATTATGGACCGATTTAGCTGATATTTAGCGTGTGTAGACTTAATCAATTTCCTAATGTTCAAAGAAAAATTAGAACCGCTAGGTGGCGCGTGAGCCGCTCTATTAAAGAAATGCGAAGGTCTGTTTTCGGTTAATTTGTTTTTCAACGAACTTCCCGTTGAGGTAGGATCTTGAAGTTTTCATCGTCGTTTAGTTTTCTGGCCCTATGCAATATAACAAAAAAATAATTGCGATAGGTGGCGCAGGTGTAGAGATATTTGAAAAGTTTCATTTCCAGAGATTTTGCTTTGGATTTTGAACTAACTTCCCATTGAGCTGGGATTTTGAAATTTTCACCATCGTTCAGGTTTCGCTGACAATGCATTATACGAAAGAAAAAAATCCAAAATACTGCTTTAATTGCAAAAGTCCCTTTTATCGGCTTATCTTCCTTATTGCTATCTGAATATTTCGTAAACATGCTATAATGCGCACGCTATAATGCGTTTTCAGCGCCATGAACAGCATCGAAATTTCGAATATTTGAATTTCACTTATTCGAACATGCAATCTTCAACGTCATCTGTATACATTTAGGCGCAGTCACTGTTGCACAAAGGAAAGATGATGTGTTTTATAATGCTTAAAAAAGAATAATTTCATTCATGTAACCATAGACACACCGCGTGAAGCGTGTAAACGTAGAAAATTGCCGAATGCGTAAATGAACTGTCAAAATTTTTATGGAACGAAGTTTACACAAATTCGGTAAACTTCCGCGAGGAGTTTAGTGTGTAAACACCTCGAAAAATTACCCAATTCGATGACGCTGTTCGACATGCAGATTTTCAAAGCAGTCAATGCACACTAGACAAAAATAGAAGAATATGCTAAAAAAATGGTAAAAATTTAATGGGAATTTCAAAATAAAAAGTATTCACATAAATTTATCTATAGCGTTCATCTAACTGAGCTGTTAACTGTATATATTTACGCTTTCGTTAAGTTATATAAAAAAAAAAAAAAAAAAAAAAAATTAATGGCGGCGATATACCAACAGGTTATCATAACCTCTAACGAGAACGGCACTTGCAAAGTAGATGAATTGTTTGCTAAGAAGCTTCTCATGACAGAAACACACTCGGAGAGTTTCCCTGCAAAAATCGAGAGTACTCTATTTCCTGTACAAAGAGTACTCCAATCGGATCACCAGAGTACTCCAAATGTAATCCTTCTTCATATAAAAATTGTGCTCCAATTAACATTGCGATATCCTAGGACTGGACCACCTACTCCAACCTTCGCTTTGTTTCTGCTACTCCATGGAGTACCTACAGTCAGAGTATTTTGCAATGTACTCCAATGTTGTTACTCTTTGGAGAAGCCAGAGCGATAGTAACGTGACTTTCGTCGATAAGGCACGAGCAATGATCGACTTTCAAAAAGCTGAAGGTGGTCCGATCAGGTATACAAAGGATTACTATTGGAGTACTCCAATATCATAAAATTGGAACACATAATCCAACGATTTTTGCAGGGTTGCCAAACTACTGCCGAGGGGCGACCCCGTTTAGAAAAATTGTTTTTCTAAATAATTTTTGATGTTACTTTTGCCGGGCATCGAACCGCCACGACTTGGTGTAGAAGGCCGAACACTTAACCGCTACACCACGGCGGTCGTTAAGTTATATGGTTACATGAATACCACTAATATGACACAGAACAGGTATCCGATTACAATCTTAGAAATTTTCACAGACTCACAACTAAAAAGTATAAAATAAAAAATAGAATAACAAAAATTTAAATTTAAAATGTTTTTAAAGTGAACTAAAAACCCCTCTGGCTACATAGATTCTCCACCACGTAAAGCTTATCTGGAACATTTGTGAGTGGGAATTCTTATAGGTATTAAATAGTACTTGGAGTTTGAAATGTATAAAAAGATTTGGCGCTTGCTATATCGTGAAAAGATGTTTTTTTTAGAAAAGCTCATATCGGTAATAAGATTGTTAGAAATTAATGCGAACCATCTCTAGCATGCGCCAATGTTTTTATACATTTCAAACTCCAAGTACTATTTAATACCTATAAGAATTCCCACTCACAAATGTTCCAGATAAGCTTTAGGTTAGGTTAGGTTCATGTGGCTGCCGCAGAGGCACACCTAGGCCAGTATTAAAAGGCCCGTTGTGATACCACCAACACTAGGAAAGTCAGTTCCGGGACTCTGCCATATGGAAAATCCCGGTATTAACGCAATTCTCCACATAGCAGAATCCCGGGACTGACTTTCCTATACCGACACCGTTACTCCTCCTCGAACCATTTAGATGACTTGATGAAGGCCATCAGGTCCTTTGTGTCCAGATCCGTGACCTGGCGTAGGCTAACCAGGAAGGGAACTCCCAAAAGCGCATTCACGCGCCACTTAAAGCCGGGCAGTTGCAAATGAGGTGCTCCACCGTTTCCTCTTCCTCATCATCCTTACAACTCCAACAGCATCGTCGGTAGGGCACACCTAGTCTTTCTGCGTGCCTACCAATGAGGCAGTGCCCAGTTAATTCGCCTATTAATATGGAGATTTCTCTTCTCCTTAGGGCATAAATTTGTCTTGATCTTTTATGATCCCATTTCGGCCAGGTTTCTTTGGATATCCGGCATCCTGGAGATTGCAGCCATCTTTTGTTGGCTTGGCGGAGTGTGTACTCCTTCACCATAAGCTTGCATGTGGCAAACGACATACCTAAGCGCTCTTTATCCCGAAGAACCTGCTTGGTCGTGCCCTGCCTCGCAAGTTCGTCTGCCCTACGATTCTGTTGGGCCATCTCTTGTAGAGATCGACGACAGCTGAGCGTCAGTTCAGAGTTGAACGAGTAAGAGCCAAGGGATTTGATGGCCGCCTGGCTGTCGTTGAATATAAAAATGTCCTGTCTGATAGTGTGTTGGCCTATCCAAGCCGCGGCGTCCATGATTGCTAAAACTTCAGCCTGGAAGACACTGCAGTGATCAGGTAGTCTGAAGGAGAGCTCAAGGTTCAGATCCTTTGAATAAACCCCTCCTCCAACTCTGCCGTCTAACTTCGAGCCATCAGTATAAATGGAAGTGCCGCCAAGAGTGGCGGGACTCCAATCCATGCTCTCCCATTCTTCCCTGCTGGGAATGTTGATTTTAAACCGCTATCTCCGACTGTTGTGGTCGCACAACGATCTGTGCTCAGCGGAAGAAAGCTATAGGATCCCAAAATACAGGCGTGTCCAGTAGTGCTTGCGCCCCAGCCGGACGTCTCCCTTAGACGCAGAGCCGATGCTGCTGCTACCCGGTGCCCTTCCAGATCGAGTGGCAAAATGCCAAGAATGGCCTGGAGTGCTTCATTGGGCGTTGTTCTTAACGCACCGCTTATACAGATCATGCAAGATCTGTTTACTTTACCTAGCAGATTAAGGTTTGTTGCCTTGCTCAGCGCAGGCCACCCTTTACGTGGTGAAGAATCTATGTAGGCAGAGAGGAAATTATTTTCCAGTTTTTAGTTCATTTTAAAAACATTTTAAATTAAAAATATTTTTTTATTCTATTTTTTATTTGAATTTTCTTCGACTTTGATTTTTAAGGTTTTTTTCATGACTTACTAAACAAACGTTTATTTGATTTTAGAATTTTCATTATACCCTGTCCGACTCCAAAATGTCCGCTTAAAACGTTGACGATAACAGTTTTTTGAAAAAAAAAAAAACAATATTTTTTGGGTTTTGGGGAGTGTTTTGGTCAAAAAATCGACCCTTTCGCTTCTTATTTTTTTAAGGGTTTTTTCAGCATACAGGCAAACATGTTTTCGATGAAAACGAATTTGTCGCATATATCTCGTCCCACTCAAAATTATGCGGTAAAAACGTTGGCGATAACAGTTTTTGAAAAAAAAATTTTTTCGGGTTTTGGGACTTGTTTTGGTCGAAATTTTTCGATTTTTTATGCATTTCTTTTTCATTTTCAAGGCTCCAGATTATTTTTTATGTATTTTTTTCGGTGTCAATTGGCGTAGCCCAAGTGTATTCATGCGCTAAGGCGGTGGTTAATTCAGTATTTTGAAGAAAATGTATTTAATGGAGTTTCAGAAGAATTTTGGTCGAAAAGCCCAACTTTTTTAGATTTTTCATTGGCTAAATTTTATAGGCGGAGAGCTGGCAACATAAAAAATTGAGTCACTCGAGGCAAGGTCAATTTCCACATTTACGGACTCGTTTGTTACCGATTTGACGTCAGCCCGGCCGGCAGAACTCCTACTGGAAGGCAAACACGTGTTAGGCGGAGTGCGCTCGCCCTTTTAAAAAATCTGTAAGTAAACAAACCAGATTTTTTTAGTATGAGGGTTCTTTCATAGAATCTTTAACTATCCTTAGAATTTTTACATTGAGCTTAGCTCTCCCACAATCGGCGCTTAAAGCTCAAAAGACCTATTTGTTTGGATGTCTGCAACTCTGTAATTAAAAGCAATTTTGGATCAAGGTACATGATTCTGAAAGCCTGGACGTTTCTCTTTATCATACAAAATAGCGCTTTACTATCGCTGATTCATAGCAGCCAAGCACGAGCAGATTTTATTGCACACCTTTTGACGAATTCGATTTTGCTCGTTTTTCGAGGCCCATAAGTCTACAAGTAAATGGGATCTAAGTCTTTGGAAGGCTGAATATGATAGAAAAAACATTTGTCTTTATTACCCAAGCTCAAAAAGTTATGTGTCTGTTACTAATTAGAAGTTAGGCAAGTTTACATAGATGATCCCATTTACATTTTTTTATTTTTTCCATATAAAATTTACAACTAGAAAAGAAAAAAAATTCAAATGGAATCATCTACTTGAGCTTACCCCAATTTTACTTAGCAACTGCCAGCAACTGAACAATAAAGACAAATGTTTGGGCTATCATACTCAATCTTGCAAAGTCGTATATCTCATTTACTTGTAGAATTATGGACCTCGACAAATGAGCAAATATTCGAACTCGTCAAAAGTTGTGCAATAAAATCTAAAACCTAAAAAATATTGCTTTTTTTTCAAAAAAAAACTGTTATCGTCAACGTTTTTAGTGGACATTTTGGAGTCGGACAGGGTATACGTGAAAATTCTAAAATCAAATGAAGGTTTGTTTAGTAAGTCATGAAGAAAACCTTAAAAATCAAAGTCGAAGAAAATTCAAAGAAATGAAATTTCGCAGGCTCGAAAATTATTTTTTGGGGTATGAGCCCAAAACCTATCGAAAAATCGATGGCGCGATATCGGTTAACTTTCGTTCATACAAATCGACCCAGCCTAATAAATATATAGACCCCTCTTCACCAATTCGCATTACATGGCGTAGACCATACAGCTGATATATTACAAATGCCTACAATTTTTAGAAACCTATTCGAATATGCTTGAAGCTATTTAGTAGAATGCCCACCTTTGTTATGTGCAGTGAATAATTAATGTATTAAACACATAAAACGCTTAAATTTGCGTGCCATACGAAAACTAACACCTGAAGTTTAGTGTCTGACGGAAACTAACCCTTTCATTTTATGTCAGAAGAAAATATACTGGCTGAAAGTGAAAAAAGAAAAAAATTGAAAGTGTTAGTTTTCGTCAGACACAAGTCGAATGTGTTTGTTTTGGTGCAGAATTTTAAAAGTGTTAGTTTTCGTAAAAAATTTTGAAAGTGTTAGTTTTCGTATGTCACTTCGAAATATAATTAAATTTTTCTTTTGTCTAAATGAAAAGTGGAAAAAATTTAAAATGACTCTTTTCAATAAGCAATTCCTTACTCCGAGCTACATTTGTTCCCAGAAACATTGCTTTATGCCCTCAAAACACAATTAAACAGAATTAAACTAATTACAGTTTGGCTGAGAATCACAAAAATCAAGATATGAATATAAATTTAGAAATTGCACCTTCTCAGCTTTTACATGAATTAGAATGCCTCTAAATTAAAAACTCCATCGCACAGAGCCAAAAAGTTCACCTATAATCAAAGAGATCGACGTCTAAAAAAGCTTTTTGGCCGGGGAGAGCGAGTGGGGACAAATTTGATGAAATTTGTGCTAGGAAATCTTCTAGATTTTAGCTTGAATTTCTTCTCAATTTTCTTGAAAAGGAAATCGGCTAAAAACAAGGAGTTAGCTTCTTATTTATGAATTTTTTATGTACTTTTGTCAAAAGTTAGAAGAAATCTGCTTGTTTTTATGAGAAAACCTGTTTAAAGTAAATTAATGAGAACATCCTCTTATTTTCACTAGATTCATATTGAATTTATTGAAAAGGAAAACTATATTTTTTTAAAAGATCCCTTATTAATTCAAACTAGTATATCCCGTGGTCGAAATTCGACCAATTTAAAATAGTTGAACTTATTCAAACATCTGATCAACTTTTTGTCAATAGCTGCCTTTAGGACCCGTGGCCGAACCTCGACCAACTTAAATGTATACATTAAAAACTCATCTATAGGCAAAATGAGGCCATCAAAGAATTTAAAAAAAAGCGGCTGTTATTATATAATAAAAATATTAAATTACAGCAGCCCTTTCCAAAATTATTTATGGCAAATGCCATGCAAATATTCGGTTTTCGAGATTTTATGTTGCACTTGAATAATCGGATGATGAGATTGTGCTTAACAAATAGCCACTAATTTATGCGATCGTTTTGAGCAGGTGAAGAACAAAAAAATATTAGGTTGAAAATTAAGTAAATTGTAATAGTTAAGATTAAAGGTTTTTTAATATAAAAAAAAAACATAATTTAAGAAAAAAAAAGGAATATTCCGCAACCGGGTCTTGCAACTGTGCACACCGTATTCTATACGCTCACCGCCGCGCCATTACCTTATGCACGAAGCAGTTATCAAATTCTGCAATTAGGCTTTATGAGAATCAGAATTTAAAAATTAACAATATACCAACAACAAAGTTAGACTATTAATATAAACTAGTATATCCCGTGGTCGAAATTCGACCAATTTAAAATAGTTGAACTTATTCAAACATCTGATCAACTTTTTGTCAATAGCTGCCTTTAGGACCCGTGGCCGAACCTCGACCAACTTAAATGTATACATTAAAAACTCATCTATAGGCAAAATGAGGCCATCAAAGAATTTAAAAAAAAGCGGCTGTTATTATATAATAAAAATATTAAATTACAGCAGCCCTTTCCAAAATTATTTATGGCAAATGCCATGCAAATATTCGGTTTTCGAGATTTTATGTTGCACTTGAATAATCGGATGATGAGATTGTGCTTAACAAATAGCCACTAATTTATGCGATCGTTTTGAGCAGGTGAAGAACAAAAAAATATTAGGTTGAAAATTAAGTAAATTGTAATAGTTAAGATTAAAGGTTTTTTAACATAAAAAAAAAACATAATTTAAGAAAAAAAAAGGAATATTCCGCAACCGGGTCTTGCAACTGTGCACACCGTATTCTATACGCTCACCGCCGCGCCATTACCTTATGCACGAAGCAGTTATCAAATTCTGCAATTAGGCTTTATGAGAATCAGAATTTAAAAATTAACAATATACCAACAACAAAGTTAGACTATTAATATAAATAATGGACCGAAGTACTCAATGAGCGAAGGAGTGAAAATAATTTCTCTAATAATAGGGGGAGCTTATTGAGTGAAAGAATGAAATTCATTTTGTAGAAATATGAGTTCTATTTATAGAAATTTATTATTTAGTGTTGGTAAATTACAAATGCTGGTTAGGGCAAATCTAGGCTTTTGCAAAAACAGTTAAAGGTTTTTCTAGCTTTTTTCTTTATCCATAACTTAGCAATATTTAGAAGACATTTTAATTTGATTTTTGATTTGATTTAAAAAAAAATTTAGGTATGTTGATTTAAAAAAAAAAAATGTATTCAAAGTGGTAAAATCAGCCAAAATCTAGCCTTTTGTAAAAACTGTTAAAGGTTTTTCTATCTTTTTTCCTTAACCATAACTTAAAAATATTTAAAAATACATTTCTTATCGATTTTTGATTTGATTTTTGAAACAAATAGTACGTATATTGATTAAAAAAAAAAAATATTCAAAAGTGGTGAAGCCGGGCAAAATGTAGCCTTTTGCAGAAACAGTTTGAGGATTTTCTAGCCTTAGCCAGAACTTAGAAATATTTAAAAAGACATTTCATATCGATTTTTGATTTGATTTTTGAAAAAAAATGTGGGTATGTTGATTTAAAAAAAGTTATTCAAAATTGGTTAAACCGGGCAAAATCTAGCCTTATGGAAAAAACAGTTTGAGGGTTTTTAAGCTTTTTTCCTCAACCATAACTTGGCGGCCGCCGTGGTGTAGCGGTTAAGTGTTCGGCCTTCTACACCAAGTCGTGGCGGTTCGATGCCCGGCAAAAGTAACATCAAAAATTATTTAGAAAAAAAATTTTTCTAAAACGGGGTCGCCCCTCGGCAGTAGTTTGGCAAACTCTCCGGGTGTATTTCTGCCATGAGAAGCTTCTCAGCAAAAAATTCATTTGCTTTGCAAGTGCCGTTCGGAGTCGGCAAAAAACTGTAGGTCCCGCCAACTTGTAGGAAAAACTCAAAAAGCAACACACCACAAGTTGGAAAGAGAAGCTCGGCTAAAAATCTCGTTAGAGGTTATGATGATAACCTGTAGGTATATCGCCGCCATTAGTTTTTTTTTTTTTTTTTTTTTTTTTTTTTTTTTTTTTATAACTTAGAAATATTTAAAAAGAGATTTTGTATCGATTTTTGATTTGATTTTTGAAAAAAACAGTACGTATATTGATTTAAAAAAAAAAATATTCAAAAGTGGTGAAACCGGGCTAAATGTAGGCTTTGAGGATTTTCTAGCTTTTTTCCTTATCCGTAACTTAGAAATATTTAAAAAGACATTTCATATCGATTTTTGATTTGATTTAAAAAAAAAATGTGGGTATGTTGATTTAAAAAAAAAGTTATTCAAAAGTGTTTAAACCTCGCAAAATCTGGCCTTATGCAAAAACAGTTTGAGGGTTTTCTAGCTTTTTTCCTTAACCCTAACTTGAAAATATTTAAAAAGACATTTTATATTGATTTTTGATTTGATTTTTGAAAAAAAATGTAGGTATATTGAAACCGGGAAAAATGTAGCCTTTTGGAAAAACAGATTGAGGGTTTTCTAGCTTTTTTCATTAACCATAACTTAGAAATATTAAAAAGACATTTTATATTGATTTTTTTTTTTTTTTATTCAAAAGTGGTCAGATTTTGTCTAGACTTGTTTGGTGTTCGGGTTGTAAATTTGGATGAATAGAAATGAGTTGTTGTCTTTAGTAATATTTTAGTTGACCTCTAACCACTTCGTTTAGTACAAAATTTAAGGACCTGTGAAAAATTATGGATTTTTATATTTCAAAATTTATAGAAATAATCTACCGAAGTCCGATAAACAGAACAATATCCCCCTTATTCATAAAAAATATAAAATGTTTATTAAGCTCTTATTATTCAAAATTTGTATGAAAATGTCATTTTAAAAAGCTTTATAAACCAATTTTATTTTTTATGAATATGAGGGTGTTTTTAAAAAAATTTTAATTTTCGGAAAAACTTACCAAAAACCCCAAATTGTATAAGCGGTTATCTCATCTCTATAATGGGTGGTATGTATGTATATTTATGAAAATATTCGCAGTAAGTTTTTTGCGAAAAAAGTATCACAAATATAAAAATATGTCTTATGAAATTTTAATGAGCTTATAAAAAATCAAGATTAGAAATACTCATATACCTAAAGATGTTTTAAAAAAGAAAAAACTATTTCAATGAAAAAAAAAAAAAAATTGTAGCCCGGAGCTGTTCTCGAACCTACAACAGTTCGCTCGCTATCCGATGCGCTAACCACTGCTCTACTGCTTTATCTACGAATTTATTGTCAAATCACCAATTCAAGCTGTATGGGCAATGAGCGAGAGAATGAAAATAGTTTCTCTAATAAAAGGAGGAGCTTGTTGAGTGAAAGATTGAAAGGTTCATTTTGCAGAAAATGAGTTCTTTTTATAGAAATTTATTATACAGGCGTGTTTTTAAATATTTTTAGAGGGGGTAAATTACAAATTCTGGTTAGGTCAAAAAAAGTTTGAGGATTTTCTAGCTTTTTTCTTTAACCATAACTTAGCAATATTTAAGACAATTTATATGGATTTTTTATTTGATTTAAAGAAAAAATATATATTAATTTTTCTATTCAATTTGGTCTAGTCTTGTTTGGGGCTCGGGTTGCAAATCTGCCCTTTTAAAAGTTAATACATATGTACATATGAATAGAAATCAGTTGTTGCCTTCAGTAAAATTTAAGTACATATTAAATATGTTGTCGATTTTTATATTTTAAATAGGGAGTCTATCAGCAACTTTGTCCCAAACGGTAGAAATCACTAAAATTTGTAGAAGTAATCTACCGAAGTCCGATAAATAGACTACTGTATTTGAAAAAATTTCGGAACTTCGATCTTATATCATCAAAAATTAGACAAAAAAACCCAAATTGAATAAGCGGTTATCGCATTTCTATAATGGGTGGTATGTATGCATATGCTTTCCGTCAACTAAAAATATTCAGCAATTTTTTTTCTCGAAAATAAAAAAAAATGTGGCCGATAGCTGTACTTGAACCATTAACCGTTCGACCACTACCCCCGACGCTTCCCACTGGGCTATCGCTTTATGTACAAATTGATTGTCAGATAACCAATTCAAGTGGCATGAGAAAGTTTCATTCGCTTATTACAGATAAATGAAGCAGGATTGGTTATATATTAGATAATTGTGCACTGCCTTAGAGGTATGCCAACAAATCCATATGCATTTCATAAATATTTATGCATATTTAGTATGGGTTTAAGCTTGGCAAATATTTTTATGTAAAATTTGTTAACCTATTAATATAATAGATAATGGACCGAAGTACTCAATGAGCGAAGGAGTGAAAATAATTTCTCTAATAATAGGGGGAGCTTATTGAGTGAAAGAATGAAATTCATTTTGTAGAAATATGAGTTCTATTTATAGAAATTTATTATTTAGTGTTGGTAAATTACAAATGCTGGTTAGGGCAAATCTAGGCTTTTGCAAAAACAGTTAAAGGTTTTTCTAGCTTTTTTCTTTATCCATAACTTAGCAATATTTAGAAGACATTTTAATTTGATTTTTGATTTGATTTAAAAAAAAATTTAGGTATGTTGATTTAAAAAAAAAAAATGTATTCAAAGTGGTAAAATCAGCCAAAATCTACACTGGGAGAAATGCATTGAATGTTGTGGCAATATCACTATTGATAGCGCCGAGTTTGATGCAATATTCAATCAGAATGAGCGAGTTATCAAATATTATTTGCTCCCAATAAAAAGTAAAATGACATGTCAACCATTTCGATATGATGTACTATTTTTTATATCTATGGATAGAATACTAATATATTTGAACGGCATGTCAATATCCATGGTCGTGATATGAATTTCTATTGTCGGTATATCCATATCCATATTTACTACATAGTAATAATGGTAGATACGGCGTATTAATATATATGGACGAAATGTAAATTTTTCTGGGACGCATAATCATAATAGTTCAACAATTTTTACTATGGATTTTCTAACAATATTACAACTTGTTGGAGTGGTTTTTTTAAATTCAAAATTTTTTGAATTTCTTATGATTGAACATTTTTCTAAAAATTGTATAATATGCCGTAGCCGAATGGTAGAATACTGGGCTAACGTGCCAGGGGAGCATGGTTCGAGTCTCACTGAAACCAGATGTCAAATTATATAAAATTTTGTTTTTTTAACTATTTAGAATTTATCAATAGTTTATATGGATACCATTTCAATAGTGATTTATCAAAAAAGCATTGATGAAACATCCATATTCATTGATGGGACAGAAATATCAATTTTTATTTAATGTGATATCAATAATTATGGATGTTCCATCCATAGATTTCCCTCCGTGTAGCCTTTTGTAAAAACTGTTAAAGGTTTTTCTATCTTTTTTCCTTAACCATAACTTAAAAATATTTAAAAATACATTTCTTATCGATTTTTGATTTGATTTTTGAAACAAATAGTACGTATATTGATTAAAAAAAAAAAATATTCAAAAGTGGTGAAGCCGGGCAAAATGTAGCCTTTTGCAGAAACAGTTTGAGGATTTTCTAGCCTTAGCCAGAACTTAGAAATATTTAAAAAGACATTTCATATCGATTTTTGATTTGATTTTTGAAAAAAAAATGTGGGTATGTTGATTTAAAAAAAAGTTATTCAAAATTGGTTAAACCGGGCAAAATCTAGCCTTATGGAAAAAACAGTTTGAGGGTTTTTAAGCTTTTTTCCTCAACCATAACTTAGAAATATTTAAAAAGAGATTTTGTATCGATTTTTGATTTGATTTTTGAAAAAAACAGTACGTATATTGATTTAAAAAAAAAAATATTCAAAAGTGGTGAAACCGGGCTAAATGTAGGCTTTGAGGATTTTCTAGCTTTTTTCCTTATCCGTAACTTAGAAATATTTAAAAAGACATTTCATATCGATTTTTGATTTGATTTAAAAAAAAAATGTGGGTATGTTGATTTAAAAAAAAAGTTATTCAAAAGTGTTTAAACCTCGCAAAATCTGGCCTTATGCAAAAACAGTTTGAGGGTTTTCTAGCTTTTTTCCTTAACCCTAACTTGAAAATATTTAAAAAGACATTTTATATTGATTTTTGATTTGATTTTTGAAAAAAAATGTAGGTATATTGAAACCGGGAAAAATGTAGCCTTTTGGAAAAACAGATTGAGGGTTTTCTAGCTTTTTTCATTAACCATAACTTAGAAATATTAAAAAGACATTTTATATTGATTTTTTTTTTTTTTTATTCAAAAGTGGTCAGATTTTGTCTAGACTTGTTTGGTGTTCGGGTTGTAAATTTGGATGAATAGAAATGAGTTGTTGTCTTTAGTAATATTTTAGTTGACCTCTAACCACTTCGTTTAGTACAAAATTTAAGGACCTGTGAAAAATTATGGATTTTTATATTTCAAAATTTATAGAAATAATCTACCGAAGTCCGATAAACAGAACAATATCCCCCTTATTCATAAAAAATATAAAATGTTTATTAAGCTCTTATTATTCAAAATTTGTATGAAAATGTCATTTTAAAAAGCTTTATAAACCAATTTTATTTTTTATGAATATGAGGGTGTTTTTAAAAAAATTTTAATTTTCGGAAAAACTTACCAAAAACCCCAAATTGTATAAGCGGTTATCTCATCTCTATAATGGGTGGTATGTATGTATATTTATGAAAATATTCGCAGTAAGTTTTTTGCGAAAAAAGTATCACAAATATAAAAATATGTCTTATGAAATTTTAATGAGCTTATAAAAAATCAAGATTAGAAATACTCATATACCTAAAGATGTTTTAAAAAAGAAAAAACTATTTCAATGAAAAAAAAAAAAAAATTGTAGCCCGGAGCTGTTCTCGAACCTACAACAGTTCGCTCGCTATCCGATGCGCTAACCACTGCTCTACTGCTTTATCTACGAATTTATTGTCAAATCACCAATTCAAGCTGTATGGGCAATGAGCGAGAGAATGAAAATAGTTTCTCTAATAAAAGGAGGAGCTTGTTGAGTGAAAGATTGAAAGGTTCATTTTGCAGAAAATGAGTTCTTTTTATAGAAATTTATTATACAGGCGTGTTTTTAAATATTTTTAGAGGGGGTAAATTACAAATTCTGGTTAGGTCAAAAAAAGTTTGAGGATTTTCTAGCTTTTTTCTTTAACCATAACTTAGCAATATTTAAGACAATTTATATGGATTTTTTATTTGATTTAAAGAAAAAATATATATTAATTTTTCTATTCATTTTGGTCTAGTCTTGTTTGGGGCTCGGGTTGCAAATCTGCCCTTTTAAAAGTTAATACATATGTACATATGAATAGAAATCAGTTGTTGCCTTCAGTAAAATTTAAGTACATATTAAATATGTTGTCGATTTTTATATTTTAAATAGGGAGTCTATCAGCAACTTTGTCCCAAACGGTAGAAATCACTAAAATTTATAGAAGTAATCTACCGAAGTCCGATAAATAGACTACTGTATTTGAAAAAATTTCGGAACTTCGATCTTATATCATCAAAAATTAGACAAAAAAACCCAAATTGAATAAGCGGTTATCGCATTTCTATAATGGGTGGTATGTATGCATATGCTTTCCGTCAACTAAAAATATTCAGCAATTTTTTTTCTCGAAAATAAAAAAAAATGTGGCCGATAGCTGTACTTGAACCATTAACCGTTCGACCACTACCCCCGACGCTTCCCACTGGGCTATCGCTTTATGTACAAATTGATTGTCAGATAACCAATTCAAGTGGCATGAGAAAGTTTCATTCGCTTATTACAGATAAATGAAGCAGGATTGGTTATATATTAGATAATTGTGCACTGCCTTAGAGGTATGCCAACAAATCCATATGCATTTCATAAATATTTATGCATATTTAGTATGGGTTTAAGCTTGGCAAATATTTTTATGTAAAATTTGTTAACCTATTAATATAATAGATAATGGACCGAAGTACTCAATGAGCGAAGGAGTGAAAATAATTTCTCTAATAATAGGGGGAGCTTATTGAGTGAAAGAATGAAATTCATTTTGTAGAAATATGAGTTCTATTTATAGAAATTTATTATTTAGTGTTGGTAAATTACAAATGCTGGTTAGGGCAAATCTAGGCTTTTGCAAAAACAGTTAAAGGTTTTTCTAGCTTTTTTCTTTATCCATAACTTAGCAATATTTAGAAGACATTTTAATTTGATTTTTGATTTGATTTAAAAAAAAATTTAGGTATGTTGATTTAAAAAAAAAAAATGTATTCAAAGTGGTAAAATCAGCCAAAATCTAGCCTTTTGTAAAAACTGTTAAAGGTTTTTCTATCTTTTTTCCTTAACCATAACTTAAAAATATTTAAAAATACATTTCTTATCGATTTTTGATTTGATTTTTGAAACAAATAGTACGTATATTGATTAAAAAAAAAAAATATTCAAAAGTGGTGAAGCCGGGCAAAATGTAGCCTTTTGCAGAAACAGTTTGAGGATTTTCTAGCCTTAGCCAGAACTTAGAAATATTTAAAAAGACATTTCATATCGATTTTTGATTTGATTTTTGAAAAAAAATGTGGGTATGTTGATTTAAAAAAAGTTATTCAAAATTGGTTAAACCGGGCAAAATCTAGCCTTATGGAAAAAACAGTTTGAGGGTTTTTAAGCTTTTTTCCTCAACCATAACTTAGAAATATTTAAAAAGAGATTTTGTATCGATTTTTGATTTGATTTTTGAAAAAAACAGTACGTATATTGATTTAAAAAAAAAAATATTCAAAAGTGGTGAAACCGGGCTAAATGTAGGCTTTGAGGATTTTCTAGCTTTTTTCCTTATCCGTAACTTAGAAATATTTAAAAAGACATTTCATATCGATTTTTGATTTGATTTAAAAAAAAAATGTGGGTATGTTGATTTAAAAAAAAAGTTATTCAAAAGTGTTTAAACCTCGCAAAATCTGGCCTTATGCAAAAACAGTTTGAGGGTTTTCTAGCTTTTTTCCTTAACCCTAACTTGAAAATATTTAAAAAGACATTTTATATTGATTTTTGATTTGATTTTTGAAAAAAAATGTAGGTATATTGAAACCGGGAAAAATGTAGCCTTTTGGAAAAACAGATTGAGGGTTTTCTAGCTTTTTTCATTAACCATAACTTAGAAATATTAAAAAGACATTTTATATTGATTTTTTTTTTTTTTTATTCAAAAGTGGTCAGATTTTGTCTAGACTTGTTTGGTGTTCGGGTTGTAAATTTGGATGAATAGAAATGAGTTGTTGTCTTTAGTAATATTTTAGTTGACCTCTAACCACTTCGTTTAGTACAAAATTTAAGGACCTGTGAAAAATTATGGATTTTTATATTTCAAAATTTATAGAAATAATCTACCGAAGTCCGATAAACAGAACAATATCCCCCTTATTCATAAAAAATATAAAATGTTTATTAAGCTCTTATTATTCAAAATTTGTATGAAAATGTCATTTTAAAAAGCTTTATAAACCAATTTTATTTTTTATGAATATGAGGGTGTTTTTAAAAAAATTTTAATTTTCGGAAAAACTTACCAAAAACCCCAAATTGTATAAGCGGTTATCTCATCTCTATAATGGGTGGTATGTATGTATATTTATGAAAATATTCGCAGTAAGTTTTTTGCGAAAAAAGTATCACAAATATAAAAATATGTCTTATGAAATTTTAATGAGCTTATAAAAAATCAAGATTAGAAATACTCATATACCTAAAGATGTTTTAAAAAAGAAAAAACTATTTCAATGAAAAAAAAAAAAAAATTGTAGCCCGGAGCTGTTCTCGAACCTACAACAGTTCGCTCGCTATCCGATGCGCTAACCACTGCTCTACTGCTTTATCTACGAATTTATTGTCAAATCACCAATTCAAGCTGTATGGGCAATGAGCGAGAGAATGAAAATAGTTTCTCTAATAAAAGGAGGAGCTTGTTGAGTGAAAGATTGAAAGGTTCATTTTGCAGAAAATGAGTTCTTTTTATAGAAATTTATTATACAGGCGTGTTTTTAAATATTTTTAGAGGGGGTAAATTACAAATTCTGGTTAGGTCAAAAAAAGTTTGAGGATTTTCTAGCTTTTTTCTTTAACCATAACTTAGCAATATTTAAGACAATTTATATGGATTTTTTATTTGATTTAAAGAAAAAATATATATTAATTTTTCTATTCAATTTGGTCTAGTCTTGTTTGGGGCTCGGGTTGCAAATCTGCCCTTTTAAAAGTTAATACATATGTACATATGAATAGAAATCAGTTGTTGCCTTCAGTAAAATTTAAGTACATATTAAATATGTTGTCGATTTTTATATTTTAAATAGGGAGTCTATCAGCAACTTTGTCCCAAACGGTAGAAATCACTAAAATTTATAGAAGTAATCTACCGAAGTCCGATAAATAGACTACTGTATTTGAAAAAATTTCGGAACTTCGATCTTATATCATCAAAAATTAGACAAAAAAACCCAAATTGAATAAGCGGTTATCGCATTTCTATAATGGGTGGTATGTATGCATATGCTTTCCGTCAACTAAAAATATTCAGCAATTTTTTTTCTCGAAAATAAAAAAAAATGTGGCCGATAGCTGTACTTGAACCATTAACCGTTCGACCACTACCCCCGACGCTTCCCACTGGGCTATCGCTTTATGTACAAATTGATTGTCAGATAACCAATTCAAGTGGCATGAGAAAGTTTCATTCGCTTATTACAGATAAATGAAGCAGGATTGGTTATATATTAGATAATTGTGCACTGCCTTAGAGGTATGCCAACAAATCCATATGCATTTCATAAATATTTATGCATATTTAGTATGGGTTTAAGCTTGGCAAATATTTTTATGTAAAATTTGTTAACCTATTAATATAATAGATAATGGACCGAAGTACTCAATGAGCGAAGGAGTGAAAATAATTTCTCTAATAATAGGGGGAGCTTATTGAGTGAAAGAATGAAATTCATTTTGTAGAAATATGAGTTCTATTTATAGAAATTTATTATTTAGTGTTGGTAAATTACAAATGCTGGTTAGGGCAAATCTAGGCTTTTGCAAAAACAGTTAAAGGTTTTTCTAGCTTTTTTCTTTATCCATAACTTAGCAATATTTAGAAGACATTTTAATTTGATTTTTGATTTGATTTAAAAAAAAATTTAGGTATGTTGATTTAAAAAAAAAAATGTATTCAAAGTGGTAAAATCAGCCAAAATCTAGCCTTTTGTAAAAACTGTTAAAGGTTTTTCTATCTTTTTTCCTTAACCATAACTTAAAAATATTTAAAAATACATTTCTTATCGATTTTTGATTTGATTTTTGAAACAAATAGTACGTATATTGATTAAAAAAAAAAAATATTCAAAAGTGGTGAAGCCGGGCAAAATGTAGCCTTTTGCAGAAACAGTTTGAGGATTTTCTAGCCTTAGCCAGAACTTAGAAATATTTAAAAAGACATTTCATATCGATTTTTGATTTGATTTTTGAAAAAAAAATGTGGGTATGTTGATTTAAAAAAAAGTTATTCAAAATTGGTTAAACCGGGCAAAATCTAGCCTTATGGAAAAAACAGTTTGAGGGTTTTTAAGCTTTTTTCCTCAACCATAACTTAGAAATATTTAAAAAGAGATTTTGTATCGATTTTTGATTTGATTTTTGAAAAAAACAGTACGTATATTGATTTAAAAAAAAAAATATTCAAAAGTGGTGAAACCGGGCTAAATGTAGGCTTTGAGGATTTTCTAGCTTTTTTCCTTATCCGTAACTTAGAAATATTTAAAAAGACATTTCATATCGATTTTTGATTTGATTTAAAAAAAAAATGTGGGTATGTTGATTTAAAAAAAAAGTTATTCAAAAGTGTTTAAACCTCGCAAAATCTGGCCTTATGCAAAAACAGTTTGAGGGTTTTCTAGCTTTTTTCCTTAACCCTAACTTGAAAATATTTAAAAAGACATTTTATATTGATTTTTGATTTGATTTTTGAAAAAAAATGTAGGTATATTGAAACCGGGAAAAATGTAGCCTTTTGGAAAAACAGATTGAGGGTTTTCTAGCTTTTTTCATTAACCATAACTTAGAAATATTAAAAAGACATTTTATATTGATTTTTTTTTTTTTTTATTCAAAAGTGGTCAGATTTTGTCTAGACTTGTTTGGTGTTCGGGTTGTAAATTTGGATGAATAGAAATGAGTTGTTGTCTTTAGTAATATTTTAGTTGACCTCTAACCACTTCGTTTAGTACAAAATTTAAGGACCTGTGAAAAATTATGGATTTTTATATTTCAAAATTTATAGAAATAATCTACCGAAGTCCGATAAACAGAACAATATCCCCCTTATTCATAAAAAATATAAAATGTTTATTAAGCTCTTATTATTCAAAATTTGTATGAAAATGTCATTTTAAAAAGCTTTATAAACCAATTTTATTTTTTATGAATATGAGGGTGTTTTTAAAAAAATTTTAATTTTCGGAAAAACTTACCAAAAACCCCAAATTGTATAAGCGGTTATCTCATCTCTATAATGGGTGGTATGTATGTATATTTATGAAAATATTCGCAGTAAGTTTTTTGCGAAAAAAGTATCACAAATATAAAAATATGTCTTATGAAATTTTAATGAGCTTATAAAAAATCAAGATTAGAAATACTCATATACCTAAAGATGTTTTAAAAAAGAAAAAACTATTTCAATGAAAAAAAAAAAAAAATTGTAGCCCGGAGCTGTTCTCGAACCTACAACAGTTCGCTCGCTATCCGATGCGCTAACCACTGCTCTACTGCTTTATCTACGAATTTATTGTCAAATCACCAATTCAAGCTGTATGGGCAATGAGCGAGAGAATGAAAATAGTTTCTCTAATAAAAGGAGGAGCTTGTTGAGTGAAAGATTGAAAGGTTCATTTTGCAGAAAATGAGTTCTTTTTATAGAAATTTATTATACAGGCGTGTTTTTAAATATTTTTAGAGGGGGTAAATTACAAATTCTGGTTAGGTCAAAAAAAGTTTGAGGATTTTCTAGCTTTTTTCTTTAACCATAACTTAGCAATATTTAAGACAATTTATATGGATTTTTTATTTGATTTAAAGAAAAAATATATATTAATTTTTCTATTCATTTTGGTCTAGTCTTGTTTGGGGCTCGGGTTGCAAATCTGCCATTTTAAAAGTTAATACATATGTACATATGAATAGAAATCAGTTGTTGCCTTCAGTAAAATTTAAGTACATATTAAATATGTTGTCGATTTTTATATTTTAAATAGGGAGTCTATCAGCAACTTTGTCCCAAACGGTAGAAATCACTAAAATTTATAGAAGTAATCTACCGAAGTCCGATAAATAGACTACTGTATTTGAAAAAATTTCGGAACTTCGATCTTATATCATCAAAAATTAGACAAAAAAACCCAAATTGAATAAGCGGTTATCGCATTTCTATAATGGGTGGTATGTATGCATATGCTTTCCGTCAACTAAAAATATTCAGCAATTTTTTTTCTCGAAAATAAAAAAAAATGTGGCCGATAGCTGTACTTGAACCATTAACCGTTCGACCACTACCCCCGACGCTTCCCACTGGGCTATCGCTTTATGTACAAATTGATTGTCAGATAACCAATTCAAGTGGCATGAGAAAGTTTCATTCGCTTATTACAGATAAATGAAGCAGGATTGGTTATATATTAGATAATTGTGCACTGCCTTAGAGGTATGCCAACAAATCCATATGCATTTCATAAATATTTATGCATATTTAGTATGGGTTTAAGCTTGGCAAATATTTTTATGTAAAATTTGTTAACCTATTAATATAATAGATAATGGACCGAAGTACTCAATGAGCGAAGGAGTGAAAATAATTTCTCTAATAATAGGGGGAGCTTATTGAGTGAAAGAATGAAATTCATTTTGTAGAAATATGAGTTCTATTTATAGAAATTTATTATTTAGTGTTGGTAAATTACAAATGCTGGTTAGGGCAAATCTAGGCTTTTGCAAAAACAGTTAAAGGTTTTTCTAGCTTTTTTCTTTATCCATAACTTAGCAATATTTAGAAGACATTTTAATTTGATTTTTGATTTGATTTAAAAAAAAATTTAGGTATGTTGATTTAAAAAAAAAAAATGTATTCAAAGTGGTAAAATCAGCCAAAATCTAGCCTTTTGTAAAAACTGTTAAAGGTTTTTCTATCTTTTTTCCTTAACCATAACTTAAAAATATTTAAAAATACATTTCTTATCGATTTTTGATTTGATTTTTGAAACAAATAGTACGTATATTGATTAAAAAAAAAAAATATTCAAAAGTGGTGAAGCCGGGCAAAATGTAGCCTTTTGCAGAAACAGTTTGAGGATTTTCTAGCCTTAGCCAGAACTTAGAAATATTTAAAAAGACATTTCATATCGATTTTTGATTTGATTTTTGAAAAAAAAATGTGGGTATGTTGATTTAAAAAAAAGTTATTCAAAATTGGTTAAACCGGGCAAAATCTAGCCTTATGGAAAAAACAGTTTGAGGGTTTTTAAGCTTTTTTCCTCAACCATAACTTAGAAATATTTAAAAAGAGATTTTGTATCGATTTTTGATTTGATTTTTGAAAAAAACAGTACGTATATTGATTTAAAAAAAAAAATATTCAAAAGTGGTGAAACCGGGCTAAATGTAGGCTTTGAGGATTTTCTAGCTTTTTTCCTTATCCGTAACTTAGAAATATTTAAAAAGACATTTCATATCGATTTTTGATTTGATTTAAAAAAAAAATGTGGGTATGTTGAATTAAAAAAAAAGTTATTCAAAAGTGTTTAAACCTCGCAAAATCTGGCCTTATGCAAAAACAGTTTGAGGGTTTTCTAGCTTTTTTCCTTAACCCTAACTTGAAAATATTTAAAAAGACATTTTATATTGATTTTTGATTTGATTTTTGAAAAAAAATGTAGGTATATTGAAACCGGGAAAAATGTAGCCTTTTGGAAAAACAGATTGAGGGTTTTCTAGCTTTTTTCATTAACCATAACTTAGAAATATTAAAAAGACATTTTATATTGATTTTTTTTTTTTTTTATTCAAAAGTGGTCAGATTTTGTCTAGACTTGTTTGGTGTTCGGGTTGTAAATTTGGATGAATAGAAATGAGTTGTTGTCTTTAGTAATATTTTAGTTGACCTCTAACCACTTCGTTTAGTACAAAATTTAAGGACCTGTGAAAAATTATGGATTTTTATATTTCAAAATTTATAGAAATAATCTACCGAAGTCCGATAAACAGAACAATATCCCCCTTATTCATAAAAAATATAAAATGTTTATTAAGCTCTTATTATTCAAAATTTGTATGAAAATGTCATTTTAAAAAGCTTTATAAACCAATTTTATTTTTTATGAATATGAGGGTGTTTTTAAAAAAATTTTAATTTTCGGAAAAACTTACCAAAAACCCCAAATTGTATAAGCGGTTATCTCATCTCTATAATGGGTGGTATGTATGTATATTTATGAAAATATTCGCAGTAAGTTTTTTGCGAAAAAAGTATCACAAATATAAAAATATGTCTTATGAAATTTTAATGAGCTTATAAAAAATCAAGATTAGAAATACTCATATACCTAAAGATGTTTTAAAAAAGAAAAAACTATTTCAATGAAAAAAAAAAAAAAATTGTAGCCCGGAGCTGTTCTCGAACCTACAACAGTTCGCTCGCTATCCGATGCGCTAACCACTGCTCTACTGCTTTATCTACGAATTTATTGTCAAATCACCAATTCAAGCTGTATGGGCAATGAGCGAGAGAATGAAAATAGTTTCTCTAATAAAAGGAGGAGCTTGTTGAGTGAAAGATTGAAAGGTTCATTTTGCAGAAAATGAGTTCTTTTTATAGAAATTTATTATACAGGCGTGTTTTTAAATATTTTTAGAGGGGGTAAATTACAAATTCTGGTTAGGTCAAAAAAAGTTTGAGGATTTTCCAGCTTTTTTCTTTAACCATAACTTAGCAATATTTAAGACAATTTATATGGATTTTTTATTTGATTTAAAGAAAAAATATATATTAATTTTTCTATTCAATTTGGTCTAGTCTTGTTTGGGGCTCGGGTTGCAAATCTGCCCTTTTAAAAGTTAATACATATGTACATATGAATAGAAATCAGTTGTTGCCTTCAGTAAAATTTAAGTACATATTAAATATGTTGTCGATTTTTATATTTTAAATAGGGAGTCTATCAGCAACTTTGTCCCAAACGGTAGAAATCACTAAAATTTATAGAAGTAATCTACCGAAGTCCGATAAATAGACTACTGTATTTGAAAAAATTTCGGAACTTCGATCTTATATCATCAAAAATTAGACAAAAAAACCCAAATTGAATAAGCGGTTATCGCATTTCTATAATGGGTGGTATGTATGCATATGCTTTCCGTCAACTAAAAATATTCAGCAATTTTTTTTCTCGAAAATAAAAAAAAATGTGGCCGATAGCTGTACTTGAACCATTAACCGTTCGACCACTACCCCCGACGCTTCCCACTGGGCTATCGCTTTATGTACAAATTGATTGTCAGATAACCAATTCAAGTGGCATGAGAAAGTTTCATTCGCTTATTACAGATAAATGAAGCAGGATTGGTTATATATTAGATAATTGTGCACTGCCTTAGAGGTATGCCAACAAATCCATATGCATTTCATAAATATTTATGCATATTTAGTATGGGTTTAAGCTTGGCAAATATTTTTATGTAAAATTTGTTAACCTATTAATATAATAGATAGATAATGGACCGAAGTACTCAATGAGCGAAGGAGTGAAAATAATTTCTCTAATAATAGGGGGAGCTTATTGAGTGAAAGAATGAAATTCATTTTGTAGAAATATGAGTTCTATTTATAGAAATTTATTATTTAGTGTTGGTAAATTACAAATGCTGGTTAGGGCAAATCTAGGCTTTTGCAAAAACAGTTAAAGGTTTTTCTAGCTTTTTTCTTTATCCATAACTTAGCAATATTTAGAAGACATTTTAATTTGATTTTTGATTTGATTTAAAAAAAAATTTAGGTATATTGATTTAAAAAAAAAAAATGTATTCAAAGTGGTAAAATCAGCCAAAATCTAGCCTTTTGTAAAAACTGTTAAAGGTTTTTCTATCTTTTTTCCTTAACCATAACTTAAAAATATTTAAAAATACATTTCTTATCGATTTTTGATTTGATTTTTGAAACAAATAGTACGTATATTGATTAAAAAAAAAAAATATTCAAAAGTGGTGAAACCGGGCAAAATGTAGCCTTTTGCAAAAACAGTTTGAGGATTTTCTAGCCTTAGCCAGAACTTAGAAATATTTAAAAAGACATTTCATATCGATTTTTGATTTGATTTTTGAAAAAAAATGTGGGTATGTTGATTTAAAAAAAAGTTATTCAAAATTGGTTAAACCGGGCAAAATCTAGCCTTATGGAAAAAACAGTTTGAGGGTTTTTAAGCTTTTTTCCTCAACCGTAACTTAGAAATATTTAAAAAGAGATTTTGTATCGATTTTTGATTTGATTTTTGAAAAAAACAGTACGTATATTGATTTAAAAAAAAAAATATTCAAAAGTGGTGAAACCGGGCTAAATGTAGGCTTTGAGGACATTTCATATCGATTTTTGATTTGATTTAAAAAAAAAATGTGGGTATGTTGATTTAAAAAAAAAGTTATTCAAAAGTGTTTAAACCTCGCAAAATCTGGCCTTATGCAAAAACAGTTTGAGGGTTTTCTAGCTTTTTTCCTTAACCCTAACTTGAAAATATTTAAAAAGACATTTTATATTGATTTTTGATTTGATTTTTGAAAAAAAATGTAGGTATATTGAAACCGGGAAAAATGTAGCCTTTTGGAAAAACAGATTGAGGGTTTTCTAGCTTTTTTCATTAACCATAACTTAGAAATATTAAAAAGACATTTTATATTGATTTTTTTTTTTTTTTATTCAAAAGTGGTCAGATTTTGTCTAGACTTGTTTGGTGTTCGGGTTGTAAATTTGGATGAATAGAAATGAGTTGTTGTCTTTAGTAATATTTTAGTTGACCTCTAACCACTTCGTTTAGTACAAAATTTAAGGACCTGTGAAAAATTATGGATTTTTATATTTCAAAATTTATAGAAATAATCTACCGAAGTCCGATAAACAGAACAATATCCCCCTTATTCATAAAAAATATAAAATGTTTATTAAGCTCTTATTATTCAAAATTTGTATGAAAATGTCATTTTAAAAAGCTATATAAACCAATTTTATTTTTTATGAATATGAGGGTGTTTTTAAAAAAATTTTAATTTTCGGTAAAACTTACCAAAAACCCCAAATTGTATAAGCGGTTATCTCATCTCTATAATGGGTGGTATGTATGTATATTTATGAAAATATTCGCAGTAAGTTTTTTGCGAAAAAAGTATCACAAATATAAAAATATGTCTTATGAAATTTTAATGAGCTTATAAAAAATCAAGATTAGAAATACTCATATACCTAAAGATGTTTTAAAAAAGAAAAAACTATTTCAATGAAAAAAAAAAAAAAATTGTAGCCCGGAGCTGTTCTCGAACCTACAACAGTTCGCTCGCTATCCGATGCGCTAACCACTGCTCTACTGCTTTATCTACGAATTTATTGTCAAATCACCAATTCAAGCTGTATGGGCAATGAGCGAGAGAATGAAAATAGTTTCTCTAATAAAAGGAGGAGCTTGTTGAGTGAAAGATTGAAAGGTTCATTTTGCAGAAAATGAGTTCTTTTTATAGAAATTTATTATACAGGCGTGTTTTTAAATATTTTTAGAGGGGGTAAATTACAAATTCTGGTTAGGTCAAAAAAAGTTTGAGGATTTTCCAGCTTTTTTCTTTAACCATAACTTAGCAATATTTAAGACAATTTATATGGATTTTTTATTTGATTTAAAGAAAAAATATATATTAATTTTTCTATTCAATTTGGTCTAGTCTTGTTTGGGGCTCGGGTTGCAAATCTGCCCTTTTAAAAGTTAATACATATGTACATATGAATAGAAATCAGTTGTTGCCTTCAGTAAAATTTAAGTACATATTAAATATGTTGTCGATTTTTATATTTTAAATAGGGAGTCTATCAGCAACTTTGTCCCAAACGGTAGAAATCACTAAAATTTATAGAAGTAATCTACCGAAGTCCGATAAATAGACTACTGTATTTGAAAAAATTTCGGAACTTCGATCTTATATCATCAAAAATTAGACAAAAAAACCCAAATTGAATAAGCGGTTATCGCATTTCTATAATGGGTGGTATGTATGCATATGCTTTCCGTCAACTAAAAATATTCAGCAATTTTTTTTCTCGAAAATAAAAAAAAATGTGGCCGATAGCTGTACTTGAACCATTAACCGTTCGACCACTACCCCCGACGCTTCCCACTGGGCTATCGCTTTATGTACAAATTGATTGTCAGATAACCAATTCAAGTGGCATGAGAAAGTTTCATTCGCTTATTACAGATAAATGAAGCAGGATTGGTTATATATTAGATAATTGTGCACTGCCTTAGAGGTATGCCAACAAATCCATATGCATTTCATAACTATTTATGCATATTTAGTATGGGTTTAAGGTTGGCAAATATTTTTATGTAAAATTTGTTAACCTATTAATATAATAGATATTCGCAGTAAGTTTTTTGCGAAAAAAGTATCACAAATATAAAAATATGTCTTATGAAATTTTAATGAGCTTATAAAAAATCAAGATTAGAAATACTCATATACCTAAAGATGTTTTAAAAAAGAAAAAACTATTTCAATGAAAAAAAAAAAAAAATTGTAGCCCGGAGCTGTTCTCGAACCTACAACAGTTCGCTCGCTATCCGATGCGCTAACCACTGCTCTACTGCTTTATCTACGAATTTATTGTCAAATCACCAATTCAAGCTGTATGGGCAATGAGCGAGAGAATGAAAATAGTTTCTCTAATAAAAGGAGGAGCTTGTTGAGTGAAAGATTGAAAGGTTCATTTTGCAGAAAATGAGTTCTTTTTATAGAAATTTATTATACAGGCGTGTTTTTAAATATTTTTAGAGGGGGTAAATTACAAATTCTGGTTAGGTCAAAAAAAGTTTGAGGATTTTCCAGCTTTTTTCTTTAACCATAACTTAGCAATATTTAAGACAATTTATATGGATTTTTTATTTGATTTAAAGAAAAAATATATATTAATTTTTCTATTCAATTTGGTCTAGTCTTGTTTGGGGCTCGGGTTGCAAATCTGCCCTTTTAAAAGTTAATACATATGTACATATGAATAGAAATCAGTTGTTGCCTTCAGTAAAATTTAAGTACATATTAAATATGTTGTCGATTTTTATATTTTAAATAGGGAGTCTATCAGCAACTTTGTCCCAAACGGTAGAAATCACTAAAATTTATAGAAGTAATCTACCGAAGTCCGATAAATAGACTACTGTATTTGAAAAAATTTCGGAACTTCGATCTTATATCATCAAAAATTAGACAAAAAAACCCAAATTGAATAAGCGGTTATCGCATTTCTATAATGGGTGGTATGTATGCATATGCTTTCCGTCAACTAAAAATATTCAGCAATTTTTTTTCTCGAAAATAAAAAAAAATGTGGCCGATAGCTGTACTTGAACCATTAACCGTTCGACCACTACCCCCGACGCTTCCCACTGGGCTATCGCTTTATGTACAAATTGATTGTCAGATAACCAATTCAAGTGGCATGAGAAAGTTTCATTCGCTTATTACAGATAAATGAAGCAGGATTGGTTATATATTAGATAATTGTGCACTGCCTTAGAGGTATGCCAACAAATCCATATGCATTTCATAAATATTTATGCATATTTAGTATGGGTTTAAGCTTGGCAAATATTTTTATGTAAAATTTGTTAACCTATTAATATAATAGATAATGGACCGAAGTACTCAATGAGCGAAGGAGTGAAAATAATTTCTCTAATAATAGGGGGAGCTTATTGAGTGAAAGAATGAAATTCATTTTGTAGAAATATGAGTTCTATTTATAGAAATTTATTATTTAGTGTTGGTAAATTACAAATGCTGGTTAGGGCAAATCTAGGCTTTTGCAAAAACAGTTAAAGGTTTTTCTAGCTTTTTTCTTTATCCATAACTTAGCAATATTTAGAAGACATTTTAATTTGATTTTTGATTTGATTTAAAAAAAAATTTAGGTATGTTGATTTAAAAAAAAAAAATGTATTCAAAGTGGTAAAATCAGCCAAAATCTAGCCTTTTGTAAAAACTGTTAAAGGTTTTTCTATCTTTTTTCCTTAACCATAACTTAAAAATATTTAAAAATACATTTCTTATCGATTTTTGATTTGATTTTTGAAACAAATAGTACGTATATTGATTAAAAAAAAAAAATATTCAAAAGTGGTGAAGCCGGGCAAAATGTAGCCTTTTGCAGAAACAGTTTGAGGATTTTCTAGCCTTAGCCAGAACTTAGAAATATTTAAAAAGACATTTCATATCGATTTTTGATTTGATTTTTGAAAAAAAATGTGGGTATGTTGATTTAAAAAAAGTTATTCAAAATTGGTTAAACCGGGCAAAATCTAGCCTTATGGAAAAAACAGTTTGAGGGTTTTTAAGCTTTTTTCCTCAACCATAACTTAGAAATATTTAAAAAGAGATTTTGTATCGATTTTTGATTTGATTTTTGAAAAAAACAGTACGTATATTGATTTAAAAAAAAAAATATTCAAAAGTGGTGAAACCGGGCTAAATGTAGGCTTTGAGGATTTTCTAGCTTTTTTCCTTATCCGTAACTTAGAAATATTTAAAAAGACATTTCATATCGATTTTTGATTTGATTAAAAAAAAAAATGTGGGTATGTTGATTTAAAAAAAAAGTTATTCAAAAGTGTTTAAACCTCGCAAAATCTGGCCTTATGCAAAAACAGTTTGAGGGTTTTCTAGCTTTTTTCCTTAACCCTAACTTGAAAATATTTAAAAAGACATTTTATATTGATTTTTGATTTGATTTTTGAAAAAAAATGTAGGTATATTGAAACCGGGAAAAATGTAGCCTTTTGGAAAAACAGATTGAGGGTTTTCTAGCTTTTTTCATTAACCATAACTTAGAAATATTAAAAAGACATTTTATATTGATTTTTTTTTTTTTTATTCAAAAGTGGTCAGATTTTGTCTAGACTTGTTTGGTGTTCGGGTTGTAAATTTGGATGAATAGAAATGAGTTGTTGTCTTTAGTAATATTTTAGTTGACCTCTAACCACTTCGTTTAGTACAAAATTTAAGGACCTGTGAAAAATTATGGATTTTTATATTTCAAAATTTATAGAAATAATCTACCGAAGTCCGATAAACAGAACAATATCCCCCTTATTCATAAAAAATATAAAATGTTTATTAAGCTCTTATTATTCAAAATTTGTATGAAAATGTCATTTTAAAAAGCTTTATAAACCAATTTTATTTTTTATGAATATGAGGGTGTTTTTAAAAAAATTTTAATTTTCGGAAAAACTTACCAAAAACCCCAAATTGTATAAGCGGTTATCTCATCTCTATAATCTGTGGTATGTATGTATATTTATGAAAATATTCGCAGTAAGTTTTTTGCGAAAAAAGTATCACAAATATAAAAATATGTCTTATGAAATTTTAATGAGCTTATAAAAAATCAAGATTAGAAATACTCATATACCTAAAGATGTTTTAAAAAAGAAAAAACTATTTCAATGAAAAAAAAAAAAAAATTGTAGCCCGGAGCTGTTCTCGAACCTACAACAGTTCGCTCGCTATCCGATGCGCTAACCACTGCTCTACTGCTTTATCTACGAATTTATTGTCAAATCACCAATTCAAGCTGTATGGGCAATGAGCGAGAGAATGAAAATAGTTTCTCTAATAAAAGGAGGAGCTTGTTGAGTGAAAGATTGAAAGGTTCATTTTGCAGAAAATGAGTTCTTTTTATAGAAATTTATTATACAGGCGTGTTTTTAAATATTTTTAGAGGGGGTAAATTACAAATTCTGGTTAGGTCAAAAAAAGTTTGAGGATTTTCTAGCTTTTTTCTTTAACCATAACTTAGCAATATTTAAGACAATTTATATGGATTTTTTATTTGATTTAAAGAAAAAATATATATTAATTTTTCTATTCAATTTGGTCTAGTCTTGTTTGGGGCTCGGGTTGCAAATCTGCCCTTTTAAAAGTTAATACATATGTACATATGAATAGAAATCAGTTGTTGCCTTCAGTAAAATTTAAGTACATATTAAATATGTTGTCGATTTTTATATTTTAAATAGGGAGTCTATCAGCAACTTTGTCCCAAACGGTAGAAATCACTAAAATTTATAGAAGTAATCTACCGAAGTCCGATAAATAGACTACTGTATTTGAAAAAATTTCGGAACTTCGATCTTATATCATCAAAAATTAGACAAAAAAACCCAAATTGAATAAGCGGTTATCGCATTTCTATAATGGGTGGTATGTATGCATATGCTTTCCGTCAACTAAAAATATTCAGCAATTTTTTTTCTCGAAAATAAAAAAAAATGTGGCCGATAGCTGTACTTGAACCATTAACCGTTCGACCACTACCCCCGACGCTTCCCACTGGGCTATCGCTTTATGTACAAATTGATTGTCAGATAACCAATTCAAGTGGCATGAGAAAGTTTCATTCGCTTATTACAGATAAATGAAGCAGGATTGGTTATATATTAGATAATTGTGCACTGCCTTAGAGGTATGCCAACAAATCCATATGCATTTCATAAATATTTATGCATATTTAGTATGGGTTTAAGCTTGGCAAATATTTTTATGTAAAATTTGTTAACCTATTAATATAATAGATAATGGACCGAAGTACTCAATGAGCGAAGGAGTGAAAATAATTTCTCTAATAATAGGGGGAGCTTATTGAGTGAAAGAATGAAATTCATTTTGTAGAAATATGAGTTCTATTTATAGAAATTTATTATTTAGTGTTGGTAAATTACAAATGCTGGTTAGGGCAAATCTAGGCTTTTGCAAAAACAGTTAAAGGTTTTTCTAGCTTTTTTCTTTATCCATAACTTAGCAATATTTAGAAGACATTTTAATTTGATTTTTGATTTGATTTAAAAAAAAATTTAGGTATGTTGATTTAAAAAAAAAAAATGTATTCAAAGTGGTAAAATCAGCCAAAATCTAGCCTTTTGTAAAAACTGTTAAAGGTTTTTCTATCTTTTTTCCTTAACCATAACTTAAAAATATTTAAAAATACATTTCTTATCGATTTTTGATTTGATTTTTGAAACAAATAGTACGTATATTGATTAAAAAAAAAAAATATTCAAAAGTGGTGAAGCCGGGCAAAATGTAGCCTTTTGCAGAAACAGTTTGAGGATTTTCTAGCCTTAGCCAGAACTTAGAAATATTTAAAAAGACATTTCATATCGATTTTTGATTTGATTTTTGAAAAAAAAATGTGGGTATGTTGATTTAAAAAAAAGTTATTCAAAATTGGTTAAACCGGGCAAAATCTAGCCTTATGGAAAAAACAGTTTGAGGGTTTTTAAGCTTTTTTCCTCAACCATAACTTAGAAATATTTAAAAAGAGATTTTGTATCGATTTTTGATTTGATTTTTGAAAAAAACAGTACGTATATTGATTTAAAAAAAAAAATATTCAAAAGTGGTGAAACCGGGCTAAATGTAGGCTTTGAGGATTTTCTAGCTTTTTTCCTTATCCGTAACTTAGAAATATTTAAAAAGACATTTCATATCGATTTTTGATTTGATTTAAAAAAAAAATGTGGGTATGTTGATTTAAAAAAAAAGTTATTCAAAAGTGTTTAAACCTCGCAAAATCTGGCCTTATGCAAAAACAGTTTGAGGGTTTTCTAGCTTTTTTCCTTAACCCTAACTTGAAAATATTTAAAAAGACATTTTATATTGATTTTTGATTTGATTTTTGAAAAAAAATGTAGGTATATTGAAACCGGGAAAAATGTAGCCTTTTGGAAAAACAGATTGAGGGTTTTCTAGCTTTTTTCATTAACCATAACTTAGAAATATTAAAAAGACATTTTATATTGATTTTTTTTTTTTTTTATTCAAAAGTGGTCAGATTTTGTCTAGACTTGTTTGGTGTTCGGGTTGTAAATTTGGATGAATAGAAATGAGTTGTTGTCTTTAGTAATATTTTAGTTGACCTCTAACCACTTCGTTTAGTACAAAATTTAAGGACCTGTGAAAAATTATGGATTTTTATATTTCAAAATTTATAGAAATAATCTACCGAAGTCCGATAAACAGAACAATATCCCCCTTATTCATAAAAAATATAAAATGTTTATTAAGCTCTTATTATTCAAAATTTGTATGAAAATGTCATTTTAAAAAGCTTTATAAACCAATTTTATTTTTTATGAATATGAGGGTGTTTTTAAAAAAATTTTAATTTTCGGAAAAACTTACCAAAAACCCCAAATTGTATAAGCGGTTATCTCATCTCTATAATGGGTGGTATGTATGTATATTTATGAAAATATTCGCAGTAAGTTTTTTGCGAAAAAAGTATCACAAATATAAAAATATGTCTTATGAAATTTTAATGAGCTTATAAAAAATCAAGATTAGAAATACTCATATACCTAAAGATGTTTTAAAAAAGAAAAAACTATTTCAATGAAAAAAAAAAAAAAATTGTAGCCCGGAGCTGTTCTCGAACCTACAACAGTTCGCTCGCTATCCGATGCGCTAACCACTGCTCTACTGCTTTATCTACGAATTTATTGTCAAATCACCAATTCAAGCTGTATGGGCAATGAGCGAGAGAATGAAAATAGTTTCTCTAATAAAAGGAGGAGCTTGTTGAGTGAAAGATTGAAAGGTTCATTTTGCAGAAAATGAGTTCTTTTTATAGAAATTTATTATACAGGCGTGTTTTTAAATATTTTTAGAGGGGGTAAATTACAAATTCTGGTTAGGTCAAAAAAAGTTTGAGGATTTTCTAGCTTTTTTCTTTAACCATAACTTAGCAATATTTAAGACAATTTATATGGATTTTTTATTTGATTTAAAGAAAAAATATATATTAATTTTTCTATTCATTTTGGTCTAGTCTTGTTTGGGGCTCGGGTTGCAAATCTGCCCTTTTAAAAGTTAATACATATGTACATATGAATAGAAATCAGTTGTTGCCTTCAGTAAAATTTAAGTACATATTAAATATGTTGTCGATTTTTATATTTTAAATAGGGAGTCTATCAGCAACTTTGTCCCAAACGGTAGAAATCACTAAAATTTATAGAAGTAATCTACCGAAGTCCGATAAATAGACTACTGTATTTGAAAAAATTTCGGAACTTCGATCTTATATCATCAAAAATTAGACAAAAAAACCCAAATTGAATAAGCGGTTATCGCATTTCTATAATGGGTGGTATGTATGCATATGCTTTCCGTCAACTAAAAATATTCAGCAATTTTTTTTCTCGAAAATAAAAAAAAATGTGGCCGATAGCTGTACTTGAACCATTAACCGTTCGACCACTACCCCCGACGCTTCCCACTGGGCTATCGCTTTATGTACAAATTGATTGTCAGATAACCAATTCAAGTGGCATGAGAAAGTTTCATTCGCTTATTACAGATAAATGAAGCAGGATTGGTTATATATTAGATAATTGTGCACTGCCTTAGAGGTATGCCAACAAATCCATATGCATTTCATAAATATTTATGCATATTTAGTATGGGTTTAAGCTTGGCAAATATTTTTATGTAAAATTTGTTAACCTATTAATATAATAGATTCAGGTATGCCTTCTTCAAATGTGTAATTCGACGCTACCAAGCACAAGCACACGATATCATCATCCGTTCAGCAGTTAATAATTCTTAGTTCGATTCGCGGTGAAGGCAATAAGGCAAGTGGACATGTGGTGAGACAAAAAGAACAAAGGTGTAATTATACGTTGGCAAGTTAAGTATACGATGGCATGGTAGTGTAGATTAGACCAGACTGACTATAGACATCTGGGTTGAGCGTTAATTTTTTTTTTTTTAATTTGAAATATTAAAAAGAAAATCTTCTTAATATTATGTGATTATCTACTCAGTTTTATTAAAAAGAGACGTCCAGTCATAATAAGACGGGCATCTTATTGGAAAAATATCATAGAGAAATCCTTCTGATTTAGAGGGCATTTTATGTGACTTTTTGCTCTGTGCGGTGTTTTACAATATGTATGTATGTATATTAGGGTGATTCAAATAAAAAAAATTTGGTTTTTATTTCGGTCTTACCCCCTGAAACTTTAGGTATTGACGAGAAAATAAGCCTTGCAAAAATTAGCGCTCTAACTTAACCCTCAGGGTGGCTATTTTTTCGCCTTTTCCCATACATTTTGTATGGGGAGAAATGGCTTTTTTTTTTCAAAGTGAATTTTCTTTAAATTTTTGAAACTTCCTTCAAAATATTTTTACATACTCTTAAAGTTAAAGCTTTGAAGCTTCCAAAATGGCATGCCATGTGCGTTTATCTTAACTATTAAAATAATTATAGCCATTTGAAATTTACTAGATTTTATACATGTTATCTACTGTGTATGTGTGTGCAATAGTGCAAAACTCAGTCATTTTCAAATGGCTGTAATTATCTTAAAAGTTAAGATAATCGCACATGGCTTACCATTTTGGAAGCTTCAAAGCTTCAGCTTTAAGAGTATGTAAAAATATTTTCAAAAAAGTTTCAAAAATTAAAAGAAAATTCACTTAAAAAAAATGCCATTTTCCCCATATATAATGTATGGGAAAGGCCGAAAAAAAATATCCAACCCTAATGGGTCAGTTACATAAAACTTTATTTTGGCTTTACCTCAAACTTTGACTTTGACAGAAAAGTTCAGTATACGTATTTAAACCAAGCATGGCAAATTGGAGACCTCAAAGTTGAAGCGAGGTTGAAATTTGACAAACTCTCAAATTTTGCTTGCTTTGCTTGCTTTGACAATCAGATGTTGATGAGTTTGCTTTAATTAAAGAATAAAAAGTTGGAGAAAATAATAATTAATTCATTTTTTCTCTATTAAATTAATAAATTAACCAAAACACTCTGAATGCAAGGAAATAAATAACGAAAACAAATGTATAAAAGAGAAGCGTCAAGGCGTTCATTGTAGCATACCTCTGAAGTTCGACGCAAAGTTTTGAGGTAGCAAATGTCAGGCGAGGTTAACAAAGCTTTATGTATTCGACCCTTAAGGGTTAAGTTAGTGCGCTAATTTTTTGCAAGGCTTATTTTCTCATCAATACCTAACTTTTTAGGAGGTAAGCCAGGTCGACCTGTTTTTGAATCACCTTAATGTATATGTATTTCCGGTATTATAACACTTGTTCGATAATATGTGGACCAAATGGAATTGGAAGAGTTTTAAAATACCACACCATATGACGTTTTTCCAACCATTTTTTTCTAAAAATTAGTACAAAAACGTCTTTACCGTTTCTAAACGGGGCTTCAATTATTGCATGATCATAGCAGTGGTTTAGGCCTGGGAAATCTGATGTTAAAATTGTCTGTCTGGGTAAGAATAGAGCCACACTTATTTACACATTTTAAAGCATTACACAGTTTAACAATATCCGAAGAAAGTTTATATACATAGATCAAACCTTGGCTTTCTAATGGTCTCCGTTAAACTTAAATCTGCAGTCAGATTTTGAAAATTTGTTTCCGGGCCACAATACATGGAATACATAGCGTTAATAAATAATTACAATTACATTACTAATAATGACATACAGATACATGTATGTAAATCTATAGCCCATACATAAATATTTATTTTGATTCAAGTTCACATGCAATATAGCCTTTATGTAATATGAACGCATTCTACGACTTTGTCTTTATTTAATTTGATTCCAATTGATAATCATATGCCGACATAGCTATACTTTAGCTAATTTTTATTTATTTCAACGTCTTGGCTTGGAAGTCAGTTGATTTTTATCTGACCCCTGCCCGACTTAAAGCTAATTGTGTTAAATTTATGCCCACGCAATAAGTAAATTTCCTGCTATCCACTACCCTAATACAATTAACGGCGATATGTTAATAAGCCACTGTCAAAGCTACTGCCTGACTGGCACGGTTGTTTACTTGAAAGTGGTTTCACACAGAAAAATTTTCATGTAAAATCAACACTTTTTCAGCTTATTATTTTTCAACACTATCGCTCATTTTATTTTAAGATGAAGCTCATGTTGAAAAACCTTTCTTTATCTTAAATTAACATGATCCTCTGTTAAATTAACATGACTTCCTGTTAAATTTACATGAATTTCTTTTAAAACATCTCGTCTTCCTGTAAAACAATACTATCTTAACATGATCCTCTGTTAAATTAACATGACTTCCTGTTAAATTTACATGAATTTCTTTTAAAACATCTCGTCTTCCTGTAAAACAATACTATCTTCCTCATTACCTCATGCAAACTTAACAGAACCTGGTTTATGTTGAAAAAAAATTATTCTGTGTGTGAATTTCCAAATAATAATAACTAGAGATCGCCCAGTGATTGAAATACAACCACAAAAGCTTATATTATTTTCCTACCTTTTTGCTGTTTCTTAAATTTGCCATTCTTTTCATATCTTACTAATATTATAAATGTGAATGTAGCGATGTTTGGATATTTGGATGTTTGGATGTTCTGTTCCTCAATAACGTGAGAATGGCAAGACGGATTTTGTTAAAATTTGGTAGGCAGACAGCTAATAGTCTGGAAGGAGGTAAAGGCTATTTTTGTTTTAATTTTGTGGGTCCGGCTATGCTAGGGACCGATACTTTTAGATTTTTTTGTTTTTATACCCAGCGTACTAGTACTAGTACAAGGGTATATTAATTTTGTTCACATAACGGTAGTTTGTAACGGCACACAATAATCGAGATAGATATAGGGTTCCATATATGAAAGTTCTTAGTTTGAAAAGAGGATTTCATTCAGGCATGTCCGTCCGTCTGTCCGTCCGTCCGTCCGTCTGTGTACACGATAACTTGAGTAAAAATTGAGATATTTGCATGAAATTTTATATACAGGTTACTCTTTGGCCAAGGTAGGTTGCTATTGAAAATGGGCGAAATCGGATGATAACCACGCCCCCTTTTTCGATATCGAAAATTTCGAAAATCACACAAATTGACATATCTCGGTAACTGAAATGGCTAAAATGATGTAATTTCATAGGTGAATCCAACCGGCCATCCTCTTATGATTTTTCCAAAAAATTTTTATAGTGGGCATCTCACCGCCCAATTTTAAGGGTGGAATTTTTGAAAATTTGACTGGTCGTAACTTTTAAACTGATTAAGATAGAACGATGAAATTTGGCACAAGGCATACTAGTATCGTTGGGAGTATATGTGATGAAATTGGAATCGATTTCAATATGTATATTAAATAAAATTTTTGAAAACCGTTTTTCAATACATACTATTTTTTTCAAAACTCTAGGAACATAGACAAATAATTGGTCTTCCAACAGTTTTTTATTTGACCAATCTATCTAACTTGGTGAACTTCGACGACCGAATTTTTATCCAAAATGTTGAAAGGGTACTTCGCGGGGGCGGGCAAGGCCGCGGGTATATACTAGTATTATATAAATATCAAAGTTTGAAGTTTAGATGAACTATTCGATAAATGCTTTCTGAGACATTTATATCCATACTTAAAGCCAAAGCAATATTTAACTTTAGAAACCTCACTTTCAATCGATTTCAAGGATATGTATATTAAATAAAATTTTTGAAAACCGTTTTTCAATACATACAAAAAATTTTTATAGTGGGCATCTCACCGCCCACTTTTAAGGGTGGAATTTTTGAAAATTTGACTGGTCGTAACTTTTAAACTGATTAAGATAGAACGATGAAATTTGGCACAAGGCATACTAGTATCGTTGGGAGTATATGTGATGAAATTGGAATCGATTTCAATATGTATATTAAATAAAATTTTTGAAAACCGGTTTTCAATACATACTATTTTTTTCAAAACTCTTGGAACATAGACAAATAATTGATCTTCCAACAGTTTTTTATTTGACCAATCTACCTAACTTGGTGAACTTCGACGACCGAATTTTTACTTAAAATGTTGAAAGGGTACTTCGCAGGAGCGGGCAAGGCCGCGGGTATATACTAGTTTTTTATATTTTTGGTTTCTATACATTGCTGTTCATTTTGCCTTTTCCTTCCTCTTTACATCATTTAGTAATATATTTTCAAAGTTGATTATTCTTCTTAGGTAGTCTTCATACGTATTTCTTTCCTTTCCTTTCCTTTGCTTTTATTTCCTTTCCTTTCCTTTTCCCCCTCTCTTCTTTTCCTTTTCTTTCCTTTTCTTTGCTTTCATTTCATTTTATTTCCCTTCTTTCTTTCTCTCTTTTCTGTTCTTTTCTTTTATTTTCCTTTCTTTTCGTTTCTTTTATTCTCTTACCTGATCTTTTTTTCCAATTCCATTACATTCCTTTTTTTCTTTTATTTTCTTTTTCTTTAATATCCTTTGCTTTAGTTTTGTTTCCCTTAGTTTCCTCTCATTTTATTCATTTTTTTCATTTCATTTCTTTTCTTTTATTTTTTTCTTACCTTTATTTTCTTCACTATTTTTCCTTACCTTTCCTTCCCTTACCTTTCCTTTCCCCACCTTTCCTTTCCTATCGTTTCCTTACTTTCTTTTTTCCCTTCCGTAACTTCTTTAGTTTTCTTTCATTTCCATTCATTTCCTTCAATTATTTTTTTTGCGTTTCTTCATCTTTCTTTCCTTTATTTTTCATTCCTTTTATTTTCATTTATTTTCCGTACCTTCCTCCTCGCTACCTTTTCTTTCCTTTCTTTGTCTTTCTCTATTTACCTCTCTTTTCCACTCTTTACCTACATTACATTTCCTTTCTTCCCTTCCTCTTCCATTCCTTTCCTTTCCCTACCTTTCTTTGCCTTTGATTTGTCTCTCAATTTTCCGTTCCTAACCTTATCTTACCTTTATTTTCCTTCTATCCATTCCTTTCCTTTCCCATTCTTTCCTTTATTTTATACTTTTATTTATTTCATTTTGTTTTATTTTTATTTATTTTATATTCTTTCCTTTCCTTTCATTTCATTTCCAACAAATTTCTTTTTTTACTTTCAATCACTTTTCTATTTCTTATTTTACTTTTTTTAATTTTATCGATTTTCCTTTTTATTTTATTTCACTAAGTCTAGCCACGGAGGGCTTGTGCTTTTTTTTTTCAAAACATCATGTCTGAGCAGGCTTTGGTTCTCTGAATACCCACGCACAGATTTTGTTTTTGTAAACACCGTTTGTACCTACGCTCAATACGCTCATGTTTATTATTGCTGCCAACAAAACAACTCACACTCGGACTCTCCCCAACTGCAATGAATGCAAGCACAACAATGCAAGTGTACCTACATATACACATAACAGCGGCTCAATAAAGTCCCAACAAACATTTTTAGCTAATCTCAATTTGAGATTCATTTGAGAAGCAATCATCTTCTCAAATCTCAAACGTTCTATTTCCATTTGAGGCGAAATAACCGTTGATAGCGTTCTCAACCTAAAAGGCTCATTTTTAATATGGGATTTTCCCTGATTTTCAAATTGAGAACGGCAGAATTTTCAAACGTTTCTCAAACTGAGCGGAGTGGATCGAAATGGAATCCACATGCTCTCATTAAAATATTTATTCAGAGATGCCAATCATGCAAAACAAATAACCATTTTAATAAAAAGCCAGTTTCCATTTATGCAGTTAAGTTTTACTTAATACTTTTTTAATTAATATAGTTCAACAAATAATCCTTTTATATAAACAACATTTGAGAAAAAGTTGAGAATAGATGTTTTCTCAAACGTTTGAGTTTTTGGTGCTCGATATTTGTTGGGGTGAATGCACTTGTAGTGGTGTGACTTTCAAATCATATTATAATTAATTTTTTTTTAATTTTTGGTTTGTTGTCGCACACCCTGCTCGGCGAGACCTATCGATACATATCAAATTATATAGAATTGTGATTAGAATTATGGTTATTGCAAAAAAGGGAGAAAACTTTTAAGCATTGCGCATTTTTGTATAATAGATAATAGATAATCTGGAACAACATTCCTCTGAGGAGATTAACTCCGAGCCTCTCTTCCAATTTGAGGTATGCTGCTTCTATTTGCATCCTACTTGTTGGTGGGACCCAAAAAACGTATGCCGACTCCGAACAGCATCTGAAAATGTTTTAAATATTTTTACGCGATCCGCATTAAAGCGAAAAAAAGACAGACCAGGCGGATAAAGACATGGTATGACATACATGGTATCAAGCTCGTGCCTGACGGGTACAAGGCCAGGGTGGGAAAACAAGGACGATAAAAGGCTTGAAGGCTAAACTATAGGAGCAATAATCGCGACCTGATAACTGACATACAGAGCGTACTTAAATATTGGACGACACACTTCTTCTCTTTATAAAATTTTGATTGAAATGAAGAACTCAAGCTGGAATGGTACTTAAAATGAAGCCAAAACGTTCTTGAAATGAACGGAAACGGTTTCCAAACTGTTCATGAAACACGAAAAGTGTGCTTAGCCGACTTTCGTGTACGAATTTGCTAAACTTTTAACTTGATTCGATTTGTTCTTTGTTGTTGTTGTTGTTGTTGTTGTTGTTGTTGTTGTTGTTGTTGTTAACAATGCATTGCCCTGTCTAGAGTGTATGATCATTCCGAAGATCTTCATCAAGCTCTTCTAAGGGGAGTCTAAGGAAACGTGCAGTTTCAACAGGGTTTGTTCAGAGGGACAGAGGGGTTACAAGAGTAGGTTCAGATGTTGAAGAGATGTAGAGTATCATGGGGGGTCCTACCACATGCAGGGCATGTATTTAAGATTGCATCATTAAGTCTGGATAAGTAGGATTTTAACCTTACACTATATCCAGACCTAATCTGTGCCAAGGTCACTCTTGTCTCCCTTGGTAAGGTGCGTTCTTCTTCAGCAATATCCGGTGGAGGACTGTTCAGAACGGGATTCACAGGTAGAGATCCGACAAAAGTGTCTACCGACTCGGTGTGGATGTCGGTTAGAGCCCGCTTATGATTCTGCAGATCAAACGGCAAGGTAATATGATGCCGGATCTCATCATAATGCTTACGGAGATGTCTCCTTATGTCTCTCGGGGGCGGGTCTATGTCCAAAAGATGACGGGTTGGATGTGCTGGCTTGTGGCAGGAATTGCCTGCTCAGCATTTCAGCATGCTCTTTGTTGCGATTTGTTCTTTGAGTGTTGCTACTGAATATATAGTTATGTTTAAACATACTCGTAACTAAAGTTGATTAAAGCAAATAAAAAGCGACTTTGCGAATTGACAGGTGAATGTGAAATAGGCAGAAAAAAGTTACAAAAAACAATGACACATACTCATAACCGATGAGAATTAACAAAAGTATGAACTGTAAGTAATTAACATACATATATGTAAATGTATTTGTTTTTACAACTTTTTCTTTAATTGAGTGTAAACATTCACGAATGCGAATACAGATGGCGAAATCCATGAAGCTTTGACTCATTTGTTAGCAACAATAACTATATATGTATGGCTGTATGTATGCAGGTGATCTCGTTTTCCATGAATTCCTAAACAACAAATACCTAAACATTTTTATACCATTTCAAAATTTCAGGAGCGATAGATTGTAAAATTTAAATTTGTAAAATCTTACATTCTTATTTTATGAACCAACCAAATTTATTACTAAACAGTCTCGAGGGCATTACACACTGTCTCATCATTTATTGATCTCTCCTCCATTTTCTTTTTTAATAGATGGTTCCACATAAACTTTACATAAAGTCGTAAAATCAAACATAAACCATTTTCATGATTACGGTTTAAGATGGAAAATTGTTAATCCAAGTATGAACAATGTTGATCTTATATAATATAAATGGTACATGGAGAGTAGGGTGGTTACATGAAATCAATTATGGAAGTTCCAATAATAAAAGATAGTACATATGACCCAAAAAATCTGACATCAGTTTCGGATTCAGCACAGCCAAAACCTTCAAAAACCGTTGAGAAACCCGGTGGGATTTCCAAAAACTTCATTTTTGTTGTACCGTGTTATCAATGATTTATTTTTATGCTATGCCTGATTGAAACATACATAGAAAAAACGAAGTGCCATACGGGCATTAAAAATGTGTATTCCTAAAATAAAGTGGCGCGTTTTTAATTTAAGGTAATCCGCACTTTAAATTAAGTTTGAAAATTCTTTATTTAACCTAGAACTATTCAACTTTTCTATTCCTCACACTCTATATAATCTTGCATTTTTAAATCAGCATTGTCAATTTTAATTCAAGGGTGTGCATAGGTAAAAAACATGGTTTAAATTAAAATTGGGCATTGTAAGATCAATTACGACCGTAAGTAATTAACAATTTTTTCCCCGGAGTGCAGGGAGATAAAGATCAAGATTAAAATCTCCAAAATCGTTCATTCGTTTATGACGCGGATAAGCATACTTCTTGAAAAATATGAATTCTCTTTTAATAGGCAATAACATATTAGTGGTCAAAAGTCAGCACCTTGGTGGAATTGCCCTTATGTATGTAGAAACATGTTTGTATTTGTTTATATTCAGCCAGTATAAATTCTAACATCATTATATTAATATATATGTATTAGAGTGGTTCACAAATATGGACTTTTAGGAAATTCTAAAACGCTACCCCCAATTATTGTTCGTTATGACAAAAAAAGAGGCTGCTATTTTTTTTTCTTTTAAAGGTGGTTTAGAGGTCGCGCTACTCGTTTTTATAAAAAAAATGAGATACTTGCAATTTTAATTTCATTTTAACATGTTTAAGTGCAGTAAAAATTTGGGTTTTTGTGTGTTGTTATTCTGTTTTCATTGGCGAATATTCCTGCAATTCAATAGCCTTCTTGGATGAGTAGAAAGGGTTTAACCCCTGAAAATATGTTTCGAAATAGAAAACGGTGCAACTAAAACGCCTACACTGATCTCATTGCGCATTGGTTTTTTGGATATATTTCGCATCTAGAATGTTTATGACATCGCTGATTATGAATCCGATGTCAGTTTTTTTAAATTCAAAATGGGGGGTCCAATATGGCGGTGATTTTTTTGAAAAATAATTGGATTTTATTGAAACTTGGTACTCGGGGGTTTATGCGTTGTCTGATTACGAATCCGATATCGGTTTTTTTAAATTCAAAATGGTGGATCCAATATGGCGGTGCATTTTTGAAAACTAATTCGACTGTGTGAAACTCGTCACTGATGAATTTATGACATCGATTTATATGAACTAGTATCGCCTGTGATCGAAAATTCGACCAATAAATACTTTAGAGGGTCGAGGGGTCGCTAGCCCCGTACCCCCATCCTTAAATTTCGGAGACGCCCCTGAAAATATACCACCTATACCTCAGTTTTCTCAATTTTCTTTCCATCGTTGCATATTTTATTCCAATCGGTCAAACGGTTCGCTCACAGGAGGTTCCTAAAGGTTTTCTTGTGGCGTATTTATTGACATCGGATTCCTATGCAAGTTTGGCAAAAGTGGCATATTATATATTATATATTAATATATATAAATGAAATATGCACCGATGGAAAGGAAATTGAAAAAACTGATGGTATATTTTCAGGGGCGTCCCCGAAATTTAAGGATGGGGGTACGGGGCTAGCGACCCCTCGACCCTCTAAAGTTTTTATTGGTCAAATTTTCGATCACAAGCGATACTAGTTAATATAAATCGATGTCATAAATCCATCAGTGACGAGTTTCACACAGTCGAATTAGTTTTCAAAAATGCACCGCCATATTGGATCCACCATTTTGAATTTAAAAAAAACCGATATCGGATTCGTAATCAGACAACGCATAAACCCCCGAGTACCAAGTTTCAATAAAATCCAATTAGTTTTCAAAAAAATCACCGCCATATTGGACCCGCCATTTTGAATTTAAGAAAACTGACATCGGATTCATAATCAACGATATCATAAACCTTCTAGATGCGAAATATATCCAAAAAACCAATGCGCAATGAGATCAGTGTAGGCGTTTTAGTTGCACCGTTTTCAATTTCGAAACATACTTTCAGGAGTTAAACCCTTTCTACTCATCCAAAATGCCTATTGAATTGCAGGAATATTCGCCAACGAAAACAGAATAACAACACACAAAAACCCAAATTTTTACTGCACTTAAACATGTTAAAATGAAATTAAAATTGCAAGTATCTCATTTTTTTTATAAAAACGAGTAGCGCGACCTCTAAAGCACCTTAAAAAAAAAAAAAAAAAATAGCAGCCTCTTTTTTTGTCACAAGGAACCATATTTCGGGGTAGCGTTTTAGATTTTCCAAAAAAAAAAAATTTTGAACCACTCTAATATATATACACGTACATACTATGTATATAAAATAATCTGTATTCTCAAATGCGATGAGCGTTTTGAATTTTAAAGCCCAATTACTTTAAATGCATTTTTATTTCGAATTTAAAGGCTTTGGATAAAATGCGTTTTAATTAAAAAAATTCGCCAAATATATAAATCTGGTTTATAACTTAAAGTTAGTTTCTAAGAGTAACGAAATCCATGCATTCCGGAATGGTGTTCAGTAAAAACTTAAAAGCATCTTTAGGTGAGGATCTCAAATCGCTAATTACTTCACAGTTAAGTCACAAATACAATATCTAATACCTAAAAAGTTTCGTAAAGCGTTGAGGTCGTAAAATTGTGACACTTTACTAGGGGGACTTTTCCCATCATAAAAATTTATTTACCGGACAAACAATCACAAAAAACTAATCTACACAGAGAAAAATGAGCTGGTCATATCAACCAAAATATGGGTTGATTCAACCAAAATCACTGTCAATTCTTATCCATTAACCTTAAGTTAACAGTTAAGCTGTTGCTTTAACAGTTAAGCTGTTATTTGTTATTCTAGGGGTTACTGGTTCGATTCTCGGTGAAGTAAATATAATTTAAATTTTTTTTTTAATAAATCTTAATTTAACACCCAATAAAAAAATAATTTTCATAGTGCTCATATTGACTTCACCGAGAATCGGAGTCAGGCCTCTTGAACGCTCAACCCAGGTATCGCATACTTTTATTATTATAGCTTTATTCTAAATGGCACGTTGCTTTGTTGCTTCCACGGAGAATGGAACTCACACTGCTTTGACTGCTGAACGGAGATGACTACCATCACGCCATTCCGGGCGACGTATAATTGCCGCTTTGTTGTATGCCAGTTGTTTACGCGACATAAGCTATGATTATTCCAGTGTTGCCGATGAATATTTTCAAAAAAGGGTTCCAAAATGGGTCGCAGCCGAAAAAAGGGTCCCCTTTTTTCCTAGATAAGAATACGTTTAAATAAACGTTTTCCAATTTTATTGATGCTGAATGGCTGAGTTTTGTACTATTGCAAGTACACATACAAAATATCTATAGTCATTTTTAAATGGCTGTAATTAGGGTAATAGTGACGATAATTGCATAATGTAAACAGTTTTTTTAAACTTAAACCCTTAACTGTGAGAATATGTAAAGCTTTTTCGGGAAAGGTATTAAAAATTATAGGAAAACTCACTTTGAATAGAATAAATTTTTTTCCCATACAAAATGTATGGAAAAGGGCCAAACAAATAGCGACCTGTTGTTGTTGTTGTTGTAACGAGGTGTAGTCCTGCCCAACGCGTATTTTTCCTTAGCCTAAATTGTCATCAATATCTTCTAACGGGAGTCCAAGGAAACTAGCAGTTTCAATAGGGTTGGGCCAAAGAGAGATAGGTGTTAGAAGGTGGGCTCAGAAGAGCAAGAAAATAAGTGATTGGTATTGTGGGGGGACGAGCCGCATGCCGGACATACATTCGGCATATCAGGGTTCAGTCTGGATATGTAGGAGTTTAACCTGTTACAATATCCAGAGCGTAATTGAGCCAGAGTGACCCTTGTCTCTCGAGGAAGATGACGCTCCTCTTCAGAAATCCCTGGTGTTGCGGCATGTAAGACATTGTTTAGCAGACAAAGCGCGGCGTAATGGCCAACTGACGTTGTGTGGATATGCCCCATACCTGCCTGCTTATGCATCTCATCAAAATGTTTACGTAAATGCGACCTTATGGTCCTAGGAGGCGGAATGAGTTCAAGCAGTTGTCTATTGGGATGCTGTGGTTTACAGCAATTCAGTAGGTACTGTTTGTTTAGCATTTCATTATGCTCCCTAACTGAAAGCATTTCTACCTCATTGTGTATATGAGATATAGGTGACATAAGGACGCACCCCGTAGCGGTTCTGAGTGCGGTGTTTTGACAGGCCTGCAGCTGACTCCAATGAACGTCTACAAGCCCCGGCGACCATATCGGCGACGCATAGTTCAGAATCGGCCGACCAATTGCCTTGTACGTTACCAACAACCTTTCTTTGTCTTTACCCCAAGTACTGCGGGCTAGTGACTTAAGGATTTTGTTGCGGCTCTGTAATTTTGAGACAATTGCAGCTGAATGGGGAGCGAAAGTGTGCATGGTGTCGAAAGTTACTCCTAAAATTTTTGGGTGAGCGACAGTAGGTAGTTTTTGATCACCTACATAAATATCTAATTCCATGCCAACCTGCGCTGTCCACGTCGTGAATAAGATCGCCGAGGACTTTGCTGGCGACAATTTCAAGCTTCGGGCGATGAAGAACTCGACTAGAGAGGGGAGATAGCCATTTATTTTAGAGCACAGCTCGTCAACGGAAGTATCAGTTGCCAATATCGTGCAATCGTCTGCGTAAGAAACAATCGTGACTTCTTCTGGTGGAGGAGAAAGCTTCGAAATATAGAAGTTAAACAATAACGGCGAAAGGACACCACCCTGTGGTACCCCTTGCTTGATCTTCCTGGCTTTAGATTTTTTGTTTCTGAACACAACAGACGACCGACGACCACTGAGATAATTGGCGGTCCAACGCTTGAGACAGGGGGGGGAGTGACGATTCTTCCAGATCGGATACAAGCTGCCCATGATTTACTGTGTCAAAAGCTTGACTCAAATGGAGTGCAACTAGAACCGTCCTGTCATTAGGTCTGTTTTGATTTAGACCGTCAGTTATCTGAGTGTCTATGACATTTAGAGCAGATGTTGTGCTCCTACCTTTCCTGAAACATTGTTGGTGCTCGGCTAACAACAAGTTTGATGTGTAGAGCGGAAGTAAGACCGCCTCAAGTGTCTTTACTACTGGCGAGAGGAGTGATATCGGACGATATGACTCCCCAACGTTGGCTGGCTTGCCAGGCTTTAGTAGTGGGATCACAGTTGCCTGATTCCATTTGTCGGAAGAGGTTAGTAAAGGGTTCAGAGACAAGGGCTCAAGCTCGGTAGTGCGTATAGCATCGACAGATGTACTACGAAGAAAGTAGCTATGAGTGGATGCTGAGCAATATATGTATTGCAGGTCGTGGAGACTTGATTTGTAGAAGGCGATAATGCAACATTTGAGCGTCGCTTGCCTCGGGACGTCCTAGGACGTGAGCAGCAGGGCGCCACAAAACTTTTGTAGAAACTAGTGGGCCGGTGTGTTTTAGGATCAAGTCCGGAGCAACTAGATTTATGTAACCAACCTTTGCATGACGCACACTGGACTGAGTGTGATCGTCTTGTGTATATTTTCTTCCGGCAAACGCAGCTGAACCATTCTCTTGGACCAGGATTTGGCTCAATGCCAGCCCGGATCAAGAGAATGAGGAGCAGCCGTGCTGTAAGGGGCTGTTCCGGGGATGACAATATTAGGTGGGGGAACCGTGACGCGTTAGTCAGGGTCACTATAAAAAAAAAGTCATTATAAAACAAGTAAGGAAAGCTGTCTTCGGCTGTGCCGAAGGCTATATACCTTTCATGAATAAGCGTCACGATTTTCACTGTTCGATCCCCAGTACAGCCTGTTTCAATTTAACTATATTTACTATACACATTACACATCTTTGTTATAATTTAAAAAAACTTAGAAAATAATAGGATCCGAGTTATCGGAACAATCGATTGTATGGAGGCTATATATTATACGTGTTCAATTGTACTGACTTACACTATACACATTACATATGTAGAAAGTACTAAAGGTGCAATATTTTACGTTCCTAACTTTTTAAACGCGGAAGTATTGGCCAAAAAACCTTATATCGGAACAACCGGTTGTATGGGGGCTATATGTTACATTTGCCCGATCTTTTTGATTTTCACTATATACACTACATAAATATAAAGTACTCGAGTTGCAAAATTTTACGTTCCTAACTTTTTAATTGCAGAAGTTTTGGTCAAAAAACCTTATATCTGAACAATCGGTTGTATGGGGGCTATATGTTACATTTGCCCGATCTTGTTGATTTTTACTATATACACTACATAAATATAAAGTACTCGAGTTGCAAAATTTTACGTTCCTAACTTTTTAATTGCAGAAGTTTTGGCCAAAAAACCTTATATCTGAACAATCGGTTGTATGGGGGCTATATGTTACATTTGCCCGATCTTGTTGATTTTCACTATATATACTAGGTAAATAGAAAGTACTCGAGTTGCAAAATTTTACGTTCCTAACATTTTAATTGCAGAAGTTGTGGTCAAAAAACCTTATATCTGAACAATCGGTTGTATGGGGGCTATATGTTACATTTGCCCGATCTTGTTGATTTTCACTATATACACTACGTAAATAGAAAGTACTCGAGTTGCAAAATTTTACGTTCCTAACTTTTTAATTGCAGAAGTTTTAGTCAAAAAACCTTATATCTGAACAATCGGTTGTATGGGGGCTATATGTTACATTTGCCCGATTTCGTTGATTTTCACTATATACACTACATAAATAGAAAGTACTCGAGTTGCAAAATTTTACGTTCCTAACTTTTTAATTGCGGAAGTTTTGGCCAAAAAACCTTATATCTGAACAATCGGTTGTATGGGGGCTATATGTTATACTGGTCCGATCTTGTCAGTTCCGACAAATGATTCCTATATTACAAAATGGTGGCCACATACAAAATTTCAGCCAGATATCTCAAAAATTGAGGGACTAGTTTGCGTTCAAACAGACAGACGGACAGACGGACAGACGGACATGGCTAAATCAACTCAGCTCGTCATCCTGATCATTTCGGTATACTTATTGATGGGTCCATCTCTTCTTCTTCTCATATTTACAAACATCGGACCAAAGTTATAATACCATTTCATGTTCATGAAAGGTATAAAAAAAAAACCCGGTCGTTTCGGTACGAAGGGTAATGTGCAAGTACAAATACCGTTCTCGCAGAACCGGCAATACGTGAAACGTGTAAGGGTTAAGTTACAGAGCTAATTTTTTGCAAGGCTTATTGTCTCATCTATTATTTTTTATGCGCCCGCCTTGGTGTAGCGGTTAAGTGTTCGGCCTTCGCACCAAGTCGTGGTGGATCAATGCCCGGCAAAATTATTTGGAAAAAAATTTTTTCTAAACCGGGTCGCCCCTCGGCAGTAGTTTGCAAACCCTCCGGGTGTATTTCTGCCATGGGAAGCTATTCATCAAAAACTCATTTGCCTTACAAGTGCCGTTCGGAGTCGGCAAAAAACTGTAGGTCCCGCCAACTTGTAGGAGAAACACAAAAGCAACACACCACAAGTTGGAAAGAGAAGCTCGCGAAAAATCTCTTTATAGGTTATGATAACCTGTTGGTATATCGCTGCCATTATTATTATTATTATTATTACTTTTTAATTTGACAGTTCTATGATTGTTGAATCAACAGTTATTTCAACATAAAATTCCGTTGAAATAACCAGAATTTGGTCAATTTCAGGGTAACAGTTCGATACTGTTGATTTTACCAGTGCCATTTTTTTCTATGTATGATAGTACCCTTAATAAATGAGTACTATCGGCTTCTTGCTCAAAACTTTCTGGAGTTGAATAAAACTAATCAAACCTATGGTAATCATTTTGTTCCATATCTCAGTTACTTCCCTTTAGTTTTTACAAATATAATAAAATTTAGCAAATTTCGTACGCTGCCTTTTAAATCCTTTTAGTTTTTCTAGTCAATTTCTTTCTAGGTTCTTTTCCTGAATGCCTTATCTCGAAAATGGGAAACTATTTGAAATCTTTGTAATACCTTAAGTCTCTCAATTGAGTGACTAAAAAGTATAAAGATGCGATTGAATTTAAAATTCAAATCTACCTACCACATATATTTTAATACTAACCCCCATAATTTCCGTTTCATTCAGTGACATCATCTCGCAAGCTCTTCGTCACCCTTGGAAGCTGCTATTTGGTATGTGCTTCTTTCTGGATGTCCTTAGCCTCTCCCGTCTAAGCTTCCAGCCATAAGGCGACAGTAGACATTCATATGTATGAACATTAGGGTGTGCATTATTTGAATTGGACAATTTTTAGGTTGACCTAGAAAGGAAGACGTTCCTTAGAAATGTTAAATCATAAAAACGAGGTCTTTAAATTGGATAACGACCGTGGCGCTAACAACCTTAATAGGCCGAAGTTATGATATGAACAGCGATTTTGATGGATTGGTCAAGTGGTTATTTATAGACCTAGCGGAGGTTCAGTCTTTTAAAAGTGAATAACGGTAGGTCTAAAAAAATCAGTGCTACCTATTTAATTAAACGCATTAATGGTAATTAAATTTGAAAAGATTGCAGCGAAGATTCGTGGTAGTAATTTCTAGCTAAGCGGTTTATCTTCTTTTGTGCGACAAAGTTCCTAATTTTAGTCACCCCCTAATTTTAGAAAATAAAGCACTGAAGTGAAGCATACATACATATGTAGATATTTGTGTGATTGTAAACATTATTTACTTCTGGGATAACTGATGATGTAAAACTTTATCCTGCTATGAAACTATTTGGCGATTATGTTGATTTTATGATTATTTTATATCGACAATATTCATTTAGTAAGTATATGCCACACGTATTTTGGGGATGTTATTGAAGTACTTAGCCTGTTGGCGTCTTAAATTCGGAATAATAAACAATTTAACGTACAAACTTTGAATACAAACAAAAATATTACTAACTTATCACAATATCTTTTGTTGAAGACAAGTAATTTGAAAGTTCATATACCCTGCAAAAATCGAGAGTACTCTATTTTCTATCCAAAGAGTACTCCAATTGGAGCATCAGAGTACTCCAAATGTAATCCTTTTTCATATAAATATTGTGCTCCAATTAACATTGCGATGTCCTAGGACTGGACCACCTACTCCAACCTTCGCTTTGTTTCTGCTACTCCATGGAGTACCTACAGTCAGAGTACTTTGCAATGTACTCCAATGTTGTTACTCCTTGGAGTATATAGTGCCAGAGCGATAGTGTCGTGATTTTAGTCAATAAGGCACGAGCAATGGTCGACTTTCAAAAAGGTGAAGGTGGTCCGATGAGGTATACAAAGGATTACTATTAGAGTACTCCAATATCAAAAAATCGGAACACATAATCCAATGATTTTTGCAGGGTACTGACAGGAGGGAGGAAAAGAAAGAGAATAGGAAAGGATAGTTGAATAGGGAAATAGTCGACTTTTTTAAATGCAAAAGAGTAAATTTTTGGACGGAGCATTGTTTGGGGGCCTTCTAAATATTTCGTTAATATACATACATATATACAAATTCAGTGAGGAAGAAAAGATGCCACAAATTTTGGATTTAAAAGTTAGAATGCAAACTATACTCACCTTTGGTCTAAATTTCGCTGGCTGAGAAAGAGGGAGTTTAGGACTACCCTGCAAAGATCGAGAGTACTCTATTTCCTATCCAAAGAGTACTCCAATTGGAGCATCAGAGTACTCCACATGTAATCCTTTTTCATATAAAAATTGTGCTCCAATTAACATTGCGATGTCCTAAGACTGGACCACCTACTCCAACCTTCGCTTTGTTTCTGCTACTCCATGGAGTACCTACAGTCAGAGTACTTTGCAATGTACTCCAATGTTGTTACTTCTTGGAGTATATACTGTCAATGCGAAAGTGTCGTGATTTTCGTCGATAAGGCAGGAGCAATGATCGGCTTTCAAAAAGCTGAAGGTGGTCCGATGAGGTATACAAAGGATAACTATTGGAGTACTCCAATATCAAAAAATTGGAACACATAATCCAACGATTTTTGCAGGGTAAGAGGGCACTTTAGTCAAAACCCATGCTCACCAGCGTAGTCACAGAAACATGTGACTCGAAATGAGTAATGATCTTTTTGTAGTACAAATAAATCACAAGTATTAAATGAACAATATCCCTGCAGTCAAATTCCGAACTACTCAGCAAACATACTAGTTCATTGACTAACCATTTTGTGGCATATGCCTACCAGTTCGTTGTTGATTAGTTTTAAAAGCAGTCAATGCCAAACTACTCAGCGAAAATTCTAGTTCATTGACTATACATTTTGTGGCGTATGCATACTAGTTCATTGCTGATTAGCGTTAAACCAGTCAATGCCAAACTACTCAGCAAACAATATAGTTCATTGACTATACATTTTGTGGTGTATTTATACTAGTTCATTGCTGATTAGCTTCAAACCAGTTAAGGCCAAACTACTCAGCAAGCAATATAGTTCATTGACTATACATTTTGTGGTGTATTCATACTAGTTCACTTCTGATCACCTTTAAACCAGTCAATGTCGAACTACTCAGCAAACAACATAATTCATTGTCTATACATTTTGTAGTGTATTCATACTAATTCATTGCTGATTATCTTTAAACCAGTCAATGTCCAACTACTCAGCTAACAATATAGTTCATTGACTATACATTTTGTGGTGTTTTTATACTAGTTCATTGCTGATTAGCTTCAAACCAGTCAAGGCCAAACTACTCAGCAAACAATATAGTTCAATGACTATACATTTTGTGGTGTATTCATACTAGTTCACTTCTGATCACCTTTAAACCAGACAATGTCGAACTACTCAGCAAACAATATAGTTCAATGACGATACATTTTGTGGTGTATTCATACTAGTTCATTTCTGATCACCTTTAAACCAGTCAATGTCCAACTACTCAGCAAATAATATAGTTCATTGACTATACATTTTGTGGTGTATTTATACTAGTTCATTGCTGATTAGCTTCAAACCAGTCAAGGCCAAACTACTCAGCAAGCAATATAGTTCATTGACTATACATTTTGTGGTGTATTCACACTAGTTCATTTCTGATCACCTTTAAACCAGTCAATGTCGAACTACTCAGCAAACAACATAATTCATTGTCTATACATTTTGTAGTGTATTCATACTAATTCATTGCTGATCATCTTTAAACCAGTCAATGTCCAACTACTCAGCTAACAATATAGTTCATTGAATATACATTTTGTGGTGTATTTATACTAGTTCATTGCTGATTAGCTTCAAACCAGTCAAGGCCAAACTACTCAGCAAACAATATAGTTCATTGACTATACATTTTGTGGTGTATTCATACTAGTTAATTTCTGATCACCTTTAAACCAGTCAATGTCGAACTACTCAGCAAACAATATAGTTCATTGACTATGCATTTTGTGGCATATGGATACCAGTTCATTGTTGATTAGCTTTAAACCATTCAATGCCAAACTACTTAGCGAAAATTCTAGTTCATTGACTATGCATTTTGTGGTGTATTCATACTAGTTCATTTCTGATTTCCTTTAAGCCAGACATTGCCAAACTACTCGGCAAACAATGTAGTTCATTGACTGTACATTAAGTTTTGTATTCATACTAGTTCATTTCTGATTAGCTTTAAACCAGTCAATGCCAAACTACTCAGCAACATTATAGTTCTACGCCTAAAAATTTTGTGGTGTATTCATACTAGTTAATTTATGACTTCCTTCAAACTAATCAATTCCAAACTACTCAGCAGACACCTACCTAGCTCGTTTACTATACATTTATGGATGTTTTTATACTAGTTCTTTGCTGATTACCCTTAAACCAATCAATGCCAATCTAATCAGAAAACATACTAGTATACAACTATAATTTGCTGGGCGAAATAATACTAGTCAGAAAAATCCTGGTTCGTACTAGTATGCAAGTATGTATGAAACTCGGGTTGAAATCATACTACACCTTTTTCAGTTTATATTCAGAAAGTTTTCTGAATATCAATTGTAATTTTCTGAATGTCAATTGTATTTTTCTGAAAATCAAATGGAAATTCTGTAACTGCATTCAGATCTTTTATGATCCCTCTAGATCTTTTATGATCCCGTTTTGGCCAGGTTTGTTTGGATGTCCGGCACCCTGGGGATTGTTGCTACTTTTCGTTGGCTTGACGGAGTGTGTACTCCAAGCCAACGAAAGGTGGCAACAATCCCCAAATTGCCGGACATCCAAACAAACCTGGCCGAAATGGGATCATAAAAGATCTAGAGGCATTCACGCCCTAAGAAGGAGAGAAATCTTAATATTAATAGGTGTTCTAACTGGGCACTGCCTTATTGGTAGGCACGCAGAAGGGGTGCCCTATCGACGATGCTGTAGGAGCTGCAAAGATGATGAGGAAGAGGAAACGGTGAAGCACCTCATCTGCAACTGCCCGGCCTTAAGCGGCGCGGGAACGCGCTTTTTGGGAGTTCCCTTCCTGGATAGTCTAAACCAGACCGCTGGGATTTTCCAAATGGCCGGGTCCCGGGACTGACTTTCCTAGTGCTGGTGGTATCACAACGGGCTTTTCAAAACTGGCCTAAGTGTGCCTCTGCGGCAGCCACTAACCTAACCTAACCTAACTGCATTCAACTTTTTGAACAGTCACAGATTTTTAAATTTAAAAAAAAAAAACTAGGTCCCGCCAACTCATAGGGAAAAAATCAAAGCAGCACACTATAAGTTGGAAGAGAAGTTCGGCAAAAGTCTCCTCAGAGGTTATGACAACCTGTTGGTATATAACCGCCAATTTTTTTACGTTGCTGCATAAACTTGAGTATATTTACAACAACAATATAAATTAACTCTACCAATGCTCCTTTAACTCGAGTGTATGGCCCAGCATGAAAGCAGTCTTACTTTGACTCTTTTTGATGTAAAAATAAGACTTAATTTTATCTATATATCATATGTGGGTCCGGAACTCCGCAGTGGACGACTAACTTAACCTTAATTTACCTTACCTAAAAATACAACCCCAAAGCCCCAATTACATAAAACTTTGACAAATGCGCGCCTCGTTTTTGAGCATTTGCAAAAATTTCGCTTCGCTTTACGTTTAAAAACCTTTGTATGAAAGTGGATCCTACAAAGTTGAATGCAATTGGGCCTTCACCTATATAATCAAACGAACGCGGAATTTGAAAGGAGCCATTGCAAGTAGAATTCAATAATTAAATTAAAAATACAATAACCAACATAATTTAAAAAATATAGAAAAAAAAACTTGTGTTAACTTTACCGGGAATCGAACTCAGAGCCTTTAGCTCATTTTTGGCTGTGTATGAACTAGTATATCAACTGGTATAATGCTGATGCAGAGGCTGACTAGTATACCAATTGGTATGGTGCTGATGCAGAAGAGGACAATTGCTTTTCTTTTTCTCTTGTAACTGCTTCTTTTTTACCTTGTAATTCACAGATGCTTTTTCGTGTTTGGGTAAATACAAATAGTCGCTGCTTTCTAAAGAATAAACTGGTATATTGCTGATGTAGAGGCTGACTATGATACTGGTGCATAGACCGACTAGTATACCAACTGGAATGAATCCAAATTCGTGGACTAGTATGACAAGTGGTACGATCTGAATGGGCATAATGATTAGTATGTCCTGCCGCATAGACTGAGCAGTATGTCAACCGGTATGATTCTGATGTATATATGAACTAGTATGTCAACTGGTAAGATTCTGATGCATATATGAACTAGTATGTCAAATGGTATATTTCTGATGCAAATTTGAACTAGTATGTCAACTGATATGATTATGATGCATAAACGAACTGATATGTCAACTGGTATGATTCTGATGCATAAATGAACTACTATATCAACTGGTATGATTCTGACGCATATATGAACTAGTATGACAACTGGTATGATTCCGATGATTTTTTTAACTAGTCTGTTAATTGGTATGATTCTGATGCATTAATGAACTAGTCTGTCAACTGGTATGATTCTGATGCATATAAGAAGTAGTCTGTCAACAGGTATGATTCTGATGCATATATGAACTAGTCTGCCAACTGGTATGATTCTGATGCATATATGATCTAGTCTGTCAACTGGTATGATTCTGATGCATATATGAACTAGTCTTTCAACTGGTATGATTCTCATGTATATATGAACTAGTCTGCCAACTGGTATGATTCTGATGTATATATGAACTATTCTTTCAACTGGTACGATCCTGACGTATATACGAACTAGTATCTTAAATGGTATGATACTGATGTGTATAATAACAAGTATATCAACTGGTATATTCCTGATGCAGAGGCTGACTAGTCAGCCAATTGGTATGGTGCTGATGCAGAGAAGGACAATTGCCATCTCGTAGGACATCGCCGTGTTAAAAATACCAGTTGCTAATATGGAAAAATTACAGAACTCGAACTAGTTGAAGCCGCCTAGCTGACTGGTATTTGATTAGTATAAAACTAGTTAAGTTGACTGCAGGGATGCTTTTGCTTATATTATATGAAGTTATAAATACCCACCAAAATTAGTGTGGTAATAGGTACGCTGCAGCAGCCCCACATGTGTTGGTTATTTTAAACGGGTGATAAGCCTTATAGCTAACAGCGAACTGTATTTTATTTAATTGCATTTTATTATACATTTTTATTACATTTTTTTTTTGTTTTTAGTTAATTTTTTTTTTTTTACAATTTAATTTACAATTGGAAATTTGAGTGTACTTCTGACCGTTCGAATAATTTTTCCTAAATTATTCCCTGTTTAATTAGCGAAAAAGATGGAAAAGCTGCAACAACTACACTCTAAAAAGTCCGTTTAATATTGCTACCATAAGAGTTGTAATTTTTGGTTGAATAAACAATATTTTCGAAAATTTACTAATTTTAGTTTTTTTTTTGTTTTATATTAATGTTTAATAATATTTATTTCTTTTTTATTTTTTTCACTCTATTAATTTTAATTACGTTTTTTATTTTATTTTACTCTTATTTTTTTCTTCTGATTTCTTTTATTTTAATACGTTTTATATTATTTTGTTTTATTTTTTATTTAGTTTAATGTACTGTGATTTTGTTTTATTTTTTTTCGTTTATTTTATTTTATTTTATTTTATTTTCTTTTTATTTTATTTTACTTTACTTTATTTTGTGTTTTTAATTTCATGTTCTTTTATTTTAATTTATCTTAATTTGTTTTATTTTAGTTTTTTTTCTTTATTTTGTTTCATCTTATTTCAATTAATTCCATTTTATTTTTTTTTTCATCTCATTTTATTTAATTTTTTTTAACTTTTTTTATTTACAATTTAAAAAACATCACATTTCAGGCTTTAAACTATAAGGCTTATGGTAAAAAAACTTAAGCAGCGAATAAAGTAGATACATATATTTTTTGGTTTTCAATTAAGTGCTACTTCATTTGAAGTTGTAGCAAGTGTATGTACAGAAAATAAAGTTTTTCTATTAATGTGTCATTACGATTTCCTAGATAACTGCAGCTGCAGCATTTGCAAAACTAACTAAAGTAGCCGTTAAATTTCCTGTTGGTGCACTAATTTAATAAACAATGCCTCATAAACGAAAATAACATTAGACACATAGTTTATTAAAGGCAAAAACAAAACACACACACATACTAACATACATATGTATATGTTTATGAGTGTCTTTTCAAACCAGCTTAACTTGTTTTAAAAATTGTTACGAAAATACTCAAAGTAAAACGTAGAAAGATTTGACTTGAATATTAATTGTAGTGCATGGTATATGAAGACATGCATGGATGAAGGGGGTATCTCGCATTTTGAGTGAAACGAGAAAACCGACTTTAAAGTTTTGCTTAAACATTTGAGGTTTTTTCGAATCTTTATGGAAAACTGACAAAAAAATTATGCAAAGCCATAAAAGACATTGCATAATATGCAATAAAAAGCATAAGTTTATATTTAGTGTTTTATATGAAAAAATAAAAACATACCCCCTTCTTCCACAAATAATATTGAAAAGTTGTGTACATACCCCCTTCATCCATGGATTATCTTCTACAATTTTGACGATAGGCAGATTCTGATAAGACAGAAATATAGATCTGCATAAACACTAGTCACCCATGCCAAAAACAGAAATTGAGTGAGAATGCGACATACCTCCTTCATCCATGCATGTCTTCATATAACAACGTATCGGGGATGCAAATTTTTTGGATTTTGACAGTAACGGGATTTTTTTTGAATCTTATTTAAAATAAAAGGACGCCGTATTTTGAAAATTCGCTATTTATTACCATTACCATACCATTACCATACCATTACCATACCATTACTATACCATTACCATACCATTACCATACCATTACCATACCATTACCATACCATTACCATACCATTACCATACCATTACCATACCATTACCATACCATTACCATACCATTACCATACCATTACCATACCATTACCATACCATTACCATACCATTACCATACCATTACCATACCATTACCATACCATTACCATACCATTACCATACCATTACCATACCATTACCATACCATTACCATACCATTACCATACCATTACCATACCATTACCATACCATTACCATACCATTACCATACCATTACCATACCATTACCATACCATTACCATACCATTACCATACCATTACCATACCATTACCATACCATTACCATACCATTACCATACCATTACCATACCATTACCATACCATTACCATACCATTACCATACCATTACCATACCATTACCATACCATTACCATACCATTACCATACCATTACCATACCATTACCATACCATTACCATACCATTACCATACCATTACCATACCATTACCATACCATTACCATACCATTACCATACCATTACCATACCATTACCATACCATTACCATACCATTACCATACCATTACCATACCATTACCATACCATTACCATACCATTACCATACCATTACCATACCATTACCATACCATTACCATACCATTACCATACCATTACCATACCATTACCATACCATTACCTTGCCATTACCATACCATTACCATACCATTACCATACCATTACCATACCATTACCATACCATTACCATACCATTACCATACCATTACCATACCATTACCATACCATTACCATACCATTACCATACCATTACCATACCATTACCATACCATTACCATACCATTACCATACCATTACCATACCATTACCATACCATTACCATACCATTACCATACCATTACCATACCATTACCATACCATTACCATACCATTATCATACCATTACCATACCATTACCATACCATTACCATACCATTACCATACCATTACCATACCATTACCATACCATTACCATACCATTACCATACCATTACCATACCATTACCATACCATTACCATACCATTACCATACCATTACCATACCATTACCATACCATTACCATACCATTACCATACCATTACCATACCATTACCATACCATTACCATACCAATTTTTTTCAGAAAGTCAAAATTCAGACGTCAAAATTAGTAAAATAAAATTGCACAAAATACAAATAAAATTAAAAAAATTAAATTAAATAAAATAACTTGAATATATTATGTGTTTATATGTATTATTTGAATTTCTGAAAAAAAATTTCTGAAAAATGTGTTTCTGAATTTTTGATTCTGAATTTTGGTTTCTGAAAAAAGTTTTCTGAATTTTTCCTTCTGACTTTTGGTTTCTTGAATTTAAAAAAAAATATATTATTATGTAAGACTAGCTGACCCGGCAGACGTTGTCCTGCCACAAATTTATTTCCCTGTCTGTTTCTCTAACCCGATCCCTATATCTATTTTAAAACATATCCCTATCTCCTTCATATACATATATGTAATACTTCTATATAGATAATACCGAACAGTGAAGCGTGTCAAACATTACAGTACAGATATACCATGAGAGAAGGAGACAAAATCTCAAGGATGTCGTTAAACTTTTGTAAACAAAGGGGCATAAATAAATGCATACTTGAACAAAATGTAAATAAATTCACTTCGTTTTTCTTATCACTCCTTTCACTAATTAACATTAAACCATGCCAAAAATACCCAAGGTAGCGGATATGACATTATTTTACCAAATGAAAAAATTCTCTGTAGCTTATTATTATTTTTTAAACAACAAATACGAACATTTTTATTTATTTATTTTGTGATTTACTATTTTGATTTTATAACTAAAACTATGCACAATTTGTGTAATGGGGATAGTGACCCTTTTTGAGCCCTTTGATATTTTTTTTAAACGCGCTACTACAATTCACTAACACAAACAAAACTTGCGCATGCGCAGAACTCACATTTGCACTGATTCATATAATAATGTTTGACACGCTTCTTACACACGGCCAGTATACGAAAGGCGCAGGCTTTGTTCATATAGGAGAAACCACGCCCCCTTTTTCCTTATTCCCAGTTTTTTTTTGGGGGTGTCCGGGATTGATCTTATATAACTCCTCACAAAATTTCAGGGGTCTAACCTAAATACTTCTAGAGATATGGACTATGGAGTACTTTATTCGTATGGGAGGTGCCACGCCCCCTTTATCGTTAACTCGAGTTTTTTGGGAGGTATTAGGGATCGATCACATATAAACCCTCACCAAATTTCAGTGGTCTAACATAAATACTTGCAGAGATATGGGCTATGAAATATTTCCTTCATATAGGAGAAACCACGCCCCCTTTTTCCTTTTCCCAGTTTTTTTTGGAGGTGTCCGGGATTGATCTTATATAACTCCTCACAAAATTTCAGTGGTCTAGCCTAAATACTTCTAGAGATATGGACTATGAAGTATTTTATTCGTATGGGAGGTGCCACGCCCCCTTTATCGTTAACTCAAGTTTTTTGGGAGGTATTAGGGATCGATCACATATAAACCCTCACCAAATTTCAGTGGTCTAACATAAATACTTGCAGAGATACGGGCTATGAAATGTTTCCTTCGTATGGGAAGTGCCACGCCCCCTTTTTCTTTATCTCCAGTTCTTTTGGAGATGATGGGATTAATCTTATTTAACTCCTCAAGAAATTTCAGTGGTCTAACCTAAACACTTCCCGAGATATGGACTATGAAGTATTTCATTCGTATGGGAGGTGCCACGCCTCCTTTTTCGTTACCCTAGTTTTTTTGGAGGTGGTAGGGATCGACCTCATCTAACCTCTAACCACGTTTCAGTGGTCTAACATAAGTACTTTCAGAGATATGGACTATGAAGTATTTCATTCGTATGAGATGTGCCACGCCCCCTTTTTCGTTATCCCCAGTTTTTTTGGAGGTGGTAGGGATCGATCTCGTATAACCCCTTACCAAATTTCAGTGGTCTAACATGAATACTTCCAGAGATATCGACTATGAAATATTTCATTTGTATGGGAGGTGCCACGCCCCCGTTTTCGTTATCCCCAGCTTTTTTGGAGGTGGTAGGGGTCGATCTCATATAATCCCTTACCAAATTTCAGTGGTCTAACATGAATACTTCCAGAGATATCGACTATGAAGTATTTCATTCGTATGGGAGGTGCCACGCCCCCTTTTTGGTTAACCCCCAGTTTTATGGGTGAGAATGGTGTTGTTATCCTATAGGTCTGTACCGATTTCCAGGTCCCTACCTTAAACCCATTTAGAGATATTCACCTTGAAGAAAAATGTTTGTATGGGAGGTGCCACGCCCCCCTAATATTTTGTTCTGATTTTATGCGCGTGGTAATAACAAACAAACCCCCTAAAGGAAGTATATGATTTGGTTCAGCCGTTTTCGAGTTTTAGCGTAACGACTGAACACCATTTTTATATATATAGATTGTATGGGAGGTACCACGCCCCCTTTTTCGATAACCCCAAGTTTTATGGGTGAGAATGGTGTTGTTATCCTATAGCTCTATACCAATTTTCATGTTCCTACCTTAAACACTTTTGAAGATATTCACCTTGAAAAATTCGGTTTGTATGGAAGGTGCCACGCCCCCTTTTCCGATTACCCCTTCTTTTATGTGTAAGAAGGCTTTTGATACACCGAAAGAAAAGTCGCTTGTAAAACTAACATTTCTGCTTTATCAATTTTACATATCAGCAAAAAATGTCTTATTAATATTGAAAATTATCAAATAAACAGGGTTCACGTTAAATTAATACGAAAGTTGCTGAATCAACATTAGCATGTATGACATTGTCATATCAATTTCTCATGTTAATAATACATTACTTCGAAAAGTTTTATTTAACATTAAAAATGATGTAAACAACCGGTTTCAAGTCAAATTGATAAAAAAAACTTGTTGAGCCAACGTAGTACGTCATATCACTATCATATCAATTTCTCATGTTAATACACATTTCGACAACATATTGATATAAAAACTGCCAATATCACATTTGTATAACATTCTCATGTTAAAACGACATAAACCACGCTGCAGTTGACATTTATCACGTTCATAACACATTTCGAAAACCTGCTTCACGTAAAAATCCTATGAAAATTGTAATACTAACATTTGCAAAACTATCTCATGTTAAAATTACGTGAATTGACATGTTTCATGTTTATAACAAATTTTGACAACATGTTTCA
>CAXKVI010000003.1:52267303-52694906 GCA_964058755.1 Campiglossa producta
ACGAAATGTAAATTTTTCTGGGACGCATAATCATAATAGTTCAACAATTTTTACTATGGATTTTCTAACAATATTACAACTTGTTGGAGCGGTTTTTTTAAATTCAAAATTTTTTGAATTTCTTATGATTGAACATTTTTCTAAAAATTGTATAATATGTCGTAGCCGAATGGTAGAATACTGGGCTAACGTGCCAGAGGAGCATGGTTCGAGTCTCACTGAAACCAGATGTCAAATTATATAAAATTTTGTTTTTTTAAACTATTTAGAATTTATCAATAGTTTATATGGATACCATTTCAATAGTGATTTATCAAAAAAGCATTGATGAAAAATCCATATTCATTGATGGGACGGAATTATCAATTTTTATTTAATGTGATATCAATAATTATGGATGTTCGATCCATAGATTTCCCTCCGTGTAACTATTATTTTGATTCCAGAAGATGATTAGGAGGCGGTAATTCCCCAAACACCAATTTTACCTAACGCGCCAACCGGGTTTAAACAAGTCGTTAGCAATCAGCTATACGCTTACTTAAATGACCCGACGCCAGCCCCTGAAGTTTGGACGAAATATGGTGCGCTGAGGGAAGCGTATCTCGCTTTTAATACACAGCTAAAAATTTGAACCTAAATTTTAAACTTTTTGGACTACATATATGACCAAACCAAATTTGGATTCAAATTCAATATAAACCAGTTTTCATGAAAATTGGCTAAATGAATCGGGTTTCAATTATAAACAAGAAATGTTTTAACAATTTTTAAAGATAAAATAAATTTTTTGTCCGTTGGCGGGAATTCGAACCAAGCCTCCCCGCATAATGCCCGTCTGCTCTACCACTGAGCTACATCGCACACATAAATGTTGTTGTCAAAATTCAATCTTGAATAAGCTTTCAAAAATAAATTTGAATGTTCAAACACAAAAGTTTACATTTTAGACCGAAAAGTTTTAAGAATAAAATAAAACTAAAAAAATGTGGCAGCTGGCAGGATTCAAACGAAAACGCTCAGGAGTCACAGCCAACTGCTCTACCGCTGAGCTATGACGCACATGAAAATCTTGTGGGCAAAATTCAATTATATTCAAACAAAACAAAAATAAAAAATTTAGACTGCTTTTTCATTTAGATTTTAAATCGAAACCAAAAGAAATTGAAAATCTTAGTAGGTATTTGGACGGTTTGAAATATTGTACAAAAAGGTTTGAAAAATTGATTAAACTTTATACGGGTTTAAAATTTAGGTTCATTTTTTTAGCCGTGTACTCCGCTTACCTCATCAGCGCCCGTTGAAAGGCTTTTTTCTTTTGCCGGCATAGTTAATAATCCAAGACGGAGTTCATTGTCTGACTTTTCTTTTGAAAAGTTGGTACTAATGAAGTCGAATGTGAACTTTTTGTAATATAATAAGCTTTTTTTTTCATAATGTTTTTTCAATTTGTATACTTTAACTTGTATTTAGTGTTTATGTTTACAATGAAATTTTGTATAAAAGTTATTTTAAGTTTGCTACTTTATGAATTATATGACAAAAAAAGAAAATATTTCAAAAGAGTTGATCTAATCAAATTTAATTAAAACTAATCGAGAAATCTAATTGATTATTTTTTTTGATTAGTTTTGATTAGATATGCTAATCGTCGCTAATCGCCATAGTTTTTTGATTAGCTCTAATCTAATCAATTAGTAATCAAAATAAAAAGAATCAAAAAAAATCTAATGATTAGATTACTTTATTTTTCTAATCGTAATGATTACTAATTCTAATCGAAGTTTCCCAGGTCTGCCATTACCATACCATTACCATACCATTACCATACCATTACCATACCATTACCATACCATTACCATACCATTACCATACCATTACCATACCATTACCATACCATTACCATACCATTACCATACCATTACCATACCATTACCATACCATTAACCATACCATTACCATACCATTACCATACCATTACCATACCATTACCATACCATTACCATACCATTACCATACCATTACCATACCATTACCATACCATTACCATACCATTACCATACCATTACCATACCATTACCATACCATTACCATACCATTACCATACCATTACCATACCATTACCATACCATTACCATACCATTACCATACCATTACCATACCATTACCATACCATTACCATACCATTACCATACCATTACCATACCATTACCATACCATTACCATACCATTACCATACCATTACCATACCATTACCATACCATTACCATACCATTACCATACCATACCATACCATTACCATACCATTACCATACCATTACCATACCATTACCATACCATTACCATACCACTACCATACCATTACCATACCATTACCATACCATTACCATACCATTACCATACCATTACCATACCATTACCATACCATTACCATACCATTACCATACCATTACCATACCATTACCATACCATTACCATACCATTACCATACCATTACCATACCATTACCATACCATTACCATACCATTACCATACCATTACCATACCATTACCATACATTACCATACCATTACCATACCATTACCATACCATTACCATACCATTACCATACCATTACCATACCATTACCATACCATTACCATACCATTACCATACCATTACCATACCATTACCATACCATTACCATAACATTACATACCATTACCATACCATTACCATACCATTACCATACATTACCATACCATTACCATACCATTACCATACCATTACCATACCATTACCAAACATTACCATACCATTACCATACATTACCATACCATTACCATACCATTACATACTTTACCATACCATTACCATACCATTACCATACCATTACCATACCATTACCATACCATTACCATACATTACCTACATTACCATACCATTACCATACCATTACCATACCATTACCATACCATTACCATACCATTACCATACCATTACCATACCATTACCATACCATTACCATACCATTACCATACCATTACCATACCATTACCATACCATTACCATACCATTACCATACCATTACCATACCATTACCATACCATTACCATACCATTACCATACCATTACCATACCATTACCATACCATTACCATACCATTACCATACCATTACCATACCATTACCATACCATTACCATACCATTACCATACCATTACCATACCATTACCATACCATTACCATACCATTACCATACCATTACCATACCATTACCATACCATTACCATACCATTACCATACCATTACCATACCATTACCATACCATTACCATACCATTACCATACCATTACCATACCATTACCATACCATTACCATACCATTACCATACCATTACCATACCATTACCATACCATTACCATACCATTACCATACCATTACCATACCATTACCATACCATTACCATACCATTACCATACCATTACCATACCATTACCATACCATTACCATACCATTACCATACCATTACCATACCATTACCATACCATTACCATACCATTACCATACCATTACCATACCATTACCATACCATACCATACCATTACCATACCATTACCATACCATTACCATACCATTACCATACCATTACCATACCATTACCATACCATTACCATACCATTACCATACCATTACCATACCATTACCATACCATTACCATACCATTACCATACCATTACCATACCATTACCATACCATTACCATACCATTACCATACCATTACCATACCATTACCATACCATTACCATACCATTACCATACCATTACCATACCATTACCATACATTACCATACCATTACCATACCATTACCATACCATTACCATACCATTACCATACCATTACCATACCATTACCATACCATTACCATACCATTACCATACCATTACCATACCATTACCATACCATTACCATACCATTACCATACCATTACCATACCATTACCATACCATTACCATACCATTACCATACCATTACCATACCATTACCATACCATTACCATACCATTACCATACCATTACCATACCATTACCATACCATTACCATACCATTACCATACCATTACCATACCATTACCATACCATTACCATACCATTACCATACCATTACCATACCATTACCATACCATTACCATACCATTACCATACCATTACCATACCATTACCATACCATTACCATACCATTACCATACCATTACCATACCATTACCATACCATTACCATACCATTACCATTACCATACCATTACCATACCATTACCATACCATTACCATACCATTACCATACCATTACCATACCATTACCATACCATTACCATACCATTACCATACCATTACCATACCATTACCATACCATTACCATACCATTACCATACCATTACCATACCATTACCATACCATTACCATACCATTACCATACCATTACCATACCATTACCATACCATTACCATACCATTACCATACCATTACCATACCATTACCATACCATTACCATACCATTACCATACCATTACCATACCATTACCATACCATTACCATACCATTACCATACCATTACCATACCATTACCATACCATTACCATACCATTACCATACCATTACCATACCATTACCATACCATTACCATACCATTACCATACCATTACCATACCATTACCATACCATTACCATACCATTACCATACCATTACCATACCATTACCATACCATTACCATACCATTACCATACCATTACCATACCATTACCATACCATTACCATACCATTACCATACCATTACCATACCATTACCATACCATTACCATACCATTACCATACCATTACCATACCATTACCATACCATTACCATACCATTACCATACCATTACCATACCATTACCATACCATTACCATACCATTACCATACCATTACCATACCATTACCATACCATTACCATACCATTACCATACCATTACCATACCATTACCATACCATTACCATACCAACCGCGGATTTTCGGGACAAAGCTTTATGCTCATACCAAAACAATCAGCAAAATATCATTCAGAAAGCCGAAGGAGATGAATAAGAAAAATTAAAACAAAAACAAAACTAACATAATAATTGAAGACATGCATGGATGAAGGGGGTATGTCGCATTCTCACTCAATTTCTGTTTTTGGCATTGGTGAATAGTGTTTATGCAGATCTATATTTCTGTCTTATCAGAATCTGCCTATCGTGAAAATTGTAGAAGATAATTCATGGATGAAGGGAGTATGTACACAACTTTTCATTATGAATTGTGGAAGAAGGGTGTATGTTCCTATTTTTTCATATAAAACACTAAATATAAACTTATGCTTTTTATTGCATATTATGCAATGTCTTTTATGGCTTTGCATAATTTTTTTGTCAGTTTTCCATAAAGATCCGAAAAAACCTCAAATGTATAAGCAAAACTTTAAAGCCGATTTTCTCGTTTCACTCAAAATGCGACATACCCCCTTCATCCATGCATGCCTTCAATTATGCAACTGACATCATCCAAAAATAAAAGCGAAGCTCTCCCACCCAAATACAAAAATCACACTCAAAACAAACAAGCAGTGGCGGTTGTGGACACTCGGCACTCATACAAGTGGCTGAGTGTTAATTGAGTGAAAGTTGTGGGAGTGTCGTTTGAGTGTGTCTTAATTCAATTCAACAAAGAACTAGCTTAATAAGTTTATAACTATGTATTCAATTTTTTATACCCAGCTGTACTTGTACACAGGGTATTATAACTTTGTTAGGATAACGGTTGGTTGTACAGGTATAAAGGAATCGAGATAGATATAGACTTCCATATATCAATATGATCAGGATCGAAAAAAAATTTGATTGAGCCATGTCCGTCCGTCCGTCCGTCCGTCCGTCTGTCCGTTAACACGATAACTTGAGCAAATAATGAGATATCTTCACCAAATTTGGCATGCGTACTTATTTGGGTTCAGAATAGATTGCTATTGAAAATGGGTAAAATCGGACCATAACCACGCCCCTTTTTCGATATCGAAAATTTCGAAAAACGTATAAAATGGGTTAATTCAATATTAGAAGCAGCTACAATGATAAAATTTGCAATATGTATTGATTTGGATGTTCTAAGGCCGATTTTATAAAAAAAATTTAAAAGGGGGCGTGGTACCGCCCACGTATATTTGAAGAAATTTTAAAATTTTGACTCTTAATAACTTCAGAACAGTTTATGCTAGTATAACGAAATTTCGTAGAGGACATACTATTGTTGTGGTAAATTCAGCTATAGAAAATAAACGAAATCGCTTCGCGACCACGCCTACTTTTTCATAAAAGTTATATTGAAAGGAGGTGGAAATATTGAAAAGTCCATATCTAATTAACTGATTTCGCTATAATAATATAATTTGGTACATACATCAACTTTCACATTCTTTACATAATTTTTTCAAAATTTTGGAAAGTGGGCGTGGCACCGCCCACTTATGAGTCAAGCAATTTTTAAATTCGACTGCTAACAACTTCAGAACGGTGTGAGATAGATTTACGAAACTAGGTACCAGGTATGTTATGTTTATGTAGAGTACTACCACAGAAAATAAGAAAAATCGGTGAACGATCACGCCCACTTTATGTGCACAGCTGGGTATGTAATGTTCGGTTTCACCCGAACTTAGACTTCCTTACTTGTTTCTTACTAAAAATGCCGATACGCCAAGTCTTTGGGGCGCCATATTTACTTACAACACCCATACAAATGAGTCTCGTTATAATATCTGTGTCACACATTTTATATGGTAAAAATGCAAAAGTTCATTGGGTTGGGCATTTCGTGCTCGATTTCACTCAAAACAAACATCTGACTGAAAAATTGGTCAGCCATAACGCTTTTGCTATGAATGACAAAATTGCTACTGCGTACATATATTTATGTTTATACTTATTTTTTACTTTATGTTTGTATGAATGGAGTGTTAATGTTAGAGTATGCGTGTACGATTTGACTGTGACAAGCACGGCCAGTATTACAACTTGGTGTTTGGGAACCCACGCCCGCCACAGTCTCGCCCGGATCGTGCTACATACAAGACGTCTTTCAAGCAGCGTTCGCTCAGGTTTGCTCATAAAGGAAGTGAAGTTGTTTGGCGGTTTTGTTCAAATACATAAAATATTTTTCAGGAATTTTGGAAGTGTTTTTTTTAAAAAATGTGTGATTTTTACAGTAATAAAATAGGAGATTTTTCATGAACTAATTTTTTATTATCGACACTCTTAATTCAAAAAATTTAAAAAAAAATGAATCTCTTTAGAATTTAGTTGAATGTGTATTTTTTTTAATTTATAAAAACCACGATTCTATATTTATTTTTTTCTAAATTGATTAACAAGTTACCTGTTTTTCTTTTCTTTTTTTTTTTCTTATAAATCTAGTTCAAATTTGTAACTCAAACCAAATAACTCAAGTTAACCAACAAACAAAATGGGTTCTGCAGTAAAATCATACTTGGCTGTTGCCGTGATTGCCAGTGTTGCCTGCTCAGGTAAGTTTATAGGGCAAACAAATACAGTTCAATAGAAAAGTGATAAAATACATATAAAACACAAAATGTTTGCCCAAAACAAAAATAAGATAGGATTAAATATAGCTAGATAAAATTTAAAATAAATAAAATAATGAAAACAAGTTAAAACACTTTAAAACAACATAACATAACATAAAAAAATAAAAATAACTTAAAAAATTAAAAAATTGATTAGAAATTTAAGTAAAATAGTACGAAGATCTAACTTGTTCAAAAAATAAACAAATGGTCTTGAAAAATTAATTACATAATATGAAATGAATTAATGAAAAGAAAAAACATAAAATTTTGGAATAAAAAAAAAATACTAAATTAATATACATATTTATGTGGTTAAAAAAAAATTATATATTCATTTATAAGGCCGATGAAAAGAATAATACGTTTTGGTTTTTTCTTGAAATTTGTTGTTTAGATTTTTTATATGTATTTTTAATATATTTTTTTTAAAACTCATTTTTATAAAAAAATAATAACTAACAAGAAAAAATATAAAAACTAAAAAACCCAATTGATAAAAACCACTATCAAAAATTATACAATAATGATTAATATAAAATCATTAGAAATTAAAAAAAAATAATAATAAATTTACAACAAAAAAAAAAATATATATAGGCGAATTAACAGTTTGACTGGTCCATTTGTCCCCAGACCATTTTAAGATGTTAAATCCTCTAGGTTCTGTTACGTCCTTTTTTGAACACTAAAAAAATTCCCTTTGCCGCCGATGTTCATCCAAAGGATAAAATCGCACTTGTTGTTTTGAAGTAAAAAGTTACATAAATTCTCGCGAACTCCACCTTCTCCACCGTCCCTCAATACACGAATATTAATGCCAACGAACCGATTTGAAAAAAATTGCCCTTTACCGCCGATGTTCACCCAAATCAGAAACTCACACTTGTTGTCCTGTGGGGTCGCGTTGATCCCAGATTTCTGAAGTAAGAATACACATAATTATGTCATAGGTTATATTGACACCAATAGACAGTAAAAGTTAATGTACGTAGGGGACAGACATACGGCTAAATGAGTTATGTTCATGTCCTCCAATAAATACCCTTTTATCATGTACTCTCTCAGGGATTTTATCGATGATTTCGTATGTTTGTATAAAAAACGTAGTAAAATAGTACTAAATTTATGTACAAAAAATTACCTATTTTCCAAATGGATGATACAAAAATCAACACTTTTTCGGGTACAAAATGTGCTTCACATTTCCAGATACTTCACATAGTGAAAATTCTAAGCTCCGAAACTCCTTATCTACTCTTACTATGCTTTAATGGGGTCTATCTCCAAAATCCTGGGGTTTGGAAAATTTTTATTAGTTAACCATTGAGCTCATACCCTCAAAAAACTTTCCTTGCCGCAAGGAAACATTTTCTTTATTTGGCTCCAAAAACATGCTTTTAACATAAGTAAAATATTTTACCCAGTTTGAGGAATAGGGGTTTCTTAACATCAAATACTCATTTCCTTATTCTTAGTAAAAGCAAAAAAAAAAAGAGTAATTTTTCAAATTTCTTATATGGCCTTCAATGCGGATCGAACTCAGGTGTCTTGAATGCTGAGCTGAGGTATCTATCACACAATGTTTGTGGAATGTAAAGCAACTTTGTATGAAAGTGGCTTCTTCAAAGTTGTATGTAAATCGGCCTTGAGTATTCCTGTTAGCAACTTCTTCGTGGAACGTATAATCTCAATAATGGAATCTGTCTGAAGGGACGATAGAAACCAAATGAGAGTAAATCTAGTCAAAGCCGAGATTTGTAAAAGAACAAAATAAAGGCTTGTTCTGAGTTGTCAGAGTTCTTAAGGCAACCACAACCAAAGCCTCTCCTGCAAAAATCTCTAAGTAATCAAAAGTACAATTTTAAAAAATAATGTTAACATAAATATGTATTTGAGAGAAAAAAATAAAAATACTATAATATATAGAAATTATTGAAATGTATGCACAAGCAAAAAAGTACAAATACCTAACATTTAAATAAGTTTTTTTTTATTCAGTCGAACTGGATTGTTTTCTGGGTTACATAAACGTTAAACGTTCCGAGGTCTGGAGAATTGAAAAGTTGGCAACCTCACCAAGCTCTATATCTATTTCAATTTCTGAAAAAAATTAACCTGAGAATCTAGAAATATCGAACTATATGTTCAGCCCTCAAAGTAAAAAAAAAAACAAAGATTTAAACCTAATAAAAAACTATAAAAAAGAGTGAATAAAATTCTACTTCTAAAATTATTAATATATAATTTAAACTTAAATTAAGGGCCTCATTATGTATGGCGAACGATAGCTCAAACGTATCGTTCGTTTAATAGAACAAATAATTTTTCTACCTTTCATTGAACAATTTTTTTCCCCTTCTCATTAAACATTTTATAAGTTTCCCTTTCACTTACATGGAAAATACGCTTCCTTTTTACTCCCAGCCTTTCATATGTAAACAACATCAAAGCTTGCAGGACTCTGTTTCCTGTTTATTCACACAACTATAAAATACGTCTGTCTCTTTGTATTAATTTGATATCATTTTTATTCTCTCTTTCACTTTTACAACAGCTTTTGCCATCCAATGCTACCTCTGTGACTCAGCTACTCAGCCGAAATGTGGTGAGAAATTCGAACCAAGCGATGATATGAAATTCGATTGCGCACGCGTCTCCCCGCCACGTTTCCTACAGAATTTCTTCAATGTCCACAATGCTACCGGTTGCATGAAGAAAACTCTTGATAGTAAGTAATGAATATCCTAATACGATTAATATACACGCCTAAACCATATGAATGAACGTGCAAATTTATTAATATACAACACTACACATACATATGTAAATATGTACAAACAAACATATATAACTACCAACCACCATGCGTTTTATTACTTAAAGTGACATAATTTTACGTTGGCTAATAACATAAACAGTTTTTTGTGTGTTAAAAACTTTTCGGTTTAGCATTTTTATGGCTTCTAAGGAAAGGTTAAAACATGCAATATGCAAAATAAATTACTTCAATTACAAATATACACATATGCTTAGGTGTGCGCATTTAGTTAGTTAGATTTGCCGTTACCTTACTACTGGATAATACCTAAAATGATGTCATGCACACCTGAACTTCTCTTTAGTTACTCTACTTGAAAGTATGCGTTTAACATTCTGAATGAATAATTAGATATCGTAGCAAACTGGCTCACAGCTTTTAAATTCATTCGACAAAGTTTTACAGTGTACGCTGAGTCTAGTGGGCCCTGAAGTTTTAAGCCAGTCGAGGTGAGTTCCATTAACCAGAACCATGCCTTCCCGCGTTTGTTTACTATATACTTATGACGTCACGACTGCGCTGCCCCACAACACAGTTTTTTAAATCACACCAGCGGTAAAAGTAGAGTATGACGGCAATTCTGTGACCACTTACGGTATCGCTTTCGGCACAATCTTCTCTCTTTGGTTCATACCATTAACAACCTGCTGCGAAAAGCTATCACATCAGCGATTAGATCATGTCATACAGATGCTTTGAGCCTGATACAACAAGCCGCCGAACGCGATCGCAAGATCGTAGTTAACGAAAGGAGCATATTTTTCTCAATAGTAACATGGCAAAAACTACATTTGAGCCGGGAAATAAGTTAAAACTTAAGAAGCTAGATTTCGATTCGAGGTACATTCGAGAACTAGCCCCAATCTCTAACGTTAGAGGGCGACTCGAGAAACACTCGAGAATCACAGCGTTCTCCAACAAAATGGCACATAATTCTCAAATCGAGAAAACTATAGTTTTCGAGTCGAATTCTAATGTCATTCTCTAATGGGATTCTAATGTGAATTTGCAAATGGTGTAAAATGCTCGCCTTTTGGCTGGTTCTCTAACCTATCTCGAATCGAGTTCTAGTGTAGTTCTCTACTGTTGCCTTCGAATAGAGAATAGTTAGAGAATTACCCTAGTTATCAAACACAAAGACGAACATTTCTCTAACGTTAGAGACTGTGTTTGTTTAAACTTTATTTAGTTAAATAAAATGAGTGAAAAAATGTAAACATATATACTAGGGCGGGTAAAATTTTTTGCATTTAAAAGCACATCGCGATTCTGGTTATTTGGGTAATTTTAAACATTTTTTACCAAGAAACTATAGGCCTAAAATGAATTTCGAGGCAGCGACTTATGCAATCTATTTTTTTTTTGTTCTTAAAAAAAACAGCAGTATTGGCAACTAAAAAAATAATTTTTTCTCTAGCAATAATGCAGATGTGAGGTTTTTTGGGGTTTAATAAATACATTTTTGGCATTCATATTTTTTAAGGCCGCCACAGGGCGCCCGTATCTACTTTTTTTTATTTGGACGCCTGTTTCCTGAAAATTGGCAGCATTGTTGCGACAATCCATAACAGATTACTTTCTCACAACGTTCCACATTTTAGAGTGTTTAAAACTTCGAGTTCCATTATTAAAAAAAAACAACATGGGGATTCATCAAACCTTATAAACACCTTATAAAGCGTTTACACGTATAAATTTATCAAGTGTGTAAATGAACTGCCAAAATTTGTATGGAACGAAGTTTACACAAATTTGTAATTTTTGAATGCATTCAATGCACTTTACACAAAAAAAGAGGAAAATGATTAAAAATATAGAGCGAGATCCCAGAGCCTAAAAGCGTCACTTATTTTATAATGGATGAAACCAATACCGATCGATAGTCCTCCCCGAATCTAGAAAGAATGTGAAAATTTTAAAGCTGTACCTATGACAAGAGCCTAGGAATCGGGGGTCAAAGTCGCCAAAAAATTACCCTAACTTCACTTATTTTATAATGGATGATTTTCACATATTTGACGTAGATTACCACCCCGCGTCAGTATCAAGTGTTGTTAGACCCGTACCAGTGACAAGGCTCCAGCCAGTGACAAGGCACCCCCAGTTCGCGGATTTTACTATAGAAATTTTTTCTGTTTTACTAGTTTCACGCATTTGGGCCACTTTGGCTGCTTTTAACTACCCAATATTTTCTCATTTTTTGTAGAACACTACCCTCAAGTTGTATCAGGAATTTTTAGACTTCGTCCCATGGCAAAAACTTCAGGCAGACACCTCAAAACTCGGGAAATTTCACTAATTTTTACTGCGCTTTCACATGTTTAAGCGGATTTTACCAACTTTGGCCTCCTTTACATAACAGATCTTCACACATGTGTCGTAAAATACTACCCTTAAGTAGAATCAAGCATTTCCAGACATCATCCCATGGCAAAAACTTCAGCCAGACACCTCAAAACTGAGGAATTTTTATAATTCTTACTGCACTTTCACATGTTTAATCGGGTTGGTCCAACTTTGGCTGCTCTTAAAGAGCGGATCTTTTCACATGTGTCATAAAAGACCACCCTTAAGTGGTATCAGTTACTTTTAGATTTCGCCTCATGTCAAAAACTTCAGCCAGACACCTTAAAACTGAGAAATTTTTATAATTCTTACTGCGTTTTCACATGTTTGAGATGGTTGGTCTAACTCTGGCTGCTTTTAAAGGGCAGATATTTAAATCTGGGTAGTTTTCATTATTCTTACTGTACTTTCGATTGTTTAAGCAGGTTTGTCCAACTTTGACTATTTTTAAAAGGCGAATATGTACACATGTGTCGTAGAACGCAACTCTTAAGTGGTATCAGGCATTTTTGGAGATCTTCCCATGACAAAAACTACATCCAAACACCTTAAAGCTCGAGTTTTTTTCGCAAGTGATCTCTCCATTGGACATGAAGTGTTCAGATGTGGCATTTGTTGCATTTCAGACAGTCTCACTCTTATGTCGCTACCGTGCAGCGAAAGCAACTAGTCGAAAACAACTTTACAACTAGTTGGTGCAACGGGCAGTGTTCTGTCTTTTTTCCATATAAGCAACTGGTATTTTTTATGTGTTGATGTCCTACGAGATGTCAATTGTCAGATTTCGACCAGAATATACCAGTTACCTACTAGTCAGGAAATACCAGTTTCATACTAGTTGTAAGATACCAGTTCCATACTAGTTCATCCTGGACTAGTATAATTTCCAAAAAATGAACTAGTCCAAAAAGGACTAGTATGAATTATACTAGCCCCATACTAGTCAAAAAGGCTTTTAACCTGGACTAGTATGATTTCAACCAGAATTTTCCTGGCTTACCCTTTATTTTATCATTTGACTTTATTTTCATGTTTATTCTTAAGAAAGCAGCGGCTAATTGTATTTACCCTATTACGAATTGTAAGAGAAAACGAAACGAATGAATTTTGAATTTTTTAACTGGTATAATTTCGTCCAGAAAAATCTAGTTGTATACTGGTATGAAATGGATATTTCCTGACTAGTATGAGTTCTACCAGGAAGTTATAGTTGTATACTAGTATGAAATGGATATTTCCTGACTAGTACGAATTCAGCCAGAAAATTCTAGTTGTATGCTGGTATGAGATGGATATTCCCTGACTAGTATAAGTTCTACCAGAAAGTTATAGTTGTATACTAGTATGAATATGAATATTTGACATGGGGCGAAGTATAATAAAAATAGCCGTTCCTTCTTTAAGGGCGTCTTCTATTAGTAGTTTTTGACATGGGGCTAAGTATAAAAATACCCGATACTTCTTTAAGGTGGTCTTTTATGACACATGTGTGAAGATATGCCCTTTAGGAACAGCAAAAGTTGAACAAACTCGCTTAAACCTGTGAAATCGCAGTAAGAATTATGAAAGTTCCTCAGTTTTGAGGTGTCTGACTGTAGTTTTTGACATGGGGCGAAGTGTAAAAATACCCGATACTTCTTTAAGGTGGTCTTTTGTGACACATGTGTGAAGGTATGGCCTTTACGAACAGCAAAAGTTGGACCAACTCGCTTAAACCTGTGAAATCGCAGTAAGAATTATGAAAATTCCTCAGTTTTGAGGTGTCTGGCTATAGTTTTTGACATGGGGCTAAGTATAAAAATACCCGATACTTCTTTAAGGTTGTCTTTTATGACACATGTGTGAAGATATGTCCTTTACGAACAGCAAAAGTTGGACCAACTCGCTTAAACCTGTTGACATAGAGCGAAGTATAAAAATACCCAATACTTCTTTAAGGGGGTCTTTTATGACACATGTGAAAAGATCTGCTCTTTAAAAGCAGCCGAAGTTGGACCAACCCTATTAAACATGTGAAAGTGCAGTAAGAACTATGAAAATTCATCAGCCTTGAGGTGTCTGGCTGAAGTTTTTTCCCTGGGATGAAGTCTAAAAATGCCTGGAGATAGTGTTCCACGACACATGTTCAGAGATCTGCCTTTCAAAAACAACCAAAGTTGGACAAACTCGCTTAAACATGTGAAAGTGCAGTAAGAATTATAAAAATTCCTCAGTTTTGAGTTGTCTGGCTGAAGTTTTTAACATGAGGCGAAATCTAAAAATAACTGATACCAGTTAAGGGTGGTCTTCTATGACACATGTGAAATTATCTGCCCTTTAAAAGCAGCCAAAGTTAGACCAACGCGGTTAAACATGTGAATTCACAGCAAGAATTATGAAATTTCCTCAGCTTTGAGGTGTCTGGCTGAAGTTTTTGTCATGGGGCGAAGTCTAAAAATGCCTGATATTAGTTAATAGTAGTGTTATACGACACATCTGTAAAGATCCGCCGTTTAAACGTGGACAAAGTTGGAGAAACCTGCTGAAACAAGTGAAATCTCTGTAAAAATTAGTGAAAATCCCGAGCTTTGAGGTGTCTGGCTGAATTTTTTGCCATGGGGCGAACTCTAGAAATGACTGAAACTACTTAACGGTAGTGTCCTACGACACATGTGAAAAGATCTATCATTTAAAATGAGTAAAAGTGGGACAAACAAGAGAAAGCAAATTAATAGGAAAATAAAAGTTATCGAGCTTTGAGGTGTCTGGCTGAAGTTTTTTCCATGGGATGATGTCTGGAAATGCTTGATTCTACTTAAAGGTAGTATTTTACGACACATGTATGAAGATCTGTTATTTAAAAGAGGCCAAAGTTGGTCAAATCCGCTTAAACATGTGAAAGCGCAGTAAAAATTAGTGAAATTTCCCGAGTTTTGAGGTGTCTAGCTGAAGTTTTTGCCATGGGACGAAGTCTAAAAATTCCTGATACTACTTGAGGGTAGTGTTCTACAAAAAATGGGAAAATATTGGGTAACTACCCAAAGCAGCCAAAGTGGCCCAAATGCGTGAAACTAGTAAAACAGAAAAAATTTCTATAGTAAAATCCGCGAACTGGGGGTGCCTTGTCACTGGCTGGAGCCTTGTCACTGGTACGGATCTAACAACACTTGATACTGACGCGGGGTGGTAATCTACGTCAAATATGTGAAAATCATCTATTATAAAATAAGTGAAGTTAAGGTAATTTTTTGGCGACTTTGACCCCCGATTCCTAGGCCGGTGTCATAGGTACAGCTTTAAAATTTTCACATTCTTTCTAGATTCGGGGAGGACTATCGATCGGTATAGGTTTCGTCCATTATAAAATAAGTGACGCTTTTAGGCTCTGGGATCTTGGTCTAGTCTAAAATTACTTTTTAAAAGGAAATATAAAAATAAAAAGTTTTTGTTTGACATCAAGTACACATAAATTGATCTAGGGCGTTGATCTAACTAAGCTGGTAAATTTATAAATTTATGCATTTCGTAAACTTATATGGTTTGATGAATCCCCCTAATGTTTGTTAAATTTTCGGAAAAAGGCGTTCAAATAAAAAAGGCATGGAGCGCCCGCTGGTGTTTCTTTTCCTTGGGAACCCTAGCCTTGGTTTGATGATGATGGTGCGGAGGCATCCAAATATACTTCGGTTTTTCGAGCTGCCTTATAGTAGATTGCCACGGTAGATATGATCCAAGACTTCAGACCGCATAAATAAATATTAAAATCGATTACGAATACAGTAAAAAAACCCGTCTAAAGTGCAAGCAATTTGTTTAACTTTTTTGTACGGTGTTCCAAACCTTTCAATTACCTGCGAAGAATTTCAATTTCTTTTGGTTTTGATTTAAGATCTGTTTTTTTTTTTTTTTTGTTGGAGATTTTTCAAGTCGTTGAATTTTGCCCACAAAACTTTTTCGTGTGGCATAGCTTAGCGGTAGAGCAGTCTGCTGGCAGTCCAAGCACCTCAGCTCGAGTCCTGCCAACTGACACAGTTTCTTTGGTTTTATTTCAATTTTTTAAAACTTTTCGGTTTCAAATTTTTTGTGTCGTTTTCTTTTTTCTTGACAGCTTATTCAAGTAATTGAGTTTTGCTCACAACATATACGTGTGCAATGTAGTTCAGTGGTCGAGCAGTTGGCTATGATGCGGGGAGTCTTGGTTCGAGTCCCACGCACCAAAAAAATTAGTTTTTCTTTAAAAAAAAATGTTAAGACATTTCTCCCGTGACACAACAAAACCAAGCAACTAGCTTTTTCAAAATGTTGGGAAATTAAGGGTTTGCGTAGCAGCCATATCTCCCGCAAAAAGCAACTTGTTTATAAAACTTTTTCAATTATGACAAGATAAGACCCCAAAGATATTTTATGCACATGTGCAAGGAATCTTTTGCGACGTAGTTATGGATTTATTGGCCAATATCAACAGTTCATACAAAGAAAGTTTTTGTTTCAGAACAAACACATGTAACTGACAATTAACTTTGAATTTAGTTTGTTACGATTTTTGGCTTTCATACAAAAAAAATTTTGTTTCACGACAAATCCAAGCAAGTTGATAGTTACTTGGGTTTGTTGTGCACTTCCATATAAAAACGAAATTGCATGCCGGAAGCAAATCCTTTTTATTTTTTGGGTCTCACACTAAATTTTCCTTGTTTATCTCCTCGATAGTCGAAATCCAAAGGAGGATCACTGTTGCCAACAAGTTTTACTTCGGAGTAAGTAAGCAATTGGGAAGTAAAGTCTTCTCTCGACAGACAAAGATCACGATAAATAAGTCTTTCATCATACGAGTCCTAACGTACGGCTCGGAATCATGGACAATGTCAAGAGAAGATGAGATGGCACTTGGAGCATTTGAGAGAAAAGTTCTCCGGAATATTTATGGTCCTTCCCGAGATGCTAACGACCAGTATCGAAGGAAATTTAACGATGAGCTGTACGAGCTCTACGCAGAACTGACCATAGTGTAGCGAATTGAAGCCCAAAGGCTCTGCTGGCTGGGTCATCTTATGCGAATGGACAAGGAAGCTCCAACTCAGATAGTTTTCCTATCGACACCCGAATTGGAGAGCAGAGGAAGGGGGAGACCTCGACTGAGTTGGAAACAACAAGTGGAGGATGACTTGAATTCCCTTGGTTTTTTCAATTGTCGTCATTTGTCGCTAAAAAGTAACGACTGGCGTGGTTTAATACGAAGCGGCTAAAATTGCCTAGGCTGTCAAGCGCCAATAAATAATGATGAAACCTGGTTGAATATACTTTCTACCATCAGGCAATACAAGATTAGACCTCCCCTATAGTGGGCTGCAGTTTAGGAAACAGAAGCTCTTGGCTTGCGTCTGACTCCTCTGACAAAATGGGTTCTGATTCGCCATCTGATACTGGGCTGAAATCACATAATATTCCCTAGTTTATCCCTTCAATGATTTTAAAATTATCTCAAATACTTTTCTTATAACAATGAGATAAATCAAGCATCTTTAAAAGTTACTTGGTTTTGTGAAATAATCACATACATTTTTTTAGGAAATTCTAATAATTCTTGATTAACAAATGAGTTTTAATGTTTTTTGCATTGATAGGAGATCGAAACTAAAACAGAAACTTAGAGTGACGATAAGAAATTGATTTCTAATGAGTTTTTGTAAAAAAGCCTAGTATTTGTTGCAAAATTTTCAGTTACTAGAAAAAGAACACGAGTTACTTGTTTTTGTTGTGAACTAATTTCTTGATCCAGTGCATTTTAAGTTACTTGGTTTTATAACTTTTCTAGTTTAAGGCACTTAGGGACAAGATAGGAAGAAACGGATCGATGTCCCTGATAGATTTTTTTTAACGGGATTCCGAAAATTCGTAGAACGACGAAACCAAGTAACTGACACTTACTTGGTTTTGTGATATCACGGGAGATTTCTAGTTTAAAATTGAAACCCTTTTAATTTCACCAATTTTCTTGAAAACTGATCTATCTTAAATATAAAACCACATTTGGTTCGGTCATACATATATGTAACCCAAAAAAGTTTGAAATATACGCTCACATTTTTAGCCGTGTATGTCTGTTGACCTAAAACTTAAGCAGAGTTCATATCACTTTTTTTGAGCGTTTCCCAAATAGACAAGCAACCTAATAAATTCATTAATTAACTCATTTTCGCTTTAATTGAAGCAAATAGCATAATAAATGAAATTATTCACTACTACGTTTAAAAAGTGGTAGTGAAAAATGTACCATTATAAGTAACAGTGGAAATTAAGCTGCTTTATTCCAAATTCTGGACCAAAAACAACCCCATAAATGTGTATTTGTCATTTATTTGTTCAAAGAATACATAAATTATAAACCAGTTTATTTGGAGATAGGTATATATGTACTTGGTATCTACTTATCGTTACCTTAATTCACAAAGGTCCTAATTGACACATTTTTCGAAAATGACTTTTTCACATATTTAAGTATGCTATAGTAAAATATACACAGAACCAAAAACGTACATGTTTTTTACGAACAATGTTTCATAGAAGTTCGCGTTGGTTTTTCTTAAAATATAAGAAAAAATTCATAGAATCTAAGAAAATTTTCTTACAATTTATGAATGAATACATGCTTTCTGTGGATTTGTTTACATATTTTACGAAAAAGTACTTATATTCTAGGAAATATTCGTAAATTTCTACGAAAAAGTTCTTTGGAGAGGTTTTAACGAACAATTCTTAAAATCTATGTACTTTTTCATTGGATACATGAACTTTTTTGGTTCAGTGTACACTCACTACAAATTTTAAGCAGTTACTAACAGTAATAACGGAAATATTCCTAATTTACAAAGCTGTATTTGCATGCGTTCAATGGAAAACAATTTTTGTTTTTTGCTTCTCCTGTAAAATTTGTATTATGTCAGTTAGGGTCTTTGTGAATTAAGGTAACATTATGTAGGTACCTCAGTATTTTTTTTTCAGAATCATCACTAATTCGAAACATATGCCGATTCTTAATAAAAGACCAAAAATTACATAAATTTTAACTGAGCTCAAGCAAAAGAACCAACAATTTGAAATTAATTGAAACTTTTAGACATCTTTTAAAAAAAAAAAATTGTTTGAGCTTTTGCAATTTCAAGAAGACTCTCCGTAATGCCTAAATTTAGATATTAATTTATTCGTAGATGAGATCATATTGGGGTTAAGTGTTTCTAGTTACAATCACGCATAGATATAACCATGTACAAGTAAATTCATGTGTGTGTTTGCGAATAGTTCGATGGCATTATTGGCATAAATAATTTATTTATTGGTTTCTATATACATTTCGCGATATTACACAGTGAGCATGTTTGAAAAAATTTGAGTTCTCAAACTAAAATGTGGATAATGTGTCGCAAAAAGCTACCTACATATCTGGTCTTGCTTCACAGTAGTTTATAATGTTAAGAGAGAATAAAACAACAAACGAATCGGTGAAGACTTGATCAAGGAACATGTTCGTTTTGATAATTTTTATACCCAGCGTACTTTTACTAGTACAAGGGTATTATAAGTTTGTCCTTGCTTTTGAAAATGGCGAAATCAGATGATAACTGTAGGGTTCTTATTAAAATACTTTCTGATAAAAATACTTGTTATAATATTTTAGAATTATGTTCATTTTGATTTTAAAATTTTTATATTTCAAAAAGAAAATTTTTGATTAATAAATATTTAGATTTTAAATAATCAACAATCAAAAATATATCTAATTTTACTATCAATATTGTGGCTAAATAATTGGCGATCCTTGCCCGAATCTATATATACAATACTACAATCAACTTATTCTACAACAACTTAAATTTGATATAATTCAAAAATTCAAGCAGTACTACAACAATTTCAAGCAAAATTTTACTAAATTTTATGTGCAAAAACTATTTTTTACAACTTTATATAATTTTTACAACTTTAAATTGAAAAATATGTGGAGATTCATCATTCTTTGAAGTACTTCAATTCATCCTTAACATCCTGTTAGAACATTATTGCATACATCAAATTAACTTATTTACCATCACTCAACGAAAATATCTTGGAAAGCTAAAATAATAGAATCAATATTTTTGGAACTATACCATCAAAAACATAAGTAGAATTTTTCAATATTTCCATTTTGTATTTGCTATTAATTTATAAATTTAAATAATCATTAATTTAACTTCAATAACTTTTAAATTTTTAATTATTACTTAATTTTATTTATTTAAATCTTTTTACTTTTTCATTTGTAAATTTCCTCTCCAGAAAACTATTAAATATTTAATTTTTTATGCCTTTACGTTCTCCAATACGTACTCGTTCTTCTACTTTTACAGAAAATAATAATAACATAAATAATACAATGTCTCTAAATCAAACTCAAAATCAAATTCAAAATACAAATACACGCACTATACACATTAACACCGATTTAAATATGACACAAATCATTGATTCAAATAATCAAATTAAAACAATCAAATTACCTACATTTTGGGAAGAATGTCCAGAAGCATGGTTTGTTCTTGTTGAAGGACAATTTGAAATTCACAATATCAATGATGATAATTTCAAATTTCAAAATATTCTTTTTGCCCTTCAACGAGAAACCATCAATAAAATTATAGATGTTATTAACCCACCACCAATAATTAATAAATTTGAAACAATTAAAAAAGCTCTTTGTGAAAGATTTTCTCTCAGTAAAAAAAAATACTTGAGCAATTATTTCTAATATGGAACTTGGTGATCGTTCACCATCTGAACTTTTTCGTCACATGAAGTCTCTTATATGATCAAATTCTTTAGTTAGTCGTGAATTACTTTTTAAACTTTGGATTAGGAAATTACCACAACAAATTCAAATTCATGTAACATCATCTAATTATTCAAATAAAGATGAAATTATTATCCTTGCAGACAAAATTTTTGATTAACTTAATAAATCACATTCATCACAATCTTCTATTGCAAGTATCAATAACAATAATCTTGAAATTTGTATTAAAAGCTTAACAGAATTAACTTCAGCAATTTTTCAAAATCTTAATCAAATTAACAATGATATTAATGAATTAAGAATTAGATCTAGATCAACAGAAAGACAAAGACCTAGATCTAAATCTCGAAATAATTCATATAAAAGAAATTTTAGTCCAACAAACAATATTTGCTGGTATCACAAAAAATTTAGAAATAATGCTTATAAATGTATACCACCTTGCAATTTCAATCAAAATAACACAAATTCTCATCAAAATTTAAATTAAATCGTTCCATTATGATGGTGACGGATAATGGAAACATTCCCAAACCAACTCGTCGCCTATTTGTTTTTGATAAATTTAACAAACTTAATTTTCTTATCAACACCGGTGCAGTAGTATCAGTAATTCCATTTTCTAAATTCAAAATCTATAAACGTTATTCAGATCTTACATTATCGGCTGCAAATGGCTCTTCTATTGAAACATTTGGAACAAAACTTTTAAAAATTGATTTAGGTTTACGAAGAGATTTTGAATTTCCTTTTATTATTGCAAATATCAACACACCAATTTTAGGAGCAAATTTTTTAGAAAAGTTTGGAATTACAGTTAATATTAAAAATAGAGAAATTGTCGATTCTACTACTAAATTAAAAGTTTCTGGATCATCAGGATTTTGTGATATTTTCTCTCTTAAAGTTCCATTTTCATAAAATAAATTTTCTGAATTATTAAGTGAGTTTCCTTCTATTACCTGTGAACCAGATTACACCAAAGAAGTGAAACATCATACGGTTCACAGGATTGAAACAAAAGGTATACTTCCATTTTCTAAGCCCCGACGTCTTGATCCAATTAAACTCAAAATTGCAAAAGCTGAATTCGAATTTTTAGTTAAAACTGGTATATGTCGACAATCAAACTCTCCAATTGCTTCTCCTCTTCATCTCGTTCCAAAAAAAGAACCAAGAAGAAGAAGAATTGTATTACTACTCCGGATCGATATCCTTTACCACACATTCACGACTTAACTATCGATTTGAAAAACAAACTTTTTCCAAAATTGATCTTGTTCGTGCTTATCATCAAATTCCCATGGCAGAAGAAGACATACACAAAACTGCAATTACTACTCCATTTGGAATGTTTGAATTCATTCGTATGCCTTTTGGCTTACGAAATAGTGCTCAAACATTTCAACGTTTTAATTATGAAGTATTTTCTGATTTTGATTTTGTATTCACTTATATTGATGATATTTTAATTGCTAGTGATAATGAAAATCAACATTTAGAACATTTAAAATTGATATTTAAAAGACTTGAAGAATACAATTTAAATATTAAACCTTCTAAATGCATTTTTGGTGTAGACAAATTAGATTTTTTAAGTTATGAAATTTCCTGTGAAGGTATTAAACCCTCTTTAGAAAGAATTGAAACTATTACAAATTTCGAAAAACCAACTTCTATCAATAAATTACAAAAATTTTTAGGCATGGTTAATTATTATCATCGTTATGTTAAAATGTTAGCAGCAGAACTCAGTCCTCTGCATGAAATGTTAACATTTTCTGTGAAAAATAAACTCAAACAACTTAATTGGACCAATGAAACCACTATTGCTTTTGAAAACGTTAAAAAACTGTTTGCTAAAAATACTTTACTTACTCATTTTGACAAAAATGGAATTTTATCATTAGCTGTAGATGCATCAAATGTTGCAATTGGAGCTGTCTTACAACAAAAAACCAATAACATTTTAGAACCTTTAGCATATTTTTCAAGAAAATTAACTTCAACAGAAAGTAACTATTCTACTTTTGATAGAGAACTTTTAGCTATTTATAATTCAGTTAAACACTTCAAACATTTTCTTGAAGGTAGAATATTTACTATTTATACTGATCATAAACCTTTAACGCAGGTTCTAAATTCTAAAGTAGACAGATCTCCTCGTCAACTAAGGCATCTTGAATATATTGCACAGTTCACTAATGATATTCAATATATACGTGGAAAAGACAACATAGTTGCCGATACACTTTCCCGTATTACAGAAGTAAATGTTATTTCAACTCAAGATATAAATTTATTAATTAATTTAAAAATTTGGTGTGATGTTTCTCAACAGCAATTTAGACCATATGTTCCACTTTCAATGAAAAGAATTATATTTGACAAAATTCACTCTCTATCTCATCCAAGTGTTAGAACGACTAGAAAATTGATTCAAACGAAATATTTTTGGCCTAGTATGCGTAAAGAAATTAATGAATGGACATCATCTTGTATTAGTTGTCAAAAATCCAAAATTACTAGAAATACAAAAACTCCGATTAAAAAAATTCCAATACCTTCTGGTCGTTTTGAACATATTCACATGGATATTGTTGGTCCTCTTCCTATTTCAAAAGATTATCGTTACCTTCTAACGATTATTGATAGACATACTCGTTGGCCTGAAGTTTATCCACTTAAAGATATTTTAGCAAGTACAATTACAACCACTTTTGTTCAAAATTATGTACCAAGATTTGGTATTCCACTAAATATTACAGTAGATCAAGGTTCTCAATTTACCTCGAAAATATTTACTGAACTAACCAAATTATTAGGTGCCCATAAAATTCATACTTCACCTTATCATCCTCAGGCTAATGGTATGATAGAACGTTTTCATAGAACTCTTAAGACAGCTATTATAACTTCAAATGATTCTACTCACTGGTCTGAAATTTTACCATGGATTCTTCTTGGTTTACGAACATCAATTAAAGATGATTTGGAATGTTCTTCTGCAGAATTAGTCTATGGACAAACTCTTCGACTACCTGGTGAATTAGTTGTCTCTAATAATCATAATGAAAATAATTCTTCAAACGAAATTCTTCAAAAATTGAGACAGCATTTTTCACTAACTCGTTCAAAAGTTATACATCATAATAAAGATAATCATTTCATTCCCAAAAATTTAGATAATTGTGATTACGTTTTTGTTAAAGTTCTTCATAAATCTAACTTAGAAGCACCTTATGAAGGACCTTTCAAAGTTATTTCGAAACACAAAAACACATTTAAAATACAATATGGAAACATTATTAAAACTTATTCAATTAATTTACTTAAACCTGCAAATACTATTATTCATCCACTTTCTAATTCAAATGCATTACAAAAAAAGAAACCAAAAAGAGTTACGTTTAACATTAATTTATTATTATTTTTTTTTTTTTACATTTATTTTCGTTTAACTGGAGGGGGAGTATATGTAGGGTTCTTATTAAAATACTTTCTGATAAAAATACTTGTTATAATATTTTAGAATTATGTTCATTTTGATTTTAAAATTTTTATATTTCAAAAAGAAAATTTTTAATTAATAAATATTTAGATTTTAAATAATCAACAATCAAAAATATATCTAATTTTATTATCAATATTGTGGCTAAAATAACCACGCCCCCTTTTTCGATAACGAACATTTCGGAAATCCCATAAATTGACATATCTCGGTATCTGAAATGGTTAAAGTGATAGAATTTTTTAGGTGAATCCCCCTGGTCATTATATTATGATTTTTTGATAAACCTTTTTAAAATAGGAGGTCAGAACTTTTAAACTGATTGCGGAAGAACGGTGCATTATGGCACAAAGCGTACTAGTATCGTTGGACGTATGCCTGATGGAATTGAAAAAAATCGCCTACCACGCCTACTTTCGATGTGGAAAATTTAGAAAATCACATACATAAATTGACATAATGCGGTAAGGTAAATAGCTAAAATAGATAATTTGGTAGGTAAATCCACTTGGTCATTCTATTATGATTTTCTGTTAAATTTTAAAAGTAGGAGTGGTACCGCACTTTTTAAGGGGTGACATTTTTGAAAATTCGACTTTAAAACTGATTATAGTAGAATGATAAAACCTTATTATTAAAAAAGAATTTAAAATGTCTTCAGTTAATTGTTTCCATGCATTCTAGGGCCTATATCTATGACAAGTCATGATATTTTTATCCCGTCCCGTTGGGTTACACAAACTTAGACTTCCTTACTTGTTTTAAAATAAAAATGTAATAAAAAATATCTTTTATTCAAATTAAATATTTGTCGTATATTTTATGAAAACTCAAACATACGACAACCTTTTATCCGATTTACCAATGATGCTATAGCATATATATATATATATAGCGTATACGCATTGCTAGACCGTTTGGCTTTCAAGTGAAGCTTTGATGTCTGTTTGCATGCACATGGGGTTTTCTTTATTTTGGGAAAGATCAAAACTTCAACTTAAAGGTTATTTGAGAAAGTTTTCAAAAATTATGAGAAAATTGCCTAAGAAAAAGTGTTAAAAAAGCTGTTAAATAGGCTATTAAAATAACTTGAGTTAATTTAAAAATATTTTGTTGTTTTTGAGCTACACAACTTTGCACAAAAAATTATAGTTTTCAGAAGTTATTAAATTTTCTACCTCGAAAAACTTTGTAATAGTCGCATTGGTGAAAAAATTTTAAGACAATTTTTTGAGCTTGCAATTCTCTGCAAATACAGGGGTAACAGTCAGCTGCACGATTTTTGGGTGAGAATATATCTCATTTACATAGAATCCTTTCACGAAAACACAAAACGGCAATAAGGCACGCTTTCCCTTCAATACAGAGAACTCATATTTGGTCATAATACTGCATTTATGGTCAAAAAATCGAATTACTGTATACCGTTCGAAAAAAACGCAAATCGATTTTTTTTTGGCCCACCCTAATACATATGTGTAATACATTGTGTATACCTACATTTCTATATAACTTTTTTGTGTGTATAATTTATTTGAAAGTGCTCCAAAACCTTTTTGCCGGTTAATGGCGGGAATCTCTCATATAAGTACCTAAACAAAAGCAAATATTGTGAATTTGCATTATGCACAAAAATATTTTTATGACTTCATAAATATTGTGTGCATTTAAATATATGTATACAATATACAAAGTCATAAACCAAGAAGTAATCAAGCTAATTTTATATAGCTATGTATGTATGAATAATAAAATATATTTTTCAACTACAAACATACATACATATTCATATAACAATTTCAAGTCAAACGAGTTTAATATCAACCAAATCCAAAAATGCTAATTTATATTTTAGAAAATTTGAATACATAATTTGAATTTATCAGATAAATTAAGAATTAAGTCGAAAATAACACAACCACTTTAAGGATTAAATCGATGAACCACAGCCGAGGTAGTTAGGTGGCATGTAGTAACGCCATTGTACAGCATTTTACGTCCGACTTTCAAACTTATCAGTTTGGCAGACTGCTTGTTCATAATTTCGTATACTTACATATATGTATGCTCACATATGTATTTAGATATACATATGAGTGAAAATACGAAAGTGATCCAATTTTGGGGCTTATTTGGAAAACATTATTTTTTACCACATTTTTTAAATATTTTTGTCAAATTAAAAATTAAATATTTGTCGTAAAAAGGTATGATTTACTGTTTTTTGGGTGAAAGCTAATGCAAGTTTTTATTTTACTTAAATTTTTCTTACAGACCATGTGGATATATAGTTATATTCTACAAGACGGGCAGGTGTTGTACTGCTAGACTCACCTACATTTGTAAAAGAAAATGTACCTTCTCCTCTCATCACTTAGTCTACTTTCCCTTTCTTGTGCGTCTTCTTGCCCACCTCCATTTATCGCTACTCTTATCATATTTATCCTCCCCCATGTGTCTACATATTGTCTTCCTTACATGGAAAATGGTTACTCATACGCCGCGGCAGCCCACCAAATTGCAACACCTTTATAACAAAAAGCCATGACAGCCAAAGTGTGCTAAGAGAAAATTTAGTTATTACAGAATTATGTACTCCACAGCAAAAAACGTATGGCTTTTTTCGAAAAAATTTAAGGTTGTATGGGCGAAGAACCACTAATGGCGTTTTCTTTTCTCGACAAAATGTTGCCCTCTTAAACTGTAACTTTTGTCCTCGGCAATTTGGAGCCTATCAAAATGGCTTAATTTGTAGATAGTAGTGTCCTTCTTTTTGTGAAATGAACCTATATGTCTTAGAGAGAGCTGAGAAAAATCTACAGGGCAACACTTTTTCTAGAAAAGAAAACGCCATTAGACACACACAGACTTAGTTTGGAGTAAGTAATAGCTCAACTCAAAAAAATAGCTGCAGGTACACTAAACCAAAAACGTACATGTTTTTTAAGAAAAAAGTTACATAGAAGTTCAAGCTAATATTTCTTAGAATAAAAAAAATCATAGATTCTAAGAAAATTATTTTACATTTCATGAATGAATTCATGCTTTCTGAGTATTTGTTTACATATTTTAAGAACAAGTACTTATATTCTAATAGGGTATGTACACAGTGCGTCTGATTCGCGAGTCATCTGTGTATGTGTTGACTCGCCGTCATTCTATAAAATATCACTCATTTTGATTTTAATGAGTCATGCTAGAGTCATGTCGGTGTAACTACTACATGCACATTTTCACTAATATACCTAAACTGACTCTTGACTCAGTCACATCGTGTATAGGCCCTATAAGAAATATTCTTAAATTTCTATGAAAAAGTTCTTTGGAGAGGTTCTAATGAACAATTCTTAAAATACATGTACTTTTTCTTAGCAAACATGAACTTTTTTGATTCAGTGTATAAAAAAAAAACAATATTTTGTGGTATAGCAACAATAAAATTCAGCTTTAGTTCCAATAAATAAAATAAAATAAAGTCTTATAGAACTGGTATAATAGACGGTGAATTGCCACAAAGATCTTAATTGAAATAACACCTCAGCTATATGTATTAATACGCACTTGGCACCAAGAGAAAAAAAGCCATAAACGTTTCTTCTTTTTGGCTGACGCTCCGTCTAACGCCCACCCCTGGTTACTTGGGAAGCTTTGATGAGAATCTATTACCAAACTTGACAGGTTGCTTACGCGCTATTGAAATAAAAATAAAAAAACTAATGGCGGCGATATACCAACAGGTTATCATAACCAATAAAGAGATTTTTGCCGAGCTTCTCTTTCCAACTTGTGGTGTGTTGCTTTTGAGTTTTCCTACAAGTGGGCGGAACCTACGCCCGACTCCGAAGGGCGCTTGCAAAGCAAATGAATTTTTTGCTTAGAAGCTTCTCATGGCAGAAATACACCCGGAGAGTTTGCCAAACTACTGCCGAGGGGCGAAAAATTATTTTTCTAAATAATTTTTGATGTTACTTTTGCCGGGCATCGAACCGCCACGACTTGGTGTAGAAGGCCGAACACTTAACCCCTACACCACGGCGGTAAAAATAAATCTTAACATTTATTTATACATTTTATACATATGTATAAACATTTGTCTTAGGCTGTGTTCACATGCAGAAACTTTTGTTGCTATTCTTCTTTTTCTTTACTCAAACCCTAACAACCCTTCGTAGGGATATTTGAAGAAAATTTGAAAAACCAAGGAGAAAAGTGATCTTTCATCTGCTCCCTCCAACTTAGTGGGAGCCTCTTTTTTACACTGCACCGAAATCGTTTGTCTATAGGATTTTTTTGTGGTATAGGAATTAATTTTTGGCATTATACATCGCATTTGAAAAGCGGCATTACACTTCCGATAATTCAAAAAATTTGACTTTCTCACAACACTGATAAAAATAATTATCCTAAATTTGAGGAAACGTACTACTTGACTTAAAAAAATATTTTTCCTATTTTAAGGAAAAAGCGCTGTTTTTAAGGACAAATCTACTTAGTTTAAAAGAACATTTCTACTTGCCATAAGTAAATCAATGTACTCATTTCAGTATTAAAGACATTTTTACTAGTTTCAAGCAATTTACAAGTTTATTAAGTATAAAACACTCCTTAAGTTCAAAATAAGTAAATATTTCCTTATGCTGTAGACTTTTATCCAGTGATATCAAGGCAATGTTTAACTTAATTTAAAAGTATTTACATGAATTTGTATGGAGATTTCCTAACTTTTAGGAAATCATTTTGAATTTGTATGGAGGTTTCCTAACTCTTAGGAAATCATTTTTATCAGTGAACGTTCAACTAGAAGTCCAAATTTGGTGAATTTTTAGAAAAAAGGCTTTAACATCAAAAAAAAAACGTGCGAAAGAGCCAGAGGCACTCAAAAGATAAAATAGTACCGGAAATGGATTCCTCGATCCTTAAACGCCCTTAATCACATTTCGGCTAGAAAACAAAAAAGTAGATAAATCGCTACTTCGAACTTAATATGTCTAACATATGCCTTTTTGTGCAAAAATGTTCGAGATGACCCAATTAATCAGTCATTCGCCATTTTTTTTTGTTTTGATTAATCATATCTATTGATTTATCAAAATTAAAAATAAAACAAGAAATTGAAAGTCTTCCTTATTTTATGATTGTGATTACTTTCTAATTAATCAATCAATCAAGTTTCGTTCATGTGGCACTCGAACATTAACGGGTATATCGCACGTTCGTAGTTTCCCGTGTTTTATGGAGTATATATATTTGGTGATGTGATTAACGTCATTAATTAGTCAGTCATTCGCAAAACTCTTTTTGTGATTAATAAAAGCTATTGATTTATCAGATACTGTTTACTCAATCAAATTAATGAGATTAAAATTAATCATGATTGTGACTATCTTCTATTTAAACAAACCATCAAGTTTAGTTAGTTTGAATACCACCAAACATTAACGAATTAGTCGCACGTTCGTAGCTTTAACTAAATTTTCACCACCGATTATGATTATTTACTAGTTAATCAATCAATCAAGTTTAGTGCAATTAATTCTGATTAATCAGATTACAATAATTAATTCAATTCAATTAAATGAATCATTGTTTTGATTAATCGATTATGATTAATTTCTAATTAATCAATCAGTCAAGCTTAGGTCAAGTGCCATTCGAAAATTAGCTCTAAATAAATTTTTACACTCACCCCTATAACAAAAAATCGTTAGTAGTTGAAAGTGGAAAAAATCGGTGTGGGAACTAATAAACGCCTTCAAGCACACTGAGACTTGAAAGATATGAATAATATTACAAATGTCATTAGACGCGCTAGGCCGTGATTTAAAGTCGCAATAAAAACTGGTTTCAAGGTTTGCTAAAAAGTACACACAAAAAAATAAAAAACAAAAAAATCTAGCATGAAAAACGAGCAGCCATTAAACTGAGCTTAGATAAAAAATCAACTTGCACACACCCACAAATACTCTCAACAGAATTCAATATTACAACTCACATACACACCATTTGCGCTACTAAATTGCTAACAGTCAGCGCAAGCGCAAGCACACAACAACAATTTGCAAATGCAATTATTTCTATTTAATTGCAAACATTAAAAACTCATTAAATTTAATTTACCAGCATTTTTATGATTATCATTTGCTCACCGTTTTACTCATTTACTCCTCTCTGCTCTTCTTTCACAGTTCCCGGACATCCACAAATCATTCGTGCCTGCTACTTTGGTGATATTTCCAACACTCAATCTGGCTGCCAAGCGGATCCCTCTCTGCCTTTCGTCAAGCAATTGGGTTGTGATGTTTGTACTGGCAATTTGTGCAATGGTTCCAGTGCCACCGCACCCATCGCCGCCGCCATTGTGCTCTTCTTCGCCTTGGCACGCATGCTTTCCTAAGTTGGTTAGCCATCACTGTAATAACTTATAGACGCTGTTTTACATACAAATAGCAAATTATTGAAGGCTGTTTATTAGTCTATTAAAATGGCGTTAAATATGATTATTAATAAATGTATACTTAGTTTATATTTAAAAATAATATGTGTGCAGTTTGTCCAATTTTAAAAATATTTCATGTACAAGTTTTTTTCTAATTTTTTTAATTTGTATCGCTTTAAATGTATTCGTGCGGAAATAGCGAAAAGTGTGCCTAAAAGTATGCTAACTTTAAAAAAAGCGCATGGCGCACTTATAAATGAACAACTGTATGTTCTATTTTTTAATAAAGTGAATGTATTTAATTTGTATTAATTTTGTGGAAAGATTTATAGTGCAGTATATTTATTCGAGTCTCTAGTCTGGTGGCTTAACTCTGCTCAAAGAACAGCGGCAACTATGTTAAGTAAGCTGCATCGGCTAGTCTGTGTCGGTATAACAGGTGCAATGAGAACGTGACCTACTGATGCTTTAAGTGCCCTTGTGAATATACCTTCTTTCCCTATTCTGAGAGAGAAGGAGGCCACACTTGCTGCATTAACATTTCCGATCTAAAAATCGGAAATATGACAGGACATATGAAGATAGTGAAGAATATCGTAAATAGTCCTATATTGCAAGTAAGTGATGCAATAACTCCTACGCTCAGGATCATGCGAAACTTTGAAGTTTTGATCGTAGATCGAGTGCTCTGGGACACAGGGAATCCTTATGCTGAATCCGATTCGGAGATTTGGTATACGGATGGATCGAAGCTGGAAGATGGCAAAACGGGAGCTGGTATCTATGGACCAAATTACAAAAAATCGGTACCGATGGGTAACTACACCACTATCTTTCAAGCGGAAATCCATGCAATAGAATTATGTGGCAGAGAATGCCTCCGAAGAAGACTTTCCTCTAGGCGAATCTACATTATGACGGACAGTCAGGCCGCCCTACGTGCCTTGCAGCCTTACACTATAACTTCGAAGCTTGTCGATGAGTTCGTTGCAGTCCTTAATGATCTGGGAACCAAAAACATAGTTTTGTTAGGTAGGGTCCCAGGGCATGAAGGGCATGACGGCAAGGAAAAAGCAGATCACCTGGAAAAACCTGGTCACCTGGAAAAACCTGGTGATCTAACAGCATTTTATGGTCCGGAACCATTTTGTGGACTCACGAAGGCCTACGTAAAGGAGGCCATAAGCAAATGGAAAAATAAAGATTTTAGGCAGCATTGGCTTAGCAGCCTAGGGCAGAGGCAGGCAAACTCTTTATAGAACCCTCACAAAGAGCATCAGCCAGGCTCATTAATCTAAGGAGGGTGGATCTAAGAACCCTCACTGGGTATTTTACGGGACATTGCGGTCTGCGTTATCACCTGAGAAAGCTTAATCTATCACATACAACAATTTGTCGGTTTTGCGAACTGGACGATGAAACGCCGGTTCATATACTCTGCAAATGCTTTGCGTTATCAAGAAAGAGAGTCTGCTACCTAGGTGGTGTCACTCTCAATCCGTTCGTAATATGGAATAAAAAACCTGAGGAGGTGCTCAAATTTGTGAAGAGCCTCCGCATATAGCAATAAGCTGAAAGGTCACACAGTAGATCGTATAAATGGTCGCGTTGTAATAAGGCCTTATATTAATAATAATAATTATAATGTATTCGAGTCGTTTCTCCTTAAAATGATAACGAACTGTAATGTTACTCATACGCCATGTATGTACATTGTACATTATACTGGCTCGAGAAATCTATATATATAAAAATGTAATGTACTCTGTATGACCGCGGCGGCTGTCTAAACGGCTGAACCGATTTCTATTCTGTAAAATAATCTATAATCTATATATAAAAATGAGATGTCCTTCGTATCTCTGCGATGCCTGCCTTGACGGCTTAACCTATTTCTTTTCTGTAAAAAGTGCTTTCTTTGACCTTCCCTGTAGAAGGTTTACAAAAAAAACGGTTAAAAACCTTTTGTTTTGTTGCCGAAAAATTCAGAAAGCTGAGAGGTCCAAATTTCACAATTGTGCATAATCTATACATCGCTACCTCAGAAGACGAATGTCGTTTGTGAATTTTGGGCATTTCGGGATTATTGCATACTCATAGCCGGCTTCGCGATCTCTTTCGAATGGCGTTATAAGTTTGTTTCTAAAGCCTATAATTCCTCAGATTTTCAGCATGCATTTGGTCGTATGCCATACAATTGAAACTTTTTGTATTTTAAAAATTCAAAAGCGTCTCCTTAGAAATCAAGTTTTGCTACATACGACAACTGTATTCTGAGGAAGCTACGGCTACTCTGTAAAAGTTCTTTCTTGAACCTTCTCCGTTGAAGATTTGTGGCCCTAGACAGTGTTTGTACGATATGTGTTTGTATGAAATGAGAGGTGTTGGTGAGAGGTTTAACAGGGAGTGTTTTTAAGTCCCATGTCCGAACCCCTTTCCCAAACACCGACCAAAATGTAGATCAAGTGCGACCCTGGAAGGTGTGTGTACGATATGGGTATAAATGTGGTGTAAAAAAGTTTTTTAGGTAAAAGGGCCGTGGCACTTCCCATGAAACATCACTTCTCATGCTAAGTATCTCTAAAAGGATCCAAAGTAGGAGCCTGGAAATTTGTAAGGAAATATACGATACCATTATAATCGCAAAAAAATCGAGTTATTGCCACCAATACATACTTAATTTTTAAGCTGAGTTCTTTCGAAAGGGTTCATGTCAGAGACTTATTAATCTTTAAGGCTGAATATCTCTACAAATTTGTTTCGAAGATACCTGGGAATTGGCATGGAGATATAAAAAATGATTTTTTCGAATAAAGAAAATATAGGTATAATCGTGAATCTATTTTGTGCAGAACGAAGTCTCCGGGGTCAGCTAGTAGGTTATAAAGTCCGCTCCTAAACTTTAAATGAACGAGTTTCGTTCGAATCTTGGGCATTTTAAGGGATGCCACCTGCAGCATTATTTGAATAAATTAAAAACAAAAAATTTTGGACGATATACCGAGGCCCTAACCGCCAAACAGGCTTAATGCTTTGGGCCAATGCACGCTTGTTTGCCTGGCTTTGCCTCCGGAAATGTCAAAATTTGTTTGAACTCTACTGAAATATATGAAAGCTTTACAAGTCTGACAGCGTTTGGAGGTTCTATAGAAGCTTTCAAGTAGACTAAAGTAAGCAAAGCCGGAAAGTCAAGCGTGGATTGGGCAAAAACCTTCAAATTCGGTAGTCGAGATGTGTTGAAAATCTATTTTGGCAAGAGTATACTGTTGGTAAGTAAAATTGTGGCAACTTAGAAAAACACCGAGCAGATCTCGGTTTGCAATTTGAATATCCGAAATTCATTTAATAATTAGGCAATTCATAAGTTCTCCTATTCGCGTATCTGCTATTAGTTTAAAACTGTCATAATTTCCATGCTTTCATTTCCCATATAAAATTTGATTAGCAAATAAAATTGAACAACCTATGTACTATATCAAGTGTGCTATTTTGTTTTTCAATTTGTTTTGCTTTGAAATGTAACTTTTATCTTTTCAATTTTCATTTCAATTTGTTCAGTTTGAAACAAAAGAAGCAGGAAAACAAAAAATTAACAATTTCCTGAAAAGTTTTCACAAAAATTCAATTTATAGTTTTCAGATACGACCTTTCAACTCATCATAGCGCTCACCAGAGCTGTGTTATCAAAATAGTGCAATAAACAGTAAGACATCTTGTGAATTACCTAAATATTTTATTGTTTTTAAGGTATAAATATAATTGAATTATAGAATTGCCAAGGGGATTTTAGAATTGGCAATTGGATTTTAGAAAGCATCAATTGGACTTTAGAAAGCGTCAATTGGATTTTAGAAAATTTCAATTTATGTTCTCTAAAATCCAATTGACGCTTTCTGAAATCCAATTTACGCCATTTTGAAAGTATAAAATTACAATTACTTGTATATTAGAAAGCGTCAATTGGATTTTAGAAAGCAAGAATTTAAATTTTTTCGGTTTTCTAAAATCCAAATGAAGCTTTCTAAAATCCAAATAACGCCATCCAAAATCCAATTGAAGCTTTCTAAAAGCCAATTAACTTTTCTAAAATCCAAATGACGCTTTCTAAGATCCAAATAACGCGATCCAAAATCCAAATGACGCTTTCTAAAATCCAATTAACTTTTCTAAGGTTGAAAAGAGGAGTTCATTCAGGCATGTCCGTCCGTCTGTCCGACCGTCCGTCCATCCGCCAGGGTACACGATAACTAAGGTAAAAACTGAGATATATGCATGAAATTTTATATACAGGTTATCGCAGCTAAAATACGGTATTTGTTCAAACAGGTGAACTAAGCACGCGACTTTCTCGGTTGTTATGGAAACTAAATCTTTTTTTAGGTGCCATGACAAAATCCCAAGTAAAAAATTGGGATTATGACACTCCCTAGAAAATCAAGCATTTAAAATCGCATATCGTTACACTAATATAGAAAGTCTCTAACTCATTTTTCATTTTCAATCAAGTTGCTGGTAAACTTCTGGACGAAACCTCACTAAAATCTTAGTACTATTACTATATCGTAGTTAAATATTACAAACATTGATATTTGTGTTTTCGAACATTTTTACATAATTGGTATCATTGTACAGGTATCCTGCATGAAAAGTATCTAGCGTAAAGGAACTTTAAGTTGCTTACCAATCAACTAGTGCTGTATATTTACTGTAAATTTTCGTATACTCGGACTAACTATTTTTGTTCGACGATAGCCGGAATCCGGTCAGTTATGGTTACCTCTGCATGAGATGTCAACCAACTACTAACTAACTACTTTTCAACCAAAAAATAGCCAAAAGATAAATTCATTTTTTTTTATAATTTTTATTTATTTACTTTAAATTTTTTTTATCTTTTCCATTCCTTTTTTAATTCCCCCATTTTACTCTATGTGTATCAAATTTATTCTTTAGAAACCAGCTACTATTTGTATTTACCCAATACCGAAAAAGCACCTGGAAATTACAAGCTAAAAGACGGAAGCAAACGAAAAATTAAACATATTTTCGGACTCCTCTGCATGACCTCTGCATGACTTGTGGCGTAGTTAGACGTTAGTTATTCCTGAGTGTGCTTAAAATGCACTATTTCCTACAATTCCCACAAAATAGTTATTTATAAGCTAGATGTTTTTTTGCAATTGACATTTTTTTACTGCAGGGTATTTAAACCCCATTTCGTTTGATACGCATTTTAACATATACTATATTTTCTTACATTTTTTCTATTTCTTAAATTTTCCTTTCTTTTCCATATTTTTTATATTTTTGGTTTCTATACATTCCTATTCATTTTGCCTCTTTACACCACTCAATAATATAGTTTCAGTATTGATAATTATTTATTCTTCTTAGGTCGTCTTCTTACGTATTTCTTTCCTTTCCTCACCTCTGCTTCCATTTGCTTTTATTTACTTTCTTTTCCTCTCCTTTCACCTCATTTTATTTCTTTTACTTTTCTTTCCTTCCCTTCCCTTTTCTTTCCTTTCTTTTCGTTTCTTTTATTTTCTAACCTGACCTTTCTTTCCGTTTCCAATAAATTTTTTTTTTTCCTTTTATTTTCTTTTTCTTTCCTTTCCTTTCGTTTCCTTTGCTTTATTTTTGTTTCGTTTCCCTTAGTTTCCTTTCATTTTATTCATTTTTTTAATTTCATTTCTTTTCTTTTATTTTCTTTCTTACCTTTGTTTTCTTTCACTTTTTTCCCTTAAATTTATTTTCCTGTTATTTCGTTTCCTTACCATTCCTTCCCTTACATTTCCTTTTGTTACCTTTCCTTTCCTACCGTTTCCTTACTTTCTTTTTTTCCTTTCCATAACTCCTTTAGTTTTCTTTCTTTTCCATTCATTTCCTATACTTATTTTTTTTTTAGTTTTTCATTAACTTTCTTTCCTTTATTTTTCTTTCTTTTTATTTTCATTTATTTTCCGTACCTTCCTCCCCGCTACCTTTTCTTTCCTTGCTTTTTCTCTTCTTTCCTTTCTTTGTCTTTCTCTATTTGCTACTCTTTTCCACCCCTTTACCTACACTACATTTCCTTTCTTGCCTTCCTTTTTTCTTTTCCATTCCTTTCCTTTCCCTACCTTTATTTGCCTTTGATTTTTCTCTCATATTTTCCGTTCCTTATCTTAACTTACCTTTATTTTACTTTTATCCATTCCTTTCCTTTTCCCATTCTTTCCTTTATTTAATACTTTTATTTATTTCATTTTGTTTTATTTTTATTTATTTTATATTATTTCCTTTCCTTTCATTTCCAACAATTTTTTTTTTTTACTTTCAATCACTTTTCTACTTCTTATTTTACTTTTTTTTAATTTCTTAAATTTTCCATTTTATTTTATGATCTAGATTAGACTCCCCCAACTGCAATGAATGCAAGCACAACAATGCAAGTGCACCTACATACACACATAACAGCGGCTCTATAATGTGAATGCGTGTTTAGCACTTGTAGTGGTGTGACTTTCAAATCATATTATAATTAATTTTTTTTAATTTTTGGGTTTTTTTGTCACACACCCTTCTCGGCGAGACCTATCGATACATATCAAATTTTATACCTTAGAATTGTGGTAATTGCAAAAAAGGGAAACAACTTTTAAGCATTGCGCATTTATATATAATAATAGATTTAGCCGAAATTCCTAACTGCATTTAAGACCGGTTCTTGTTTACAATTTCATACTATTCTTTGTGATTATGCCTACTTGGGCCACCCACATGGGAATTGGAAATTTGGGATTCAAAATCGCGCGATTTTTTATTCCAAATTTTCGCCTGTGGCGCTTTTTTAAATATTTTTTAAAAATCATAATAAAACATGAAAATTTGGAGTTAAAAATCGCGCTATTTTTTATTACAAATTTTCGACTGGGGCGGTTTTTATCATATCTTATTTCTCCTCTCATTTTTACTTGGGATTATAACACAGCAAGTGGAGTGTAATGGAGTGTGGTTGCTAAGTGACCTTGCTCAATCCCGACTCTTGCGTCCTCGTTCGTGCACTCTGGGCAACGGGAGCTACCTAGGCTCGCGGCAGAAAGAGAGGGAGCCCCGGTGGGGCCACTCTGACATACTTGGTTTAAGGGCTCACCGAGGTTTTTGCGCAGCGTCTGTTCACCATGAGGTGCGGCTGCAAGCGGGCGTCTGTCTTGAAGCAAGCGGCTCGCTATATAAATGTGTAAATATTTTCCAAAAACCCCGAAACGGGTTGTGCGCTGGGTTTGGGACCCGCCACGTAAAAAATTTAGTCCAATGAAAAATGTATTAAAGCCTCGGATGAGAACCCCCTTTAATGTTGACGACCCGGCAAAACGAATAAGGCATAATGATTTGGATATTAGGGCATGTACCGGGAATGTCCGGACCCTTTCAAGGGACGGTACCGCTGCCCGACTGGTTGATGTCCTCGTAAGCGCAAAGGCCGACATCACCGCCCTGCAGGAAATGCGATGGACGGGGCAAGGAAAGACGACCATCGGTCCTTGTGACGTATACTACAATGGCCAGACACGCGGCAAAGCGCGTGGTGTAGGATTCGTGGTGGGAAAGAGACTTCGCCGCCAAGTATTAGCGTTCACTCCTGTGAACGAGCGTCTCGCTGCGATCCGCATCAAGGCGAGGTTTTTCAACATAACATTTATCTGCGCCTATGCGCCGACTGAGGAGACGGACGACGCAGAGAAGGACTCCTTCTACGATAAACTTGAACAGACTTATGATCGCTGCCCCCAGCATGATATCAAAATCGTGCTCGGCGACTTTAATGCCAAGGTGGGCAAGGAAGGAGTCTTTCGTCCCATAGTTGGAAAATTCAGTCTCCACGATATAACATCCCCCAACGGCACTAGGTTGATTGACTTCGCCGCTGCTCGCAATATGGTCATCAGTAGTACTAGGTTCCAGCATAAGCGAATACACCAAGCCACATGGCTGTCCCCTGATCAAAGAACTAGAAACCAGATTGATCATGTCTTGATTGACGGCAGACATAGCTCCACCGTTCTGGACGTGCGTACACTGCGTGGTCCCAATATTGACTCTGACCATTATCTTGTCGCAGCCAAGATACGCACACGCCTCTGTGCAACGAAGAAAGTGCGCACAGTAATGGAACGAAAGTTTGACGTCGAGAAGCTGCGCATGACACAGACAGCTGATAATTTCACAACTCGACTCTCACACCTGCTAGCAGAGGGCAATCCTCGACCTAACGATGTAACGGAGCAATGGAAGCATATCTCTCACTCATTGCGTACCGCCGCTGAGGCCACTATAGGGTTCCAGCGAGCCCGCAAGAAAGGGAGACGTCGAACCCGATACCCCAATCCCTGACGATGGGAAAGTCGTCCCACCACCTGACTATGATGAAGTGAGGATAGCTATATCCCGGCTCAAAAACAACAAAGCGCCTGGAAAAGACGGACTACCCGCCGAGCTGTTCAAACACGGAGGCGAAGAGCTGGTAAAATGCATGCATCAGCTCTTATGCAGAATATTGTCAGACGAAAGCATGCCTCCGGATTGGAATTTAAGTGTGCTTTGCCCAATCCACAAAAAAGGCGATCCCGCTAACCGCACCAACTACCGCGGAATTAGTCTTCTTAATATCGCATATAAGGTTCTTTCTAGCGTGTTGTGTGAAAGGCTGAAGCCCATCGTAGACAAACTGATTGGACCTTATCAGTGTGGCTTTAGACCTGGTAAGTCTACCATCGACCAGATTTTCACGATACGCCAAATCCTGGAGAAGACCCATGATAAGAGAATCGACACTCGCCATCTCTTTGTCGATTTTAAAGCCGCTTTTGACAGCGTAAAAAGGAGTTGCCTGTATGCCGCCATGTCTGAATTTGACTTCCCTGCAAAGCTTATACGGCTTTGCCAAATGACGTTGAGCAATACCAACAGCTCCGTCAGAATCGGGAAGGACCTCTCTGAGCCATTTGAAACCAAACGAGGCTTCAGACAGGGCGACTCCCTTTCATGCGATTTCTTCAATCTGATGCTGGAGAAGATAATTCGAGCAGCAGAGCTAAACCGCAATGGTACAATCTTTTACAAGAGCGTGCAATTGCTGGCGTATGCCGATGATATTGATATCATTGGCCTTAACAACCGCGCCGTAAGCGCTGCCTTCTCTGGACTGGATAAGGAAGCGAAAAAAGTGGGTCTTGCCGTGAACGAGGACAAGACGAAGTATTTGCTGTCATCAAAGAAAGAATCGGCGCACCTGCGCCTTGGCAGCCATGTCACTGTTGATAGTTACAAATTTGAAACTGTGAGGGACTTCGTCTATTTGGGAACCAGTATCAACACCGAAAATAATATCAGTCTAGAAATCCAGCGGAGAATCACTCTTGCCAACAAGTGCTACTTTGGACTGAGTAGGCAATTGAGAAGTAAAGTCCTCTCTCGAAGAACAAAGATCACGCTCTATAAGTCTCTCATCATACCTGTCCTGATGTATGGCTCAGACTCATGGACAATGTCAAGAGAAGATGAGATGGCCCTTGGAGTATTTGAGAGAAAAGTTCTGCGGAAGATTTATGGTCCTATGATGCCAACGGCGAGTATCGAAGGAAATTTAACGACGAGCTGTACGAGCTCTACGCAGATCTGACCATAGTCCAGCGAATTAAAGCCCAAAGACTCCGCTGGCTGGGCCATGTTATGCGAATGGACAAAGAAGCTCCAGCACAGAAGGTTTTCCTATCGTCGCCTGAATTCGGTAGCAGAGGAAGGGGAGGCCTCGACTGAGATGGAAACAACAGGTGGAGGATGACTTGAACTCCCTTGGGGTTTCCAATTGGCGTCAGTTATCGCTAAAAAGGAATGACTGGCGTGCTTTGATACGAAACGGCCAAAATCGCTTAGGCGGTTAAGCGCCAATAAATGATGATGATGATGATGAAGGGAGTGTCATAATCCCAAGTGTCTTACTTGGGATTTTGACTCATTTTTATTTGGGATTATGACACCCAGCCTATAGTGTCATAGTCCCAAGTAAAATAGTTGGGATTATGACACTGCAAGGGGAGTGTCATAATCCCAATTTTTTACTTGGGATTTTGCCACTTGGGACTATGACATGTTACCCTTTTTTATACCTTCCGATTAAAGATCTGAACAACACGAGCTTTGCGGTGATGATGTATGTTTGAATAATTTTCTTAACGGGTTTTAGTATATACATATATACATTAGGGTGATTCAAAAAAATGTCGACTTGTTCTTACCCCTAAAAAGTTAGGTATTGATGAGAAAATAAGCCTTTAAAAAAATTAGCGCTCTAACGTAATCCTTAGGGATGGCAATTTTTTTCGCCTTTCCCATAAATTTTTTTTTTTTTTCAAAGCGATTTTTCTCATAATTTTTTAATTTTTTTCCTTACATAATTTTAAAGTGGAGACTTTGAAGATTCTAAAACAGTAAGCCGTGTACGCTTATCTTAACTATTAAAATAATAACAACTATTTAAAATTTACTAGGTTTTGTATGTGTTTAAGCGACATAACATGGTTTCGTTTATTTCATCTGCATGACATATTATTGTAATTCGCAGAAAATTTATGGAATATTCGGAATACATAGCTTATAGTCGCAGTCACAAAATGTGGTTTTTCACAAGCAAAATGGGGTAAGCCAATAGCCGCCAATGCCTCAGAGCCCAAATGCTCACCACCAACAATTTTGAGGGGTTTTCTAAGGAAGTGAGAATAGCCAACGATGCATTCTCAGAGCCAAAGTGCTCGCCCCAATTAATACAAACAGAGTGTCAATACCAAAACACAGTCCACTAGACTTGATGGTACATACCAATAATTAAAAAGAACCAAACACAGTCCATGAGACTTGATGGAATATAAAAATAATAAATTAAATTAAATTAAAAAGACTTTGGTTGAGGTGGGATTCTAACCGGCAACCCCGGCCAACTCCCTCTTTGTTGAGCCAACTGGGTCGGAGCGCCGTCGTTCATTCGCAGCACGTGTCCTAGCCAGCGAAGCCGTTGCGTTTTAATTCGATGAACTATGTCGGCGTCTGCGTAAAGCTCATACAGCTCATTATATCTTCTTCAGTAGGTTCTCGCCGTCGCCAACTTTTAGGGGTCCATAAATCTTTCGAAGAATTTTTCTCTCGAATACTCCCAAAGCTCAGTTATATTTAAATGGCTGTAATTATTTTAATAGTTAGGATAACCGTACACGGATTACCGTTTTGGAAAGTTTAAAGCCTCCACTTTAAGAATGTGTAAAGGTTTTTTGAAACAAGTTTTTAAAAATTAAGGGTTAAGTTACAGCGCTAATTTTTTGCAAGGCTTATTTTCTCATCAATACCTAATAATCGTTGGCACCTTACTCGCTCTTCTCCAAATAAAAGATAGACTCATAATTGTGAGTGCAAAAGGCGCATCGACACTCGGCTGAGAAGTGAGCAAAAACAACAGGCACAGATATATGCATCCACTGTGAGGAAAAATTAAGAGGGAAAAACAAATCTAAAATAAAGGTCGTGGCTGTGGAGAAAATAAGCAAATGGATGCAGAGAAGATGAGCATGTCTGAGGGAAAATTTTTGCGTAAGAGATGACATGGATGGAAAACTATTTAAAAATACCGCCTAAAACAATTTGAGAATTTTCAAAAATATGTGCAAGTGTGTGCTTTCTTTACAAATCTGCACACATACATTTAGCACGAACTTTAAATTTTCTTTATTATTTGCGGGATTTATTAAAGTGAAATGATTTTTGGGTAAATGGAAAATTTCTCACCGGCGGCAGTGTAAATTCGGACGTGATGTTGAGCGGTCCAAAATATTTTGTAATTGTGAAGCAAAAATTGATTAGTAAAGTATTGAACAAGAAAGAGAGTAAAACGTAAAAGAAACAGGCGAGTTTGTAGACGCAGTAAAAGTTGAAGAGAAAATCATTGAAAATTTGGCATTGAAAAATAATAATGAAGAGTGAAAAAAAAACATTTCGCTCATTTGCTGCAACATCGTCATAACTCAAAAAACCAAAATTTTGAGTTAATATGTTTCATCAACTGGGAAAGTGTTATGTCCGAGCTTTTAACATTTCACGCAGCGTCGCGATAGAAAACTAAAAATGCATTTTCTGTAATATCACATTTTTTTTAATTTTGACGATGTTGCAGCAAATGAGTGATTTTTAATTTGTAAACATCATAAAAGTATTAATGGAATGAGTTGAACAGGAACAAAGGAGGATAAATCAAGTAATAAAAAATCAAAAGCAAAACCTAAACAAAATTCCAAAAAAAATTATTTATAAAACAGAAATGCATGTACATGGTCGATTATTTACTTTATAAATGTGCTCATACATATGTACCTATTTCGAGATTTTCAATGAGCCTTAGTTGTATGGTTAAATTGAATTGTTATAACGATATTGGTAAAAGTGGAAGTGAAAATAAAATCAACAAAAATGCAACGCAAAATGAGCATTGGAATATTTGTCCTCAGTTTGGCACTCAACGGTTAGTATCTTTTAATAAATAAAGCGTTTTATTTTTGAGATTAAAGAAACAGAAAGGAGCTGAACCGATCGGGTTTTTTAACCAAAATTCACTCGTATATTAGTATTGGTCTTATTAAAATACAGGTTACTTCCCCCTGTTTTCCCTTTGGAACTCCTTAGAGAAGGAAAAAGGTCTTTAAAAAGTATTATTTAAGAAATAACCACTGATATAACAAGTAAGGAAGTCTAAGTTCGGGTAAACCGAACATTAAATACCCAGCGGTAGTTTTCATGTAATTTTCGAAATATTCCATTTCGGAAGTGGCCGTGCTTGGGAAGCGATTTGGTTCATTACATCAAAATTCTCAAATATACCTCCCTGAAAAGTGGGCGGTGCCACGCCTACTTTTAAAAATTTATCAAAAAATCATAATGTAATGAATAGGGTGGTTCATCCTATCAACTATATCATTTTAGCCATTTCCGTTACCGAATTATATCAATTTAGGTGAAGCTTTCGATATCGAAAGTGGGCGTGGTTGGAAAGCGATTTTATCCGATTTCATCAGGTATACTCCCAGCGATACTAGTATACTTTGTGCCAAATTTCATCGTCCTACCCTATTCAGATTTTTTACAATTATTTATTATAAGGTATTCTCTCTAAAATTTTTTCCTTGAAAAATACAAGAATTTAACATACTATTGTCAAAATTGCAAAATGCTAGAACAAACAACACACAAATTTTGATGTTTCATGAAAAAAATTTTGAAAGAAAATTTTCCAATTTTGACAATAGTGTGTAAATTTCCTGTGTTTTTGATGAAACAAATTTAGAGAGAAGACCCCTTATGTGTTTGAGGATATATATCGGATTTACTGACTCAATATAGAGAAAGGAACAAAAATAGTATAATCTTATGAGCATAAAAAACTTATTTTAAATTGATTTCAAATTAGCTGTCATCAGTTCATGAAACGAGAGTCCATGATTCTAATTTTTTGATGACATTGGATTGGATTGCTGCACAATATTGTGAATCTGCTCACTTTCATCGGATTTTGGAATGTCCACGTCATTCTCATTAAGCCATTCAACGTCATGGTGCTCTAAGTTTTGAATAATGCACATCAGTTCATTAGCACGACGAGCAGCGACTCTTACAGGTCTAACTTTCCTGTCAGTGTTCTTGTTTACTTTTTTATGGATATTTTCAATGTGACGATTTAGTGATTTGATGGAAGCATGGGGTGTCTTCAAGCCGCAATTGTTGCGGCAGTGTTACTTTTATGACAGAGCATCACGTTCTTCCATTTCTTGCAATTATAAGATTTAAATTTAATTTTTGGTGTTTTTTTGTAGCTTTTCAGATAATTAGTCATGACTCACCATAGATTCATGGTAAATAGTGAACAAATTTTCAGCAACCCTAATAGTATTGCTATAAAATGTTCCACATATATCGAGCCGTATGCGCAAAAAGCGTATGAGCCATGATTTTCGATTGAAGTTTCTATAATTATTAACACACGTAAGAGCAAAAGCAAGGCGAATTCATACATACTAGAGATTCTAATTTCCGGAATTTATAGCCTCTTGGGATTTTCGGGTTTGAAAGTGCAATCCCGGAATCCCGGGATTGTCCCGAATTTTTTGTTTTCTTGCTAAAAATGGCACCCCATATCTATGTAATAAAGGAGACTAAATTATAGTAATTAATTGGTTCCCTATGTACAGTCACTTCTCAGAGCAGAAAACCCAGGACATCGCCATGGATCTCTGCGCAGTGGAACCACCCGGGGTTTTACCTCGGCCAAGGACTGTCACTTTCAATGTAACCCTGTTTAGTATGTTTTGTCCCATTCCGAAACTATCATCCTCCCCCCTTGCAACAGGGCTGCAAGATATTCTATTGTTACGGGCGGGCCTTGAGCCGAACCCCGGACCAAAATAATGGATATGCAGTGTCTGTTACAAAAAGATATATATTAAACGGCCGCATTCTGTGCAATGCTTCTCGTGTAAGAGATGGCTCCATAAATCTGCATGTTCAGGGCTTAACCTTAACATCCACAGACCCCGTACTTTCTTTAGTACTTTCGTGGCCCCTTGTTGTTTGCGCCCTCGGGCGTCCCGCGGTAAGCGCCGTTCCCCCTACCGCCACTTTCTAGTAGCAATACTAATAATAATAATAATAATGTCTTAACGACTAGCAGCACTTCTGCTATACCCGCCACACAAACTCCAGACTGTTGCTCGTGCCTTATGGCGTCAACATCACGCGCAGCAGCTCAACACTCTCGCTCCCACCGGAGCAGTTTAGACATGAGCAACTCCGAGCACCAGTCTCTCTCTGTTTCTACATCACACCCCCCTCCCGTTTAAATTCTCACGTGAGTCAGGATCAACATCTTCTCGCACCTGTCTCTACGTGTACTGTTTGTCGGCAAAGATTATACACGCTCGCGTCATCGGTCAAATGCAATAACTGCTAGGCCAATGCCACGTACATCTATGCTCTGGGCTCGCTAACAGGAACCTCTGGACGGATGCGTTCATCGCACCATGCTGTAACACTCCTCAACCTACGACGCCAGCCAACCCGGTTACACCAGGTCCACAGCTAACTAGGCTGAGGCACAGCCTTGGTCTTAGCCTACCAACACCTGGGCGAACACATCCGTCTCTCACGCCTATGGTTAACTCGACATCGACCCCACCGGCGCACTTCCAAATCTTACAGCACAACTGAAACGGATTAACAGGTAAGATCGCAGAGATAACTAATTTGATGACGCAATATGACATAAAACTTGCCGCAGTCCAAGAAACCAAGCTCAGTCCTAGGTCGGACCTCATTACCTATGGCGGATATAACATCCACCGGAAAGACCGTCATAGAGTAACAGGAGGTCTGGGAGGTGGTCTAGCGTTCATAACGCACAACTCTGTACAGTATCATCTATTTGATTCGGACATCGAAGGAACGGATGATATCTTAGAAAGCCAAGGTATTACCATCCGTACAGGAGATGTCGATCGGCAAATCATTAACATCTACATACCCCCTGTCTCAAGTTGCCCCACCGGTTATCACCCCGACATTAGCTTGCTACTACGAGGAGATAACCGCGTGATCCTGGGCGCCTTCAATGCGCACCACGACATGTGGCACTCAAATTTGCCAGCAGACAATAGGAGGCATGTACTTGCAGAACAAATAGATGATACGGCTTTCTGTATATTGATCGGAGACGTCCCAACGAGAGTATCGGGTAACTGCTATAGTTCGCCAGATATTTCTATCGTAAGTGCAGGACTATTGAACAACACCAATTGGCGACCCATACTCACGTTGGCGTCTGACCATCTCCCAATAGTCATTACCATCGAACGACCGACGGACTTTATTACACCTGAGCATGGTACATATATTAACTTTACCAAGGCGGACTGGGACAGTTTTCAGACATATACGGACGTCCTACGGACGTACGCAAAGGCGAACGAGACTTCCGCAACATCATTGACTTGGCCTATAAACGCTTCATTCCTGCGGGTCGAATAACCCAAATAAGACCAAATTTCCCCGCGGAGGCAGCGGCCATGGCTAGAGAAAGAGATGAAGTGCGAAGTCTCAATCCCGCAGACCCCCGTATAAGGGATCTCAACGCGGAAATTCGTAGGTTGGTCGATAAACATAAACTGGCCAAATGGAAACAACACCTAGAGCAATGCAACCTCTCTGATGGTGTTGGCAAATTATGGACTACGGTCAAAGCTCTATCTAATCCAACGCAACACAAGGATAAAGTAGATATTACTTTCGGTGACAGGGTGAAGAAGGACCCTAGGGGATGTGCGAACTCCTTCTGTAGACAATTTGTACTACATTCCCCGCCCGATAGAGCTAAACGTAAAACCATGCGACAGGCGCGTAAATACAAAAACTAAAACACGCCCATTGTCATCACTGCCTCAGAGGTCAAGGAAGCCATCAGACAGGCTAAGCCCTCAAAATCCATCGGCCCCGACGGCATTGCCATGAAGATGCTGAAACATCTAGGCCAGGAGGGACACAAATACTTAGCGGCTCTATTCAGTCTTTCACTGAACACTTTCGTCATTCCTGAAATATGGAAAAAAGCGAGAGTGGTTCCATTACTAAAACCTAGAAAGCCGGCAAACATAGGCGATTCATATCGCCCTATATCACTTTTGTCGCCGGTAGTGAAGACGCTAGAGACCATTTTGCTCCCGTATTATACCGCAACTCTGCACCTGGCCAGTCATCAACATGGCTTCCGTAAGCTGCACAGCACCACCACCGCACTCAATGCCATTACAACACAAATAAATAGCGGCCTAAATCAAAACCAACCAAATCACAGGACTGTGTTAGTGGCACTTGACCTGTCGAAAGCTTTTGACACAGTCAACCATGCCACTCTCATACAAGATCTGTTTGAGACACAGATACCTGATGGTTTAAAGAGATGGAACGCTAATTATTTGAATGGACGGCAGGCGTCGGTTAACTTTAGAAACGCAACATCAAAACCTAGACGTATTAGACAAGGGGTGCCACAGGGTGGTGTCCTATCCCCGACACTGTTTAACTTCTATCTGTCGAAGATGCCCCCACCACCAGAGGGCATCACCGTCGTTTCATATGCTGACGACTGTACAATAATGGCGACCGGGAAGGGCCCCTATACTGATGCACTCTCTGCGACCTTTCCAGGTTTTTCACTGAGCGAGATCTGACGATATCTCCGACTAAATCAATGGCGACGCTTTTCACGACATGGACGCACCAGGTGAGAAATGAATTAGACATTTTCGTTGATGGCACTAAGCTACCAACTGTCAGCCACCCAAAGTTATTAGGGGTGACACTGGATAATACTTTCTCATCTGCTTGTCATGTGTCTGCAATGGTCTCAAAGGTACGTGGTCGCAACAAGATCCTCAAGTCACTTGCCGGCAGTACTTGGGGAAAAGACAAAGAATCGTTGCTGACTACATATAAGGCCATTGGCCGACCAGTCTTTGACTATGCTGCACCCATATGGTCGCCTAATGTACATAACACCAACTGGTCGAAGTTACAAGTCTGCCAAAATACTGCCATCAGAACTGCTACGGGATGTTTCCTCATGTCTTCCGAGTCTCACCTCCATCAGGAGGCAAAACTGCTCAATGTAAAATAGCATGCGGAAATGCTGAGCAGGCAATTCCTTCTGAACTGCCACAAGCCAGCACATCCAAACCGTCATCTTTTGGACATAGATCTTCCCCCGAGGGACATAAGGAAACATCTCCGTAAGCATTATGATGAGATCCGGCATCATATTACCTTGCCGTTTGATCTGCAGAATCATAAGCGGGCTCTAACCGACATCCACACCGAATCGGTAGACACTTTTGTCGGATCTCTACCTGTGAATCCCGTTCTGAACAGTCCTCCACCAGATATTGCTGAAGAAGAACGCACCTTACCAAGGGAGACAAGAGTCACCTTGGCACAGCTTAGGTCTGTATATAGTGTAAGGTTAAACTCCTACTTATCCAGACTTAATGATACAATCACAAACACATGCCCTGCATGTGGTAGGACCCCCCATGATACTCTACATCTCTTCAATTGTTCATCTGAACCTACTCTTCTAACCCCTCTGGCCCTCTGGACAAATCCTGTTGAAACTGCACGTTTCCTTGGACTCCCCTTAGAAGAGCTTGATGATGAAAAATTTATTCTATATATTAATCTTAGCATATAGCTACCTACATACCAAGTTTCAAGTTATACGAGCCATAAATACGATTGTTCAGAACAGATCGGGCCCTGGTCCACTTCCCGGAAGAAAAATCATCCTATACTTTAACTTAAGCATAACGCTACCTACATACCAATTTTCAAGTAAATCCAGCCATTTATACGATATTTTCGAATAGGGCGGTCCCGGGTCCACTTCCCATAAAAAAATTTACAGAAACACTCTCCAGGCTCCTACTAATCTATCCCCAAAATTTCAACAAAATCGGCCAAGTAGTTTTGCAGTCCATAAGCCACATACATACATACATACATACATCCAATTTTATATATATAGATAACGACTTATGTATATAATAGGGTGATTAAAAAAAAATGTCCACTTGGTCTTACCCCCTAAAAAGTTAGGTATTGATGAGAAAATAAGCCTTGCAAAAAATTAGCGCTCTAGCTTTTTTTATATATATTATATTATCTTAACTATTAAAATAATGCCATTTAAAATTTACTAGATTGTATACGTGTTACTGTGTATGTGTGTGCAATAGAACAAAACTCAGCCATTTTCAAATGGCTGTAATTATCTTAATAGTTAAGATATTCGCACATGGCTTACCATTTTGGAAGCTTCAAAGCTTCAACTTTAAGAATATGTAAAAATATCTTCAAAAATGTTTCAAAAATTAAAAAAAAATTCACTTTGAAAAAAATCCTATTTTTCCCCATACAAAATGTATGGGAAAGGGCGAAAAAAAATAGCCACCCCTAAGGGTTAAGTTAGAGCGCTAATTTTTTGCAAGGCTTATTTTCTCATCAATACCTAACTTTTTAGGGGGTAAGACCAAGTGGACATTTTTTTTGAATCACCCTAGTATATAATGTATATAAATGACTAAAAATGGCGAAAACTACGTACATAGTTAGGTTTTTTTTTAATTAAATTTTTTCCATTTGGTCTCCGACAATTCAGGTATGCATAGTAATAATAAAAATTTCATTGTAGATAAAAATAAAAATCAATGCCATTGACTTAGAGAAAAATTACTTTTTCTGAAGTTTGAAGTGTGATCTTAAAGAAATAATAATATGGCCTCTGCCTCAACACTTGTGGGTTGAACTGTTGACAAAAAGTCAAATGCTTCCTGAAGGTAATAGCCGTTGTTGCCCCCATTACAAAAAATATCAATTGAAGCGTCATCGCGATTCGCGAATAACGTTCTAAGTTACAAAATCAGAATTTGTCAGGAGAGCAAAAAAACGTTAAAGTCATGTTTTTTTAATTTATTTCTCTCATCTTTCTCCTTAACTTTTTCTTTTATATCTTTCGTATTATCAGTTTTACACCTTCCTTATGATCTTCCAGTGTCGTTATGAATCAGTTTCGACGCTTCTATGCAAAATAGTGTATGTCTCTTTAAATTACCCTACTATTTTTAAATGCATTTTTACAGTTTTGGTGTGTCAAATTTTAGAAAATTTGTTATCTGGACAATGCAAGAGAGCAATACCAAATGTTATATGCAAAAAAACCGGTTTTGAAAAAAATACACTTAAAACGTTATTCTCAATGATACTTCAATTTCTTTCCCCAAACCTTTTTTTAATTCATATTCCTTTCTATTGTAGAACATTTGGGAGCTACTAGTCAAAACTTGATGCAACTTCAACCACTTCGTCGGTGATATTAGTATCGTTTTCGTTATGAAGCATGTTTTCTGTATTACGAAGGATGCTCTCGAGCTCCCCCCAAAGACTGATAAGCTAATTTCTTTAGAAAATGCATACTTTAAATCATATATATTACTCGGATTAATTAAAAAGGCGTAAAAAGGCGGTGTTGCAAATGTTGTAGTAATAGTTATTTTTCCCTCAAAGAGGGGATGCTGGTAGAAGTTTAGAATCATTCAGGATCATGTTCTACTTAAAGTACATATATCGGTGAACCCGGGATTTAGGTCTAGTAATCCCGGGATTTTCGGGACTTAAAAAACAACGGGATCCCGGGATCCCTAATACATACCATATGATTTCTTCTTCTTCCTTTACTATGGCATCGAAGCTGTCAAATTGCTTATTTTGTTTCTTTGTCTGACATTTTCGACACGAGAAAAAAAGGAAATACATGGACTGTGTGTGTGTATGGCAAGGCGAATTCGTTTGCACCCATCTTGTATGAATCCGCCTTGAGCAAAAGCAATTCTGCCGTAAGTAAGTACATTTCCTTTGGGGGTTCCTGTGAGTTAGAGAAATTCCCTATCAAAAATTACCTCAACCTTATTTGTATCTAAAATGCTTACATTCCTGATTGCAAAAGGTTACTCATACGCCCTGGCATACGATCTTAATATAAGGCAAATCTTTATATTTCATAGACACTTACATTTACATATCGCTCATTTGCTGCAACATCGTCATAACTCAAAAAATGTGATATTCCAGAAAACGCATTTTTAGTTTTTGAATTGATGTATATTTATATGGGATAAGTAATTAATTCTATCGCGATGCTGCGTGAAATGTTAAAACCTCGGATATAACACTTTGCCAGTTACCAAACATATTATTTCCGATATATTAGTGATGTTAACTCAAAATTTGGGTTTTTTGAGTTATGACGATGTTGCAGCAAATGAGCGCTATGAGTTTTATTGCAAAGTTTACCTTTTTAATTTTATTAAACTCTTATTTCTGTAATTTATACTTTTCACAGCTTTGGCCCTCCAATGTTACTTATGTGAATCGGTATATGATACAAATTGTGGCGATGACTTCGATGAGGACGATTATTTTAAATGGGATTGCTCGCGGGTAGCACCGCCACGTTATTTAGAGAGCGAACTAGGTGTGCGGAATGCAACAGGTTGCATGAAGCGAAATTTCGAAGGTGGGTAAATATATTTAAAAAAAAAATGCCAAAATTAATGATTTTGAAAAATGGCGGCCAATGTCAGCAATACAAAAAAAAAAATTGCATCTCTATTTTTCTTGTTTCCTTTTGTTAATTCCATTTCCCTTAAACCATTTTTTCATACCATTTGCGAAAAACTCAATTATGTCTTGCATATTAGGGTCATTCAAAATTGTCGAATGAGCTTTTTTTGGGATTTGTACTTCGAAAAATGAAAATTCTGAATAATTTTTCACTACAAACCCTTTCACCTTTTCATCAATGAATATCTTTTTAAGGGTGTTGTCTTCAAAATTATTATGTATATTTTACTTTTTTTGTAGATCATTTAATTTATTAAGTGCCACATGTACGCTTCACTGACTTTAAAAAATCTAAAAGTAAGAAGAAATGAATTTTCAATTAAAATTAAAAGCTATGGCCCGTAGACATAGTCGAAATAAAGTAGGTACTAAAGTTAGCGTTGGCTTTTTTGACAGATAGGCCGTTGGAAAAGTTAGCGTTGGCTTTTTTGGCAGATAGGCCGTTGGAAATTGTGTAAAAAAGCCGATGCTAACTTTAGTACCTACTTTATTTCGACTATGACTACGGGCCATTAAATTTTTTTTTGAATCACCCTAATGCATTTATACTTACATTTTTGCACTTTTTTCTTTATATACATATTTTTATTTCCATTCACAGTGGGTGACGCGCAACGTGTGGAGCGCAGCTGTTTCTTTGGTGACGTCAATGCGACCGCCAGTGGCTGCCAATTAGATCCGGCGTTAGATCAGGCGGTGACGATATCGTGTCATGTTTGTGATAATGAAGATTTTTGTAATCACAGCGTCCAACTACATTCAAGGCCACAGTATTTTACTTTAATTGGGATTGCACTAACAACGAAACTCTTAAATGGGCTGAGCTAAAAACAACGACAATTTGTTGTGAATGTAATAAAGAATATTTTCTCATCAATTAATACAAATTGTGGATATGGAACTCATTTTATTTATTTAATTATACTTAAAGTAGTATTTAACATATCGACGTGCCATACGAAAACTAACAATTTTTTAATTTTTCACAAAAAGTAACGCTTTTGAAATTCTGCAAGAAAACTATCACTTTTATGTAGTACATTTCCTTCAGAAATAAAATGAAAGTGTTAGTTTTCGTCAGACACAAAATTTCTGGTGTTAGTTTTCGTATGGTGCGTCGATATGTACTTTTATAACTATGTAGATGATTGATAAAGTATTTGATATTTAGTTTTTAGTTGTTTAGTAGCAATAAAGCCATATGGCCTTGTAACTCAATGGAGTGTGAAATAAGGCCATATGGTTTTATTTCCATGTAAGGAATGAAATAATATGGTGTTATTTCACATTAAATTTTTTTTGAAATAATTTATATTTATTTGATTTGTTTTGTTTATCCGTACAAAAGTTATATGCAAAAATACATTAGTTTCGTACCGTGGCGCTGGCGCCACAGTTCAGGCAACCACCCGGACTTGTCATCGCGTAGCCAAGGGTTATTTAAAATAAGCGCGGCCGAAGGCCGCCTACCCAGAAGGGTGTAACCCGCAGAAGGACTTAGCATGATGTAGCCCAGGGTCGTTTTTAAAATTAAATTTTAAATATTTCATATTCGCGGTTTTTCACCCACAACAGTGGTACCTCAAATGAAAGGTAACTTAATTACCTATCCAATGCAAACAAATTTTGAAAATCGATTCAATAGTATTGATTTCATTTTGATTTAAAAAAATGCTTTAAATGAACTTTGACCCTCAATAACTTTTGGGACTTGTATCATTTTCTTCTTTTGGCAGTTTGTAACCGTAACATTTACACTGTTATGACGTTATTTCCACTTTGGTCACTCAACTATTATGGTGATATTGCACCTGGGTGTATGCAATAATATATGGTTTAATTTCTCATTTCATTGAGATATAAGGCCCTATGGCTTTATAACACTGCACATTTTAACAACAGTAACAACCATTTTTTCGAAATTTACTTTTTGATGCAAACTTGTTCATCATCACCAGATATGGGCAGAGCGGCTCGTACGAGCCGAGAGAGTAAACGCGTATAGAGCGAGATCCCAGAGCCCAAAAGCGTCACTTATTTTATAATGGATGAAACCAATACCGATCGATAGTCCTCCCCGAATCTAGAAAGAATGTGAAAATTTTAAAACTGTACCTATGACAAGGGCCTAGGAATCAGGGGTCAAAGTCGCCAAAAAATGACCCTAACTTCACTTATTTTATAATGGATGATTTTCACATATTTGACGTAGATTACCACCCCGCGTCAGTATCAAGTGTTGTTAGACCCGTACCAGTGACAAGGCTCCAGCCAGACACTCCCAGTTCGCGGATTTTCCTATAGAAATTTTTTCTGTTTTACCAATTTCACGCATTTGGGCCACTTTGGCTGCTTTTAACTACCAATATTTTCCCATTTTTTGTAGAACACTACCCTCAAGTAGTATCAGGAATTTTTAGACTTCGTCCCATGGCAAAAACTTCAGCCAGACACCTCAAAACTCGGGAAATTTCACTAATTTTTACTGCGCTTTCACATGTTTAAGCGGATTTGACCAACTTTGGCCTCTTTTAAATAACAGATCTTTATACATGTGTCGTAAAATGCTACCCTTAAGTAGAATCAAGCACTTCTAGACATCATCCCATGGAAAAAACTTCAGCCAGACACCTGAAAGTTCGAGAACTTTTATTTTCCTATTAATTTGCTTTCTCTTGTTTGTCCCACTTTTACTAATTTTAAATAATAGATCTTTTCACATGTGTCGTAGGACACTACCCTTAAGTAGTTTCCGTAATTTTTAGACCTCGTCCCATGGCAAAAACTTCAGCCAGACACCTCAAAACTCGGGAAATTTCACTAATTTTTACTGCGCTTTCACATATTTAAGTGGATTTGACAAACTTTGACTACCTTTAAATAGCAGATCTTCACACATGTGTCGTAGAATGCTATCCTTAAGTAGAATCAAGCATTTCCAGACATCATCCCATGGCAAAAACTTCAGCCAAACACCTCAAAGTTCGGGAACTTTTATTTTCCTATTAATTTGCTTTCTCTTGTTTGTCCCACTTTTACAACTTCTAAACGACGGATCTTTTCAGATGTTTCGTAGGAAAATAGCCTTAAGTAGTTTCAGTCATTTCTAGACTTCGCCCCATGGCAAAAACTTCAGCCAGACACCTCAAAGCTCGGGATTTTCACTAATTTTTACAGAGATTTCACTTGTTTCAGCAGGTTTCTCCAACTTTGGTCACGTTTAAACGGCGGATCTTTACACATGTGTCGTATAACACTACCCTTAAACAGTCTCAGGCATTTCCGGACTTCATTCCATGAAAAAAACTTAAGCCAGACAACCCAAAGCACGGGGACTTTTCATCATTTTTAATGTGCTTTCACATGGTCAAATGGGCTTACCCAACTTTGCCTGATTTTAAAAGGCAGATCGTTACACATGTATCGCATAACACTACTATTAACTAATATCAGGCATATTTAGACTTCGCCCCATGACAAAAACTTCAGCCAGACACCTCAAAGCTGAGGAAATTTCATAATTCTTGCTTCGAATTCACATGTTTAACCGCGTTGGTCTAACTTTGGCTGTTTTTAAAGGGCAGATAATTTCACATGTGTCATAGAAGACTACCCTTAAGTGGTATCAGGTACTTTTTGACTTCGCCCCATGCAAAAAACTTCAGACAGACACCTCAAAACTGAAGAATTTTTATAATTCTTACTGCACTTTCACATGTTTAAGGGAGTTTGTCCAACTTTGGCTGTTTTTGAAAGGCAGATCTTTACACATGTGTCGTGGAACACTATCTCCAAGTAGTATCAGGTATTTTTAGACTTCATCCAATGGAAAATACTTCAGCCAGACACCTGAAAACTGAAGAATTTTTATAATTCTTACTGCACTTTCACATATTTAAGCGAGTTTGTCCAACTTTGGCTGTTCTTGAAAGGCAGATCTTTACACATGTGTCGTGGAACACTATCTCCAAGTAGTATCAGGTATTTTTAGACTTCATCCAATGGAAAATACTTCAGCCAGACACCTCAAGGCTGAGGAATTTTCATAGTACTTACTACGCTTTCACATGTTGAATCGGGTTGGTCCAACTTTGGCTGCTCTTAAAGAGCGGATCTTTTCACATGTGTCATAGAAGACCACCCTTAAGTGGTATCAGTTACTTTTAGATTTCGCCTCATGTCAAACACTTCAGCCAGACACCTCAAAACTGAGGAATTTTTATAATTCTTACTGCACTTTCACATGTTTAACCGAGTTTGTCCAACTTTGACTGTTTTTGAAAGGCAGATCTTTACACATGTGTCATGGAACACTATCTCCAAGTAGCATCACGTATTTTTAGACGTCATCCCATGGAAACAACTGCAGCCAGACACCTCAAGGCTGAGGAATTTTCATAGTTCTTACTGCTTTTTCACATGTTTAATCGGGTTGGTCAAACTTCGGCTGCTTTTAAAGAGCAGATCTTTTCACATGTGTCATAGAAGACCCCCTTAAAGAAGCATTGGGTATTTTTATACTTCGCCCCATGTCAAAAACAACAGCCAGACACCTCAAAACTGAGGAATTTTCATAATTCTTACTGCGATTTCACAGGATTAAGCGAGTTGGTCCAACTGTTGCTGTTCGTAAAGGGCATATCTTCACACATGTGTCATAGAAGACCACCTTAAAGAAGTATCGGGTATTTTTATTCTTCGCCCATGTCAAAAACTACAGCCAGACACCTCAAAACTGAGAAATTTTTATAATTCTTACTGCGTTTTCACATGTTTGAGATGGTTCGTCTAACTCTGGCTGCTTTTAAAGGGCAGATATTTTCAATGTGTCATAGAGGACCACCCTTACGTGGTACCAGGTACTTTTAGACTTCGCCTTATGACAAACACTTTAACCAGACACCTTAAAGCTGGGTAGTTTTCATAATTCTTACTGTGCTTTCGATTGTTTAAGCAGGTTTGTCCAACTTTGACTATTTTTAAAAGGCGAATATTTACACATGTGTCGTAGAACGCAACTCTTAAGTGGTATCAGGCATTTTTGGAGATCTTCCCATGACAAAAACTACATCCAAACACCTCAAAGCTCGAGTTTTTTTCGCAATTGATCTCTCCATTGGACATGATCAAGCAAATTAAAACAGTTCAGCCCATACAAAGTGTTCAGATGTGGCATTTGTTGCATTTCAGACAGTAAGAGTGTTATGTCGCTACCGTGCAGCGAAAGCAACTAGTCGAAAACAACTTTACAACTAGTTGGTGCACCGAGCTTATATGGAACAAAGACAGAACACTGACTAGTTGGTGCACCGGGCCCAACTAGTCAGTGTTCTGTCTTTTTTCCATATAAGCAACTGGTATTTTTTATGTGTTGATGTCCTACGAGATGTCCATTGTCAGATTTCGACCAGAATATACCAGTTATCTACTAGTCAGGAAATACCAGTTTCATACTAGTTGTAAGATACCAGTTCCATACTAGTTCATCCTGGACTAGTATAATTTCCAAAAAATGAACTAGTCCAAAAAAGACCAGTATGGAATATACTAGTCCCATACTAGTCAAAAAGGCTTTTAACCTGGACTAGTATGATTTCAACCAGAATTTTCCTGGCTTACCCTTTATTTTATCATTTGACTTTATTTTCATGTTTATTCTTAAGAAAGCAGCGGCTATTTGTATTTACGCTACCACGAAAAAGCATCTATGAAATATAAGAGAAAACGAAACGAATGAATTTTGTTTTTCTCAACTGGTATAATATCATCCAGAAAAATCTAGTTGTATACTAGTATGGAATGGATATTTCCTGACTAGTATGGGTTCAGTCCTGATGTACGGCTCGGAATCATGGACAGTTTCAAGAGAAGATGAGATGGCCCTTGGAGTATTTGAGAGAAAAGTTCTCCGGAAGATTTATGGTCCTTCCCGTGATGCTAACGGCGAGTATCGAAGGAAATTTAACGATGAGCTGTACGAGCTTTACGCAGACCTGACCATAGTTCAGCGGATTAAAGCCCAAAGGCTCCGCTGGCTGGGTCATGTTATGCGAATGGACAAAGAAGCACCAGCACAGAAAGTTTTCCTATCGACACCCGAATTCGGCAGCAGAGGAAGGGGGAGACCTCGACTGAGATGGAAACAACAGGTGTAGGATGACTTGAACTCCCTTGGGGTTTCCAATTGGCGTCAGTTATCGCTAAAAAGGAATGACTGGCGTGCTTTGATACGAAACGCCCAAAATCGCCTAGGCGGTTAAGCGTCATTATGACCCAAGCCAAGATTAGATTAGATTAGTATGGGTTCAGCCAGCAAATTCTAGTTGTATACTAGTATGAAATGGATATTTCCTGACTAGTATGGTTTGTGCCAGAAAGTTATAGTTGTATACTAGTATGAAATGGATATTTCGTGACTAGTATGAGTTCTGCCAGAAAATTATAGTTGTATATTAGTATTTTTCTGACTAGTTTGAGGTTTCGCTGCAGGGAACTCGCTTAAACCTGTGAAATCGCACTAAGAATTATGAAAATTCCTCAGTTTTGAGGTGTCTGGCTGTAGTTTTTGACATGGGGCGAAGTATAAAAATACCCAATGCTTCTTTAAGGTGGTCTTCTATGACACATGCGTGTAGATATGCCCTTTACGAACAGCAAAATTGGACCAACTCGCTTAAACCTGTCAAATCGCAGTAAGAATTATGAAAATTCCTCAGTTTTGAGGTGTCTGACAGTAGTTTTTGACATGGGGCGAAGTATAAAAATACCCGACACTTCTTTAAGGGGGTCTTCTATAACACATGTGAAAAGATCTGCTCTTTAAAAGCAGCCGAAGTTTGACCAACCTGATTAAACATGTGAAAAAGCAGTAAGAACTATGAAAATTCCTCAGCCTTGAGGTGTCTGGCTGCAGTTTTTTCCATGGGATGAAGTCTAAAAATACCTGATACTACTTGGAGATAGTGTTCCACGACACATGTGTAAAGATCTGCCTTTCAAAAACAGCCAAAGTTGAAAAAACTCGCTTAAACATGTGAACGTGCAGTAAGAATTATAAAAATTCTTCAGTTTTGAGGTGTCTGGCTGAAGTTTTTTGCATGGGGCGAAGTCAAAAAGTACCTGATACCACTTAAGGGCAGTCTTCTATAACACATGTGAAATTATCTGCCCTTTAAAAGCAGCTAAAGTTAGACCAACGCGGTTAAACATGTGAATTGGCAGCAAGAATTATTAAATTTCCTCAGCTGTGAGGTGTCTGGCTGAAGTTTTTGTCATGGGGCGAAGTCTAAAAATGCCTGATATTAGTTAACAGTAGTGTTATGCGATACATGTGTAACGATCCGCCTTTTAAAATCAGGCAAAGTTGGGTAAGCCCATTTGACCATGTGAAAGCACATTAAAAATGATGAAAAGTCCCCGTGCTTTGGGTTGTCTGGCTTAAGTTTTTTTCATGGAATGAAGTCCGGAAATGCCTGATACTGTTTAAGGGTAGTGTTATACGACACATGTGTAAAGATCCGCCGTTTAAACGTGGCCAAAGTTGGAGAAACCTGCTGAAACAAGTGAAATCTCTGTAAAAATTAGTGAAAATCCCGAGCTTTGAGGTGTCTGGCAGAAGTTTTTGCCATGGGGCGAAGTCTAGAAATGACTGAAAATACTTAAGGCTAGTATCCTACGAAACATCTGAAAAGATCCGTCGTTTAGAAGTTGTAAAAGTGGGACAAACAAGAGAAAGCAAATTAATAGGAAAATAAAAGTTCCCGAACTTTGAGGTGTCTGGCTGAAGTTTTTGCCATGGGATGATGTCTGGAAATGCTTGATTCTACTTAAGGATAGCATTCTACGACACATGTGTGAAGATCTGCTATTTAAAGGTAGTCAAAGTTTGTCAAATCCACTTAAATATGTGAAAGCGCAGTAAAAATTAGTGAAATTTCCCGAGTTTTGAGGTGTCTGGCTGAAGTTTTTGCCATGGGACGAGGTCTAAAAATTACTGAAACTACTTAAGGGTAGTGTCCTACGACACATGTGAAAAGATCTATCATTTAAAATTAGTAAAAGTGGGACAAACAAGAGAAAGCAAATTAATAGGAAAATAAAAGTTCTCGAACTTTCAGGTGTCTGGCTGAAGTTTTTTCCATGGGATGATGTCTAGAAATGCTTGATTCTACTTAAGGGTAGCATTTTACGACGCATGTGTAAAGATCTGTTATTTAAAAGAGGCCAAAGTTGGTCAAATCCGCTTAAACATGTGAAAGCGCAGTAAAAATTAGTGAAATTTCCCGAGTTTTGAGGTGTCTGGCTGAAGTTTTTGCCATGGGACGAAGTCTAAAAATTCCTGATACTACTTGAGGGTAGTGTTCTACAAAAAATGGGAAAATATTGGGTAGTTAAAAGCAGCCAAAGTGGCCCAAATGCGTGAAATTAGTAAAACAGAATAAATTTCCATAGGAAAATCCGCGAACTGGCGGTGTCTGGCTGGAGCCTTGTCACTGGTACGGGTCTAACAACACTTGATACTGACGCGGGGTAGTAATCTATGTCAAATATGTGAAAAACATTCATTATAAAATAAGTGAAGTTAGGGTCATTTTTTGGCGACTTTGACCCCCGATTCCTAGGCCCTTGTCATAGGTACAGTTTTAAAATTTTCACATTATTTCTAGATTCGGGGAGGACTATCGATCGGTATTGGTTTCATCCATTATAAAATAAGTGATGCTTTTAGGCTCTGGGATCTTGGTCTAGTATATATGTACGTATACAACAGCAACAGTACAAGCAACATTCAAGCAAGCAGGTTGATACCGGACACTCTTTTATTCGCAACACAGTGGGCATACATTGCCATATGCATGGTACATTTTTACGATGTTTCAGATTGGGGGGGAGATTGATTTTTTTTTGTTTTGTTTTGAATGGTCCTGAAAAGCCACAATGCCTTATTTATTCAAGGGTATCAGACCTTGTTAAACTATTTAATTTAAAACGGCATTTTTTAACCTTTAAGCTCAAATCATTCACGCTCCGATGACCGGTTAATATATTTTTTGAATAAAAAAACCACAAAAACATGTAAAAAAACTAAAAAAAAAACAAATGCATTATTTTTGACTGATTAATGAATTAATCTTGCCATTAATATTATAACTTTTTTTTTTGTAATTTATGTTATTCTTATTAAACCTAACGAAATTTCCTTTTGTCTCACCGTGCACAAATACAAACACAAGCTGTGTTGATCACTTGCATGTGATGGGGCCCATGCCTGATCATCCCTTAGCGCATCATTTAGTAATAATAATCTTTAAAGAGGAAGAAGTTGAATGTTAAAGCCAAAGGGCCATTAATATTTTGTTATTGTATGTTCCGACGAGAAAAGACTTTGCATAGATTACACTTTTGTTAGATCTAAAAAAATTGTAGGGTCCCTAGGCCTCTAAGAAAAGTTTTAGTTTCTGAACCACTTTAGTGGGCAGGCTAAGGATAGGGACAGGAATAGGACTATCAATATAATAGAATATTAAGGGAAACAGAAAAAGACGATCTGAGAAGGAAAAGTATAGATAAGAAAAAAAGTACTCCCTGGGTTAATCTAGGCAGAATCGAGAACAAAGTCGGCTGGATGGTTCCAGTACCTATAAGATGAATATATACGCAGAGCCAAGAGTAACTAATAAAATAGAACAAAAGTGATAAGATATCTGTATGGTTTTTTTCAGAAGATGTGCTTCATATGTACATTTGTAGAGAAAATCGTATTAATATTTTCCAAGGGAAATCATATATTATGAGAAGATTTTCTTTTTAATATTTCATATTAAACTCTTTGTAGCTGTTTGACTTGTAGTCTATTGCTGTAAATACCGACGATGAAACAGATTTTCATACAATCCCGAAAATTGCTTCAAGTCTACAAGTCAAAAAGCAACAAAGAGTTTAAATGTTATAAATGAAAAAATATTCGTGCTTCATTAAGCATAGAAAATTCTTTCATAGGTTTCACACCAAGTCCTAAAATTCGCAAATCTTTCATATAAGTTAGCATTGAAATTAAAGAAAATGTGTTATATGGAAATATAAATATATGCATAAATGGACACTGAGAAGGGTTTACCTTCAAGCTGGGTAGTGGCCTAAGGTGTTAAACCTTTTAGCATACAAGTCACTACAGTGTTGTGAGTTCGACTCTCACAATGCCGGGAAGAAAAGTCCATGAAGAGATGTATTTCCAGTATCATCGAAACATATGTCGGCTTGTCTTTTCTCAAAAAACACATTTTTATTTCATATTAAAAAAAAATAATATCTATTGCCTTCACCGAGAATCGAACTTATAATTTTTGGAATGCTAAACCCAGCTGTTTACCATCAGGCCATCGGGTACTTATGATGCTTGCCAGCGTCTAATTACTGATGCGCAGAGCTTAGGATAACCATTAATCTTCATGAAGAAAGCATATTCGCACCAGTTTATAGCGCTTAAAATTAATTTTACTTACAATTTGCAACTTAAATTTTAGGCTCAAAGAAGGTTTTCTTGAATATGTTTTATCTAGCACTGGTTAACCAGAAGAAATAGTCAAAATATAGTTGGTTTTTTAGTAAACCATTAAAGGTACAACGAAATTGCAAAGAAGTTAAAACTAAGGTGACAGGTAACAAGGTCAATGGAAATAGTGTCAATTGGCATTATTTCGCACCCCAAATGGAAATAAGGTCAGTTGACTTAACTTCTCTTTGTCAATATATTTATTGACGTTATTTCCTATTTGCTTATAGCATGTCAACTGAACAGCACGCGATGTTTGAGTTTGATGATGTGATTTTCAACATTACAAAAAGCGTCGCATTTTATAATATGTTCCATTTAAAATGCTCAATGGTACGATTTTTTTAATTGTAAATTCTTATTTAATAATCTGATATAAATCAAGCGATATTTAATTATAAATTGAATTTTTTTCTTTCAAATTTATCTTAAAAAGCGCCGCCGGCATATATTTGAAATTAAAAAACCGCACGATTTCTAATTCAAAATTTTTATTATTTTTAGTAAGATATGATTTTAAAATATTTAATTGCTTGACTTTGAAATTTATTTTAAAAAGCGCCGCAGGGAAAAATTTGGAATAAAATATCGCGCGATTTTTAATTCCAATTTTTTTTTTTTTTTTCTGTATGATATGATTTTAAAATATTTCATGGCATGACTTACAAATTTTCCATTGTCTGCCCTTACTGCAGGCAAGTACTAGCAAACACTACAAAAATCCTTCAATAATTTATATAAAAATGCAAAATTAATTAATAAAATATAAATATATATGCACATTTGAACGAAAAAAAATTATTTTCTTAATACCAAAAAATAAAAATTTGATATAAAAATCGGGCTATTTTTTGGAATGATATGGGAATAGTGTCAATAACTCTTAGAGAATGCCTATTCAAAGTAATATATACTGATTAGCTTAGTTAATCCATTATGATCACTGTTTGTTAGTGAGTAAAGTGAGTAGGAAATAAACAGTTGTATATAACCATTGATCACTTTATAATTGAGTTTAGTCAAAAATGAATCAAAAAAGTCCAAAATGTCGTTAAAGAACACTTTTATAGAAGGGCTTAGGAAAAATTCAAATCTATTATTGGAATCAAGTTCTTCCTTTCAAAGTATGTCGTCCATAACATATACGCGTTCGCGGCCCAGCCCAGCGGTTCAGCGATGCGGTGCGTCCCGCGGCGCCGCGCCAGAGAACCGCGGGCGCGGACGGCATGATACCGACGTAGTGTAAAATTAGATGCGACGTTTTTTGTAAATCACATCATCACACTTAAACATCACATGATGTTTAGTTGACATGTTGACGCTATTTCCATTTCAATTAGAAAATAAAATCAATGACTATATTGCCAAATTGCTGTTGACTTTACTTCTCTTTACAAAATAGAAATAGTGTCAATTGACACTATTTCCATTTATAATGCGACACTATTTCCATTGACCTTGTTACCTGTCACCAAAACTAATATTAGGGGCTAAATTTTTTTTGAGTTTTTGTAAATGACTCACCCTAATGTATATATGTGTCCTAGAGATGTCGACTTTTTTAACTTTAACGATACCGGAATTTTTGGATATGACTTTACAATCATGAAATGGTCCCGGGATTTGAAAGCATTGAGTATAAAACAAGTAAAAAATTTTTTTTATAAACTATCCTAAACCCCCATATTCATTCATAAGAAATATAAAAGGTTTAATAAGCTCCTATAATTCATAATTTGTATCTCATTTTAAAAAAGCTTTATTTTTTATGAATCGGGGTACAACTATTACACGTGACCAGTGACCAAGTTCACGTTTAGCTAGAGAAAGCTATTTCATTTATAAACAGCACCAATAGCCACAATATTTTCTTAAGTTTTGAATTTTGTAATTTCCGAATTGTTAAGGGATATTTATGCAACTTTCAATTTTGATTTTCTTGATAAACAGAATTTTGGTGAAGAATGAAAAATTGCGGCTCACGTATTTTGAAAAAAATTTGATTTGTTAAGCTTGGAACCCGCGTTAACACAAAAATCGAATATTCAATAAATAAATGGAAAATCTTCGATAGTGGGTGCGATCAACCAACAGTTTCTAGCTAATTCCCAGAGGGCCAATGTTAGTTTAAGTAAAACAATCAAAAAAGAATATTAAAATATTTCATAATATTTTACTTCTACCAAAAAATGTATATGATTCTCGTAAATGAATCAAAATTATTTATCAGGCAGGTTCTGGCCATTTACTTCCGAGTAAAATTTGTGAAAATTTAGTCACTCGGAAGTGAATTGCAGAACCTGCCTGTATGTTTTTTTTGCATATTTCCAATCCCGAAAATCTCGCGATTGTAAGGAGATATGAAAAGCAAGTAAAGAAGTCCAGGTTCGGCTAAACCAAACATTAAATACCCAGCGATTTCTACCAGTTTCATCAATTTCCTATAACACCATGAAGTTTCATCATTCTACTCTAATCAGTTATGACCAGTCAAGTTTTAAAAATGCCTCCCATTAAAAATTCACGCCCACTTCTAAAGCTTAAAAGAAAATCACAATAAAATGACCAGGAGGATTTACTTACCAAATTATACTATTTTAGCTACATATTTGCCTTACCGAATTATGTCAATTTATGTGATTTTCGAAATTTTCCATATCGAAAGTGGGCGTGGTTGAAAGAAAACGACACCCGCGGGCTTTATTTCCTTTTGTAAGGAGAAAAAACGCCCACTAAAAAGGAAATAACGCCCGCGGGCGCTATTTCCGCGGGCATTAATGCACTGCACCGTTTTGTAGGCCCATGTTTTTACTGTTGACAATTTGATTTTTCTAAAAAAAGATTTGGTGGACGATGAGAGAGCGCTATTCCTCGTTCTTAAATGCTGGACAATAGAAATAAACATTTCAAACAATGCATCTTTTCGATGAGTTAGTACGTGGGCTACGGCGACAAATATCCGCATATAATAAAGTGTGCTTAAAATGACATCCCTCTCTAGCGTATGCTCATCACAATCTTCTAAAAGAGAATCTAAATTTAATCACTTTTTTCATTTCGATGGGAATTTTGAAAAATTAGCGTTTCTTTTTCTCAGTTTCGCTCTAGTTCCAACATAGCAAACATCAAGTGACCCAAATTTTCTTTTATGAATCAAAAGATTTTTAAGAAGTACATACATTATCTAAAACATATGAAACAGTTCTTTAAGTAATTTTTGTTGATTTTTTTCATACTAACTCTTAATCTTCATGGTTTTTTACCATAATGAAGTCAACCTTTTTATTTGCGATTGCTTGCGTCTGCATATCGTCGGGTAGATATTATCGAATAAATGTGTATATAGAAATAAATAGTTTATTTCCACTAGTCTTATCTATCGAGTGCTACGATTGTGAGTCCCATTCTGATCCACGTTGCAATCAGTATTTTGAGCCAGAGGGATTGAAGACAACTTTTTGTGATACTGCAGATATGCCAGCACATTTGCTAAAATACGAACGTCGTATACCAGCTACGGGATGTTTAACGAAGGTATACAAGGGAAGTAAGTATTATATTTGTACATCATCAAAGAAGAGAGCAACCCACCAATAAGTATACCGATATGATCATCTTGATGAGCTGAGTTCATTGAGCCAGTCTGTCTGTCCGTCTGATTGAAAGCAAACTGGTCAACTAGTTTTTCAGATATCGTGCTGAAATTTGGTGTGCAGCCGCCATTATTTATGGGATTAATCATTTGTCGGAACCAGCAAGATCGGAACGATATTACATACATATAAACCTAACTAATGGTGGCTACACCACGGCGGCCGCCGTGAAATAACTTGAGTAAAAATTGAGATATTTGCGTGAAAAATGGTATACAGGTTACTTTCCGACCAAAGTAGAGTGCTATCGAAAAGGGGCGAAATCACATAATAATCACGCCCTCTTTTTCGATATCAAAAATTTCGAAAATCACATAAATTTACATTACTTACACAGGTTTCTTTCTGGCCAAGGTAGGTTGCTATTGAAAATGGGCGAAATCGGATGATAACCACCCCCCTTTTTCGGGAGGCATTTTTGAAAATTAGACTAGTCGTAACTTTTAAACTTATTACGGTAAAACGATGAAATTCGGCACAATGCATACTAGTATCGTTGGGAGTATACCTGTTTGGCCCTCCAACCACCCACAGTATCGATATCGAAAAATTCGAAAATAACCTAATTCGGTAAGATAAATAGCTAAAATAGTATACACCTCTAGGTAAATCCTCCTGGGGCCTATATCATTGTTATCCCGAAGAAACATGAATGTGTAACAAAATTGTTACGTATACGCCATGGCCTCATCATGATTCTGGCAAGCGAGCGACGATATATCATTTCTTCACAGACACTTTCAAATAAAAATACTATACCAATCAAGCAAGAAGGCAACGCCCACGTTACACCTTTTGCAATTTCCTAAGCAACCCAACTAGAAAACGAAGGGTCCTAATTCGAACCAAGAAAGCCCATACCTAAGTTTTGGAGGCTAACTTTGAAAAATGGGGAGTGCGTTTTTTTATTTATGTCTTAATCTCTTCAAAAAAGTTGCTTTGGTCCAATACCCAGGCTGCTGCTACACAGTGTTATTATTTCATTTTGTGACTACTCTAACTTTCCTACTTCTTTTTCTCCTCACAGTTGATGGTTTTCGTTTTTATATTCGTCGCAGTTGCTACTTCGGTGATCCGGAAAATAACGATGAGACTTGTGAGGCTCCCGATCCATATATTCCATGGGTCGATTCGATTGAATGCCACGTTTGTACGGAGGATTTATGCAACGGCGAAGGCTCTTTTAGTTCAGCCCAACTTACAGTTGGTGTATGGTCAAAACTTACGCTAGTGGGGATCACTTTGGCAACAATTGCTTTAAGATGCATTTTATGAGATACAGTTGTAATGTCATTACGATTTAATAAATGAATCATGTTTGGTTGTGCATTTAAAATTTTGGTTTTCCATAAAATAATACAACTTTTTAAAAAACTGTCCAAGGGCCGTGATGCGTGATGGGCTAATTTGGATACGTAATTTATAAATTAGACTGGACCAAAAACCATATTGTTATCGCATGCTCCTTTCCGAGTAGTTCCAGATTATAAACGCACTTTTACAAGTAATGATTCGATGTTTCAGAGTAGATTTTTTTTCAATACTTTGTGTTTGCTTTAAGTAAGTCTGTTATAGAAACTCTAGCTCACATCAAAAAAAAAAAAAAGTCCAATGCATTACTTTTAAATTTTTCAAATAGTATTTCATTTATTTCACTACAACATCAATACATACATGTAGATTTAAATTAATAACTATAAAGTAAATCTCTTATATACTTAGTTAACTAAGAAAACAACATTTGATTATATCACTCAAGTGTTTTTCTTCCTCTTCTTTTGTTATGCATCATATATTTATAGGCATATAATTTTCACATTTATTGTTTAATGTAGTTAGTATTCATATATGATTAGATAATGAAAGTTGCAACACTGCTTATGCATACATTTGAATATTTTATTTTATTATTAAATAAATTTTTATATTTTTTTAACTTAATAATGCTTAAAAGGTATTCACCCCTATTATGGTTGTCAATATCAATTGCCACTTCGTATCAATATCAACATCAAGTCGTATCAATATCAACATCGCATGAATGCAGTTCTGGTATTTACTTCATCAATGTGTTGACGTTGACGTGTTATCGATAATTTTATAGCAAAACTACGATCATTTATTTTGACAATTGTTTATTGGCTCTCAACAGCTGAATTTTTTCATAAAAACTGTCGGTATTTGTTTCCTTTAGGGGTCAACTGCTAATAAATTAGCTAAAATTATGGGAGATAGCTACAGGTACAGCCTAATAAAATTACAACAACCACATGAAAACTTGCAACTTTGATTGCAAATATCTCTTCAAAGAAGCAAAATATTAAAAAAAAACGCTTGGGGATTCGTGATCCTGAGGCCAACCCCCGTCTTTTGAGCTACCTCCCATAATTTTAGCTAATTTATTAGCAGTTGACCCCTAAAGTAAACAAATACCAAACTGTCAAAAGTCACAACCTTCGGAGCATCCAAAGGTTCAAACCCCCCTATAGCAAATTTCTACGCCCTGTTGCGACTTAAAATTATTGGGAACTGCTCCTTTGGAAAAGCCTTTTGTAAGCGCAGGATTTTGTTTTAGTTCTAAAACAAGCGGCGCAAATTGGTTGTTGCTTGTTATTTTCATTTTTTTTTTTCATTTTCCTAATTAAATAAAAACTGAACAAATAAAGTGGGTAAAAAGGTATAATTCTGAATTATTTTACCAAATTTTTACAGCAGAATATTTAATTGCGCGCTTGTCGTCACCAAAAACTATGTTGACAATTTTTATGTTGACAACCGTCAATAGAATATCACTATTGTTGTCGTCAATACCAAAATAGTATCAAGAGCTGCCAAAAGTTATCGACTTTGACGACGGCAATACCAATTCGGACGCATCGACACTATTTTTGACAATGTTGACAACCGAAATAGGGGTGATTATATATATTTGTATTTTTTTATATGCATACATATGTATATTTGTGTGTTTATGTGTGTGAGTGTGTTACATTTGTTAGTGCGCTCGAAAAAATTGAGCAGTCCATTTTAATGCAAATTAGCATTTCAATCTTGTCTCATCATTATTTATACATACAACAAGTCATTTTTATAACATTCATAAAACTAAAATTATTAAAATAAGATAACTACGAAAATATATACAAATATAGAAAACAAAAAAAAAAAAAAAAAACAAAGCGAATTTCAATAACAAAATAGTGAGCATGTCACATATATAAATACATAATTAAGATACCGTTTAACAATTCAAATTAATAAAAATATGTACTAGTTGCTCAATAAATTAATCACTCGTAAATTTAAATTTTTTTTTTTCAGTAACAAAGTTCAACATCTATGGACATATGTATAAATATTTTACATTCATTTGTATATGTACATATGTAAGCACAACAACGCAGCAAAAAGAAAACAATGGACAATAAAATAAATCAATCCGAACATTCTTACCTTTGTGTTTCCTTTTGATTGAATTTGCTGTTTTTGAGGTTTGAAATAAAAAGTGTTCTGTGGGAAAACTTATTCGATAGCATATGTACATATTTCATTTATATCAAAAGCACTTGGGCGAATTCAGGAAGGCTATATCGAAACATTAGTTCTAGTTCGTATGTATCAAATCGTATCGAAATTCGAAATATAATTTTCCTAAATTTTTAAACTTTTTAAATGTTTATCTGCTAGTTTTCGATATTCAAAATTTACATTTCGAAACTAAAATATTTCTTTTCTCGACAAAATGTTGCCCTCTTAAACTGTAACTTTTGTCCTCGGCAATTTAGAGCCTATCAAAATGGCTTAATTTGTAGATAGTAGTGTCCTTCTGCCTACTTATGAGGTATTATTTTGTGAAATGAACCTATAAGTCTTAGAGAGAGCTGAGGAATATCTACAGGGCAACACTTAAAAAAAGTTTACCAACTCAAGATTTTATTTTCGGAATTTTGGTTAATGTTTAAACTTGGAATACATATGTAAAATTGTTTTACATTCTAAACAAAATTTAAACTGCTCTAAAATGTATTTTTCGAAATTTATTTCGAAATTATAAATTACCTTTTCGATACTCAAAATATATTTTTCGAAGCTTCGTTATATTTTTAAGTTCACAATTTTCTTTTCGAAATTCCAAATTACTTTTCTTTTTACAAATATTATATTATTTTTGAAATTATTGGCGGACTCGTTTTGATATTCTAAAAAATTTTTGCCTGTTCTAAATTTGAGCATCGAAATTTCAAATTAATTTTTCGAAATTCAAAATTTTTCTTTTGCAAAAAATCTTTATCTTGCTCATTTTGATATTCTAATTCAATGTGAACCTGCTCAAAATTTTCCTTTCAAAATTCTAAAATTAATTTTCGAAATTCCAAACTATCGTTTGAGACTCAAAATATTTTTTTGCAAAAAATCGAAGTTTAATTTTCAAAATTTGAAATTTAATTTTCCAGATTTGAAATATAATTTTCGAAATTCAAAGATGGTTTTTAACATCAAAACTCTATGCACAATATTCCAAATTGAATCTGGTTTTAGAAATTCGAAATATATTTTCGAACCATTTCCCAAATTTCCAACCACCAGCACGAATTACGAATTACGAAGTTCGAAATCAATTATTTAGTGCTAGAAATCATAAATTTAGTTTTCGAACATAGAAGTTAAGTTTTTGAAACTCAAAATTTATGCTCAATTTTTCGAATTGAGTCTAGTTTTCAAAATTTGGAAATATATTTTCGAACCAATATATTCAATTATTGAATTTTCAGTTCCTCTACATTTATTTCGAAATTCGAAATTCAGAATTTTCGAAATTCTAAATCAATTATTTAGTGTGGACAATCATAAATTTGGCGTGTACATTCAAAACTAGTTTCGAAACTCATACTTCATGCTAAAATTCAAAATTGAATCTTCGAAAATTAAAGTTCCACTGCTACATATCGACTGGTACTCCGAAAACGCTGTTGTTGTTGTTGTTGTTGTTGTTGTTGTAACGAGGTGTAGCCCTACCCAAATGTCACGTAGGAACTAGCCGTGTAGGCCATGTAGGTAATTTAACGTTACCCAGGGTGCACCAACGAGGAGGCGACCTACTGTTACACCGAAAACGCTCAATATTCTTAGTTGATTCAAGTAACTTCCCAAGTTAACCCATTTTTGAATTTCATTTAATGAAGTACATTTGCTTAACCCTTTTTTTTAAAGGGTTACAGTGCTTCGATTTTGTACAGCTTAGCTTTCACTGCCATAGTTTTATAGCTTACTAGTTCAAGTATATTTATATAATACCAAAATTAACATCATATTAATGAGCATGTTATGTAAAAGTGTACAACTGTATCTTGAGAGTGTTTCTTTCAACTTATCCTCTCTTTTTTCTTTCAAGCTATAATAAATTCTCCAATGTTTACAATATTCATGGACACATTTATAAATATTCTTTGTCAACATTATATAACTTATTAATTCAATTTTCGATTCTTTTACTTTCACATTAAATAGTAATTTAGTTTTTGCTTTTTTTTAATATTTTAATTATTTTTTCATACATTCACAGAGTATTATTTTCTTCGATTTATGCTGCTTACAACAATATATAATAGCATATATATAAATTATTAATTACAATTATATATTTAGGAATATATGTATATATGTATGTGTATATGTATTGTATTATTGTTTTTCTTTTTCTTGCTTCTAAGATTTATTCCATTAGCGCATTGGGATACACTAGCCAGCCAAATGTATTCACGTTTTAATGCATCATGTTGGATAGGGTAATAATAATTTTTAAATGTATATAGTTATACGAAAAAATACTGCGCCTTAAGGATTTCACGCCAACTGCTGCATACTACATAGAACTGATGCTTCTCAATACATTTGAACAGCATTAAAAAAAGAAGACTTTCTCGGCGGGCAAGTTTCTCTTTTCTTTTTTTGTATCTTTCGCATAAAACATTACCAAAAAAGTTGCTTACATTTCGTTTTCATTGTATTATGGGCGCTCCGTTGTGCTCTATAGGCGTGTGTGGGGAGTTTGTGCTGCTTACAACATTATTCCAACTTTAAAACCCCAACACTCAATACTAACTTGCTAAGCAATCTGAGAGACTCTAATGGAACTCTCATTGTCTTTGAACGACAAATACAAACGAAAAGAAAAACAAAAAAAAAAAACAACACTTTTGCAGTAAACGCTTTAAGCGCCTGGATTGAGCCATTTTGCGAGCAACAAATGCTTTACAATTTAGCGGCGCATACATTTTTTTTTGGGAAAGTGTTGTATGTTTGCTTGTTTGTCAATCATTTCTTTCATTCATATGTATGTGTGTGTTTTTTTATTTGTGTGTGTATGTGTACAATCACTTTAAGCGATATCAAAACCATATACTTCAAGCACACGTATTTCAAAATCACCCGATGGACAGAGTGGTGGATTCTTGAATGTTTTGCAGCTATCCGTTTTACCGAAACGTATATTTTCATCCATCCAAATTGCTTGACCCTCACTGTAGTTGTCAAAAGAAAGAGAGAGAGAAAGAGAGATGCATTTTTATTACAAAATTTTTTAATTAGTAATAATTATTCGACTGCTGAGTTTGGGATCACCCATTTCAAAATATTTTTCAAAAACGCCCTATCTTAGATTCTTATTTCAAAACTCTTTTCAATGTGGTTCGAAAACGCATTTCAGAATATGTTTCAGAAACACCCTGTCTCAATGATAAAAAAAAATACATTTCCAGCTGAGATAGGGGGTTATTTAAAAAAAAATTGTGATGTAGGACGTTTTTGAACAAAATTCAGAGATAGGTCATTTTGGGAAAATATTTTGAAATAGGGTAATATTCCACTCAGCAGTCGTATTGGTATATCCTACTCACCCGCCACCAATGGTGATCATTTTTGAATCAGCTGCCATAAATAGCTCTGACGCATGTCCCAAATCCTTTTCATTTTCAATGCCCACCCATGGATATTTGGCACGTTCAGGATAGAGTGAGAAAAGGAAAGTTTCGCCAGTACCAAAGTAGGCCTGTCGTTGGCCTTTGTCATCTTTGACATTGCGTTCAAACCAACGTGTTGAGCAGTAGGCGCCAAATACCTGGAAGAGATGACAAAGTTATTATGTTTTTTTTACAACCTCAAATCTATTTCACTCACCTCATTATTGCACGTTTTAATCATCATTAACGTTGGCTCATGTTGTTCTACGCGCACATAAAATGTGGTTAACGAGCAGCCATGTTCTTCTGTGGTATAGAGCAGTACCGGCTGATACATTGTTATTCTGACAGGCAGCCATGACCAGAGTGTGAAGAGCTGTGGGATATGAAAACTTATATTTTAGCTTGGTGTGTTTATTAGACGATTTGAACGTGTTTTAAACTAAGCGAAATAAATCTGTCTAGTGCAGGTTAAATTGAAAAACATAAATTACATACATACATACGAAGAAAATTAAATTATATACAAGAGTACATAGACTAATTTTATGCATAGATTCACTTTATGTACATAACTTAACAAAAATATAATAACAAAAGGAAAGTTAAATATTTTTCACTTTTTTTTCCTTTTTTTTATTTATGTTATGTTTTTATACCAGGTTATGATTCATTACATTATCTTGAGTTATGTTATTATGTTATGTTATATTGTTTTCCTTGATTTTAGTTCATTTTATGTAGTATGTTTTATTCATTATTTCTTTTTAGTCTTTATTTTTTATGTTATGTGAAGCTTTTAGGTCATGTGTGTTTTGTTTTATTTAATCGATTTCATTTAATATTTCGTTTTAATATATTTGATTATGTGTTGTTTTATTTATAAAGCATGCTTGTTTAAGTGTTATGTTACGTCCTTAACGTGTGTTAATATCTTATGTTATATGTTTTGGTTGAAATTTGTTAATACTTTGTTTAATTTGGATTTTTTTTTGATTATTATAAAATTTGTAATTTTTACGTTATGTATATTACGTTGTTGTTATGTTGCGCAGTTGAGGTTTCGCATCTTATGTTATGTAATATTGTTTCCTAGCATTTTATTGAGTTTTGTTGTTATTAATTTTTTTGATTTTAGTTTTTTTTTGTTTTATGGTATGTTTGAAATTATTATGTTGTTATTTTATGTTGTATTGTTTCGTTGAATTATGTTGAACTTTTTGATACGTTATGTTATGTTATATTGTTTTATTTGGATTTAGTTTGTTTTATGTTGACTTATGTGATGTTTCTATGTCATGTTTGTTGTTCTGTTATGTTACGTTCCGGAGTAATATTATGTTATAAATTTTCTTTATATCATTTCGTTGAATTATATTGAATTTGGTAGTTACGTTCTGTTACGTTAAGTTGATTCTGCAGTTTCTATAGATTTGAAACAAAATTTTATGTTTTTCCTGCCCTCTGGTTTTTCTCTACATATTGAGCTACATATATATTTGGTGTTTTGGCTTTCTGAATTTTCGATTTTGAATTTTGAGCTCTAAATTTTTCGAGTCTGAAAAATTGTTTGTTTTTTGTATTCTGTATTCGTCGAACTTTTCTTATAATTCGTAAGTTAATTGTTTAAGAAGGCCATTTTCTGTTCCAAGTTCTTAAGCCTTTTTAAGTTACTTCACAAACCGGGTTTCGACGATTTGGTTCTCTCTGGTAGTTTATTGGAATTTTTATTTAGAACTGTTGATCAGAATGACACCTTTTCTATAAGATACTTCACGTAGTTTGGTGAAGTTGTATTATCAAATAAGTATCGGATAATTTTTGCCATAGAGTAACCCTCGAGTTACTAGTCCGTTTTTACAGTCCTTAACAAGTACATAGCATCTCGCCAAGTTTAAGTGGGGCACCCGCATAAAAGCAGATTCTTAGATTACTTTATTCTATCCTTCGGAATGTTCATCAGCATTGAGTGTGCATCTCCTCAAGTTTTTTTTTTTGCCTTTGAATTTCTCAATACTCTCCTCATCAGAAAGCTGTAGCGGTTCCTTTTTTAAGGAAAACTCGCATTTTCAGAACATATGTAGCTAAAACTATAGGGACAGAGCAGGCAAATCGGCGTCAGTCAGAGGGCAAAATGTAATTTTATTAATTGATTTAAGTTTTAAATAATTACCCCAGTATTGTAGGCTGAGTACTGTTTTTATTTTATATTTTAATATTTTTTTAAATAAAAAACTAACAAATATTAAGTAAACAAAACTAACATACGAAAGCTCAACAACGCCATGCAACTCAAAAACAGCACGACACGTACAATGGTTCAACTCGCTTCCTTAAATAATACTAAAAAAAAAGAAAAATTTATAGCACTATTTATTTAAATAATAAAGTCTATTACAACAAACATTTCAAAAACTGCATCATACAGTAAATTGCTGAGAAGTTTGAATTGTTTTTTATATATGTACATTAGGGTGATTCAAAAAAAATTTCGACTAGGTCTTACCCCCTAAAAAGTTAGGTATTGATGAGAAAATAAGCCTTGCAAAAAATTAGCGCTCTAACTTAACCCTTAGGGGTGGCTATTTTTTCGCCCTTTCCCATACATTTTGTATGGGGAAAAATGGTATTTTTTTCAAAGTGAATTTTCTTTCAATTTTTGAAACTCTTTTCAAAATATTTTTACATACTCTTAAAGTTGAACCTTTGAAGCTTCCAAAATGGTAAGCCATGTGCGATTATCTTAACTATTAATTATTAAAATGGCTGAGTTTTGTACTATAGCACACACATACACAGTAACACGTATAAAATTTAGTAAACTTTAAGAGGCTGTAATTATTTTAATAGTTAAGATATTCGCACATGGCTTACCATTTTGGAAGCTTCAAAGCTTCAACTTTAAGAGTATGTAAAATAATTTTCAAAAAAGTTTCAAAAATTGAAAGAAAATTCACTTTGAAAAAAAAAATAGCCACTCCTAAGGGTTAAGTTAGAGCGCAAATTTTTTGCAAGGCTTATTTTCTCGTCAATACCTAAAGTTTCAGGGGGTAAGACCGAAAAAAATAACCACATTTTTTTTATTTGAATCACCCTAATGTACATACATATTAAAAATGCAAATTGCAGAAAAGATATTAATTATGTCACATGTAGATTTGTATAGATGGCGCGCTGAGCTGATTTGCCATCTTTTTAGATTTTTGTTGATGTTTGTGTGATTTTTTATTTTTAGGTTAATTTGTTAGTGTTTTGGAAGACAAGAAACAAAAATATTAAAAACAAAAGAATGGGCATTTCCACAGGAAGACTAAACTAATCACCCACCGATCTACACACCCAGCAAACCTTTAGGCTTGAGTTACATTAGATCTCAAGTTGAGAACTAAGGGGCTTCTCAAACCTCAAGCGTTGTTTCTCAATAGGAAAACCACTTGAGAACAATGGCGTTCTCAAGCAAAACGGCATCTTTTTATATGAAAAAAGAAAAGCTGCTTCTCAAGTTGAGAAAGTTCTCAACTTGTACTCCAATGGGATTCTCTAATTGAACTCAAGGGTATGAATGCGACTCTGAAAATAAATACCAAAAAAAATAAATTAACCATGATTTTTCTAAGTGAATTAGTTGACAAAATTTTTTTTACATAAATTTTAGTTAAGCTCTTCAAATTTAATTTGAATATTAGAAGCTGTAGATTGGAGAATATGTTGGATATCAACTTGAGAACTACAAAGTTATCAAAATATCTCTAAGGTTGGAGAATACTTGGAGAATGATGTTCGATATCAACTTGAGAACTATACAGTTTTTCATAGGTAGGAGCAAAAGTTGAGCCATGTTTGCTGGGTAGAGATTCGAAAAGAGCTCAGGTACTAGAGCAAAATAACTTTTAGTTTTCTTTACCTTTCTGTGGAAACATCCATATAAAATTGCCATAACATGATCCAGTAGAAGTGTAAATTCTAAAATGGTTTTTGCTAGTATTGAATACAAAATTATAAACATACGTTTCTATAGAGAGGGATCTTCTTTTAAATAACCACATTCACATTTCGGCATTTTTAAACTTGACGAAATTTACAACAAAAAAAGTTAATTAAGCATTTCTATTTTCTTTTTCTACTACAAAATCATAATTATTTTTACCAATTAAAAAATAAAAATATTAAAAATTTTGTCAACAATTTACAACCTGCCTTCGATGCCATCGCTTGCCCATGAGATGAACTCCAATGAAACTATGATTCTAAGAAAAAAAATGATGGCGTCTGTAATGAGTGGTTAAAAAAACGTTTCGCAAATACTTTCAGCTAAAAAAAGATTAGCTTGATTTTTGTATTAGTCTTATTTACAAATCAATTTTCAGAATAATCAAATCAATAAGATTGTAATTAATACCAGTGCGATTAATCGGAAAATAAATTGATAAAATTAAACCATATTTATTAACTAATTAAGTGGGATCCCAAAAAAAATTGTTTTGATTAATCGATAATGATTATTCCCTGATTCATTAATTAATTGATTAATACCATTGATTAATCGGATAATAGAAAGTTTAGATTAATCTATTATGATTACACTGGTCGACGGCCAAAATTTACCAGAGACGCCGTTATGAAATTCGTATGTAAAACCACCCCCTGATTTCGAAAATCGAGTTCATTTTTGATTCTATGGTACCGTTTTTGAGATATTTGCATTTTACCGTTATTCGAAAAAACCAAAAAGATGGCTCCCTTTAATTACATATATCTCACGAACGGGTCAAGCGATTGCAAAAAGGTTGACAGAATAAAAAAGACGATAAAATTTGCTATAAATGCATCATACATTGTTTTTTGCTCAACCAGATAAATTTCGAGATATTAGCTTATCATTTCATATTTTTGTTTTCTTTTATGAAAAAATATGAAAAAAATTACTCTTTGCGTGGACAGCATTCCAAAACCACACCTTTTTTTCTAGATATTTTTTCTTTACGTAGAGCTCTGTTTTATTAGAAAAAAGATAAGCTATCATCGAAGAAAATCGATGTAAAACTACGTAAGTTATAAGCGATCAAATAAAAATACCCAGGTTGCGCAATTTCAACGTATAGCTCAAAACGTATGTATGGTATAAGAAAGAGAGAAATATCAAGCTATGCTCTGTTTCTATTGAGTTCAAAGTTTAATTCATGAATGAAATTACCCATATTTTTTACTTTTTTTTAAATTTTTTTATGTTTATACTATATTCTAACAATCTTTATCTTAATTTGATTTTACTATGTAGTCGAAATAATTATGTGTTCTACTTTGACGCTTATTCAGTTTAGGATCGGTTTCTCTTATGAGAAACCAGCAGTAATCACCCATCATTGCGACGTCCCAGAATCCTTGATATCGATTCTCAATTAATTTCATTTGCTGATGAAACCTTTCGCCATGTTCGTCACTTTCGTCGCCAAGATTTGCCGGAAAAAAGTTCAAATGTGAGTGCAGAAAGTGAATTTTTAAAGACATATTTACGCCTGGAAAGAAAATATTAGTTAGGTAAATAAAATTTTGGGAAATTAATTTTAATAAGCCTTTTATATTTACCCATTTTCGCATAATTATTGATTAAGTCGTTCACTATCTGTTCGTAGTTAGGGCTTTTGTGTCTACCGAGAAAAGAAGCAACGACCTTTTCAAAGGATTCCCACGCTGCTGCCTCAACTGATGAGAGTAGTCCTTTGAATTGAGTATTGTTGATCAACTTTTTTATTTGTGGTCCAACAAAAATACCTTCCTTCATCTTGGCTTGAGAAATATCTGGAAAAATTGTTTTCAAATAGTCGAATGCTTCGCCTTCTTTGTCCAAAGCCTTAACAAAGTTTTTAATGAGACCGAGCTTGATGTGTAAGGGTGGAAGTATGATTTTCTCTTTCTTGACAAGAGGAGTATATTTTATGTTATCCACACCAACGGTAAACTCGACTCTTTCCGACCAATCCTTTCTGACGTAGTGGTCCTTACGAGCTCGGCTATCCCACTTGCAGAGGAAGCAGCAGTGCTTGGTGTAGCCACTTTGTAGACCGCATAGCATTGCAACGACTTTGAGATCAGAACATATTTTCCAATCATGCTCTTCATATTTGATAAATTTGAGAATTTTTTGCATTTCCTCGTAGGTTTCCTTTGTATTTACTGCATGTGCGATCGGGATAGAAGGCTTTTTGTTACCAATATGCAATAATACAGCTTTCAAACTCAGTTTATTGCTGTCTATGAACAATCGCCACTCTTTTGAATCATATGTTTGACCAAACTCTTTGAATAAACCAGGAATGTCGTTGCAGTAGCATATACTGTCTTTCTTGGTATAGTGTTTGGAAAATGGTTCGTGACGAGTTCTACAATATGTCACCTTAACATCGGATGACACAAATTTAAATTGTTGCATACGGGAAGTGTGGATCTCTGCCTTTTCCTTGGATAGTTCCAAATCTCTTATCCAATCATTAAGTTGTGCTTGTGAGAGAACGTTTCTCTCGTTTCCCACGCGAAATTCAGTACAACTTGATTCCCCGCACTCAGATATTACTGTTGACAATGGAACTGGATCCGCAACTGTCGTTGAATGTAGTACTGGTAATGTCACTGATGGTACGCTGGCATAAGTTACTCTTCTTGATCTTCCAACGCCAAGCACTTTCGTTTGACAAATATAACACTCCATTGAATGGCAAGTAGGTTCTCTCCATATCATTGGTGTAGCAAATTTTATTTGTTGTCCTGATTTCGACTGAATCAATTCTACTCGACACGATGTACACAAAGTGTTCGGTGTCCATGGTTTTTCAGCATTTTTAGGCTCAATGCCAAAATACTTGGAGTATAAAGTTTTGATACGATCTGAGAACACTCGTCGTAGCTTAATGATAGTATATTGGCCACACATGAAACAGAACATATCTGGATCGTTATCACACTCAAATTCTCGCGTCCTTTTACTCATTTTATTTTTTTTTAATAAATCACGGTTTTGAAATTCGACTTATGAACTGAACTATCTCCGGCGAGCCTTGCAGATGTTTTGAAGTTTCAAGGCGCCTAACTCATATTTATACTCGGAACAAAAATAAAATTGAAAAAATCAAATCTTACCTAGACAGAAAGGTTCCTTTTTATACGAAGCCGGGAAAAGAAAATATTACCTGCTTTAGATGTCGGCTTTAAAAATTTTTTTATAATTTGAAAATCTACCTGCATACTTACGCATAAGTGACGGAAATACATGTTTATAACTACATGCCTACAGCACTTTCGAACCCAACCACTCTTCCTTTCGAAGCAACCACTCTACATACTATAAAACAATTCGAGTATTAAAAGTACTATTTGATTTATTTAAAGAAAAAGTATTATCATTGTTATGGTGTTATTCGTTTATCCGGATAATATCCCATTTGCACTTTATACCTTTAAAATATGTATGTATACATCACACATTGAAGTTGCGCAACCTGGGTATTTTTACTTGATCGTTTATAACTTACGTAGTTTTGCATCGATTTTCTTCGATGATAGCTTATCTTTTTTCTAATAAAACAGAGCTCTACGTAAAAAAAAATATCTAGAAAAAAAGTTGTGGTTTTGGAATGCTGCCCACGCAAAGAGTAATTTTTTTCATATTTTTTCATACACGGCTAAAAAAATGAACCTAAATTTTAAACCCGTATAAAGTTTAATCAATTTTTCAAACCTTTTCGTACAATATTTCAAACCTTCCAAATACCTACAAAGATTTTCAATTTCTTTTGGTTTCGATTTAAAATCTAAATGAAAAAGCAGTCTAATTTTTTTATTTTTGGTTTGTTTGAATATAATTGAATTTTGCCCACAAGAACTTCATGTGCGTCATAGCTCAGCGGTAGAGCAGTCGGCTGTGACTCCTGAGCGTTTTCGCTTGAATCCTGCCAGCTGCCACATTTTTTTAGTTTTTTTTTATTCTTAAAACTTTTCGGTCTAAAATTTAAACTTTTGTGTTTGAAAATTCAAATTTATTTTTGAAAGCTTATTCAAGATAGAATTTTGCCAACAATATTTATGTGTGCGATGTAGCTCAGTGGTAGAGCAGACGGGCATGATGCGGGGAGTCTTGGTTCGAATTCCCGCCAACGGACAAAAATTTATTTTATCTTTAAAAAATTGTTAAAACATTTCTTGTTTATAATTGAAACCCGATTCATTTAGCCAATTTTCATGAAAACTGGTCTATATTGGATTTGAATCCAAATTTGGTTTGGTCATATATGTAGTCCAAAAAAGTTTAAAATTTAGGTTAAAATTTTTAGCTGTGTAAAAAAAAACAAAAATATGAAATGACAAGCTAATATCTCGAAAACTATCTGGTTGAGCAAAAAACAATGTATGATGCATTTATAGCAAATTTTATCGTTTTTCCGATTCTGTAAACTTGTTTGCAATTGCTTCACCCGTTCGTGAGATATACGCAATTAAAGGGCGCCATCTTTTTGGTTTTTTCGTATAACGGTAAATTGCAAATATCTCAAAAACGGCACCATAGAATCAAAAATGAACTCAATTTTCGAAATCAGGGGGTGATTTTACATACGAATTTCATAACGGCATTTCTGGTAAAGCGAAAAAGTTGAAATTCGTGGTCCAGTGTTATTAATTGATTAATCGCGCTTCCCTAGATAAAAAAATAGTTTTGATTAATCGATAATGATTATTCTATGATTCATTAATTAATTGATAGAAAGTTTAGATTAATCGATGATTATTCTATGATTAATTAATTAATTGATTAATAATGCTTCCCAAGATAAAATTGTTTTGATTAATCGATAATTATTATTATATGATTAAAATATTAATCGTGGTTCCCTAGATAAAACTCTGGTAATAAAAACGAAAATAAATAATTTTGATTAATCGACTATGATTATTTTTTGATTCATTAATTAATTGATTAATCGCACTTCCCTAGACCAAATCTCTGGTGATGAAACGATAATGCATGTTTATAATGTTTTATAAAAAAGTAAAAGATGTATTCTCTTACAAAAAAACGTTTGATACGTAAAACGGTGAACTGCAGCTTAGACTTCGCTTTGTGTTGATACATTATTGAAACAAAAAACCTTAGCGAATATCATAAGGCAGATTAGGATTGTCAACTAGGAAGATCTTTATAAGTAAGATTACCCTTTTTTCTTTCGCTTTAAAGGCTTATTTATGTTTGGTGTTCATAACCTTACCTACCCAGCTTAAACACTCAAATTAAAACAGATTTTTAAACTATACTTTAATTAAATAAGATAACGATGCTCATTCAAAAATTATTGTGTAACAATGTTTAAATTTAAGAAAAAAAGTGTCGAAAACGAAATATGCGAATTGACAGATTTATGTTTTTTCAGTTTTGAAAAACGTACATAAATAGCAGTGATTTCCATTAAAACTACTACAATATTTATAAGTATGCGCAACATATTTAAAACAATTATACAAAAATTGTCCAAACACTAAGCAAAATTGTGCTTTTTTTTCTTTTACGACATTACATTTAGATTTTGCAATAAAAAGTTTGTGTAGTAAAAAAAAATGTTTTTTATTTCTTCAGCTTTTTTGAGTAGACAGAAATCACACTTACATCTTCGCTGGAACAAACAAGACTCTTTAGACTGTGTATGGGATAAACGCCCATAGCGACGGCTCTCTGACCAGGCGATTTCTCGCCCTATAAAGCAAATGAAAATGAAAAAAAAAAAAAATAACAAATATGGGAGAACGCAAGTTTTAAGCGTTTAGGATGTTTGATGGGGTTCCAAAATATAATAAAGACAAGGTAAAAAGAAAAATTATACAAGGGAAATATAAGTTAGATGAAAATTTACAGTTGAGAAAAAAATGTTTTAAGTAGAAATATTATATACATTTTAAATGAAATAGCGGTATAATTTTTGTTCGGTAAAGTTTCGGTGTTATGGATAAAGAGCATATATAAAAGAGAATATTTCGATATTTCACAGTTTTTTATGGCAGCATTGCGAAAAGAGAAAAAAGATTTAATTAAAAATTGTATCAATATTGACTGATAAGTTGAAGTTTTAGGTATTTTATGTATGTATTTATAACGGGTTTTCACAACATCTATATATCAACCAATTAAAAATTGTTTGTACAGTTGCGATAAAAATTTTAGTAGTGCTTAGATATAGCTAAGCCATATAGTCATTACATATGAAAGGTTGGGAGTAAAAAGCAGTCTTATTTGGTATGCAAAAAAGGGTGAAAATTTATACAATGTTTAAGAGTAGGGGTAAACAAAATTTGTTTTGTAATAAGGAAACTTTTTTTTATTCGAGTAAACGGGAAACTTATAAAATGATTAATAAAAAAGGATACAAAAATTGTTGAAGAAAGGGTAGACACATGTTTTTTAACATTTTTTTCAATGATTTTTTTATGTCCTTTTTACCTTATTTTAATCAAGTAACAATAATTCTCCCTTTAAATGAAAAGAAAACGATTTATTTTGTATCCCCTTTTATTTTTTTTAGCACCGATATTTCTCCGTTTTAAAGGAAAATACGATTTGTCTGCATTTTACTGAACAATTTTTTTGTACCAGTTTTTTTCTTTTAGTAACGATTTGTCTACCATTTTCTAAACGATTTTCCCCTTTTAACAGAAAACGATTTATCTACCTTCTACTGAACAATTTTGTTTACCCTTTTTTATTTTCTTAAGGCAGCGATATTTCGCCTTTTAGTGAAAAGTCTTTTTACTCCCCTTTTGCTTTTCATTAGACAACGATTTTTCTCCCTTTTAATGGGAGAACGATTTGTCTACCTTTTACTGAATAATTTGTTTAACCCTTTTTTTATTGTCAACGATATTTCTCCCTTTTAATAGAAAATAATTATTTTTCTAAATTTTTTTATTCAAATTTCATAATTTCCTGTTTTTTGAATGAACAATTTATTTCTTTTTTACTCCCTGCAGAATCCGCTAGCGTCAGAGCTGAGCATCAACACATACAATCACTAGATAAGCTTAATTAATTGGATATGTTTTTTACGTGGAATTTTTTATATTTTTTATTTTTTTTAATATTTAATACTTTCATTCTCCGCTATGCATGCGCACTACTAAAATTTTGCACGCAGCTGAAAATAATTCTGATTCGTAGACATAACAAAACTTCAGTCCTTTCCTTGTTGCTAAATAACATACATTGTGTTGATATGAGTAATTGAGTTAAGAAATGAATATATATTTTATAAACAATCTCGAAACGATTTAGCAATTGAAAACTGAACTCAAAAAGTGACAATTTGAAACATGCCATTTTTGACAGCTATTTAAGAAATGAGATTAAAAGAAATGAGCTACAAAGATGAGAAATAAAATCATGAAACAAAATTTAGAATAGCGCGCACAAAAAGCCATAAATTTAATGTATGTAAGTAGGAATTCTGAAGTGCAAAGACAGCGATAGGTATGTAAAGCACGAAAACGCATAAGGAGACGATTTTCTTAAATTCTTTTTTAGGTAAAACTAGGAAATTCGTTTTTAAACGTCAAAAAACATCAACGAAAATCATATGAAACGTAAGAATATTGGCAGGACCAGCAAATTATCAACTCAAACAAGTTAAGAGAACTTGTCAAACAGAATCGAAACGAAACGGGAAACGAAAACGAAAAAAATTAATTGTAACGGAAATGCAAAAACAGGATATTTTTAGTTGCAATTTAATTAAAAAAGAAAAAAAAATTAAGTTAAAAGTAGCATACAAATAGTAGCACCAGCTAGCTTCGCATTTGCATTTTTTTAGCAGCACTTAACAACTATTTTTTTAAATTTGTTATTAACTATTTTATTTTTTTTTTTCTTGCAATTTTTTGTTATTTTGTTTGTGATTAAAAATATATATACGAGTATTTATATAGTGTCTCATACCAAATTGCGACAGGTCTCGGTGTACAATCGCTAAAATGTTTCACGATAGTTCAAGTTACCCGCGTTACATATGAGAAAAAGTAAATGAAATGAAGAAAAAAAATCAAATTAAATACTATACTTGTTGTGGCTGTTGTTGTTGCTACGGTGTATAATGTATGCTTAAAATTAATATACCGGGTTTTTATGTAATTCTATTAATGTTATAATATGTACTTAAAAACTAAAAATAAATAGTTGGATTTTGAAAATATGAGTTAGATATTTGACTATTCCTTAGCTGGTTATATTTCCCGATTACATTCTCTATCCTTCTAAAGCCCTTCCATCTAAATCTCTCTTCAAAGTCCTATCACCCTTTTCGCGGAATTATCGTAATGGTAAATTTTTGTATTTTTTATTTTTTTTTTAGTGTAAATTTGTTCAACCTCCCTCATCTGGTGAAATATCTTCCTTTTTTCTAGTGTGGAACAATTCATAAAGCAACAAAAACAAAAAATTCTCTCCTGTAAATTTTGCATATATGATTTTTCCTATATATGTATATTTGGAGGAAAATATAAATTTTTTCGTATATTTTACTAAATCACATTCCTTACCCCTTTGAAGTCACCTCGTACAAGCTTGAAAGAACTGATTCGAACGATTGCCATGAAAGGCCTATCTATACCCGGTAGGAAATGGGCCATGTCAGTAACTCTACTGATCACTTATATCCCAATCAATGCAATTTTCAGTAGACATTTAACATGTGCTCCCCTCGTGAAGGGTGGATACCTTGCCGCGGACGAGGGCTTAAGTCGATAGCCACAGGGCTACGCTGCCCTTGTGATCATAGCTCCGTACGGCACTTCATCACGAGAGCAGCATAGCCTCTCTGGCGCGACGACAAAGATCTTCCCCCTCCCAATCCAGGGTGTTATGCGAAACCGTGCCCATTGGACGTTTGCAGCCGGGAGGCAAATCGTGGCTGTATTTGAACGAAGCCTCTCTGATACCGGGTCGCCTCAGAGAGTAAGCATGGCCTTACCGCGGTACGGGGCTCTGCCGCGGCGGACGACACATTTTACCCTACTCTTCCCTTGACCCTAAGCTGGCCTTGTCCGGCGATGGGTCGTACGAACAAGATGAACTCAAATAACCTAAATTAAAACGAAAAACATAAAAAACAAACAACGCCAAATTTCACTCCTCAGCAAAGGAGAGCTATGGAGGAGCAGGCGAGAAAGCAACAACAACGCCGGACGACAACCTCCGTTCCACAATCAAGGGGGGGGATCGACAGCGATGGTAACTACGAGTCGGTCAACCAACCCCCTATCGAGTAAGATTGCCTTGATGGGAGCTAGCACCAGTGCGGTTGCCAACGCAGCTAAGCGGACAACGGCGGATGCTAAACTCCCATCAACCGCTGATATGAAAACCAGTATCTTTACGTCTGTGGCAGCGGTCTCAAGACCTGGCCTCGGAGTTTCGAAGGAGAAGGAAGCTGCAACTGAGATTTCGGCAAGGAGAGCGACCGCGATGGCAACTACGGGTCCGCACTCCCGGGAGACATCTCCCCGCCGCTTCACATACCACGAGAAAAGATTGGCTGCAAAGATCCTGAAGAGGTATGAAGGGGTACCGCAGAAATCGCTGTCGCCGAATTCCAGTAAATCGGTAGAGCTAGCGAAAGCTGTGATACCGGATTTTCAAGCGCCAGAGATCGGACCTGGAGTTAAATCCCCTTCCCAAGCGGCATCAGAATACCCCTGGAACGGGCAAACTAAGCTTTGCTGAGGTAACCAAGGACAGGATCCTTATAGGCGTCCTTGACCAAGGCAATGACCGTCGGGCCATCCCCAAGGACCGGTGGCGTTACGTGCGAAATGAAATCGGCAACATTCTTCTCAACGTTGCTCCAGAGTTTCCGGGTAGTTCGGCGCGAGTAACGGATGCGGGTTGGCACCAGGGTCAGATTAAATTACTCGCATGCGAGGATGGAAAAACCGTAGCACTGTAGAGGTCGTCGACTGGAAGGACATTCCACCTCGTCCAAGGGCAAGGGCGTGGATTCCGGCCATCCCTGACGAACCCGAGAGAATTCTCGGGATGCTACGGCTAATGAATCCGTCCCTCCCAACGCATGACTGGAGTGTCAATCTGGTCGGGGATGCGGTATGGCCCGACAGACAGGTGGTGTTCACCATGAACAAAGAGTCAATCGAGCCCCTCAAAAGGTGCAATGGCCTAGTACACTACAGCGTAGGCCAGATCGTTATCCACGGCTGCTCCGGGGGAACGGGAAAACGAATTACCAGAAGAGGAAGCGGAGGATTCCGATGCGGAAAGCATGTTATCCGCCACGTCCCTTGGCGATAGTGCTGTGAACAACTCGCAGATGGAGGACAGCCTACAGGACGAGGAAGTCCTCGACGTCACGGTGGTAGCAGCCAACGCTGAGCGATTAACATCTAACGCTACAGGCAGCAGGACTCCTGCAACGCCATTTCGAGCAGTTAATCGGAACAACTCGTCGTTGATAGGCAACCTCCGGGATGGGGCAAACCTCGACGATATGGGGACGGCAGGGAAGTCTGTGCGCTCTCATGTTGGTGGTGCTTCAGATTAATCTGCCCAAATCTAAAGTGGCTTCGGCTGCTTTAAGTAGTCGTCTGTCTAAAGGCGACGTGGATGTGGTCCTCATCCAAGAACCCTGGGTCAATAGCTCGAGAATCTGCGATTGGGGACTAAGGGCTTCAAGCTCATTCGATCCAGCGAGGAGAGCAAAGTCAGAATGTGTATTTTGGTCAAGTCTGAGTTGAACTCCTTTCTCCTACCTAATTACACCAATGGTGATATTACCGCTATCAGTCTAACGGTCGACAGCACCCGCCTGACGGTGGCGTCGGTCTATATGCCCTACCACGCCGAAGAACCCCCACCACAAACGGAGGTGAAAGACCTGGTGTCAAATTTCTGCACGGGTAATCTTATTATTGGAGCGGACGCTAATGCTCACCATGTCCAATGGGGGAGCTCCGATATCAATGCCAGGGGCGAGTCTCTGTTTGATTACCTCTTAAAAACAAACCTGGTAATTTGCAAAGTGGGTAATGAGCCTACTTTTATCACTAAGACCCGCAGGGAGGTCATAGACCTCACTATCTGTAGTGAAGGCGCTTATGAGTGGGTCAGAAAATGGCGGGTTCTGGAAGAACATTCATTCTCCGACCACCGTTACATAGAAATGGTTCTAGACTTTATTGTAGAACAACCAATCATGAAGCGCAATCCACGTAACACTAATTGGCAGTTACACAATGAAATATTAGACAGAGACCTGCCAGTACTGCCCTCACAAGCCCCCTCATCTGTAGAGGAGCTGGAGGATCTTGTTAATACATATACATCGGCGCTCTCAAATGCTCTAGGACAGGCTTGTCCAGTGCCAAAACCACACGGTAAACACAGGCTACATTGGTGGTCCTACGATTTGGACTCGCTCCGCAAATCATGCCGGAAACAATTTCGGCTCTGAGCCTCACTGGCACGAATATAAAGCTAAACTAAGGGCCTACAAAAAAGCTCTGAGACAGGCGAAGAGGACCTCGTGGAAAAATTTCTATACTGGCGTCGAAAAGGTCGACGATACAGCGAGACTTAGACGAGTCCACTCGAAAAGTCAAACAGCCATCAGCACGGAAGAGGAAACCCTTGAGCTGCTCTTGAGTACACATTTTCCGGGGAATCTGCATGACGCACCACTAGCACCTGCAACAAACCTGGCAGTAAATATACCCATCACTGAGGAAAGGGTAAGGTGGGCAGTTGAAAGCTTTCAACCGTATAAGGCTTCCGGGCCGGACGGGATTATCCCCGCGCAACTTATAAACACGTTGGAGACATCAGCTAAATGGCTGGTATTTCTCTTCACAGCCTGCCTGGCTCTCAACCACATTCCGGGCTCCTGGAGAAGCGCCACGGTAGTGTTTATCCCTAAGGCTGGGAAGGCATCCCACTACGAGCCAAAAGACTACAGACCGATCAGTCTCTCGTCCTTTGTACTCAAAACCTTTGAGAGGATACTAAGCGACTACCTCTCAACGACTATTGATAGCAACCTTATCTCTAGCTATCAGCATGCATACACCAAGAGTAAATCAACAGAAACTGCTCTGCACAGCCTAGTATCTGTCATTGAGAAATCGCTGTGTGAAAAGGACTACTGTTTCGTGGCCTTCTTATAGACATTGCGGGGGCTTTCAACAATATAAGCCCGGAGGCGATCAACTCCGTTCTAACTAATCTAGGCGTAGATAGATGGTGGTAGGCTGGTCGCGATATTGATCTCCGTTGCAGTCCTGAAGCCGGCGGATTTCGTTCATTATAAGATGAGTTTACATCCGTCGGCTTTGAGGGCTGCACAACTCGACAGCAAGGCGCGACGAACACAACAGTCCAGAGATTTCTGTTTGCGAGCCCAGAACATATGCGTAGGTGACATCGACCTAGGCAGGAGTTGCACTTGACCGATGCCACAGACGCATTTATCCTATGCCGACATACAGTGCACGAAGAGTGACTGTGACCAACATAGGTTGGTTCCCTATGTACAGTCACTTCTCAGAGCAGAAAACCCAGGACATCGCCATGGATCTCTGCGTAGTGGAACCACCCGGGGTTTTACCTCGGCCAAGGACTGTCACTTTCAATGTAACCCTGTTTAGTATGTTTTGTCCAATTCCGAAACTATCATCCTCCCTCCTTGCAGCAGGGCTGCAAGATATTCTATTGTTACGGGCGGGCGTTGAGCCGAACCCCGGACCAAAAGAATGGATATGCAGTGTCTGTTGCAAAAAGATATATATTAAACGGTCGCATTCTGTGCAATGCTTCTCGTGTAAGAGATGGCTCCATAAATCTGGATGTTCAGGGCTTAACCTTAACATCCACAGACCCCGTACTTTCTTTAGTACTTTCGTGGCCCCTTGTTGTTTGCGCGGTAAGCGCCGTTCAAGCGCACCCCTACCGCCACTTTCTAGTAGCAATAGTAATAGTAATAATAATAATGTCTTAACGACTAGCAGCACTTCTGCTATACCCGCCACACAAACTCCAGACTGTTGCTCGTGTCTTATGGCGTCAACATCACCGACTAAATCTACGGTGACACTCTTTACGACATGGACGCACCAAGTGAGAAACTAATTAGACATTTAAGTTTATGGTAATAAGCTACCAACTGTCAGCCACCCAAAGTTACTGGGGGTGACATTGGATAATACTTTCTCATTTGCTGGTCATGTGTCTGCAATGGTCTCAAAGGTACGAGGTCGCAACAAGATCCCCAAGTCACTTGCCGGCAGTACTTGGGGAAAAGACAAGGAAACGTTGCTGACTACATATAAGGCCATTAGCCGACCAGTATTTGACTATGCTGAACCCATATGGTCGCCTAACGTGCATAACACCAACTGGACGAAGTTACAAGTCTGCCAAAATACACCTATCAGAACTGCTACGGGATGTCTACTCATGCCTCCTGAGTCTCACCTCCATCAAGTGTGAGGTAAACCTGAAATCATAACACTCATCTGGCAGCATCATCTGAACTACTCCAAAAACGAATGAACAACTACAAAAACGAAGTCGTGTTCTAACCACCGCCGAAGCAACATCGTTCTCCTTAACATTCTTTAATTAATACAATTTCAATGAAATAACTCTGTAATTCTTCTTAAACAATAAATATTAACTTTTCTATGTGTAACTTAAAATAAAAAAAACTCGGTTCCTTTCACAAGAGGAAAACTGCTCAATGTAAGAGAGCACGCGGAAATGCTCAGCAGGCAATTCCTTCTGAACTGCCACAAGCCGGGACATCCAAACTGACATCTTTTGGACACAGATTCGACCCCGAGAGGCATACGGAGTCATCTCCGTAAGCATTATGGCGAGCTCCGGCATCATATTACTTTGCAGTTTGATATGCGGAATCATAAGCGGGCTCTAACCGATATCCACACCAAGTGCGTTGACACTTTTGCCAGATCTCGACCTGTGAACCCCGTTCTAAACAGTCTCCCACCCGATATTGCTGAAGAAGAACGGCACCTTACCAAGGGAGACAAGAGTGACCTTGGCACAGCTTAGGTCTGGATATAGTGTAAGGTTAAACTCCTACTTATCCAGACTTAATGATACAATTTTAAATACATGCCCTGCATGTGGTAGACCCCCCATGATACTCTACATCTCTTCAATTGTTCATCTGACTCCACCTACTCTTCTAACCCCTCTGTCCCTCCTTAGAAGAGCTTGATGGAGATCTTCGGAATGATCATACACTCTAGACAGGGCAATGCATTGTTAACAACAACAACAACAACTTTGGAACCGCAAATTCTCTACTGTATGTATGGCTCCTGTGGACCCACTTGGAAACTTTGGAATCGGGACATTATCAGCGTTTGTATAGTTCCCGTGGACCCCCGGACTCCAATGCCAAAGAGTAGAAGCCTCGTTGACAGTGTCGCACAGTAATTCACTTGTTACTTAGGGACTCACGGAATCGTCGTTATATATTAGAAGAACCAACCTATATTGATACCAAAGTCAATACCGATCATTCAGCAACGGAATTGTCGATATCTCCAAAACCTTTCTTAGTCTGGTGAATTTTGTTTTACCTTCATACATAAAACCATGTCGGATATGTATGTATTTTCTTCTATAATTTTATTTCTCTCGGTACGTCTGCTCTCGGGATATGGAGTACAGTACAGCATAAGTATCAATGTAGATTGGTCGATATTTTCCTTTTAAAACCGGCCTCTAAACAATAACAACTTGTATTTTCAGAATCCATGACTAAAATGCATATTTAATGGCTTAAATCCGATGATAAAAACTAAAACTAAGAAGGGTCGATATTTTGTAATTCGACTCGAAAGTTGACTCAGATCGAATTTGACATTCGACTGGAATACATGTAAGGATTCTGTAACACTTTAGAATGAGAATAATATTTCAAATTCGAAAATAAAAATGAATCGATAATATTTTTCAAAAACGTAATATTTGAGAATTTCCTTTAATTACACAGAAATTTGATTCTCAAATGCCTTATCTCTGCTGACAATATATTGAATTTCCATTGTTATAGAGAAATTTTTGAAACTTTTTCTGGGCGTTCTTGAAGCATCTATATATAAATGGGCAATGTTCAAAAGTCGTCTCCCTTTTTTCAATAACCACAACTCTAAGGTATATAAAATTTGATATGCATCGATAGGTATCCCCGAGCAGGGTGTGCGACAACAAACCAAAAATTTAAAAAAAAAATGTATTATAATATGATTTGAAAGTCACACCACTACAAATGTTAACACGCATTCACTTTATATAGCCGCTGTTATGTGTGCAGGTATGACCACTTAGCGTGTCCGCATTCGGAGCGAATCGTCATAGAGGCGTATTAGACGCTACATTCGATTTTTGTACGCTTTGTTGCTGAACACGTATATGGGCAAATCCTCAAATCTTTTGATAATGCAAAAAAAAAAAGAAACAAAAAAGATAATAGGAGCACACCCTTGAGCTTTTGCTGACACTTTTACTTAGTTTATAAGATTATATTTTGACTCTTGTTTATATGCTAAAGGTGCGGGCGTGGAAATTATGACGTCATCATTATGAAATTTTATTTTATTTTTTTACTTTTATTTGCAATCTATTTTGCCTAGTTTATACGAACGTAAAATCGAATTATTTCAAAACGAATTTCTTACGACACATTTCAAAATCCCTTTGAATTAATAAGTACCTACTTATTTGTACGCAAATTGAACCTTAATTACCAGCGCCACAAAAAAAAAGTGTCGGGGTTGGAGGATCAGACCACCCTTCCCCTATGTATTTTGACGCGCTGAACACGAATCCGGTGTCCGTTTTGGTCCAGCACGTCTGAATTTTTTCCTAACCTCAAAAAACCAAAAACCACTAAACATTTGAAAAATTGAAGGTACAAGTAAGCTTTTCACCTTTGATATATGCATGGATCTTCAACGCGCTTTTTTACGTTAATTAAAGATATTGAATACTCAAGTTTACAATTAACATGGCATGAAAATATCTGTCAGTTTTTGTGTGCTAACAAAAAAATTGAATTATTTAAACTATTCACAAACCAAACAGTTGATTTATAGTGGCTGCTGTAAGCTTAATATGAACAGCACAGTAATCGGATCACGTGTGCAGGGTTTCTTTTTGAGTTAGCATCAAGTATATTTGTTCATTTTTTTGATAATTAAAGGGGGCGCGCAAGTAAATGGCTTAACTATACCTACCGAAAAATGAAAAGTACAAAAATTTGTTAATACTGAGCCTGTGTAACGATATCGTGTTCCTTGCTATTGGATGATATTATCCGCCTCGCTCGATGTTAAAAGTTTTGAGGATTTGCCCATATTTGCATGAGGAGCTGCACACGAATCGGCAGCTGCACGAAAGTGGCAAAGCATGAAAGCTACATGCTGCTCAGCGTATGACAATGCTGGTCGCCAGGCGTCGTACGCTTAGAAAAGAGGAAGAATAAGCATTTGTTTACATTTTTCTTTTTCGATTTTTATGTGCCGTGGCTTTGCTTTCTTTTTTTTCAATTAAATTAATTGTTTATTTTTAAAGAAAAAATAGACAATTTTTCAAAATTTGCAGAATCGGAGAAAAGATGTACGTCCATTACTGTGAAAACGTGTTAATTAATTAATATTACAATTTTGACAGTTCTTTGTGTGCTTTTTTTCTGCAGCGTCGTGTGCAGATCTTGAGACGCAGGGAAATTCGTCATCAGTGAAATGACAAGTACGCGTCTATGACGATCCGCCTCGTCTGCGGACTGCCTTACATTGTTGTGTTTGCATTCATAGCTGTTGGGGAGAGACCGAGTATGAGAAAAAGAGTTGTGTTGGCAGCAATAATAAACGTGAGCCAAAACTTTATTAAGCGTAGGTACAGTGTTTACAAAAACAAAATCTGTGAGTAGGTATTCAGAGAAGCAAATGCTTGCTCAGACTTGATGTTTTGAAATAAAAGCACCAATAAGCTACAATGCCGTTCGTGGCTAGACTTTGTGAAATAAAATAAAAAGGAAAATTGATAAAATTATAAAAAAAAGTAAAATAAAAAATAGAAGTGATTGAAAGCAAAGAAAGAAATTTGTAGGAAATGAAAGGAAAGGAAATGATAAAATTAATAAAAATAGAACAAAATTAAATAAATAAAAGTATAAAATAAAGGAAAGAACGGGGAAGGAAAGGAATCGATAAAAGGAAGAAAAGGTAAGTTAAGGTAAAGAAAGAAAAAGGGAGAAAAGTCAAAGGCAAGTAAAGGTAGGGAAAGGAAAGGAATGGAAAAGAAAAAAAGGAAGGGAAAGAAAGGAAATGTAATAAAAGTAAAGGAATAGAAAAGAGAGGCAAATAGAGAAAGTCAAAGAAAGAGAAGAAAATAAAAAGAAAGGAAAAGGAGGAAGGTATGGAAAATAAATAAAAATAAAGGAAATGAATGGAAAAGAAAGAAAACTAAAGGAGTTACGAAAGGGAAAAGAAAGAAAGTAAGGAAACGCAAGGAAAGGTAAGAAAAGGAAAGGCAAGGAAAGGAAAGGACCGGAAAAGAAATCTAAGGAAAAAAGTTATGTAATGGAAAAAAATAAAAATAAAAAAATAAATGAAATCAAAAGAAAATGAATAAAATGAAAGGAAGCTAAGGGAAACGAAACGAAATTAAGCAAAGGATATGAAAGGAAAGGAATGGAAAAGAAAATAAAAGGAAAAAGGAATCTAAAGGAAAGGAAAGGTAAGAAAATAAAATAAAAGAAAAGAAAAGAGAGGAACAGAAAAGAAAAGAAAGAAAGAAGGAAAATAAAATGAAAAGAAAGGAGAGAAAAGGAGAGGAATAGAAAGGAAAGGAAAGGAAAAGAACTAGAGGTAAGAAAAGGAAAGGAAAGAAAAGGGAAGGGCATGGGAAGGAAAAGAAAGGAAAAAGAAATAAAATGAGATGAAAGGAAAGAAAAGAAAGGAAAGAAAAGTAAATGAAAGCAAAGGAAAGGAAAAGAAAGGCGTATAAAGAGGACCTAGAATAAATAATTATCATCATTGAAACTATATTACTGAATTGTGTAAAGAGGGAGGAAAAGGCCAAAATAATAGAAATGTAAAGAAAAAAGGCAAGGAAATTAAATAAAGTTTTGTGGTTGAATTTCAATCACTGGGCAAACTCTAGTATTTTTAAATAGGACGATATTGGAAAAAAAATTCTGAAATATTCTTCAAACATATTCTGAGATAAAACGTTTTTGAAAAATATTTTGAAATAGGGTGATCCTCTACTCAATCGCCGAAGTACGAATTCAATAAAAATTACTTTAGAAGCGTGTCACAGAATAAGGACACCGAATAATGCTTGTATGTGCGCACAAAAAACGTTTAATTTTCAGTAAAAGTTAGTGGTTATTGAATACAAGGTAGGTTCTTCAAGCCATCGAGCCTCCGACAGATATCTCGAAATTAAGATTGCCGGCATTTCTCGTCTTCAAAAAGGAATTGCAACGTTACTGGATTCAAATTCGATTTCGCCGTTGTGCCGTCTTCAGTGTCCTTTCGTTCTAATAGGTATTCGCTTCAAGTGCGCACATACAGTCTCTTTGCTGTGTTCGTATTTATAACATTATCTAATTCACAATATACCCAAGCATGTCAATATCTATCACCTACTAATGTATGAGGCTTAAAACTAAACTAAGCTTGAATTAAAAAGCTGAAACAATGCGTTTGAAAAAGTGAGGAAAAATTTTGTTTCTTTTTCACGCTACCCAATAGTGTATAAATGAGGCAAGTGTATAGAGAAAGGAGAGAAAAATATGCAAAGATAGTGAGCTACACTGAGCAGAAAACGAAAAATTAGAAGTAATGGTGCGAAGAGGAAAGTTATACTAAAAGCACAATCGAGATTGCTTTAATTGAGAAAATTTTAAGACTAAAAAAAATCATGCAAAAGTAAAGAAGGAAGATTTTTTTAAGATTATGTTCCTGCTGTTTCAGACGCGTTGTTAATTATTGCATGGAGTCCTAGTAATTTTGTAAATCTTACTAAAACTAACTTTCTTTTTCTTTTTTTAGTTGTTCTCTTGTTTAAGTTCATTATAACAAATGATAACTCTTTCAGAAACAAGACTCACCTCACGTATGGTCAATGTGTGCGACATCATTTGTATATTGACTTGTGATTGACTCGATGGCAAATTATCACTGGAGCGCGACTTAACTAATTGCTTTGACCCTCCGTTATTTAATACGGAACGGCTCTTTAGTATCATTTCAGTCTTCATAAATATCCTAGAAATATATGTGGAACTGTGGAAGGGGAAAAAAGATTATTTTTCTTCTTCCTTTGTATTTGTAATTGTTTGTGGCACTCACCTCAGTCCCCTAATACTAAATGCGGCATGCAATAATTTCGTTGGTGACACTGGTATTTTTTTGCAGAATTTAATCAGCGCATTACCAATGTCATTTTTAATATTATCTGGACTCCATTCGTTGTTGGATTGACACTCTTTGTGGAAGAGATTGATTATCACTAGCGCTATGCGATACAACACTTTAATGCCCTCATGAAAATAACAATCCATAATACGTACAAGATGCTGAAATGGTAGACCAGCTAATATCCACCAGCACCAATCCATAAAGACGCGCTCCAATTTAACACCAGGACAAATCCGTTGAAAATATGTTACAGCATTTTTCTGTGAATTTATGGAAAATGAATTTAGTGGAAGTTTACACAAAATTTGTAAAGTAGAGTTGGTTAAAATTACACAATCTTTTCAAACCTAACCTAACAAAAAAATTTTCTGCTTTTCAAGGGAAAAAATGATTCGTCTACTTTTTACTGAACTTTTTTTACCCCTTTTTTCTGTTGGCAACGACATTTTTCCTTTTTGATTAAAAAATACCTTTGGCTGAACAATTTTTTCCTGGTTTCTATATTTCTCCCTTTTACGGGAAACAATAATTCTTTTTCTAAATAATTTTTGATGTTACTTTTGTCGGGCATCGAACCGCCACTTGGTGTAGAAGGCCGAACACTTAACCGCTACACCACGGCGGCCGCCAAGTTCCCCTTTTACCTGCATGAAAAATACGTATCCTCTCTACCCCCAGTCTTTAATATAGTTTTCTACTTACGGTATGTTTTTTGGCAATTTGCATCACTGTTTTCCAGGTGACCTCATGCTGTAATTTGGTTTGTTTGATAAAGACTTTCTCTTTACTACCAACAAGCGCCGCCAAGCAATGATACGCTTCCTCCTCTAAAATTCAAAAAAGTAAAAAAAAATTATTAATATTTCCAGCAACAGCAACAATATAACATTATAAAACTCTTAAACCTATTATCAATGATTTTTTAAAATAAATTTTATTTTATTTGGTTTTATTTTAGATATTCTTTTTAAAATAATTTTAATTTTTTTTTCATCTTTTGGATTTTGACCCATAAATACCACGACGAAAAAAAGTTAGTATACAAGAAACAAAAAATACCCAAGAACCAGGGACCGTAACTGTTATAAGTTTAATTATAGAACTCGACATTTGATCATTATTTTCTTATTTTTTTCAATAAAAATCAACAATAATCGTTACACTCAATTTTTGTTTTTTTGATTTAGCGTAATGATCACTTTTTGAGTTTTATTTTTTTGATCAAAGGTAAAACTTATTTCTTGAGTTTTATATTTTTGCTCGACAGTAAACGTTATTCTTTGAGCGATATTTTATCGTTCAAGGATAAAAATTAAGTTCTGAGTTTTAAGTTTTTTCGCGGTTCAAAAAACTCAAAACTTTTTGGCAAGTATTTGGTCATAATTATTGGTTGGTATAATGTCGTCAACATATGTACTAAATTATTTAAACATAGTTTAACCCACATACGTATATATATGTACATTAGAGCGTATCACCTAAAAAACGTCGGACGTACCCCCCCCTCATATGAAGTGTTTTTGAAAATTATTTAAAAAAAAAATATATTTTTTTTCTAGCAACCCTAGATGTCGCCCAATTGCATTTTTCTTCATATCTTCGGCATTTATTGTCGGATTTTAAAGTATGATACCCCAACGTACCTCCCCTCATATGAAGTGTTTTTGAAATTAAAAAAAAAAGTTGTATTTTTTTTCTGGCAACCCTAGAAGTCGCCCAATTGCATTTTTCTTCATATCTTCGGCATTTTTTTGTCGGATTTTAAAGTGTGGTACCACAACGAAACGCATGAGCACAATGAGCTTTCTGGAGAGAAAACCTCCTCTTTGAGACGAAAAAATTGATGTGTCAAACTTTAAAATCCGACAACAAATGCCAAAGATTTGAAGAGAAATGCAAAATGTAATTGGTTGCCACAAAAAAAAAAAATTGTTTGAAATGTACGGCCGACTTTTTTTTTTTCCTTTAAGCCCGAGACGCTCTAACATACATAAATTGGCATGTACGTTGTAAAGGGACATGAAATTAGTACACTATATGTACCAGTTTTGCCGTTGGGGATCCTAAAGGGTCAATTTGACCCTTTTTTAGAGCCAGGACCCTACTTCTTCAAAAAAGTACCATTTTTGACACTTTTTTTTAAATTCGTGACCCTTTTTGACCCCTTTTCACTTTCAAACTTCATTTTTGTCGCTTTATTGTTGAAACCCAAACAAAACTCCTTGTTCCGTTTTTTACTCTTATGTATATCGGGAACTCTTGCCGATTTCCAAATGTCGTTCTTAACTGAAGTCTTACTTCTGGCAACGCTGTATAATGTGACAACTCCGTCATATGTATGTATGTATACATTGGGATGATTCAAATAAAAATGTTTTAGTTTTTTGGGTCTTACCCCCTACAAAGTTAGTAAATGATGAGAAAATAAGGCTCGCAAAAAGTTAGCTCCGCAACTTACCCCTTACCTTCTTAAAATAGCCTTTAACCGCTTAGGGAATTTTGGCCGTCTCTTAGCGGTCGCTTTTTCGCCCTTTCCCATAATTTTTTTGCGGGAAAAAATGGAATTCTTTTTAAAGTGAGTTTTCTTATTATTTGAAACCTTTTGCAAAAACATATCCTTAAAGTGGAGGTTTTTAAGTTTAAAATCTTTCACATTATGCGATTATCATTATTATTAAACTAATTACAACCATTTAAAAATGTTTATATTTTGTATATGAGTGCTCAGTGCCATCCTTGCCTAGCCCTCGAAATTTTTTATATGGAGTTTTTATGGTATACTACTTAGAAATACTCCAAAGAGAGATAATAGAGAGAATAGATTCTTTAAATATTGTTTTTTTCGCATAATAAAGATTGTGAGAGTTAGGCATTTCTGGCCTTAGGCTGTTTAATTTTTAATTACCTATTAACTTTGTCACTAATTATTAGGAAATTACTAAATTGAGGGTTAGGCAAGGATGGCACCGAGACACTCATATATTACTTGCAATAGTACAAAACTCAGTCATTCAACATAAAAAAAAATGGAAAAGGGACCCTTTTTTGGACCCTTTTTAAAATTTTTCAGCGGCAACACTGATATGTACGTTGGTTCACAGTCCAAATCGTCCACTAGTTACCCTTTTCACTGAGCGAGATCTGACGATATCACCGACTAAATCTACGGTGACACTCTTTACGACATGGACGCACCAAGTGAGAAACTAATTAGACATTTAAGTTTATGGTAATAAGCTACCAACTGTCAGCCACCCAAAGTTACTGGGGGTGACATTGGATAATACTTTCTCATTTGCTGGTCATGTGTCTGCAATGGTCTCAAAGGTACGAGGTCGCAACAAGATCCCCAAGTCACTTGCCGGCAGTACTTGGGGAAAAGACAAGGAAACGTTGCTGACTACATATAAGGCCATTAGCCGACCAGTATTTGACTATGCTGAACCCATATGGTCGCCTAACGTGCATAACACCAACTGGACGAAGTTACAAGTCTGCCAAAATACACCTATCAGAACTGCTACGGGATGTCTACTCATGCCTCCTGAGTCTCACCTCCATCAAGTGTGAGGTAAACCTGAAATCATAACACTCATCTGGCAGCATCATCTGAACTACTCCAAAAACGAATGAACAACTACAAAAACGAAGTCGTGTTCTAACCACCGCCGAAGCAACATCGTTCTCCTTAACATTCTTTAATTAATACAATTTCAATGAAATAACTCTGTAATTCTTCTTAAACAATAAATATTAACTTTTCTATGTGTAACTTAAAATAAAAAAAACTCGGTTCCTTTCACAAGAGGAAAACTGCTCAATGTAAGAGAGCACGCGGAAATGCTCAGCAGGCAATTCCTTCTGAACTGCCACAAGCCGGGACATCCAAACTGACATCTTTTGGACACAGATTCGACCCCGAGAGGCATACGGAGTCATCTCCGTAAGCATTATGGCGAGCTCCGGCATCATATTACTTTGCAGTTTGATATGCGGAATCATAAGCGGGCTCTAACCGATATCCACACCAAGTGCGTTGACACTTTTGCCAGATCTCGACCTGTGAACCCCGTTCTAAACAGTCTCCCACCCGATATTGCTGAAGAAGAACGGCACCTTACCAAGGGAGACAAGAGTGACCATGGCACAGCTTCGTTCTGGATACAGTGTCAGGTTAAACTCTTACTAGTCCAGACTAAATGATACAATTTCAAACACATGCCCTGCATGTGATAGGACCCCTGATACCCTACATCTCTTCAATTGTCCAATTGAACCTACTCTTCAACCCCTCTGTCCCTCTGGTCCAACCCTGTTGAAACTACGCGTTTCCTTGGACTCCCGTTAGAAGAGCTTGATTAAGGTCTTCGGAATAATCATACACTCTAGGCAACAACAACAGCTACAAAACTACATACTCGAAAAAAATCTAAAAAATTTAGTATAAAATTTTAATTTTTGATGAAAATTGTCCGAATTTTCCTGAATTATCCACAAAGTCGTAAGCCTTAATAAGCAGTACATGTATTGTATTTTTCACATACTTGAACAAAATGATAGCGAAATTTGTAAAATAAGTAATTTAGTATAAAGTTTTAAGTTTTGATGAAAAAATCTGAATTTTCCACAAAGTTCTAAACCTTAACAAGCAGTACTTGTATTGTATTTTTACAAAATACCGAAATTTGTGAAACAGGTAATTCTTACTGAAATTGGCAATTTTCATGGTGGACAATATTTATTTCATGTCCCTTTACTACGTACATGACTATTTTTGTACATATACATCTGTATGTGGCTAAAAGTATGTTTAAATAATTGAAGCATCATCGCGAATAACGTTCTAAGTTACAAAATCAGAATTTGTCAGGTGAGCAAAAAAACGCTAAAGTCATATTTTTTAAATTTATTTCTGTCATCTGTCTCCTTAACTTTTTCTTTTATATTTTTCATATTATCAGTTTTACACCTTCCCTATGATCTTCCAGTGCCGGTACGAATCACTTTCGACGCTTCTATGCAAAATAATGTATGTCACTTTAAATTAACCTACTATTTTTAAATGCATTTTTACAGTTTTGGTGTGTCAAGTTTTAGAAAATTTCTTATCTGGACAATGCAAGAGAGCAATACAAAATGTTATATGCAATAAAACCGGGTTTGAAAAAAATTTAACTTAGAACGTTATTCGCGATGATGCTTCAATTGAGTACATATGTTGACGAGATTATACCAACCAATAATAATGACCAAATACCCTGCAAAAATCTTTGGATAATGTGTTCCAATTTTTTGATATTGGAGTACTCCAATAGTAATCCTTTGTATACCTCATCGGACCACCTTCAGATTTTTGAAAGCCGATCATTGCTCCTGCCTTATCAACGAAAATGACGACACTATCGCTCTGACAGTATATACATACTCCAAGGAGTAACAACATTGGAGTACATTGCAAAGTACTCTGACAGTAGGTACTCCATGGAGTAGCAGAAACAAAGCGAATTTTTATATGAAAAATGATTACATTTGGAGTACTCTGATGCTCCAATTGGAGTAATCTTTGGATAGGAAATAGAGTACCCTAGATTTTTGCAGGGTACTTGTCAAAAAGGCGCAGCGGCCTATTGAGTTTTTTGATCCGTAAAAAAACTTAAAACTCGGAACTTAATTTTTATCCTTGAACGATAAAATATCGCTCAAAGAATAACGTTTACTGTCGAGCAAAAATATAAAATTCAAGAGTAAGTTTTATTTTCTCTCAAAAAAATAAAACTCAAGAAATAAGTTTTACGTTTGATCAAAAAAATAAAACTCAAAAAGTGATCATTACGCTTAATCAAAAAAATAAAACTCAAAAGTAATGATTAAGTTGTAATTTATATAGGATTCACTCAAACTTTTTTCAATCATTGTAGATTTCGGTTGAGCATGAAGAGACATGCCCATTCATGTACTTGAAACTGTTCTACGATAGGAGGAAGCCTTTGAGTTTTTACCTTAAAAATACAAAAATAATCATTATTGGAGGTCCCTGCCAAGAAAAAACAAGGCCAAACAAGAAGGAAACAGAAACATTAGAGAACTAGAAACTGGGTAAGTTTTATGAATCATCACAACATGAAGATCGCGTTTTTCAACAAAAATAGCGACACGCGAGCTACATACATTGATCGCACGACCGATAAAGGGATGCCAAATCACCAAAAGTATTTTCATACAAACACACAAACATTCGTCTTTTTATTAATATTGAACACAAAACATAAAAGGTCCATGAAAATTATGACTTCAATATGACATTGGATGGTGTAAAAAACACACTTGTGTTTCACCTATAAATATGAGCTGTGACAGCGTAAGGAATTTGTCAATTTTAAAAAAGTCATACGTTTTGTAGAATATTTTACGTACGAACAACATACGTAGGTAATATTTAGTTGTTGAGTTTAATGTTAAATTTATAAATAACTTTTGGAACAGCGCCAAACAAAAGAGGCAGCATGAGTGAAACAAATTGATAAATATTTTTTTTTTACATACATACCACATCCGAAAGGAAATTCCCATGCCAAAAAGCTAAAGGAAAACACAACGTTCACAAACACTGTATGAGAAATTGTAGTGAGCACACAAAATAATTGATTTAAAAGTCTATATAGAGGAAAGGTAGCAAAATATCTAGTGTGGACAAAAATAACAACATAAATCAAAGAGTGGCACGAGCGTGATTAGATGCAAGAAAAAATAAAATAGTACAAAAGTATGTTAAAAACAAATTTGGAGAGACACTGATAGTATTAAACATATAAAAATATCGTGTGACTAATTTTAAATAAATCTTTAGTTCGATTGTGACAGTTGTCAATTATATTTCAGAAAGAGTAAAAAGTATTTCAGATTAGTCAGTTGGGCAGGCAGTTTGTCAATTATAATGCAAAAAGAGTAGAATTATACTTAAAAAAGAGTAAAATCACAGAATTCTTATTCATTTACTAGCAGGGAACACTGCGTTACAAAAACGAGCTTTAGTTCTGCCTTATGAACCAAATATACTTTTTCGGAAAGAGAAAAAATAAAAATACACGTGTATCGGCGATTTTCATGTACTCGTACACGTAACGGTAAAAGGAGAATGCAATGAGGAGCGTGTGTGAACACTACCGGGGATGAAGAGGGAACCGATACGAGGGCGAAGAAAACGGAAGAGGAATAGCGTGAAATCGAAAAGCTTGAAATGCTAGCCAACAGAAGCAACGCGGGAAAAATTCAAAATGAATTTCAAAAAATTCAACGAATGACGGATGGTTTTAAACCCGGGGCAAACTCCTGTAAAAGTGACAACGGCGACCTGGTGGCAGATGTTCAGAGAGTACTAAGGTTATGGAGGGATCACTTCTCTGCCCTTCTAAACGGAGGAACAGAGCAACAATTCAGAGAAGAGCACGGACCTCTTCCCCACAATCGAAGACGATGGAATCGAAGTTCCAAAATCCGACTATAACGAGGTGCTATATCACGGCTAAAAAACAATAAAGCGGCGGGTGCTGATGGCCTGCCCGCTGAACTATTCAAATGCGGCGGCGAGGAGCTGGTAAGATACATGCACCAGCTCTTGTGCAGAATATGGTCGGATGAACGCATGCCTGAAGAGGCCCTTAAGAGGCAGCGGTCGATAGTAAACGCCTCGAGCGTTCCTAAAAGGCATAGGCCCATAACCTCTGCCCCTTCTCCACCTGCCCTAACAAAACCGTTCAACGAGGTTGCCAAGGGCAACATCACGCTGGCGGTTTTGAACCGCGGCCATCCGGATGGAAACATTACCCCGGACAATTGGAAGGATGTCCTGAACGGCCTTCTCAGGCAGTTCAAGGACATTATGGACAAGAACCCGGGTGCTGCTCCCATTATTCGCGATGCCGGCTGGTATCAGGGCAGGATTAAACTAGTTTCCTGCGCAGACGAGCGCTCTTGCCGTCTGTACACACTCGCCATAGCTTCGGTGGGGGAGCTGTGGCCCGGGGCTAAGCTGGATGCCGTCAGTTTGGAAGAAATTCCAAACAGACCGAGAGCTTGGGCCTGGGTCCCAGACGAGCTGGCGGAGCCTGGTGAGATTCTGGGCACCATCGCGCAAAGCAACCCGGGACTACCTTCAAGCGATTGGAGGATAGTCCGCGTGGGCGAGACAAGGGAGAAGCAACGCTATGTCGGTTTCGTCATTAGCGAGGCGTCTCTCCCTTGGCTTGCTAAATGTGATGGAGTGTTAAGCTACGGCTTCTACTCCATCACGTTGAAAATCAAGCGGGATGGTACCCAGAGAGAGGAGCCGGAGGAGATGGAGACGAAGCCCGAGCTTTCAGAGTGATGTGATGGCAGGAAACACCTTGAGTGCACTTGTTACGCTGGACTCTGAGGCAGCAGCTACCTCCATCGAGTCGGCTCCGATGAATTTGGAGGAGGTGGGCATGACCTCGATATCGAACTAGCACGTAGTGCTCCAGAGTCCGAGAGTGATACACTCTCGGTATCTGAGCTGGCAGGGCAGTTCTCTACCAGCATGGACGAACACCTCCTCCTGGAATCCGACCAGTCAGATGTTGGCTTCGACGATACAATCGTTGAGGTGGCATCGGGCGGGATGGAGCAGGGGGAGATGGACGTCGATGCTGAGTTTTCAGAACGGTCCTAATGGTCCGGATACTGCAAATTAACCTGCATCACTCTAAGGCAGCCTCCGCTGCGCTAATCTTACGCCTCTGCAAAACATCGGAGGCGGTCGTTCTAGTCCAAGAGCCATGGGTCGTCGGTACCAGGGTCTGTGGGCTGAATACCGATGAGTACCAGCTGGTGACGCCACCTGCAAAAGGTAGACTCAGATCATGTATTCTGATCAGAAAAACTCTTTCTTATTTTCTACTATCTCCTTTTAGCGATGATGACTTCACCTGTATCAGCCTCGAGCTGCAGGACTATACCCTCTGGCTGATGTCCGCATACTTTGCGCACGATCGCCTCATCTCTGCACAGGATAGGCTCAGCAAGGCGGTAAAGGAGGCCCAACTCAAGGGGCTTCCGATAGTCATTGGAGCCGACGCAAACGCGCACCACCTCGCATGGGGCTCAACCGACACAAATACAAGGGGTGAGTCTCTTTTTGATTTTATCATAGAAAACAACCTCTGCATCTGTAACTCTGGGGACAAACCAACTTTTGTCACCTCGAATAGGAGGGAAGTTCTAGACATTACTCTGGTTTCAGGACCTTTCTCTGACTTAGTTAAGGATTGGAAAGTTTCCGATGATAACTCCTACTCTGACCATATGTACGTAACTTTTAATCTTCTTCTGCGACCTCCGCCTATGGTGGTTTACAGGAACAGGAGACGTACGGACTGGGACCTTTACAAAGTGGTCCTGTCCTCTACCCTCCAAGAAAACGCTTCTCACGGTAGGTCTTGCCTACCGATAAGAGCTGATGAAGCGCCTCTCTCAGACATATGGTTTGCTTCTCTCGGTGAGCTAGACTCACCGTCTAAGATAGACGAAGCAGTAGATCTTGTCACCAATTCTTGTAACGCTGCCTTCATAGCAGCCTGCCCGGAGATTAAAAAAAGGGGTAGAAAGAAACCGTACTGGTGGACCCCTGAAATCTCCGAGCAAAGGAAGAACAGCAGAAAACTCTTTAATCAGGCAAAACAGACAGGGATCTGGTCCCCCTACAGGGACGCCTTAAAATCTTTTAAGAAGTTAACCAGGAGAGCCAAAAGGGATTCCTGGAAAAACTTCACAAGCAATATTGAGGAAGTCTCGGAGGCAAATCGCCTACGTAAGGTCCTCTCCAAAAACCCTACTCCTCTCAGCTGTATTCGTACAGCTGATGGAGAATGGGCCTCATATAGTGCCGAAATCCTGGATACCCTGGTCACGGCCCACTTTCCGGGCAGCACCTCTCAACCATACCTACCCTCGAACTCGCAATCTAACCCAAGACCGTCGAGGCCCTTGGACCACATAGTCAGCAGAAAAGGAGTTAACTGGGCAATCAGGTCCTTCAAACCCTTCAAATCTCCGGGACTAGATGGTATATTTCCCGCCGAACTACAAGCAGCGAGCGATCTTATTAGTCCGCTGCTAACTCAAATCTACAAGGCATGCCTCAACCTGGCCTATATCCCCACGGAATGGACCAATGCAATGGTAGTCTTTATACCGAAATGAGGCAGGACATCCTGCAATAACCCAAAGGATCTCAGACCTATAAGTCTGACCTCTTTCCTCCTAAAAATTCTAGAAAGATTGCTAGATGCCTACATTAGGCGAACGGAAAATCCAGGACTAATCTCCAACAGCCAGCATGCCTACTCCAAGGGCAAGTCCATAGAGACGGCTCTACACGCTATCACCTCTGGGATAGAGAAGGGACTTGCTTTCAAGGAGTTTACGCTCGGCATTTTTCTTGGCATAGAAGGGGCTTTTAACAACGTTCTTCCAACAGCGGTAACGAGCTCCCTGCTCCCTTCTTCTCCAAAGAAGAACCATTATTTCCGAAATGGGCAATTCTTCACTTACAAGGTATGCCAACAGAGGAACCCCCCAAGGGGGTGTTCTCTCTCCTCTACTTTGGAACCTGACGGTGAACACTCTTTTATCTAGACTAAAGCACACCGGCTGCCAGGTCATTGCCTATGCAGACGACATAGCCCTGACGGCTACTGGCAAGCATCCTTCGGTGCTTAGCGAACTCTTGCAAAATGCGCTGAATCTAACAAAAACCTGGTCTGAGGAATGTGGACTAAGCATCAGCAGTGAAAAAACTGAGATGGTGCTCTTCACCCGCAGTCGCAATATACCAGATTTCACCGCCCCATCGCTGAATGGGAGGGTGATCAATCTCTCTACCGAGGTTAAATACCTTGGCGTAATTCTTGACAAAAGGCTGGAATGGAGGCGTAATATGGAGGAACGCTCCAGGAAAGCCACAATGGCGCTCTACGCCTGTAGGTCGGCAATCGGAAAAAAGTGGGGTCTTCAGCCCCACATTGTCCACTGGATCTACACGGCAGTGGTGCGACCTATACTATTCTACGCCGTCACCATATGGTGGCCGGCTCTCGAGATCGAATCTAACAAAACCAAAGCCACAAACGTGCAACGGATGGTAGCAATGCTTATTAGCGGTGCCCTCCCCTCCACTCCCACCAAGGCTCTTGAAACCATACTTTTTCTTCTTCCCACTGACCTGTATGGGAAATTTAATGCCAGTTGCAACGCAGCTAGGCTCAACGCACTAGAACTCTGGAGGGACTGCAGGTTTGGGCATACCCAAATCCTGAAGCAACTCCCCAACTCTTACTTAAAGCTGGACTACGCAATACCACGGCCTTGCTGGGATAACAAGTTCGAAACGTGGATCCCAGAGAGAAGCGAGTGGAAAAATTGCGTGGAACCAGGAAGTCAAGAAATCTCCGTTTTCACGGACGGCTCTAAACTAGACAACAAAGTCGGCAGTGGAATCTTCTCAAGTAAGCTCGACATTAATATGAGCTTACGCCTTCTAGACCACTGCAGTGTCTTTCAGGCTGAGCTTATAGCTATCTGGGAAGCTGCTCGCTATCTGACTAACCTACCAGTGACTAACTCTATCTCCATTTTTTCCGACAGCCAAGCTGCCATAAAATCCCTGCAAAGTAGTAAGACGTCGTCACTAGTGGCGATTAAGTGCAGGGAAGCTCTAAATAAGCTATCCGATAAGTGCAGCCTGAGTATAATATGGGTCCCAGGCCATAGTTTTGTATCGGGTAACTGCGCTGCCGATGAGCTAGCAAGGAAGGGCATCTGTCTACATACAATCACCTCCGGCAGCTGGGTGAGTCCCCCTCTAAATACATGCAAGCACTGGCTGCGTGCCCGGTTCATAGAACAAGCCGACGCAAGATGGGCCATGGAGCCGACTTGCAGAACGTCCAGGCAAATTTGGCCCAAACTTAACGAAAAAAGGTCGCAATCGGTAATTCATCTGAATCGCCTATTCATTAGCCCACTAGTGGGCCTTCTTACAGGACACTGTCTTATGGGAACCCATGGCGCTCTCATGGGCCTCTATACAAATGACTTCTGCCGCAGCTGCAGGGACGAGGAGGAGATAGAAAGTGTAGAACACTATCTATGCCACTGTCCCGCTCTGTCGAAAACCAGGTACCGATGTCTCCGCAAACACTCCTTTGGATGCCTCGCGGAGCTAGAATCTGCAAATATAGATGATATTCTGCGCTACATCAGACAAACGCGCTGGTTTAGCTTCATGGGTGTATGAACTCCGGCCCTAAACACATCGAACCTTGGGGAATCCGTCTGTCTGTCATCACCATATAGAGTTGCAACGTATACGGAGGACGGATCCCTTCAAGGTTTTTATGTGTTTTTGGGGCCTCCTGCCTCGACCCGTCCCAGCGGAGAGGTCGTATGTCAGAAGGTTTCTTACAAAACTTTTTGGGGGATGCGACCTTTCTGCTGGGTCAGGTCGATCTACAGAAAGGGAAATTAGGGCTCCTTTCGTGGTATCACAACGGACCAAACTAAGGCCCACGTGAGCCTCCGCGTGGACTGCGGAGGCAGCCACTTTAACATACAACATACATACATGCCTGAAGATTGGTCCTATTGGTCCTAATAATATTAGTTACAATTGTTAAATTATGTAATTCTTTAGCACAATCTGTACTGTTACTATTTTTTTGGCTTGCTTTAAAGAAAATTCACCCCCGTTGCTGCAGTGTATATTGTAATCAAGTAGCCAATGATTGACTACAGTGGTTGTCAAGCTTTGTTTTTTGTAGCTGTGGTTTGTAGTCACCGTCTTCAATGTGGGCAGGCTTTGTGGCCTCAGACCATACCTGTTAAGTTTTGATTACTAATCGTATTGATTAGTTATCTGATTACTTTGTATTTGATAGTGATATAATTGATTACATTACGATTATCTTGGTCCCGACTAGATTACGTAATGATTACGATTATAAAGAATCAAAAAATAGTCATGATTACTCTAGGTTACTGAAAAGAATCAAAAATAATCAAAATAAATAATTGATTCTTTTCAGCGATTCTTTTTGATTAGTTTTGATTACTTTCAATCCAAAATACCAAACAACTTTTGGATTGAAATTATTATTTTTGATTATTTTTGATTCTTTTCAGTAATCTAGAGTAATCATGATTATTTTTTGATTCTTTATAATCGTAATCATTACGTAATCCCAATATTTCAAACGCATAATAAATAATCATTACAATTCTTTTTAGAAAATGATCTAACCGATTACTAATCGTAACCATTATTTAACAGCTATGCTTCAGACCTGGTAAATCTATCCATCGACCAGATTTTTACAATACGCCAAATCTTGGAAAAAACCCGTGAGAAAAGGATCGACACACACCATCTCTTTGTTGATTTTAAAGCCGCCTTTGACAGCATGAAAAGGAGATGGCTATATGCCGCCATGTCTGATTTTGGTTTCCCAGCAAAACTTATACCGCTGTGCAAAATGACGCTGAGCAACAGCACCACCGGGAAGGACCTCTCCGAGCCGTTCGAAACTAAGCGCGGTTTCAGGCAGGGCGACCCCCTATCGTTCGATTTCTTTACTTTGATTTTGGAGAAAATAATACAAGCTGCAGAACTTAATCGCGCTGGAACAATATATTACTTGGAGCGTACAACTGTTGGCGTATGCCCACGACATCGACATCGTTGGCCTCAGCAACCGCGCCGTAACTTCTGCGTACTCCAAATTAGAAAAAGAAGCAGAAAAAATGGGTTTGGTGGTGAACGAAGGTAAAACAAAGTACCTGCTGGTATCAAGCAAAGAGTCGGCGCATTCGCGTCTTTGCAACCACGCCACTGTTGGCAGCAATAATTTCGAGATAGTAAGGACTTTGTACACTTGTCGTACACTTCCTGCTATGTGGTGCAGAATCATGGTCACTAGGGATGTCAATTTTTCGGGTTTTGGCCATCCCGGGATTTTCGGGATAGAATTTTACAAATCCCGGGATTAGGGTACTCGTTATTTCTAACAGGTTTGCTTGAAAAAGACTGGAGAAATAGTTGAAATTATCAACTTTTAAATAAATAACTTTTAATGTATTTCGTTTGAATAAAAAAAATAAAACACTTCTATACAAAGTTTTAATTATAAATAACTTATTAAGGCTCGGTTTTTCAGTGCAGGTTTGAACCACAGACAAAGTTGACTAGAGTTTATCCCATACAAACTGGCCGCTTAAACTAAGTTTAAACTCGCATTGAAGTTTAAACTTGCACTGAAAAAGTGGGCCTAAGCATTCTTTTTTTGGTAGCTGATTTCCTACATGCTGAAAAATTCATTGTACCTTTTTAATTTTATATACATACCTCAACACAGCTATAAGTGCAACCATGACTTAGAAATCTTGCAGTTCAGATCCCCGGTTCCGCCTTGATACCCATCTCAATAGATAATAACGGAGACAAACATTCTAAGTAACTATTTCAGATGAACATTGCCTACTTACCCTTCAGTATTCAGAAAGAATCATAAATTCCATTTCTTAATTTCCGAGTTTCTTGCGTTCAAACAGACAGACAATAATTCTGAATTCGGTGCGTATAAGTAATTTATGACATGCGCCACTTGAAGAATGTTGAAATTTAATACTATTTCATGATTGCGCAATTTTTGGAATAATACAGCGATATAAGCGATTAATTTATCTTTTCCACCTGTTCACTATGAGCCCTCATAAAAATCGCTCTCATTTTCAACACTGTTTTATTTTGCTATTTTTGTAAGAACATTAAAACTAGGAAATATTTTCTAGTTTCTGGTATTTTATTATAATTTCTTTATACTCATAGGTGGCAAGAAGAGAAATTAACAGCTCTGGGACTCACGTGACTCAAAACAAACGAATGCAATCATGAATATCTCTTAAATACACCTATTGAAAAAGTATATGGCAAGTGCAAACATTTATATTCATAAATATCTATTTATAGGAATATAGTCACAGGCGGTGTCCCAGGTCAGCTTTGGCACCTTTTCGCTAAAACATGTTCATACACATACAGAACAGCTACAAATAATATTCCCAACAAAAAACCTTGCATTATAGGCCTATCACTGATTTAATTTCATTCAAAGTGTAATAACAGGGGATCTGACTCTCATACGGGCTTCCTCTCTACCTACGACTTTGGTAGCAGAGGATGGCTATAGGCCCTCTCAGAATGGAGAAAACGATTTGGAAGATACTCTTGCCATTTTTCACCTTTTCTTATAATTACTTGCACAATTTTCTTGCCGCATTTTCTACTTTAAATTGCATATCGAAAAAGATACAAAGATACCATACCAAGCAATTTACACTAACAATTGACTGGTGTTCAGTGCTTTAGGTCAAGAAAATTCATTTACAAGGTTGTCATGTCGTTGCTCGACTATCACAATAACAACAATAAATTGTACAATAATAATAATTGAATGACAACAACAATGTTGTATGTAGAATAACTTGGCAGCGAGATGCTTTTTTAAAGGCAAATTGACACAACGTTGACAGATCGTAAGCAGCAAATGTGATAAACGAGGAGACGTGAGAGGAATGACAAGGGTAGAAATATTACAAAAACAATAACCTGAAGCGCATCTATTTACACTGGTGTAGACTTCCTACCCCCCAGTCTTGATTCATATTTACCCAACAAATACAGTCTCTAACGTTCGAGATATGTCCGTATGTACGTTAGATAACTAGCTAATAGAAAACTCCACTAGAACTCAATTCGAGATAGGTTAGAGAACTAGCCAAAAGGGAGCATTTGCAAATTCACATTAGAATTCTATTAGAGAACGACATTAGAATTCAACCCGAAAACTATAGTTTTATCGATTTGAGAATTATGTTCCATTATGTTGGAGAACGCTGTGATTCTCGAGCGTTTCTCGAGTTGTTCTCTGACGTTAGAGATTGGAGGATGGAGCTAGTTCTCGAATGTACCTCCAATCGAAATCTAGCTTCATGGTTTGTTGGATAAATGCATGTATCAATACGAATTGTCATATGATAAATTTATTTATTTATTATGGTACGTTAATGGTACGGTTATGTATGTTTATTTAATGGTTATGGTATGGTTATGATATTGTTATGGTATGCACGGTGGGCTTAAGCAACTTATTATAAAAATCAAAACAATCAAGATATTATTTAATGGTTGTAATCTTGGACATATTAGAAGATATTCTGAGCAAAAACTGAAATCATCCATCGGACACATTTTGAGATTTGTAGGATTCTTCTTTTCGTGGGTGCCCCTGTTCCATGTTGAAACGGGTTTCTCCAACTTTTTCTGTTTTCAAATGGCGGATCTTTATACATTTGTTGTAGAACACTACCCTTAAGTGATATCGTGCATTTTCAGACTTCGTCCCATGACAAAAATTTCAGCCAGACACCTCAAAGCGGGGACTTTTCTTCATTCTTACAGCGATTTCACTTGTTGAATTTTTTGTCATGGGACGAAGTCGAAACTACTTAAGAGTAGTGTTCTAAGACACATGTGGAAAGATCCGCCATTTAAAAACAGCCAAAGTTGGACAACCCCGCTTAAGATAGTAAAATCGCAGTAAAAATTAAAAAAAAAAAGTCCCTCGCTTTGAGGTTTCTGGCTGAAGTTTTTGTCATTGGACAAAGTCTAAACATGCCTGCTGCGACTTAAGGGTATTGTGCTGCTAAGCATGTGTATAGATCCACCACCTAAAAATAGCCAAAGTTAGACAAACCCGCTAAACAAGTGAAACCGTAGTAAGAATGAAAGACAATTTTCGAGCTTTGAGGTGTTTGGCTGAAGTTTTTTTCATGGGACGAGGTCTTCAAATGTCTGATACTATTCAGGGATAGTGTTCTACGACAAGTCTTTTACTATCCGCTATTTCAAAACAACCAAAGTTGGGCGAATCCGCTTAAACATGTAAAAGCGCAGTAAGAATTATGACAAGTCCCCAGTTTTGAGGGCTCGGACTGAAGTTTTTGTCATGGGAAGAAGTCTTAAATCGCCCGATTTTACGCAAAGGTAGTGTTCTACGACACATGTGGAAATATCCGCCATTTGAAAACTGCCAAAGTTAGTATGGTTATGGTATGGTTATTGTATGGTAATGGTATGGTTATGGTATGGTTATGGTATGGTTATGGTATGGTTATGGTATGGTTATGGTATGGTTATGGTATGGTTATGGTATGGTTATGGTATGGTTATGGTATGGTTATGGTATGGTTATGGTATGGTTATGGTATGGTTATGGTATGGTTATGGTATGGTTATGGTATGGTTATGGTATGGTTATGGTATGGTTATGGTATGGTTATGGTATGGTTATGGTATGGTTATGGTATGGTTATGGTATGGTTATGGTATGGTTATGGTATGGTTATGGTATGGTTATGGTATGGTTATGGTATGGTTATGGTATGGTTATGGTATGGTTATGGTATGGTTATGGTATGGTTATGGTATGGTTATGGTATGGTTATGGTATGGTTATGGTATGGTTATGGTATGGTTATGGTATGGTTATTGTATGGTTATGGTATGGTTATGGTATGGTAATGGTATGGTTATGGTATGGTTATGGTATGGTTATGGTATGGTTATGGTACGGTTATGGTATGGTTATGGTATGGTTATGGTATGGTTATGGTATGGTTATAGTATGGTTATGGTATGGTTATGGTATGGTTATGGTATGGTTATGGTATGGTTATGGTATGGTTATGGTATGGTTATGGTATGGTTATGGTATGGTTATGGTATGGTTATGGTATGGTTATGGTATGGTTATGGTATGGTTATGGTATGGTTATGGTATGGTTATGGTATGGTTATGGTATGGTTATGGTATGGTTATGGTATGGTTATGGTATGGTTATGGTATGGTTATGGTATGGTTATGGTATGGTTATGGTATGGTTATGGTATGGTTATGGTATGGTTATGGTATGGTTATGGTATGGTTATGGTATGGTTATGGTATGGTTATGGTATGGTTATGGTATGGTTATGGTATGGTTATGGTATGGTTATGGTATGGTTATGTTATGGTTATGGTATGGTTATGGTATGGTTGATTATGGTATGGTTATGGTATGGTTATGGTATGGTTATGGTATGGTTATGGTATGGTTATGGTATGGTTATGGTATGGTTATGGTATGGTTATGGTATGGTTATGGTATGGTTATGGTATGGTTATGGTATGGTTATGGTATGGTTATGGTATGGTTATGGTATGGTTATGGTATGGTTATGGTATGGTTATGGTATGTGTTAACTATTGACGAAGTCTAAAAATGTTCCACCCTGTAAAAATGCAGTGCACGGAACATGATCCGCATTGGATTTCGTCTGCATTCCAATTGCGCTATACTAACCGTGTGAACGGAATGTGTTTGCGTCTGCAGTTATTAACCGTGTGAACGTAATCTGTTTACGTCTGCATTTAAAGGGTGCGACTCAAGAATATATATGTATGTTTTAAGTGTATTAGATTTCGGTAATGGTTAACATCTATTTTGACGTATATAAGGGTTCGGTTATAGCTTAATACACAGAGCCAACACTGCCTAATAAAATAGAACAAAAGTCATATGATATCTCTATAGATTTTCTTCAAGAAGAAGTTCTTTTTATTTTTGAAGAGAAAATCTTATTAATCTTTACAAAGAGAAATCTTGCAAAAAACGTACTGATTTCTTAGGGTTCCTAACAAGAAGATTCGACTTATTAATGTTTTCAAAGGGAAAACATATTTCCGCGTAATTGTATGTGTTAATAAGACGATCTTAGGGTTCCTAACAAGAAGATTTGACTTATTAATGTTTTCAAAGGGAAAACATATTTCCGCATAATTTTATGTGTTAATAAGACGATCTTAGGGTTCCTAACAAGAAGATTTGACTTATTAATGTTTTCAAAGGGAAAACATATTTCCGCATAATTTTATGTGTTAATAAGACGATCTTAGGGTTCCTAACAAGAAGATTTGACTTATTAATGTTTTCAAAGGGAAAACATATTTCCGCATAATTTTATGTGTTAATAAGATTTGACTTATTAATGTTTTCAAAGGGAAATCTTGCAGAAAACGAACTGATTTCTTAGGGTTCCTAACAAGAAGATTCGACTTATTAATGTTTTCAAAATGAAATCACATATTATTGAGAAGAAAATAAAAATTATATTTCAGAGTTCTTATATTGTCTTCGAGAACTTCAGATTATCAGTTACGATTCAGTTTTAGATTTCTCTTGTATTGCCTTTACCTTCTTATGTTGCCTTTTTATATTTCCTTCAAGCCATTTCACCGCACTCTTCCTTACATTGCCTTCCACACTTGCCATATTGCCTCCACCGCGAATCGAACTAACCACATATTGAATGCTGAACACAGGTGCTTACCATCGAGCCATCGGGTACTTCTGCTTCTCAGCGTATAATTGTTCTACATGATGTCTGCTGATGATGATGCAAGATTTCCCTTTGAAAACATTAATAAGTCAAATCTTCTTGTTAGGAACCCTAAGATCGTCTTATTAACACATAAAATTATGCGGAAATATGTTTTCCCTTTGAAAACATTAATAAGTCAAATCTTCTTGTTAGGAACCCTAAGATCGTCTTATTAACACATAAAATTATGCGGAAATATGTTTTCCCTTTGAAAACATTAATAAGTCAAATCTTCTTGTTAGGAACCCTAAGATCGTCTTATTAACACATAAAATTATGCGGAAATCTGTTAATAAGTCAAATCTTCTTGTTAGGAACCCTAAGATCGTCTTATTAACACATAAAATTATGCGGAAATATGTTTTCCCTTTGAAAACATTAATAAGTCAAATCTTCTTGTTAGGAACCCTAAGATCGTCTTATTAACACATAAAATTATGCGGAAATCAGTTAATAAGTCAGATCTTCTTGTTAGGAACCCTAAGATCGTCTTATTAAAATAAGAAGTTTTTCTCTTTCAGCTTTTTTTCAATATTTTGACAGAAATTTCGAGAAGATTTTCTTATTAATAACACATATAAAAAGAAATCGCAAAGAAAAAAGAAGAAATTGCACTTGATAATATCAATAAGAATTTCCTCATTAAACCAAATAGATTTGCGTATGGTTTTTTTTTCGTTTCCGCCGTCTTGACTACCCCTGAGCCTGAAAACCGTTCATAAAGACAATCTTATTAATTTTATTAGGCATTTTTGGCTCTGTGTAAAGTTAGTTAGCAGCTCAAGATAGCAGCAAAAACATTAATCAACATTCTGGTGACCCCAAGAAAAAATGGCAACCTTCAGTGAATTGGTCAACGAACAAAAAACATATGGCTCCAACATTGAAACCATAATAAGGAACTTCAAAAAGGACGCCGCCTCCCGAAAGCAGTCCTCGGAATATTACGAGGAACGCTTAAGGAGGTTAAACAGCGAATGGGAAAATTTCGAAACAACCGACACCCAAATTCGTGTACTCGAAAACCTGCCCATGGATCACGATTACTTCACGAAGGAGTACTACAACACCATCATGAACGTAGTGGTCCAATATAGGGAAGTATTCGAAACTGCAGCGCGTCAGCTAGCTGCAAGTCATCACCAGCTGCCAGCTGCAACTCAACAAAAGCCGGCTGAAACACAACCACCACAGGGGAATCAACCGGAATCAGAAACAAACTGGTAATAAGTCAGCCACTAGCAAAAATTCAGAAAATGTACTATCTGAAGACTCACGTGGTGGGTGAAGCTGGAAATCTCATTAAGCATTTCGCTTCAACAGAAGAAAATTTCGAAGCGGCTTGGTTGGTACTCTTGGAGCGTTACAACAATAAACGCTTGCTGGTGAGCAAATTAATAAATGAGCTACTCAGTACGACGGGAGGGACTTCAATGGACAACATCAAAAAACTTCATGACACAACCAAAGAATGTCTCTTAGCTCTGAACAATTTACAAATAGACACATCAACATGGGATCCACTACTGATTCATCTGCTAATAAAGAAATTGGATCAACCCACACGTCTGCGCTACGAGCAATCGTTATCGAAACCACGAGAAGTACAAACGCTTACAGAGTTCCTGCAATTTCTCGAAAAGCACTTTCAATCCCTGGAGGCAATGGGTATCAAAACTACAAACCAAACTTCAAAGGTCTGCACAACGGTCACGTCAAAGAATCCTAATAATGACAACTGCAACATGTGCAAAAAGGGAAAACACCAATTGTTTTCATGCAAGGAATTTCTCCAACAATCTCCATCTACTCGTTTCCAGTTTGTACAAAGGCATAGATACTACCACAACTGTCTTAAACCGGGGCATGCTGCGGTAAACTGCCCACTAAGAAGTTGTTTGAAATGTAACAAAAAGCATAACACATTGTTACATTTTGAAGACGCAAACGCAAGGTCATCATTGGAAACCACTCCAACTGAAAAGCATGCATTGAAAAATACTACACCATCAACGACCAAAGCAACAGCTTCCAAACAGGAAGCAGCTTCACTGGCAACCGCCGAACACTCACGAACGAATACTTATGTCCTGCTTAGCACTGCCATGGTAAAGGTCAAGGGAAATGGAACAGAAGTGCAGTGCCGTGCAATCCTGGATTCGGGCTCACAGGTGAATTTTGTAACAGAGCGGTTGGTGAAAAGATTGGGTATTTCAACAAAATCATCATCAATTTCCATTAATGGTATCGGCTCCAGTAACACCAAGGTACGACATCGAGTCAATATTGGGTTACATTCACGGGTCAATAGTTTCGCAACACGGCTAGAAGCAGCAGTACTACCGCACATTATATCTCCACAGCCCTCACAAGACATCAATATCGACGAATGGAAAATTCCCAGCAATATAACGCTAGCAGATCAATCATCCGAACAAAATTGACATATTGTTAGGAGCGGAGTTCTACAATCAGTTGATGACAGCCGGACAAATAAAACTATCCGAAGACCTACCCATTATGCAAAATACGCTTCTAGGATGGATCGTTTCCGGAAAAATTGGCGGCAATGACAGCGCAAATGCAAGTTGTGGAATCTGCATTCAAGAGGATATAAATCTAGAATCAGCATTGGCTAGGTTATGGCAACTTGATGAAGTTGCAACCTTGGGAAAACAACTATCAACAGCTGAAAAACAGTGTGAAACTCACTTTGCTCAAAATACAGTTATTCAAAATGGAAGATTCATGGTAAAACTACCCTTTCATGAAGGTCCGGAGGCTTTAGGGGAATCGTTTGGGATTGCAAGCAATCGATTTTTGGCCTTGGAACGCCGATTGGCAAAATCACCGGAGACAAGGGATAAATACATACAATTTATGGAAGAGTACTAAAGGTTGGGTCACATGACTCAAGTGGATATTAACTCCATAAATCACCCGAGGTATTTCATTCCTCACCACTACATCTCCAGACCAGAAAGCCGTACCACAAAACTGCGTGTGGTATTTGACGCATCGGCAAAGTCAACCTCTGGAATATCATTGAACGAACTCATGTATACTGGACCCATTGTTCAGAGCGAGCTGTTCACCATTTTACTTCGCTTTCGCATGCCCAAATTCGTATTCACAACAGATGTAGAAAAAATGTATAGGCAGATCCTCATGCATCCGGAAGACAGAAAATTCCAACTCATCATATGGCGAAAAGACCCAAGCATGCCAATAAGGCATTATCAATTGAACACAATCACTTATGGGACCAGATCTGCCCCGTATTTGGCAACGAAATGCTTGCAAACAATTGCAAAGGAAAATATGCTATCACATCCATTGGGTTCGCAGTTCCTACAAGAAAACTTTTATGTAGATGACGGAATTGGGGGATCAGATAGCTTAACTACAACCATGGAAATTCAACAGCAACTAATACATATCTTGAAGCAGCGCGGTCTCAACCTGCAAAAGTGGTGTTCCAATCATCCACAATTGCTCGAAAATGTTGGCTTAGGAGAACAAGAAGTCGATATAGATTTTGATAATGACATCAATCAAACTTTCAAAACGTTGGGTATGACATGGATGCCTAAAGTTGACAAGTTTTGCGTAAAGGTGTGCTTAGCAAGCAACAACATCATAACGAAGCGATCAGTTAGTGCGGACATAGCTAGGCTATTCGATCCGTTGGGCATACTAGCACCAATAGTAGTCACGGCGAAAATTTTCATTCAGGATCTATGGCAACTCAAGCTAGAGTGGGACGAAGCATTACCGGCCGAATTGAATGCTACATGGACAACATTCCGAAGCAATTTGGAAAAGCTAAATAACATGCAGGTCCCGCGACACGTATTTGAAGGACACATCGCAGCAAAGGTACAAATTCACGTATTCTCAGATGCGTCGGAAAAAGCATATGGAGCTGTGATATACATTAGATCACAGCTAGACGATGGACAAGTAATGGTAAAGCTGTTGTGTGCGAAATCACGAGTAGCGCCGTTGAAGCGACAAACTCTTCCGCGGCTTGAGCTATGCGCATCAGTTTTGGGAGCTCAACTTAGCGCTAGAGTCAGGGCAGACCTTAAGCTGGATGTTCCTACATACTATTGGACTGATTCCCAGATAGTACTAGCATGGATCAATTCGCACTCAGCATCATATCAAACATTTGTGGCAAACCGGATAGCTGCAATTCATGAGCACACAATTCCTGAGCAATGGCGGCATATAGGTTCGAAAGACAATCCTGCAGATATTATATCACGAGGACTTCCGCCAGGAAAGCTTGAAGCCTGCAGCTTGTGGTTTAATGGGCCGAAAATATTGCTTACCGAGGAAGACACGTGGCCATCAAAATATTCAAAGGCGAACACAACAATCGACGAGGGCATCAACATGGAACGAAGAAAAGTGACATCGATCCCGGTTACAATCCCCGTAATTGAAGAAAACGTCCTTTATAATATTCGACATAACGGCTCCTTCAAAACACTACAAAAGGTTATAGGTTACATGTTGCGATTCATCAACAGGACGAGAAAACAATCAGAAGACTCCAAAATACCATTGACCGTGCATGAATTAGACAAGTCTCTCATGGCAATCGTCCAAATAATGCAACAGTTGGACTTTGATGACGAGCTAAAGAAATTGAAAAAATTCAACGAGGTTGGGAAAAACAGTCCATATCGCAGTCTGTCACCATTTTTGGACAATGAAGGCATCATCCGAGTGGGGGGCCGCCTACAAGCATCAGAACTTCCATACGAGGCCAAACATCCTATGTTGCTCCCATACAACAACATCATAACCAAGTTATTGATGCAAACAATCCATTACGAAAACCGGCATTGTGGACCTCAAGCGCTTTTATCATTTACAAGGCAGAGATTCTGGCCAGTGAAGGGAAGGATTATGGCTCGATCAATCGTGGCCAATTGTATGAGATGCAACAAGGCGAAACCAAGGCTCCTGTTCCAGGTTATGGGAAACCTTCCGTCAACAAGAGTAACGCCGGCACGACCATTTATCAATTCCGGAGTTGACTTCTGTGGACCTTTTGCAGTGCACTTCAAGATAAGAGGAAAGAAACCACATAAGGCTTATATAGCTGTGTTCTGTTGTTTTGCAACGAAGGCTGTGCATCTGGAACTGGTTAGCGATTTGACGACCCAGGCATTTATTGGAGCACTAAAGCGATTCATAAGCCGAAGAGGCCATTGCCAGAATCTATATTGTGATAACGCTACAAACTTCGTAGGGGCAAGAAATCAGCTAGCTGAATTGACCCAAGCGGTTTATGCTGATTCATCACAAAAATCAATCATAAATCAATGCGCTTTAAAAGGAATAACATTTCATTTTATTCCTCCGAGGAGCCCTCATTCCGGCGGATTATGGGAAGCAGCGGTAAAATCAGCCAAGCATCTTCTGGTCAGAAGCACCTCTACGGCATCACTGACTTACGAAGAATTGGACACTGTAGTCATCGAGGTAGAGGGAATCCTCAACTCTAGACCGATCAGCCCAATGTCCGACGACCCTAATGACCTAACAGCTCTAACTCCAGGTCACTTCCTCATTGGAGAACCAATCAGCGCACAGTTAGATGCAAGCAGCACAACACAAAAAATGAGCCTACTCACAAGATGGAAATTGGTCTCCTACCTCAAACAGGAATTTTGGAAGCGATGGTCTACCGAATACTTATCAGAGCTACAGTTGAAAAACAAATGGAAGAACAAGCAAAACAATGTCAAAATAGGTGACATGGTTATCATTAAAGAAGACAACACACCAGTACTTCAATGGCCATTAGGACGAGTGCTCAACGTGTTTAAGGGACAAGATAACATCGTGCGGGTGGCGGAGGTAAAAACCGCAACTGGTACGTGCAAGAGATCAATTCATCGGTTGGCACCATTACCCATGGAAGAAAATAACGAAAGAGAACCACAAGCAGCCGAAACAGACGAAAAGGATTCTCCACCGAAGAACAACATCCGCGCCTTGCATAATGGACTCGCAATGCTGCTGATCACATTGTTACTTCTTCCCCTAGCTTTGGGAATTCAAATTGAAAATAGAAGATTTGGGTCAAAAGTTGGCATTCATTTTGAGGGGATTGGATCGGCAGCCATATCATCTACCGAGTGGAACCTCATTATATACTACGACCTGAAAGCGTTCTCGGGGGAATTGGCAGCGCTTTCAAACGGCACCAAAGCATTAAGCCTCCTATGTCAGGAAATGAACCAAAAGAGCATCTGTCACTCTCTGGTAAGGCACTTTGAACAGACTGAAGCCGCATTGCACTTGGATGCCTCGATGATGAGATACAATCGGCAAAAAAGAGGAGCAATAAATGCGATTGGAAATGTTGCATATTCATTGTTTGGTATATTGGACTCACAGTATGCTGAACAAATGTCCAATACAGTATCACAAGTGAACGAGAACGAGTCTCATCTGCTCAATCTCATCAAAAACCAAACATCTATTGTAGACTCTACAATAAATATTGTGAAGCAAGATCAGATCGCGGTCGACAAAAAGTTCCATTTCATCGATCAACAACTCAGCCAAATTATTAATGGAATACGCGCCGACGCCGCTGCGATAAACCAAGATAGAATATTTCAAGCGTTTTCATCGCTTTCCACGCAACTGACACTTATCTCATTCAGTCATCCATATTGGACGTGTTAACCGATTCTCATCACGGGAAAATAAGTCCCCTGCTCCTAACACCAATCCAATTACAACAAGAAATAAACAAGATAAAACTTCAGTTGACAGCATCATTAGAACTACCGGTGCAGCAAGACGATTTACTGAAGTTGTACCAGCTCATGAAGGTTAAAGGAGGAGTAACACAAAAGCATGTAATATTCAGTATAACTTTGCCCCTGGTGGAACATGACAGATTCGACCTGTTCAATATCGTACCGATCCCCAACTTGACCAATGGGACAATGGTTGAAATAGATCCATGTGCCCCGATACTGGCTATAAACACGGCTCGTGATCAATTCTTTCCAATGAGTGAATTGGAATTTCAATATTGCATGGACATTACACAGGGAAGCTACATCTGTCCCAAAATTCAGATTCATTACAGCCACGGATCGGCCATGTGCGCATGTGAAGAAGCCCTTTTCCGGAATCATACGCAATCAAGTTGTCTACTGCGAAAAAACGCCAAATAGTTTTGCGTGGATACCACTACATCATGACAACAAATGGATATATGCGACACCAGTTTCATCTCGTGCAACAGTAGTATGTGGCCCAGATATTGCACAGATTACTTTAAAGGGATCCGGACTGCTGTCACTTCAACCAAACTGTATACTAAAACAACATTTTGTATCCATTCATGCCCATCAGGTATTCGCCAGCAGCCTGAGTTCATCCTACATGAGTCTTGGCGAAATCTCCAAGGTAGCCAAGGTAGAACAAATAAAACCTCTTCTTCACAAGTTGACCGATGTGAAATATATAGCTGACACCCAAAATTTGACATTACTGCAATCCACATTGGCAAACCATCATCTGTTGGAACTACCACATCAACTTGAAACACAAAATACACACCATATGACAGTGGGTTATGCAGCGTTGCTTATAGCTGTATGTCTACTGGTCTTTACGATAATCAAAGGGAGGTGCAAAACACGCAAACATCAATCATTGCCTATCTCTGCGGATACCAATCCATCCGAGCAACCCAAAAGACTTACTCCAGCGCCCCGACATTCTAATGAAATTTTGGACTTCACGGTGAACGTTTAACTCACGGGCCAGTGCAGGAAATCGAGCTGCGCTCATCGGGGGGAGGATGTTAACTATTGACGAAGTCTAAAAATGTTCCACCCTGTAAAAATGCAGTGCACGGAACATGATCCGCATTGGATTTCGTCTGCATTCCAATTGCGCTATACTAACCGTGTGAACGGAATGTGTTTGCGTCTGCAGTTATTAACCGTGTGAACGTAATCTGTTTACGTCTGCATTTAAAGGGTGCGACTCAAGAATATATATGTATGTTTTAAGTGTATTAGATTTCGGTAATGGTTAACATCTATTTTGACGTATATAAGGGTTCGATTATAGCTTAATAAAGTTAGTTAGCAGCTCAAGATAGCAGCAAAAACATTAATCAACAGTATGGTTATGGTATGGTTATGGTATGGTTATGGTATGGTTATGTTATGGTTATGGTATGGTTATGGTATGGTTATGGTATGGTTATGGTATGTTTATGGTATGGTTATGGTATGGTTATGGTATTGTTATGGTATGGTTATGGTATGGTTATGGTATGGTTATAGTATGGTTATTGTATGGTTATGGTATGGTTATGGTATGGTTATGGTATGATTATGGTATGGTTATGGTATGGTTATGGTTATGGTATGATTACGGTATGGTTATGGTATGGTTATAGTATGGTTATGGTATGGCTATGGTATGGTTATGGTATAGTTATAGTATGGTTATGGTATGGTTATGGTATAGTTATAGTATGGTTATGGTATGGTTATGCATATTGCCTCATCATCATCATTTATTGGCGCTTAACCGCCTAAGCGATTTTGGCCGTCGCCTATCAAAGCACGCCAGTCATTCCTTTTTAGCGATAACTGACGCCAATTGGAAACCCCAAGGGAGTTCAAGTCATCCTCCACCTGTTGTTTCCATCTCAGTCGAGGCCTCCCCCTTCCTCTGCTTCCGAATTCGGGTGACGATTGGAAAACCTTCTGGGCTGGAGCTTCTTTGTCCATTCGCATGACGTGACCCAGCCAGCGGAGCCTTTGGGCTTTAATTCGCTGGACTATGGTCAGATCTGCGTAAAGCTCGTACAGCTCATCGTTAAATCTCCTTCGATACTCGCCGTCGGCATCACGGGAAGGACCATAAATCTTCCGGAGAACTTTTCTCTCAAATACTCCAAGGGCCATCTCATCTTCTCTTGACATTGTCCATGAATCTGAGCCATACATCAGGACAGGTATGATGAGAGACTTATAGAGCGCGATCTTTGTTCTTCGAGAGAGGACTTTACTTCTCAATTGCCTACTCAGTCCAAAGTAGCACTTGTTCGCAAGAGTGATTCTCCGTTGGATTTCTAGACTGATATTATTTTCGGTGTTAATGCTGGTTCCCAAATAGACGAAGTCCCTCACAATTTCAAATTTGTAACTATCAACAGTGACGTGGCTGCCAAGGCGCAGGTGCGCCGATTCTTTCTTTGATGACAGCAAATACTTCGTCTTGTCCTCGTTGACCGCAAGACCCACTTTTTTCGCTTCTTTATCCAGTCCAGAGAAGGCAGCGCTTACGGCGCGGTTGTTAAGGCCAATGATATCAATATCATCGGCATACGCCAGCAATTGCACGCTCTTGTAAAAGATTGTACCATTGCGGTTTAGCTCTGCTGCTCGAATTATCTTCTCCAGCATCAGGTTGAAGAAATCGCACGAAAGGGAGTCGCCCTGTCTGAAGCCTCGTTTGGTTTCAAATGGCTCAGAGAGGTCCTTCCCGACTCTGACGGAGCTGTTAGTATTGCTCAACGTCATTTGGCAAAGCCGTATAAGCTTTGCAGGGAAGTCAAATTCAGACATGGCGGCATACAGGCAACTCCTTTTTGCGCTGTCAAAAGCGGCTTTGAAATCGACAAAGAGATGGTGTGTGTCGATTCTTTTATCATGGGTCTTCTCCAGGATTTGGCGTATCGTGAAAATCTGGTCGATGGTAGACTTACCAGGTCTAAAGCCACACTGATAAGGTCCAATCAGCTTGTCTACGATGGGCTTCAGTCTTTCACACAATACGCTAGAAAGAACCTTATACGCGATATTAAGAAGGCTGATTCCGCGGTAGTTGGTGCGGTTAGCGGGATCGCCTTTCTTGTGGATTGGGCAGAGCACACTTAAATTCCAATCTGGAGGCATGCACTCGTCTGACCATATTCTGCATAAGAGCTGATGCATGCTTTTTACCAGCTCTTCGCCTCCGTGTTTGAACAGCTCGGCGGGTAGTCCGTCTTTTCCAGGCGCTTTGTTGTTTTTCAGCCGGGATATAGCTATCCTCACTTCATCATAGTCAGGTGGTGGGACGACTTTTCCATCGTCAGGGATTGGGGTATCGGGTTCGACGTCTCCCTCGCAATTTAGCAGTGAGGAGAAGTGCTCCCTCCATAATTTAAGTACACTCTGTACGTCGGTTACCAGGTCGCCATTATTGTCCTTACAGGAACTTGCCCCGGTCTTAAAACCTTCCGTCATCCGCCGGATCTTTTCATAGAATTTTCGGGCATCATTCCTGTCAGCCAGCATCTCAAGCTCCTCAGACTCACGCCTTTCGGCCTCACGTTTCTTTTTTCTGAAAAGGCGTCTCTCTTCCTTCTTTGCCTCACGATAGCGTTGCCATACACTGCGGGTTGCGCCCGTTCGCAACGTCTCCCTGTAGGCTGCATAATGATAAAATGATTGCAATAGACTTATTTGAAGGACTTGTACACAAAACAACGTTGAATGGGCGTTTCGTCGTCGATCAGCCGGTGTCCCTGACGTGGTTCTGCTTAGTGGACGCTACTCTTCATAGCCTGTCTCAACAATTGATTTCTAATTCAAATTGTTATTACATTTATGGGCGGGGTAAAACGGACCGTAAGCGCACGCACAAACGTTTTTATGCACTTTTTTTTTGTTGTTTAAGTGGTTAGTTGTGGGTGACTTGAAATAAAATTGCACCTTAAAGTGCACTTTTTATACCCAGCTGTACTTGTACAGGGTATTATAACTTTGTTAGGATAACGGTTGGTTGTACAGGTATAAAGGAATCGAGATAGATATAGACTTCCATATATCAATATGATCAGGATCGAAAAAAAATTTGATTGAGCCATGTCCGTCCGTCTGTCCGTCCGTCCGTCTGTCCGTTAACACGATAACTTGAGCAAATAATGAGATATCTTCACCAAATTTGGCATGCGTACTTATATGGGTTCAGAATAGATTACTATTGAAAATGGGTAAAATCGGACCATAACCACGCCCCTTTTTGATATCGAAAATTTCGAAAAACGTATAAAATGGGTTAATTCAATATTAGAAGCAGCTACAATGATAAAATTTGCAATATGTATTGATTTAGATGTTCTAAGGCCGATTTTATAAAAAATTTTGAAAAGGGGGCGTGGTACCGCCCACGTATATTTGAAGAAATTTTAAAATTTTGACTCTTAATAACTTCAGAACAGTTTATGCTAGTATAACGAAATTTCGTAGAGGACATACTATTGTTGTGGTAAATTCAGCTATAGAAAATAAACGAAATCGCTTCGCGACCACGCCTACTTTTTCATAAAAGTTATATTGAAAGGAGGTGGAAATATTGAAAAGTCCATATCTAATTAACTGATTTCGCTATAATAATATAATTTGGTACATACATCAACTTTCATATTCTTTACATAATTTTTTCAAAATTTTGGAAAGTGGGCGTGGCACCGCCCACTTATGAGTCAAGCAATTTTTAAATTCGACTGCGTGGCACCGCCCACTTATGAGTCAAGCAATTTTTAAATTCGACTGCTAACAACTTCAGAACGGTGTGAGATAGATTTACGAAACTAGGTACCAGGCATGTTATGTTTATGTAGAGTACTACCACAGAAAATAAGAAAAATCGGTGAACGATCACGCCCACTTTATGTGCACAGCTGGGTATGTAATGTTCGGTTTCACCCGAACTTAGACTTCCTTACTTGTTTGTATTTGTTTAGTTAATAAATGTCGGCTTAGCCGTACACATAGCAAATGTTTTGTTTTGTATTCACTTGCAATTGTGCAAAGCAACAAAAAGAAAAATAACAAAGCATTGAATGCGTTTTATAAGCGGCATAGATTTGATGGGGTTCGTAAGTGCTGCTACGTAAATGAAATGTGACCAACGTCAGCATACCTGCTTATATTTAGCCTTTGGTAGATTTATAACTTTTTTCAAAATTGTATAATTTAGCTTAATTTTATTCTATTTTTTGCTGTTTCCTACGTTTGCCATTCTTTCCATTCTTGTCGTTGATCTTTCTTTATAGACCAAGATCCCAGAGCCTAAAAGCGTCACTTATTTTATAATGGATGAAACCAATACCGATCGATAGTCCTCCCCGAATCTAGAAAGAATGTGAAAATTTTAAAGCTGTACCTATGACAAGGGCCTAGGAATCGGGGGTCAAAGTCGCCAAAAAATGACCCTAACTTCACTTATTTTATAATGGATGATTTTCACATATTTGACGTAGATTACCACCCCGCGTCAGTATCAAGTGTTGTTAGACCCGTACCAGTGACAAGGCTCCAGCCAGACACCCCCAGTTCGCGGATTTTCCTATAGAAATTTATTCTGTTTTACTAATTTCACGCATTTGGGCCACTTTGGCTGCTTTTAACTACACAATATTTTCCCATTTTTTGTTGAACACTACCCTCAAGTAGTATCAGGAATTTTTAGACTTCGTCCCATGGCAAAAACTTCAGCCAGACACCTCAAAACTCGGGAAATTTCACTAATTTTTACTGCGCTTTCACATGTTTAAGTGGATTTGACAAACTTTGACTACTTTTAAATAGCAGATCTTCACACATGTGTCATAGAATGCTATCCTTAAGTAGAATCAAGCATTTACAGACATCATCCCATGGCAAAAACTTCAGCCAGACAACCCAAAGCACGGGGACTTTTCATCATTTTTAATGTGCTTTCACATGGTCAAATGGGCTTACCCAACTTTGGCTGATTTTAAATGGCGGATCGTTACACATGTATCGCATAACGCTACTAAGTATTAACTAATATCAGGCATTTTTAGACTTCGCCCCATGACAAAAACTTCAGCCAGACACCTCAGAGCTGAGGAAATTTCACAATTCTTGCTGCGAATTCACATGTTTAACCGCGTTGGTCTAACTTTGGCTGCTTTTAAAGGGCAGATAATTTCACATGTGTCATAGAAGACTACCCTTAAGTGGTATCAGGTACTTTTTGACTTCGCCCCACACAAAAAACTTAAGCCAGACACCTCAGTGTAATGGAGTGTGGTTGCTAAGTGACCTTGCTCAATCCCGACTCTTGCGTCCTCGTTCGTGCACTCTGGGCAACGGGAGCTACCTAGGCTCGCGGCAGAAAGAGAGGGAGCCCCGGTGGGGCCACTCTGACATACTTGGTTTAAGGGCTCACCGAGGTTTTTGCGCAGCGTCTGTTCACCATGAGGTGCGACTGCAAGCGGGCGTCTGTCTTGAAGCAAGCGGCTCGCTATATAAATGTGTAAATATTTTCCAAAAACCCCGAAACGGGTTGTGCGCTGGGTTTGGGACCCGCCACGTAAAAAAATTTAGTCCAATGAAAAATAAATTAAAGCCTCGGATGAGAACCCCCTTTAATGTTGACGACCCGGCAAAACGAATAAGGCATAATGATTTGGATATTAGGGCATGTACCGGGAATGTCCGGACCCTTTCAAGGGACGGTACCGCTGCCCGACTGGTTGATGTCCTCGTTAACGCAAAGGCTGACATCACCGCCCTGCAGGAAATGCGATGGACGGGGCAAGGAAAGACGACCATCGGACCTTGTGACGTATACTACAGTGGCCAGACACGCGGCAAAGCGCGTGGTGTAGGATTCGTGGTGGGAAAGAGACTTCGCCGCCAAGTACTAGCGTTCACCCCCGTGGACGAGCGTCTCGCTGCGATCCGCATCAAAGCGAAATTTTTCAACATAACATTTATCTGCGCCTATGCGCCGACTGAGGAGACGGACGACGCAGAGAAGGACTCCTTCTACGATAAACTTGAACAGACTTATGATCGCTGCCCCCAACATGATATCAAAATCGTGCTCGGCGACTTTAATGCGAAGGTGGGCAAGGAAGGAGTCTTTGGTCCAACAGTTGGAAAATTTAGTCTCCATGATATAACATCCCCCAACGGCACTAGGTTGATTGATTTCGCTGCTGCTCGCAATATGGTCATCAGTAGTACCAGGTTCCAGCATAAACGAATACACCAAGCCACATGGCTGTCTCCTGATCAAAGAACAAGAAACCAGATTGATCATGTCATGATCGACGGCAGACATAGCTCCACCGTTCTGGACGTGCGTACCCTTCGTGGTCCCAATATCGACTCGGACCATTATCTTGTTGCAGCCAAGATACGCACACGCCTCTGTGTAGCAAAGAAAGTGCGCACAGTAACGGAAGGAAAGTTTGACGTCGAGAAGCTGCGCACGACACAGACAGCTGACAATTTCTCCACTCGACTCTCACACCTGCTATCGGAGAGCAATCCTCGACCTAACGATGCAACCGAGCAATGGAAGCATATCTCTCACTCATTACGTACCGCCGCTGAGGCCACTATAGGGTTCCAGCGAGCCCGCAAAAACAACTGGTACGATGAGGAATGCAGCACTGCCTCGGACAAAAAGGACGCTGCCTACAGGGAGACGTTGCGAACGGGCGCAACCCGCAGTGTATGGCAACGCTATCGTGAGGCAAAGAAGGAAGAGAGACGCCTTTTCAGAAAAAAGAAACGTGAGGCCGAAAGGCGTGAGTGTGAGGAGCTTGAGATGCTGGCTGACAGAATGATGCCCGAAAATTCTATGAAAAGATCCGGCGGATGACGGAAGGTTTTAAGACCGGGGCAAGTTCCTGTAAGGACAATAATGGCGACCTGGTAACCGACGTACAGAGTGTACTTAAATTATGGAGGGAGCACTTCTCCTCACTGCTAAATTGCGAGGGAGACGTCGAACCCGATACCCCAATCCCTGACGATGGAAAAGTCGTCCCACCACCTGACTATGATGAAGTGAGGATAGCTATATCCCGGCTGAAAAACAACAAAGCGCCTGGAAAAGACGGACTACCCGCCGAGCTGTTCAAACACGGAGGCGAAGAGCTGGTAAAAAGCATGCATCAGCTCTTATGCAGAATATGGTCAGACGAGTGCATGCCTCCAGATTGGAATTTAAGTGTGCTCTGCCCAATCCACAAGAAAGGCGATCCCGCTAACCGCACCAACTACCGCGGAATCAGCCTTCTTAATATCGCGTATAAGGTTCTTTCTAGCGTATTGTGTGAAAGACTGAAGCCCATCGTAGACAAGCTGATTGGACCTTATCAGTGTGGCTTTAGACCTGGTAAGTCTACCATCGACCAGATTTTCACGATACGACAAATCCTGGAGAAGACCCATGATAAAAGAGTCGACACACACCATCTCTTTGTCGATTTCAAAGCCGCTTTTGACAGCGCAAAAAGGAGTTGCCTGTATGCCGCCATGTCTGAATTTGACTTTCCTGCAAAGCTTATACGGCTTTGCCAAATGACGTTGAGCAATACTAACAGCTCCGTCAGAGTCGGGAAGGACCTCTCTGAGCCATTTGAAACCAAACGAGGCTTCAGACAGGGCGACTCCCTTTCGTGCGATTTCTTCAACCTGATGCTGGAGAAGATAATTCGAGCAGCAGAGCTAAACCGCAATGGTACAATCTTTTACAAGAGCGTGCAATTGCTGGCGTATGCCGATGATATTGATATCATTGGCCTTAACAACCGCGCCGTAAGCGCTGCCTTCTCTGGACTGGATAAAGAAGCGAAAAAAGTGGGTCTTGCGGTCAACGAGGACAAGACGAAGTATTTGCTGTCATCAAAGAAAGAATCGGCGCACCTGCGCCTTGGCAGCCACGTCACTGTTGATAGTTACAAATTTGAAACTGTGAGGGACTTCGTCTATTTGGGAACCAGCATTAACACCGAAAATAATATCAGTCTAGAAATCCAACGGAGAATCACTCTTGCGAACAAGTGCTACTTTGGACTGAGTAGGCAATTGAGAAGTAAAGTCCTCTCTCGAAGAACAAAGATCGCGCTCTATAAGTCTCTCATCATACCTGTCCTGATGTATGGCTCAGATTCATGGACAATGTCAAGAGAAGATGAGATGGCCCTTGGAGTATTTGAGAGAAAAGTTCTCCGGAAGATTTATGGTCCTTCCCGTGATGCCGACGGCGAGTATCGAAGGAGATTTAACGATGAGCTGTACGAGCTTTACGCAGATCTGACCATAGTCCAGCGAATTAAAGCCCAAAGGCTCCGCTGGCTGGGTCACGTCATGCGAATGGACAAAGAAGCTCCAGCCCAGAAGGTTTTCCAATCGTCACCCGAATTCGGCAGCAGAGGAAGGGGGAGGCCTCGACTGAGATGGAAACAACAGGTGGAGGATGACTTGAACTCCCTTGGGGTTTCCAATTGGCGTCAGTTATCGCTAAAAAGGAATGACTGGCGTGCTTTGATATGCGACGGCCAAAATCGCTTAGGCGGTTAAGCGCCAATAAATGATGATGATGAGACACCTCAAAACTGAAGAATTTTTATAATTCTTACTGCACTTTCACATGTTTAAGCGAGTTTGTCCAACTTTGGCTGTTTTTGAAAGGCAGATCTTTACACATGTGTCGTGGAACACTATCTCCAAGTAGTATCAGGTATTTTTAGACTTCATCCAATGGAAAATACTTCAGCCAGGCACCTCAAGGCTGAGGAATTTTCATAGTTCTTACTACGTTTTCACATGTTCAATCGGGTTGGTCCAACTTTGGCTGCTCTTAAAGAGCGGATCTTTTCACATGTGTCATAGAAGACCACCCTTAAGTGGTATCAGTTACTTTTAGATTTCGCCTCATGTCAAACACTTCAGCCAGACACCTCAAAACTGAGGAATTTTTATAATTCTTACTGCACTTTCACATGTTTAACCGAGTTTGTCCAACTTTGGCTGTTTTTGAAAGGCAGATCTTTACACATGTGTCGTGGAACACTATCTCCAAGTAGCATCAGGTACTTTTAGACTTCATCCCATGGAAAAAACTGCAGCCAGACACCTCAAGGCTGAGGAATTTTCATAGTTCTTACTGCTTTTTCACATGTTTAATCGGGTTGGTCTAACTTCGGCTGCTTTTAAAGATCAGATCTTTTCACATGTGTCATAGAAGACCCCCGGTATCGGGTATTTTTATACTTCGCCCCATGTCAAAAACTACATGTGTCGTGGAACACTATCTCCAAGTAGTATCAGGTATTTTTAGACTTCATCCAATGGAAAATACTTCAGCCAGGCACCTCAAGGCTGAGGAATTTTCATAGTTCTTACTACGTTTTCACATGTTCAATCGGGTTGGTCCAACTTTGGCTGCTCTTAAAGAGCGGATCTTTTCACATGTGTCATAGAAGACCACCCTTAAGTGGTATCAGTTACTTTTAGATTTCGCCTCATGTCAAACACTTCAGCCAGACACCTCAAAACTGAGGAATTTTTATAATTCTTACTGCACTTTCACATGTTTAACCGAGTTTGTCCAACTTTGGCTGTTTTTGAAAGGCAGATCTTTACACATGTGTCGTGGAACACTATCTCCAAGTAGCATCAGGTACTTTTAGACTTCATCCCATGGAAAAAACTGCAGCCAGACACCTCAAAACTGAGGAATTTTCATAATTCTTACTGCGATTTCACAGGTTTAAGCGAGTTCCCTGCAGCGAAACCTCAAACTAGTCAGAAAAATACTAGTATACAACTATAATTTTCTGGCAGAACTCATACTAGTCAGGAAATATCCATTTCATACCAGTATTCAACTAGAATTTTCTGGCTGAACCCATACTAGTCAGGAAATATCCATTCCATACTAGTATACAACTAGATTTTTCTGGATGAAATTATACCAGTTGAAAAAAACAAAATTCATTCGTTTCGTTTTCTCTTATAATTCATAGATGCTTTTTCGTGATAGGGAAAATACAAATAGCCGCTGCTTTCTTAAGAATAAACATGAAAATAAAGTCAAATGATAAAATAAAGGGTAAGCCAGGAAAATTCTGGTTGAAATCATACTAGTCCAGGTTAAAAGAATTTTTGACTAGTATGGGACTAGTATATTTCAAACTGATCTTTTTTGGATTAGTTCATTTTTTGGAAATTATACTAGTCCAGGATGAACTAGTATGAAACTGGTATTTCCTGACTAGTAGATTACTGGTATATTCTGGTCGAAATCTGATAATTGACATCCCGGTGGGCCCGGTGCACCAACTAGTCTGTGTTCTGTCTTTGTTCCATATAAGCCCGCTGCACCAACTAGTTGTAAAGTAGTTTTCAAATTGTTGCTTTCGCTGCAGGGTAGCGACATAAGAGTGACACTGTCTGAAATGCAAGAAATGCCACATCTGAACACTTGGTATGGGCTGAACTGTTCTAATTTGCTTGATCATGTCCTATGGAGAGATCAATTGAGAAAAAAAACTCGAGCTTTGAGGTGTTTGGATGTAGTTTTTGTCATGGGAAGATCTCCAAAAATGCCTGACACCACTTAAGAGTTGCGTTCTACGACACATGTGTAAATATTCGACTTTTATAAATAGTCAAAGTTGGACAAACCTGCTTAAACAATCGAAAGCACAGTAAGAATTATGAAAACTACCCAGATTTAAGGTGTCTGGTTAAAGTATTTGTCATAAGGCGAAGTCTAAAAGTACGTGGTACCACGTAAGGGTGGTCCTCTATGACACTTTGAAAATATCTGCCCTTTAAAAGCAGCCAGAATTAGACGAACCATCTCAAACATGTGAAAACGCAGTAAGAATTATAAAAATTTCTCAGTTTTGAGGTGTCTGGCTGTAGTTTTTGACATGGGCGAAGTATAAAAATACCCGATACTTCTTTAAGGTGGTCTTCTATGACACATGTATGAAGATATGCCCTTTACGAACAGCAAAATTGGACCAACTCGCTTAAACCTGTGAAATCGCAGTAAGAATTATGAAAATTCCTTAGTTTTGAGGTGTCTGACTGTAGTTTTTGACATGGGGCGAAGTATAAAAATAGCCGATCCTTCTTTAAGGGGGTCTTCTATGACACATGTGAAAAGATCTGCTCTTTAAAAGCAGCCGAAGTTGGAGCAACTCGCAAATGCCTAATATTAGTTAATAGTATCTAATGTTATACGATACATTTGTAACGATCCGCCATTTAAAAGCAGCCAAAGTTGGGTAAACCCATTTGACCATGTGAAAGCACATTAAAAATGATGAATTTTGATGATTTTTTTCATAGAATGAAGTCCGGAAATGCCTGATACTGTTTAACGGTAGTGTTATACGACACATGTATAAAGATCCGCCGTTTAGACGTGGACAAAGTTGGAGAAACCTGCTGAAACAAGTGAAATCTCTGTAAAAATTAGTGAAAATCCCGAGCTTTGAGGTGTCTGGCTGAAGTTTTTGCCATGGGGCGAAATCTAGAAATGACTGAAACTACTTAAGGGTAGTGTCCTAGGAAACATCTGAAAAGATCCGTCGTTTAGAAGTTGTAAAAGTGGGACATACAAGAGAAAGCAAATTAATAGGAAAATAAAAGTTCCCGAACTTTGGGGTGTCTGGCTGAAGTTTTTGCCATGGGATGATGTCTGGAAATGCTTGATTCTACTTAAGGATAGCATTCTATGACACATGTGTGAAGATCTGCTATTTAAAAGTAGTCAAAGCTTGTCAAATCCACTTAAACATGTGAAAGCGCAGTAAAAATTAGTGAAATTTCCCGAGTTTTGAGGTGTCTGGCTGAAGTTTTTGCCATGGGACGAGGTCTAAAAATTACTGAAACTACTTAAGGGTAGTGTCCTACGACACATGTGAAAAGGTCTATCATTTAACATTAGTAAAAGTGGGACAAACAAGAGAAAGCAAATTAATAGGAAAATAAAAGTTCTCGAACTTTGAGGTGTCTGGCTGAAGTTTTTTCCATGGGATGACGTCTAGAAATGCTTGATTCTACTTAAGGGCAGCATTTTACGACACATGTGTAAAGATCTGTTATTTAAAAGAGGCCAAAGTTGGTCAAATCCGCCTAAACATGTGAAAGCGCAGTAAAAATTAGTGAAATTTCCCGAGTTTTGAGGTGTCTGGCTGAAGTTTTTGCCATGGGTCGAAGTCTAAAAATTCCTGATACTACTTGAGGGTAGTGCTCTACAAAAAATGGGAAAATATTGGGTAATTAAAAGCAGCCAAAGTGGCCCAAATGCGTGAAATTGGTAAAACAGAAAAAATTTCTATAGGAAAATCCGCGAACTGGGGGTGTCTGGCTGGAGCCTTGTCACTGGTACGGGTCTAACAACACTTGATACTGACGCGGGATGGTAATCTACGACAAATATGTGAAAATCATCCATTATAAAATAAGTGAAGTTAGGGTCATTTTTTGGCGACTTTGACCCCCGATTCCTAGGCCCTTGTCATAGGTACAGCTTTAAAATTTTCACATTCTTTCTAGATTCGGGGAGGACTATCGATCGGTATTGGTTTCATCCAATATAAAATAAGTGACGCTTTTAAGCTCTGGGATCTCGCTCTATTACTTTCCTCTTCTCTTATATTCATTTTCTTCCTTACCTTTTTCCCTTCCTCCACGTTTCTTTCCTTTTCTTGCCACATCTTCCGTTACCCTCCTCTTCTTTCTTTTCCATCCTCTATTCTTTGACATTCAATAACAAAATTTATACTAGTTTTATTATTGTTTTTTTTTTTGTTTTTTAGTTCATTTTTTTAATTTTTTTTTTTTAATTTTATTTGTTTTATTATACCTTTCATGAAGGTGAAATGGTATTATAACTTTGGTCCGATGTTTGTAAGTATGAGAAGAAGAAGAGATGGACCCATCAATAAGTATACCAAAGTGATCAGGATGACGAGATGAGTTGATTTAGCCATGCCCGTCTGTCTGTTTGAACTAGTCCCTCAGCCACCATTTCTAATATAGAAATCATTTGTCGGAACCAGCAAGACCGGACCGATATTACATATAGCTCCCATACCTTCCAATATTGATGTTGAAAATCATTGAGATGGGATAAATATTTCACATAGCCCCCATACCATCGATAGTTCCGATAAACGGTTTTGGGCTATAACTCATGTAAGTAAACAGGTAGGAACGTGAAATTTTGTAAGTATTGATATTTTTATATGTGCATTACTATTGCTCTTTTAGAGTGTGGAATATCGATGTTAAAAATCAATGAGATTGGAACAATATAACACATCGCCCCCATATAATCGATAGTTCCGATAATTTCGGTATGAGCTAAAGTTAAATTCACACAGGCTGTTCTGGGGATCGAACAGTGAAAAACGTGACGCTTATTCATGAACGGTGTATAGCCTTCGTCGCAGCCGAAGACAACTTTCCTTACTCGTTTTTTTACATCCTTATTCAAATTTTTTTTCCTTTTATAAGCTTTTATTTAGTTTCACCTGACGGCTGTCTGTAATCAAATCTTGCAAGCTAAATTTGATACACTTCCCGGTGTCCGATTGATCTGAAATTCTGCACCCATGTATAACCCCGATGACAATGCAATATTATAAAAAAAAATTCGATAGGTGGCGCGTGGGTCGCTATATTTTCAAAATTCGCATTTATGGTACGATTTTATTATTAATAAAATTAGGAATGTGATATATACTGAAAGATTTAATAATTTAGGTGTAAAGTTTTAATGTTAGAAATATATAATTATGTACAATATGGAATTATTTTGTGGTAGACGAAGAAGCCAAATTATCTTTAAAGGTTACAGTGTACTTATAAAGTGTTATATTCCTTTACAGTCAATTTATTTTTTACTTTTTAGTTAATTTTATAAACCAATAATAAAAGCTTATTTTTAAAAAAGTTTTTTTTTCTTTAATTTTATTTCTATTTAAATACATCTTTTTATTTATTTAAGGCTTTTTTTATTAATTATTTTTTTCAAATTAATTACGTTATTTACTTTATTTTATTTTAGTTAACTTTATTTTAATACATTTTTTTTAATTCATTTTAGTTTAATATACATATTTTGTTTTATTTAATTTTAAATTTTTAATATTTTTGTATTTAATTTAGATGTATATTGAAACGATTTTTCGTCATCCCTTGTCAATTTCAGTTTTGTAACAAACCGGTTTCGGCGATCCGCCATCTTAAGTGTTTGATTAGGGTAGAACGATGAAATTTTGCACAAAGCATACTAGTATCGGAGGACCTACTCAAACTTAGAAGGGAGGAACCCTCGCTACTTATGAGGCTTATAACGGGGCACATAGGTCTAGGCAGGCATGGCACCGCCCACTTTTAAGGGAGGCATTTTTGAAAATTCGACTGGTCGTAACTTTTAAACTAATTACAGTAGAACGATGAAATTGGTACAACGTATACTAGCATAATAGGGAGTATACCTGATTTAATTGGACGAAAACGCTTTCCAACCACACCCACTTCCGAAATGGAATATTTCGAAAATCATATGAAAACTACCGCTGCACAGAGCAAAAAGTCACATAAAATGCCCTCTAAATCAGAAGGATTTCTCTATGATATTTTTCCAATAAGATGCCCGTCTTATTATGACTGGGTGTCTCTCTTTAATAAAACTGAGTAGATAATCACATAATATTAAGAAGATGTCTAGTCAGTCTAGTCTAATCTACACTACCATGCCATCGTATACTTAACTTGCCAACGTCTAATTACACCTTTGTTCTTTTTGCCTCACCACATGTCCACTTGCCTTATTGCCTTCACCGCGAATCGAACTAAGAATTATTAACTGCTGAACGGATGATGCTATCGTGTGCTTGTGCTTGGTAGCGTCGAATTACACATTCGAAGAAGGCATACCTGAATTTGAATTAATAAGGGATCTTCTAAAAATATATAGTTTTCCTTTTCAATAAATTCAATATGAATCTAGAGAAAATAAGAGGATGTTGTCATTAATTTACTTTAAACAGGTTTTCTCATAAAAACAAGCAGATTTCTTTTAACTTTTGACAAAAGTACATAAAAAATTCATAAATAAGAAGCTAACTCCTTGTTTTTAGCCGATTTCCTTTTCAATAAATTTGAGAAGAAATTCAAGGTAAAATTTAGAAGATTTCCTAGCACAAATTTCTTCAAATTTGTCCCCACTCGCTCTCCTCGGCCAAAAAGCTTTTTTAGACGTCGATCTCTTTGATTATAGGTGAACTTTTTGGCTCTGTGTGGGTATTTAAGGTTCGGTTTACCCGAACTTAGACTTCCTTACTTGTTTTTATTGTTTTTTTTTTATTTAATCTCACACTAACCACCAAGTTAACCAGCATTCTTGGGAGTTTTGGAAATACCCATATGTACTTATGTCTATAGCTAATAGTTGTATATACAATTTATTTGAAATTCATAAAACTTTGTTTTGATTTTTTCCTCACGACTGATAAGGTAAGAAAAACTGTGTGAGGGTTCCACCACATGGCCGGGCTTTTATCACCTTAAGTTGATTAAAAATGCAATTACATGTACAAACACATACACGTAGATACGTAACATTGATAGTAAATTATCTATTCAACATTAAAACATACAGACAGCTTGTTTACCTAAACTGTAATGAGTTCATGCACATTTTACATCTCAGCATGCTCGTACATAAATGATTATTTTCAAAGCAGAGATAAGGCAATGAAAAGTTCTTAAGAGTTAGGTTAGGTTAGGTTCAAGTGGCTACCGTAGAGGCACACCTAGGCCAGTATTAAAAGGCCCGTTGTGATACCACCAACACTAGGAAAGTCAGTTCCGGGACCCTGCCATATGGAAAATCCCGGTATTAACGGAATTCTCCACATAGCAGAATCCCGGGACTGACTTTCCTATACCGACACCGTTACTCCTCCTCGAACCATTTAGATGACTTGATGAAGGCCATCAGGTCCTTTATGTCCAGCTCCGTGACCTGGCGTAGGCTGACCAGGAAGGGAACTCCCAAAAAGCGCATTCTCGCGCCACTTAAAGCCAGGCAGTTGGAGATGAGGTGGTCCACCGTTTCCTCCTCCTCATCATCCTTACAACTCCTACAGCATCGTCGGTAGGGCACACCAAGTCTTTCTGCGTGCCTACCAATGAGGCAGTGCCCAGTTAATACGCCTATTAATATGGAGATTTCTCTTCTCCTTAGGGCATAAATTTGTCTTGATCTTTTATGATCCCATTTCGGCCAGGTTTCTTTGGATATCCGGCATCCTGGAGATTGCAGCCATCTTTCGTTGGCTTGGCGGAGTGTGTACTCCTTCAGCATAAGCTTGCATGTGGCAAACGGCATACCTAAGCGCTCTTTATCCCGAAGAACCTGCTTGGTCGTGCCCTGCCTCGCAAGTTCGTCTGCCCTACAATTTCCCTCAATGTCCCTATGCCCCGGGACCCATGTGAGGTTCACGCGATTCTGTTGGGCCATCTCTTGTAGAGATCGACGACAGCTGAGCGTCAGTTCAGAGTTGAACGAATAAGAGCCAAGGGATTTGATGGCCGCCTGGCTGTCGCTGAATATAAAAATGTCGTATCCGATAGTGTGTTGGCCTATCCAAGCCGCGGCGTCCATGATTGCTGAAACTTCAGCCTGGAAGACACTGCAGTGATCAGGTAGTCTGAAGGAGAGCTCAAGGTTCAGATCCTTTGAATAAACCCCTCCTCCAACTCTGCCGTCTAACTTCGAGCCATCAGTATAAATGGAAGTGCCGCCATGAGTGGCGGGACTCCGATCCGTGCTCTCCCATTCTTCCCTGCTGGGAATGTTGATTTTAAAACAGCTATCTCCGACTGTTGTGGTCGCACAACGATCCGTGCTCAGCGGAAGAAAGCTATAGGATCCCAAAATACAGGCGTGTCCAGTAGTGCTTGCGCCCCAGCCGGACGTTTCCCTTAGACGCAGAGCCGATGCTGCTGCTACCCGGTGCCCTTCCAGATCGAATGGCAAAATGCCAAGAATGGCCTGGAGTGCTTCATTGGGCGTTGTTCTTAACGCACCGCTTATACAGATCATGCAAGATCTGTGTACTTTACCTAGCAGATTAAGGTTTGTTGCCTTGCTCAGCGCAGGCCACCATACCACAACTCCATAGAGCATGATTGGTCGAATGATTGCGGTGTAGATCCATTTGCATATTTTGGGGCTGAGCCCCCATTTCTTTCCAATGGCTCTTTTGCATGTGTAGAGTGCAATACACGCTTTCTTCTGGCGCTGAAGAACATTCTCCTTCCAGGTTAGTTTCCTATCCAGAACTGTGCCTAAGAACTTGGCTTTGTCAGCCAGGTTCAGGTGCACGTCATTCAGTTTTGGTAGTGTTAGCGGTGGTATCTTATAGCGGTTGGTGAAAAGAACCAGTTCTACTTTTCCCGGGTTGATGCTCAGTCCGCAGCGCGAGCACCATGAGGAAACCTCTCGCAGTGCTACTTGCATCAAGTCGCACAGGGTTTGTGGGAATTTGCCCATATATACTATAGCTAAGTCATCTGCATATGCCACTACCTTCCCGCCCCCCCAGCTTGTGTCTTGCAGCATCGAGTTGACAGTGAGGTTCCATAGAAGCGGGGAGAGAACACCACCCTGAGGCGTTCCCCTTGTGACATAGCGTGATAAGTCAACCGAGCCCAGTGATGAAACTATTCGTCTACCCCTTAGCAGTTGATCAATAAGTCCAATAAGAGACCTGCTTATACCCAGACTTGTTAAAGCGGTGTTTATAGCATCAGGGCTTATGTTGTTGAAGGCTCCTTCAATATCTAAAAAGGCCGCAAGACAGTACTCCTTCTCATACAGCGATTTTTCAATAACAGAAACTAGGCTGTGAAGCGCAGTTTCTGTAGATTTCCCTTTGGTGTATGCATGCTGATAGCTACAGATCAGGTTGCTATCAATAGTAGAGGAGAGGTAGTCATTTATTATCCTCTCGAAGGTTTTGAGCACAAAGGATGAGAGACTGATCGGCCTGTAGTCCTTCGGCTCGTAATGAGACGCCTTCCCCGCCTTAGGAATAAACACTACCGTGGCACTTCTCCAGGAGCACGGAATGTAGCTAAGAGCCAGGCAGGCTGTATAGAGAAATACCAGCCATTTGGCTGATGTCTCCAGCGTGTTTATGAGTTGTGCGGGAATAATCCCGTCTGGCCCGGCAGCCTTGAACGGTTCGAAGCTTTTAACCGCCCACCTAACCTTTTCCTCCGTGATGGGTATGTATACAGCCAGGTTTTGTTGTAGGTGCTACGGGTTCCTCATGCAAGTTCCCTGGGAAGTGCGTATTCAAGAGCAGCTCTAGGGTTTCCCTCTCCGTGCTGGTCCAGGATCCGTCAGGTTTGCGCAAATAGCTTGTGGCTGTTTGAGTTTTTGAGAGCACTCGTGTAAGTCTCGCTGTATCGTCGACATTTTCGACCCCAGTGCAGAAATTTCTCCATGATACTCTCTTCGCCTGTCTCAGAGCTTTTGTAGGCCCTGAGTTTAACTTTATATTCGAGCCATTGAGTCTCCGTGCCAAGGCTCTTGGCCTTATTAAATTGTGTCCTACATGATTTTCGGAGCGAGTCCAGGTCGTAGGACCACCAATGCGGCCTATGTTTACCGCGTGGTTTTGGCACTGGGCAAGCCTGCTCTAAGGCATTCGAGAGCGCCGTTGTAAAGGTCTTTACCAGATCCTCCAACTCCCCTACTGATGAGTGGACTTGTGGGGGCAGTGCTGGTAAGTCCCTAGATAGTATTTCATTGTGTAGCTGCCAGTTAGTGTTACGTGGGTTGCGTTTCATAACCGGCTGCTCAACAGAAAAGTCTAGAACTATTTCTACGTACCGGTGGTCGGAGAATGAGTGCTCATCGAGAACGCGCCATTTTCTGACCCACTCATAAGCGCCTTCGCTGCAAATAGTGAGATCTATTACCTCCCTACGGGTTTTAGTAATAAACGTAGGTTCGTTACCCACGTTGCAAACTACCAGGTTAGTTGTTAACAAATAGTCAAACAACGACTCTCCTCTAGCATTGATATCGGAGCTTCCCCACTGGACGTGATGAGCATTGGCGTCAGTTCCGATAATAAGATGACCCATGGAAAAATTTGCCACCAGGTCTTTTACCTCCCTCTGTGGCGGAGGTTCTTCGGCGTCGTAGGGCATATAGACCGACGCCATCGTCAGACTGGTACTGTCGACTGTTAAACTGGCAGCTGTAACGTCACCATTGGTATAGTTGGGCAAGAGAAATGCATTCAGCTCAGACTTAACTAAAATACAGGCTCTAACCCTGCCCCCCTCGCTGGCTCGAATAAGCTTATAACCCTTAGTCCCCAAACCGCAAATCCTTGAACTGTTGACCCAGGGTTCTTGGATGAGGACCACATCTACGTCGCCTTTAGAGAGACGACTGATTAAAGCAGCCGAGGCTGCTTTAGATTTGTGCAGGTTTATCTGAATCACCACCAACATGAGAGTGCTCAGACTTCCCTGCCACCGCCGTATCGTCGAGTTCCACCTCGTCTGGAGGCTTATCTTTCAACGACGATTTCTTCAGACCACGGTTTAGCGTGGCAGAGATCCTACTAACTGTGGCAGTGTCAACTGTGGTGCGCTCAGGACTAGCTGCTATCACTGTGACGTTGAGGTCCTCCCCGTCCAGCAGGCTGTCTCCCATCTCCGAGCTGTTCACTGCTCCTTCGCCATTTGACGTGGCAGATACCATACTTTCCGAGTCGGACATCTCCGACTCCCCTTCCGCCACTGCGATGTCCGAGTCCTCCGGTGCAGCCGAAATAGCAGCGCGCTGTGCATCGCCGCGGTATACGTGGATCACGATCTGACCCATGCCGTAGTGCACTCGTCCATTGCACCGTTTAAGGGGCTCGAGTGCCTCCTTATTCAAGGTGAAGACCACTTGCCTATCAGGCCCTACCGCGTCCTCGACCAGATTTACACCCCAGTCCTGCGTCGGGAGAGACGGGTTCATGATCCTCAGCATCCTGAGAATTCTCTCAGGTTCAGCAGGGATAGCAGGAATCCACGCTCTTGCCCTTGGCCGAGCCGGGATGTCCTTCCAGTCGACAACCTCGATTCTTGCCCCTTGGTAGATCTCACCTAGTCTTGCAGCTGCTGCCTTGTACAGTGCAACAGTTTTTGCATCCTCGCAAGCGAATACCTTGATTCGGCCCTGGTGCCATCCCGCATCAGAACCCATCGGAGTGGCACCCGGAGACTCATCCATAATGTCGAGAAGGGCATTACCGATAGCGTTCCGGACGAACCGCCACTGGTCCCTAGGGATGGCCCAGTTTTCATTACCTCGGTCAATGACGCCTATGAGGATCCTATCCTTAGTCACTTCAGCAAAGCTGAGTTTACCCATTACGGGGGCGTGTTGCTGCCGCTTCGGGTGAGGTTTTAAATCCGCGCGTAATCGCTTTGGAAGTTCAGTAAGATAGCTTCAGCCATCTCCACCGTCTTCCTAGCATTCGGCGATAGCGTCTATTGTGAAATACCCTCGTATTTCTTCAGTATCCTCGCGGCCGCTCTTTTGTCCAAGTACTCAGAGCGACTGGGAGATGTCTTTTGGGGTAAATTTCGACCCGTAGTTGCCATCGCGGTCGTTCCCTTATTTGGATCTCTGGGGCCAGGTCGTAAGACCACTGCCACAGACGTTAAAGACTTGGTTTCGGTACCGGCACTTACTAGGGCTCTAGCATCAGCCGTTGTTGGCTTCACCGTGTTTGTACCGGTACTTACTTTGGGGATTGCCCCCTTATTATCCAGAGCTGATCGACTCGTAGTTGCCATCGCTGTCGATCTCTCGGCTGATGAAGAAATGGAGTTTGTCCTCCGACGTTGCGTTCTCGCTTGCTCCAGCATTTTCCTCCTCTGCTGGGCAGTATACATGGTTGTATCATTATTTTTAAGGTTTTTATTACTTTTTTTCATCTTGTTCGTACGACCCCTTGCCGGGCAAGGCCAGTTTAGGGTCAAAGGAAGAGTATGGGGAATGTGTCGTCCGCCGCGGCAGAGCCCCATGCCGCGGTAAGGCCATAGTTACTCTCCGAGGCGGCCCGGTATCAGAGAGGCTCCGTTCGATTACAGCCACGATTTGCCTCCCGGCTGCAAACGTCCAATGGGCACGTGGTCGCATAACACCCTGGATTGGGAGGGGGAAGATCTTAGTCGTCGCGCCAGAGAGGCTTGGCTTCTCTCGTGATGTAGTACCGGCGGCACTATGATCACAAGGGGAGCGCAGCCCTGTGGCTATCGACTTAAGCCCTCGTACCGCGTCAAGGTGTCAACCCTTCACGAGGGTCTTGTAATTTAATTAATAAATAGTTCGTAACGTTATAATCAGAACGCTGATAGGAGTTTTTTCTTAAAATATTTGTTTTAAAAAAATCAATGTATTTTAACGACCGATTGTTTACTCTCCCCGGCGTATACGTAACCTAATACCCAAGTTTGTATGACAGCTGTTCTCTTGGGAACAATAGGTTTTTTTTTTAATTTTATGCTGTTCCTGTACCATTTTTCAGGTCCCTGCTGCCATGAACCCATTTACAGATATTTACCCTTAAAAATTAAGTATGAGTGGAAGCTGCCTTCCAATAATGTCCTTTTTTCCATGAGTATTTCCTTGATATCTCTGCAGCAATTTTCAGGCCTCTACCTTGAAACATTTTAGAGATATTTAGCTTAAAAAATTAAGTTTCTATGTAAGGCGCCACTTCCACTTTTCCGATAAATCACACTTTTCTTGAAGTAGGGATTTCAACTGCTGATTTGTTACTATCCACGGCGTATACGTAATATTATATCCATGTTTGTATGTCAGCTGTCAAATTTTATTCCCTTTTCGTTCTGCCTCGAATAGATTTATTTACTGAGTGGTTTTCTATCGTATTGATATCTCCATAACAATTCTTAGCTGCCTGCGTTGAACTCTTTTAGAGATATTCAGCCTTACAAATTAATTATATATTGGCCCCCCTTTTGTCATAATGCCAGTTTTTTCCGTTAGTATTTTATTGATAATGACGTTGAGCAATACCAACAGCTCCGTCAGAATCGGGAAGGACCTCTCTGAGCCATTTGAAACCAAACGAGGCTTCAGACAGGGCGACTCCCTTTCGTGCGATTTCTTCAATCTGATGCTGGAGAAGATAATTCGAGCAGCAGAGCTAAACCGCAATGGAACAATCTTTTACAAGAGCGTGCAATTGCTGGCGTATGCCGATGATATTGATATCATTGGCCTTAACAACCGCGCCGTAAGCGCTGCCTTCTCTGGACTGGATAAGGAAGCGAAAAAAGTGGGTCTTGCCGTGAACGAGGACAAGACGAAGTATTTGCTGTCATCAAAGAAAGAATCGGCGCACCTGCGCCTTGGCAGCCATGTCACTGTTGATAGTTACAAATTTGAAACTGTGAGGGACTTCGTCTATTTGGGAACCAGTATCAACACCGAAAATAATATCAGTCTAGAAATCCAGCGGAGAATCACTCTTGCCAACAAGTGCTACTTTGGACTGAGTAGGCAATTGAGTAGTAAAGTCCTCTCTCGAAGAACAAAGATCACCCTCTATAAGTCTCTCACCATACCTGTCCTCATGTATGGCTCAGATTCATGGACAATGTCAAGAGAAGATTATCTAACCATAGTCCAGCGAATTAAAGCCCAAAGACTCCGCTGGCTGGGCCATGTTATGCGAATGGACAAAGAAGCTCCAGCACAGAAGGTTTTCCTATCGTCGCCTGAATTCGGCAGCAGAGGAAGGGGGAGGCCTCGACTGAGATGGAAACAACAGGTGGAGGATGACTTGAACTCCCTTGGGGTTTCCAATTGGCGTCAGTTATCGCTAAAAAGGAATGACTGGCGTGCTTTGATATGCAACGGCCAAAATCGCTTAGGCGGTTAAGCGCCAATAAATGATGATGATGATTTTATTGATATTGTGTATCTTAGTACCAATTTTCAGTTCCCTAACTTAACCCCCTTTTAGATATTCAGCAACAAAAATTAACTTTGTAAGAGAAGTACTACGCGAGATTTTTTTTTTTTGTTTTTGTCCCAACTCTTTTCGTCGTAACTTTATAAAAAACATCCGATAACAAAAATGCATTTAATTTCAAAATTTAATGCATTAATTCCAAATACTTAATACTTAATTTCAAATACTTTGTAGAAAATTGATTGTGTAATTTAAATTGATAAAGAAATGTTTGGACTCACTTACGACTAGCGCACACCTATTATGGCATTGTGCAATGTGATCATCAGCTTAAAAATGCAAGTGAGTTATACATTTTTAATGAGCCAAAAGCAAATAGGCTTTGCTTTGGGGGCTGCTTCTGGCTATGTTAGGCAAACAAGCAACAACCATAGGTGTTGGAAGCGTTCGTTCGTTAGCTTTGTTGTAATTAATATGCAATAAATGTGGGAATATATATTGGACGAAGTGGGCGTGTTGTTGACACAGAATTAATTTGCAATTGAATTAGAAATTTATAACTACATCACATACTCACGTATGCAAATACATAACCTGCAAAAAATGTGATTAAACTATGATTACTCACGGATGAGTCGCAAAGGTTTATGCGATCAATGCCAATTTACATATATCGCTTTATATGGGTTTAGGCTATCCTAACCATATCCCTATCTCTATCAAAGGCATTCTTCTTTTTCCGACCCCTTTTTGGATATTCTACGAATAGTGTAAAAGATAGGCAGTGCGAACCCTCCTACCCTTTTCCAATATTCTACAATGAATAGTTCCAGAGATATGCAGTACTAAAAGTCTCATTTGCATTGGAGGTGAAGCGACCACTCTATCCATTGATCCGCATTGCGAATCTAAACCATCCCCAAACCTACCTGAGTGCACACAAACAATTTCTTCTTTTGGGAGGAGTTTAGTCACAAAATAGTAATATAAAGATAACACGGTACAACAAAATTGAAGTTTTTGAAAATCCCACCGGATTTTTCAACGGTTTCTGAAGTTTTTGGGTGTGCTGAATCCGAATCTGTAGTCAGATTTGTCGGGTCTCCCTAGGTTTTCTCTGCAGAGGGTGGTTTGTAAAGAGATCGGTAGTTGTAAAAACTAAATTATTATTTTTTACATACTTTAACAATTTTTCTGTGTCGAGGAACCATAATTTAACTTTGGCTTTTATATTTGGCGACATACAGACGTTTAATAGTTGCCAAAAATAAGGATATAGTAAGGTAAGGAAAAAAAAAAATTCTTATTTACCACTACCGATCTCTGAACAAACTACCTTCAGGGTAAAACGAAGAAACTGACTTCAAAGCATTAGAAACCTATGAGAAACCCTCTGGGATTTTTTGGCTGTTGTACAGTATAATCTAGCGCTAAATTCCACAATCGGACCTACAAAAAATTGCATCGCTTCGATTTGAATGAAATTTGGTGAAAATGATCTGCTATGGAAAAAAATATCACTAAAGGTCGCGTATAAATATTGGATGGTTACCGAGATATACGGTTTTGAACCCGTACTTTTTTGTGTAAGTCTTTTTCCTTATATTAGAAGTCCTGTTATTGACATGCTAAGAAGGAACATGCAAACCGTTTTCTGTTGTTTTCGAATATGAATTTTAAAAAATAATTTATTGAAAAGTGTTAGTAAAAATTTTATAAAAACAAAATTTTTATAAATTTTTTCAAATTTGGACATTTAAAAAATAATTTTTTTTTTTTCAATTTTATTTTAAAGCTCTATCTATTTCCTTTAAAGATATACCATTTTTGTGATGGGCTTCGTAAGTTTCTTTAATGAATTGCTATCTTAAACAAAAAAACAGCCCATAAAATGCAATTAATTTTTATTTTTCATCATGAAATGATGTGAATTTTAGCTGTAAATTTTTAACAAAGAAATCGGACACCATATCAAACCGGAAATTTAAAAAAGAAAAAAAATCGTAAATTAATTGCTTTTTTTGTTTAAGATAGCAATTCATTAAAGAAATTTACGAAGTCCATTCCAAAAAAGATATCATTTTAAAAGAAAAAGATCAAGCTTTAAATTAAAATAAAAAAAAAATTTTTTAAAGTCCAAATTTGAAAAAAAATTGATAAACATTTTTTTTATAGCATTTTTACTAAACATTTTTTTAAATTTATATTCGAAAAGAACGGAAAAAATATTTTAGAAAACGTCAATTACAGGACTTCTAATATAAAAAAAATATACTTACACAAAAAAAGTGCGAATTCAAACCCGTATATCCCGGTAACCATGCAATATTAATACGCGACCATTAGCAATATTTTTTTTTACATTGCACATCACTTCAAAATTTCATTCAAATCTAAGTTCTAAGCAATGAAATTTTTAGGTGGTCCGCTTGACGATTGAGCCCCATCTTTAAAATTTGCATCATCATTTAAAGTTCTGTTTGTAGCCCAGTCAGCGGCACCTCTCTATGGAAATGAATTGGAAAACTTTTTTCAAGGTATCGCACATACTTAGTAGGCATTGTATGCTTAGTTTTGCAACAATGTGAGCTGGGATGAATGAATTCGTTTTTTTTGCTACTTGTAAGACCAGTTTAAAATGTTGTTGTATGGTGTAGAAAAACTTTCCGTTCGATAGTGAAAATGTGCATAAATTAGCATAACAATTGAATATTATAATAATCTGCTTGTTACGAATATAACTGCATAATAAATTGATGAATTCGGGTGGAGAAATTTAATGTTCAATTGAATAAGGCGAGAATTTCCCTCGATAAATCCAGTTGATAGTAAAGGAAGGACCATACATTATACGGAGAACTTTTCTCTCAAAATGGTTCAAGACCCATAGGCACATTTTTTTGGATCCTTTTTGTAATCATATTGGGGATTTCTCTTTTATGAAGCGTTTAGAGTCTTTCTTGACTCATTTTAGGCACATTCCCAAGTACCCCCCCCCCCCCCCCCAGCTCAAAATTCCCGTCGGGATTTCGTAGTATAGAATCTTCATAACAAAACTTAAGACATATGTACTAAGTATGTAAACCTTTTGTTTAGGAGACTACTCATCACTCTCTGATCATTGCATTTGTTTTTTTTTCTGTGTTTCGCGAAAAAATATGTCTACTTTGATTTTAATTAATTGGCAAATAAATATTATGAAGTGGAAACAATAACAATAATTTAAACATCATACAAATTTAAACAAACAAAAACACTTTCGTGCTTTAAAAGTAATGCTATGGATACACACACGGAGATTATCTCTAATAAATCTTCTTTAATCAGATCCAAATTTTACCCTGATACACACAAAATTGAAGATTAACAGCATTGAGAATTACTACTTTGGTTGTTATTGCGCCATATTCTTACCTACCTCAGCGACATCTAGTTGTCGAAAGTCGGATCTTAGAAACCAACGCGACGCCTATCTGTCAGCTACCCTTAATTTCCTAGTGTTTCTTGGTGTTGTTGCCTATTTATGTACAGAGTGTTGCCAGTGCAAATTTTTTAAAACTGCTCAAATCTTCTTAATTTTTGGGAGTTTATAATGAAGATTATGCTCAAGTTAACTCCCAAAAGCGCAGTTAATTCGGAATTTGCGCTAATGTATCAGCCGTATAAGACCTCAATTACTGATTACAAAATGAGCAGTAATCATAGGCACACAATTGTAAATACACAAATCAAATGATCAGCATACTTGTTTATTGCTCCTATATTGAGCAAATTACTTAATTACTTTGTATGTTTGTACGATTAGTGTGTCAACAATAATAGCAATGGACAAAGTTCTAATGAAAAAAAAAAACACTGGGTATAATTAAAAAAAAAAGATAAATAGCGAAAAGTCAATAAAAAGTATGATATGGAAACTATTCTTAGACTTGAGATTTTTTTTATATACATAGATGGCTGAAACCTGACATCAGTTTCTGGGAAAGGAGCTAAAACTATCTCACCCATATGTTATACCTTTAAAATATCATGTCACTTTTGTGAAAGCCCCGTGGTGTTAAGAATCTTCTTGAATTAAAAAAGGGGAAGAAACTTTTCGAATACGCATTTAGTTTCGGACATTTTTTTTCTTAAGCTGATAAGAATCTGAATTTAGAGCAGTTTTGGTGGCGAGCTGGCCAGAAAAAAGAGACGAAAACATAATTTTGATAATAGTGTTCGGAAAAGCTTGGTTTCGAGTGTGAGAGACCTTTTTTTCTTTTTTCGGAGGTATTATTCTTCCACAATCTGGATTGGATTGTTTTTTGGAGAACCTTATTTAACTGGAATTATTGAAACCAGACCTCCAACACAAGCGCTAACAGTCATTTCAGTTTCTTACTGAAACAAACCCTGCGGGTTAGGGGTTTAGAACATGCCCGAGGTAGGCATACCGGTCGTAAGAGGCGACTAATATGCACATAGGTAATTGACGTGCTACTCGATGGTTGATCTACGGATATGATGCCTCTCACCACTCATTACCCATCTTCTCCTTCCTTATGGATGGAGGGATGCCATGACCTAGAAGGTTCCACTGGCCAAATCGCTACCACGACAGTCGGGCAGTACCGCAAGGGAGTACCGCAGCGTACCGGGGTCATATCCGGCCAAGGACTGTCAACTTCGGCATCACTCCCCAAAACCTTCGGGGAGTGTTTTGTTGTTAACAACAACAACAACAACACATCAAGAAGTAAAGATGTTCTACCAATATAGGTATGATTGACTCAGACGACCTGGTTTGAAATATTATAATATGCCGACTCAAATAAACTCACCAAAGTTTAATCAACCATTTAACAAGTAAGCACGAAGCTATATCAAATGTCGAATCAATATCGCAACTTATGATATCTTTGGCGCTCACTTTTAATGTTAATGTCTCATGGCATGCTAGCTATATTAAAGTCAAAGTGTTAATTGCTTTGACATGACAGTTTGATTATATTTGCGAGAATCAAAAATGTCAATAGGAGTAAAACCAATATATGGAGATAGAAATTACGCCAATTAAATTGCGAATATATGTTTGAAGTTTAATTCAATTTCACTGGCTAGTCAAAGTAGATTATCGCTATTAATAACGAAAGTTTCCATAAGGTGCTATAAAACCTCAGTTTTCCTCTCAAAAGTGAGCTTTTTAAAGCCCTCTGTGAAAAAAAAAAACGTGAGCTACTTTGTTCAGACAAGTTTTAATATAATCTGTTTATATAGAATGTAAAATACCCCATTTCATTTCAATTTCAATTAACACAACCATATCTCTACAGACATACATATGTAGGTATGCTTCATATACCTAAATCTGTAGCCCTGATCTCTACGAAATATTTCCGGTATTTCACAAAATCAAACAAACTCGCATATTTACAAGACATCTGTTCCTTATTCTCAAAAACGTAAACAAATATATATGAGGAAATAAAATTCCACGTAGTAGGTACCTCTACTTGCGCGAAATTGTTTTGTTTGTGAAACTTTTTTTATGATTTTTCTGATATCTCGCTGCTGATTGAGAAGCCTGTTTAAATGGCAAACAAACATGTATGTACTACATCATATAGATGCACTTACTAGGGGAGTACATAGTTTGGTATATCCCAGCAGAAAATATTTAGAAAACTTGGATTGAAAACAGGCCCTTAGCCATTCTGAAAATTATGTGCGAAATTTATAAATGAACTGCTCCTGGACCGATATGGGTGTTTTTTTTGTCTACTTAGGTATACTCGAGGATGGTTTTGATTTACAATGCGGACCATTGGATGAAGTGGATGTAGCACCTCACACACAAGTGGGATTTTTTGTATTGCATATCTCTGGAAGTATACATCGTAGAATAGGTAATGACTTACATGAGATTAATCTCTAAGCCCTGCAGAAAAAATGAAATTTGGGATCAGGGGGCACCTCCCATACAAAGAGATTTTTCGTGCTGCATATGGGTCAACCAGATTAATTTCTAACACCTAAACGGAGGTAGGGAGAAGGGGTATGAAATGGATGGAGATAAGGATAGGGATAGGGTTAGGGATAGGGATTTTTTCCTTTCGTCCCTCCACGGTATTCACGTTTTGGGGTATATAAAATATTTCAGTGTTGTATGTAATGAATAGCGTATGTAATTATATAACATTAGGCTGCGATAATAAGGCCTGCGAATGGATACAGGCTTTAAAGCAACACATATGTACATATATAATTTTTTTTATTGCATTTGGACATAGAGGTGGGAGCCCGAAAACTGAATGAAAAGCCACAAACAACATCACACTCTATAGCTATAGTACTATTTCACGCTGGCGAGAGCGATGATATAACTATAGCGTGCAATGCCGTTAGTGCCCTCCCCCCCATCCAGCACTCCCAAAACAAAACACAACAATACAACATTCGATAGGAACTACTGCCACGGTCCAAGCCCATCCTATGTAAAAATGCCCACCTCTATGTAAAAATGCAAGACCATTAAAAACAAATATTAGAAAAAATTTAAAAATAAAAAAACATAAAATAATTATTATAACCTTAGTTTTGATTTATAACTTTACATACCAGGGACAGTCCTGTAGCAGGTGGTTCAGTGTTTGGGTTGTCTCCTGATCGCAGGGGCAAGTGTCGCTTTCTATTATTTTGAAACGTTTCAACCCAGTGGGAAAAGGTAATGTATAGCAATGCATAAAGTAATGTATAGCTCCTATAGACTATACATAAAAACATGCATGAATTTTTCTACAGCGATGTCATAGGAAAAGTAATGTGTCGCTCGCCTACAAAACTAAAGCTACATGTTTACATTACTTTTAATATTACTTTTTATAAATGAAAAGATGCATTACCTTTCATGAATCAAAATATGCACTACAAGGGATACATTATATCTTGCATTGCCTTTCTTGAATGAAAAGATGCTTTACAAGGGACATACTAAATTTTGCATAACATTTTACAAATTTCCTTGTGGAGTAACAAGGACATTAAGACACAGTGAGGCTCTACAGCGGAATGGAATCCAAATGCTCTCATTGAAATATTTATTCAGAAATGCCAATCATGCAAAACAAATACCCATTTTAATAAAAAGCGTGTTTCCATTTATGCAGTTAAATTTTACTTAATACTTTTTTAATAAATATAGTTCAGCAAATAATCCTTTTGTATAAACAACATTTAAGAAAAAGTTGAGAATAGATGTTTTCTCAAAAGTTTGAGTTTTTGGTGCTCGATGTTTGTTGGGTTCAGACGAAGCAACAACATACATAAGTAATTTGACAGCTACGATTCGATTTTCAAGGAAGAAGAAGAAACCATATGATGGGAGGATGCCACCTTGAACTCGCCTTGAGTATACTTTTACTAGTAGTTTTTTTCTATGTTCCCATGCAAAACACAGGATTGCACAAATGCAACTAAAAGAGAATGAAAACTTAAGCACCGAACACATTTGAAGGAGCGGTTAACTAAATTTGAAGGAAATATTTAAATAACTAGAATGAATTGAATTTGCTAGGCAAGCCGGGCTTTTCGGCTTCTATGAAAGGCACGCCACTGAAAGTAGCACTTGGTATCAAAATTCATTTTAGTTGAAATTATTGTTTGGCAAAGGATCCTTACCGGTACTGAGCATTTTGCAGCTTGAAAACAAAGGCAATCTAATTTTTAAATAAAACAATTGTACGTTGCCCAAATACTGTTCTTGGAGGGCAAGGGGTTAATACGCTTGCTTACATTTTTTGAAGGAATACAACAATTTGGAACACAAACAAGAAACCCTCCATGAAAAATCATGGGGTAAAAGCTTTTTTTATTTTTTAATGCAGATAGGGGAAAAAGAGGGTTGGCACACCTCTTACAAAAGGAATTTTTAATAGAAGATATTTCTGGAAGTATACTGAAATTCGGTACGAAGATATAATAAACTAATCCGCAACATTGGAACGCGCTCCCAGGATCAGTTTAAGTTTAACGCTTAGACCCCCAGCTATCATCTTCGTAGTCCCTGCTGGGTTGTGCCACACATGCAAACCTGTATTTTATGTATCTGTAACTGCAGAGCAATCGCCGTCTACGAACTAATAAGACATCAACAAAAATAATAATGTCACATGAATACTTTTATATGATAAGGCAACGACGGATCCGAAGACAGATGAAAAGTGAACAGAAAGGAACAGAGGAGAGTATCAGGAAAAACAGCGATTATTCTAATTTTTGACGTAAAGCAAAAGAGCGCTGATAGTGGGGGCCAAACGATTGCAATTATTGCATTTATGCTCATTATTAGATGCATTTGAGCGAGCGAGCGATAATTCAATGGACCACAAAAAAAAGAAGTAAACATGTTTCCTACACATTGTTGCATTATCTATGGCGTTGAATGCATTTCTAAATCGTAAACAATATAATTGTAAAATATGTATACACAGTTAGAACTAATTAAGAATAAGAAAATATTCTAATGGCAGTTAATTATAAATGACTTAAAAACTCATGGAAGCACATTGCGTTGAAAGTAAACAAATGCGGTAGATGCGAAAATGCGAAATAGACTGGGGAGAAGGTATAAAAATATATAAAGCCTTAACGCTGATATTTGCATTCTAAATATACTCTTACAATCTTGATTTTTTTTTAATGATCTACTCATAAAAAATATTTCAACTTTTCTGTTTTTATTAAAAAAAAAAATTACAAAAGTATCTCAACAATCTTAAAATGTAAATAATACAAAGTGAAATGCTAATATTTATTAACAACAACAAAAATAATACACTTAACATATACATAGCAACGCACACTGGGATGATAATATGACCAAACCATTATAGTTGCTTGCAGTTGAAAGTGGTTCAAGAACCAGTTTACTCTAAATGAAACTCGTAAAGTGCGATATCAACTAGAAGCTTTAACTTTTTATCAAGGTCTGTAACCGATTAAAATAACGTTCCGGTTTCGGTTTCGGTTTTTGCAACGTGTTTCGGTTTCGGTTCCGGTTTCGTTCTACAAAACTTATTTCGGTTTCGGTTACGGTTTCGTTCCGGTTTCGGTATCCAAATAAAAACACGAAAAAAAAATTTTACTACTAAAATACTCAAGTACCTATGTAGCTACGAAATAGGTCTGAATTTTCATAACTTTTTTCCTGCCGCCATGATGGGATTTCTCCAATATAATAATAATACATTTATTAACGCTATGCATAGATGAAATTTCTGCAAAACAAATTCCTAAAGTTAACTCTACTTTTTTATTAAAAATGGAAGCCAAATGAAATGTATAAATCGTTAAAAACGTTAAAATTAGTGGCGCTTTCTGAGACAAGCCTGAACATTTCTTTTACGGATCTCGTAAATTTGTTTCGATCGCTTCATTCAACTATAGTCAAACTTCCTCTTTCAGAATTTTGAAAAACGTGGCTCGACAATCTTCCATGCAAACTTTCAGGGTACCTGTTTGTAAAAGGAACTACCTATGTGCCCACTCACAGAAGTAAGGTATTGAGAAAATTCAAAACCGTTTGGAACCGGTTCCGGCTTTTGAAACGGTTTCGGTTTCGGTCTTTTCCAGATCAAAATAACGGTTACGGTTTCGGTTTCGGTTTTGAAAAATTAATCGGTTTTAATCGGTTACGGTTACGGTTTCGGTTTCAGTCCTTGCTTTTTATTGAAGTTTTACATTAACAAAGGATTGCTATTGGCGGTGACTTTGTCGCACATGATTTCTGAATTACGATCAAGTTCAAAATAGAACTGAATTTTTGTAGAAATGTGTGTAAGTCAATGATTATCAAATAACTACTTTCCTTGATATATTCGGCCTTTGAACAAACACAAATACCATCCAAATGAACACACGGAGTACAAAAGCATCACATTTTATTTAGTTTCAAGTTAGAATTGCATGCATGTTGATGCTGCATATTTTGATCAAGAAACTATAACATTCACACGGATATGAATCTAAAAAACAGATAGGACCTTTTATAAGAGAGTCAATCAAAGCCTCCAATATGACTTCAAAAAGATTGCAAAAACCATTAAAATGGATAAAAAAAGACTATACCTAAGAATATTAGAAATATATATAGTTTAAAAAAACTAAAACTCACGCTTTTAAAGAGTATTGAACTAAAAATTTTAAAATAATTTTAAAAACCCTACACGGTAGTATTGTGGAAAAAGCGTGGTCCGCTTTGTTCCATAATCTTCGTTTTTTATTTAATTTATTTTTACCTTTTTAGTGCTATATTCTTTAAAAGCGTGTGTTTTCGCTTTTTAACCTATATTTATTTTTTACTTTTTAGTTAAATGTGTTATGAAGTAATCGATAAATATATCGAAGTATACCGCAGTGCAAACGAAACCTCTGGGCCTCCACTTTCGTTTGATACCCATATTGTAGGCAATTTTGAATATTATTGGACAACCTCATTTTGACCGATAACTCAGTTATCGATAAATATATCGAAATATTCCAAAGTCCAATTAGTTCAATACTCTTTAAAAGCGTGAGTTTTAGTTTTTTTAAACTATATTTATTTTTCACTTTATAGTCAAAACTCCTATGAAATGATCGATAAATATATCGAAAAATACTGCAGTCCAAACGAAACCTCTGGACTTCCACTTTCGTTTGATACCCATATTGTTAGGAAATTTTAAGGCATTTGGCCTCAGATTTTGACCGATAACTCAGTTATCGATAAATTTATCGAAATACATATATCGAAGTCCAAATTAAACCTGGGGCCTTTCCCTTTCGTTTGATACCCATATTGTGGGCAATTTTTAAGGTTTTTGGGCAATCATATTTTGACCGATAACTCAGTTATCGATAAACTAATCGAAATATATCGAAGTCCAAATGATACCTGGAGCCTTCACCTTTCGTTTGATACCCATATTGTAGGGATTTTTTTTAGGTTTTTGGGCAATTATATTTTGACCCATAACTCAGTTATCGATCAATTTATCGAAATATATCGAAGTCCAAATGAAACCTGGGGCCTTCCCCTTTCGTTTGATACCCATATTGTAGGGATTTTTTTAGATTTTTGGGCAATTATATTTTGACCGATAACTCAGTTATGGATCAATTTATCGAAATATATCGAAGTCCAAATGAAACCTGGGGCCTTCCCCTTACGTTTGATACCCATATTGTAGGGATTTTTTTAGGTTTTTGGGCAATCATATTTTGACCGATAACTCAGTTATCGATAAATTTATCGAAATATATCGAAGTCCAAATGAAACCTGGGGCGCTCCCCTTTCGTTTGATACCCATATTCTAGGGAATTTTTGAGGTTTTTGGGCAATCATATTTTGACCGATAACTCAGTTATCGATAAATTTATCGGAATATGTCGATGTCCAAATGAAACCTGGGGCCTTCCCCTTTCGTTTGATACCCATATTGTAGGGATTTTTTTAGGTTTTTGGGCAATTATATTTTGACCGATAACTCAGTTATGGATCAATTTATCGAAATATATCGAAGTCCAAATGAAACCTGGGGCCTTCCGCTTTCGTTTGATACCCATATTGTAGGGATTTTTTTAGGTTTTTGGGCAATCATATTTTGACCGATAACTCAGTTATCGATAAATTTATCGAAATATGTCGATGTCCAAATGAAACCTGGGGCGCTCCCCTTTCGTTTGATACACATATTGTAGGGAATTTTTGAGGTTTTTGGGCAATCATATTTTGACCGATAACTCAGTTATCGATAAATTTATCGGAATATGTCGATGTCCAAATGAAACCTGGGGCCTTCCCCTTTCGTTTGATACCCATATTGTAGGGAAATTTTAAGGTTTTCGGGCAACCAAATTTTGACCGATAACTCAGTTATCGATAAATTTATCGAAATATGTCGATGTCCAAATGAAACCTGGGGCCTTCACCTTTCGTTTGATACCCATTTTGTAGGGAAATTTTAAGGTTTTCGGGCAACCACATTTTGACCGATAACTCAGTTATCGATAAATTTATCGAATTATGTCGATGTCCAAATGAGACCTGGGACCTTCACCTTTCGTTTGATACCCATATTGTAGGGAAATTTTAAGGTTTTCGGGCAACCACATTTTGACCGATAACTCAGTTATCGATAAATTTATCGAAATATGTCGATGTCCAAATGAAACCTGGGGCCTTCACCTTTCGTTTGATACCCATATTGTAGGGAATTTTTTTGGTTTTTGGGCAATCATATTTTGACCGATAACTCAGTTATCGATAAATTTATCGGAATATGTCGATGTCCAAATGAAACCTGGGGCCTTCCCCTTTCGTTTGATACCCATATTGTAGGGAAATTTTAAGGTTTTCGGGCAAGCACATTTTGACCGATAACTCAGTTATCGATAAATTTATCGAAATATGTCGATGTCCAAATGAAACCTGGGGCCTTCACCTTTCGTTTGATACCCATATTGTAGGGAATTTTTTTGGTTTTTGGGCAATCATATTTTGACCGATAACTCAGTTATCGATAAATTTATCGGAATATGTCGATGTCCAAATGAAACCTGGGGCCTTCCCCTTTAGTTTGATACCCATATTGTAGGGACATTTTACTGTTTTTGGGCCACTGAGGCTTAAACCGAACGAGAGTTACATACATACAAGCAAGCAAGCAAACAAACAAACATACAAGTGAACCTAATAAAAGCGTGGTAAAAAGCCCAAAAGGGTTCCAAAAAATGTGCCGGAAAAAAAGTAAAAAAAAAAGACCAAAAAACACTCAAAAAACCCCAGAAAAGCTTCTATAACCAGCTCTAAAACAAATTTAAAAAAGCATCAAAATGAAGAAAAAAAAACACTTAAACGGATTCAAGAAAGACTCTAAAAAAAGACTCCATAAAAGGCTTCCAAAGAAGTTCCGAAAAATTTCAAAGTGGAAGATAAAATATCGTAAACAAACTGATTGGACCTTATCAGTGTGGCTTTAGACCTGGTAAGTCTACCATCGACCAGATTTTCACGATACGCCAAATCCTGGAGAAGACCCATGATAATAGAATCGACACTCACCATCTCTTTGTCGATTTTAAAGCCGCTTTTGACAGCGTAAAAAGGAGTTGCCTGTATGCCGCCATGTCTGAATTTGACTTCCCTGCAAAGCTTATTCGGCTTTGCCAAATGACGTTGAGCAATACCAACAGCTCCGTCAGAATCGGGAAGGACCTCTCTGAGCCATTTGAAACCAAACGAGGCTTCAGACAGGGCGACTCCCTTTCGTGCGATTTCTTCAATCTGATGCTGGAGAAGATAATTCGAGCAGCAGAGCTAAACCGCAATGGTACAATCTTTTACAAGAGCGTGCAATTGCTGGCGTATGCCGATGATATTGATATCATTGGCCTTAACAACCGCGCCGTAAGCGCTGCCTTCTCTGGACTGGATAAGGAAGCGAAAAAAGTGGGTCTTGCCGTGAACGAGGACAAGACGAAGTATTTGCTGTCATCAAAGAAAGAATCGGCGCACCTGCGCCTTGGCAGCCATGTCACTGTTGATAGTTACAAATTTGAAACTGTGAGGGACTTCGTCTATTTGGGAACCAGTATCAACACCGAAAATAATATCAGTCTAGAAATCCAGCGGAGAATTACTCTTGCCAACAAGTGCTACTTTGGACTGAGTAGGCAATTGAGAAGTAAAGTCCTCTCTCGAAGAACAAAGATCACGCTCTATAAGTCTCTCATCATACCTGTCCTGATGTATGGCTCAGATTCATGGACAATGTCAAGAGAAGATGAGATGGCCCTTGGAGTATTTGAGAGAAAAGTTCTCCGGAAGATTTATGGTCCTTCCCGTGATGCCAACGGCGAGTATCGAAGGAAATTTAACGATGAGCTCTACGCAGATCTGACCATAGTCCAGCGAATTAAAGCCCAAAGACTCCGCTGGCTGGGCCATGTTATGCGAATGGACAAAGCAGCTCCAGCACAGAAGGTTTTCCTATCGTCGCCTGAATTCGGCAGCAGAGGAAGGGGGAGGCCTCGACTGAGATGGAAACAACAGGTGGAGGATGACTTGAACTCCCTTGGGGTTTCCAATTGGCGTCGGTTATCGCTAAAAAGGAATGACTGGCGTGCTTTGATACGAAACGGCTAAAATCGCTTAGGCGGTTAAGCGCCAATAAATGATGATGATGGAAGATAAAATATACCTAAAAATAGTAAAAGTACTCAAAAAAAGGGGTGATGAATCGGTGGTACAAATTTCATGTTTTCTTTTAAGTCCTGCATTTTTTTTGGAAGTGATATTTTTATTTTTTGGACACTTTGGTGCAGAAATGAGATACAGACCAATTTTTCGCGGAGAAATTTATATTTTTCAAGTTCAAATATGTACATAACTCGATTTCTGACAAAAAAAAAACAATAATAATACATGTTGTTGTTGTTGTTAACAATGCATTGCCCTGTCTAGAGTGTACGATGATTCCGAAGATCTTCATCAAGCTCTTCTAAGGGGAGTCCAAGGAAACGTGCAGTCTCAACAGGGTTTGTCCAGAGGGACAGAGGGGTTAGAAAAGTAGGTTCAGATGAACAATTGAAGAGATGTAGAGTATCATGGGGGGTCCTACCACATGCAGGGCATGTGTTTGAGATTATATCATTAAGTCTGGATAAGTAGGAGTTTAACCTTACACTATATACAGACCTAAGCTGTGCCAAGGTGACTCTTGTCTCCCTTGGTAAGGTGCGTTCTTCTTCAGCAATATCCGGTGGAGGACTGTTCAGAACGGGATTCACAGGTAGAGATCCGACAAAAGTGTCTACCGACTCGGTGTGGATGTCGGTTAGAGCCCGTTTATGATTCTGCAGATCAAACGGCAAGGTAATATGATGCCGGATCTCATCATAATGCTTACGGGGATGTTTCCTTATGTCTCTCGGGGGTGGATCTATGTCCAAAAGATGACGGTTTGGATGTGCTGGCTTGTGGCAGTTCAGAAGGAACTGCCTGCTCAGCATTTCCGCATGCTCTTTTACATTGAGCAGTTTTGCCTCCTGATGGAGGTGAGACTCGGAGGAGACATCCGGTAGCAGTTCTGATGGCAGTATTTTGGCAGACTTGTAACTTCGTCCAGTTGGTGTTATGTACATTAGGCGACCATATGGGTGCAGCATAGTCAAAGACTGGTCGGCCAATGGCCTTATATGTAGTCAGCAACGTTTCTTTGTCTTTTCCCCAAGTACTGCCGGCAAGTGACTTGAGGATCTTGTTGCGACCACGTACCTTTGAGACCATTGCAGACACATGACCAGCAGATGAGAAAGTATTATCCAGTGTCATCCCTAATAACTTTGGGTGGCTGACAGTTGGTAGCTTAGTGCCATCAAGGAAAATGTCTAATTCATTTCTCACCTGGTGCGTCCATGTCGTGAAAAGCGTCGCCGTTGATTTAGTCGGAGATATCGTCAGATCTCGCTCAGTGAAAAGCCTGGAAAGGTCGCAGAGGTAACCGTTGATTTTCGCACAGAGTTCATCAGTATAGGGGCCCTTCCCCGTCGCCATTATTGTACAGTCGTCGGCATATGAAACGACGGAGACGCCCTCTGGTGGTGGGGGCATCTTCGATAGATAGAAGTTAAACAGTGTCGGGGATAGGACACCACCCTGTGGCACCCCCTGTATAATACGTCTAGGTTTTGATGTTGCGTTTCTAAAGTTAACCGACGCCTGCCGTCCATTCAAGTAATTAGCGGTCCATCTCTTTAACCCATCAGGTATCTGTGTTTCAAAAAGATCTTGTATGAGAGTGGCATGGTTGACTGTGTCAAAAGCTTTCGACAGGTCAAGTGCCACTAACACAGTCCTGTGATTTGGTTGGTTTTGATTTAGGCCGCTATTTATTTGCGTATATTATAATAATACATAGACCAGTTTAGTTCTACGCTAACCATGTGTCTAAAATAATTGAAAATATGACTCTTCAAAAGCCTCTACAGAAGGCTCCCACAAGAGTCCCCAAAAGCTCCAAAAACTACCATAATAACAAAAAAAGAATTTCAAAAAAAAATACTTAAAAAAAAACCTCAAAAAAGCATCAATAAAAGGCTAAAAAAGGAATCTGAAAATATTTCGAAGTTTATTGAAAGAAATTCATAAAAAATTCAGAGTCATTTTGGACTTTTTTTATGACTCCTTCTAAGGTGCCCGCATAGAAAGGATTTTCGCTCATTTCGGAGGGAAGTTTTCCGATACAGCTAACCGAAAGCAGGAAAGAATGCTCCTTTCGCACATTTTTTGGGATATTAACCTCATAAATGAGCTCTTGTTCGAGCCCAAAAAGAGTGAGAAATCGGTTATGTGGGCAAGCTGAAAGAAGTCATAATAATTAATCAAAAATGATTCATCTTTTTAATTTAAGCACTACTGGACACGCCTGTATTTTGGGATCCTATAGCTTTCTTCCACTGAGCACAGATCGTTGTGCGACTACAACAGTCGGATATAGCGGTTTTAAAATTAACATTCCCAGCAGGGAAGAATGGGAGAGCAGGGATCGGAGTCGCGCCACTCATGGCGGCACTTCCATTTATACTGATGGCTCAAAGTTAGACGGCAGAGTTGGAGGAGGGGTTTATTCAAAGGATCTTAACCTTGATCTCTACTTCAGAATACCTGATCACTGCAGTGTCTTCCAGGCTGAAGTTTCAGCAATCATGGACGCCGCGGCTTGGAGAGGCCAACACACTATCAGACAGAACATTTTTATTTACAGCGACAGCCAGGCGGCCATCAAATCCCTTGGCTCTTACTCGTTCAACTCTGAACTGACGCTCAGCTGTCGTCGATCTCTACAAGAGATGGCCCAACAGAATCGCGTGAACCTCACATGGGTCCCGGGGCATAGGGACATTGAGGGAAATTGTAGGGCAGACGAACTTGCGAGGCAGGGCACGACCAAGCAGGTTCTACGGGATAAAGAGCGCTTAGGTATGCCGTTTGCCACATGCTAACTTATGCTGAAGGAGTACACACTCCGCCAAGCCAACGAAAGATGGCTGCAATGTTCAGGATGCCGGATATCCAAAGAAACCTGGCCGAAATGGGATCATAAAAGATCAAGACAAATTTATGCCTTAAGGAGAAGAGAAATCTCCATATTAATAGGCGAATTAACTGGGCACTGGCTCATTGGTAGGCACGCAGAAAGACTAGGTGTGCCCTACCGACGATGCTGTAGGAGTTGTAAGGATGATGAGGTGGAGGAAACGGTGGAGCACCTCATCTGCAACTGCCTGGCTTTAAGTGGCGCGAGAATGCGCTTTTTGGGAGTTTCCTTCCTGGTTAGCATACGCCAGGTCACGGAGCTGGACATAAAGGACCTGATGGCCTTCATCAAGTCATCTAAATGCTTCGAGGAGGAGTAACGGTGTCGGTATGGGAACGTCAGTGCCGGGATTCTGCTATGTGGAGAATTCCGATAATACCGGGATTTTCCATATGGCAGGGTCCCGGAACTGACTTTCCTAGTGTTGGTGGTATCACAACGGGCCTTTTAATACTAGCCTAGGTGTGCCTCTGCGGCAGCCACTTGAACCTAACCTAATTTAAGCCCAAAACGTTTTTGAAATAAACAGATGTGGTTTCGAAGACGAAATATTCTTAAAACGAAGATAAAAATTTCCCAACCCTTACAGAAAATGGCCTAGAATACTGCTGCAGAAGAAATAATTATGGCTCTAAAAATGAGCCCAAAATATTCATCATTCAAGTCGAAACTGTTCATGAAATACGAAAGTTGTGCTTCGTCACGAGTTAGCCAAAACGTTACTTAAAAGACTTTCATGTGTAGAAGTTCGTGTCGTCTGTTTTAGACTTTTGTTATTTTTTTTGGAGTGTAAAACTTTATCAAGCCAAAAGAACCGCATGATTGTTGACAAGTCTAGAATTCGCAGAATAGCCTCAATCATGCCTCCTTAAGTGACTTCCTAATAGCAAAGCCTTTCCTTCCCAGTTCGATTCATCCTTGAACAGTTTTCTAAGTTCACCACTCTGCTCAAATTCCTCTCTCGAGGGAATGAAGACGTTGAAGCTAGCTATTACCACACTTGGAATGAATTCTAAGATGGTATATTGTGCATTATTTCCATGAAAATGTAAATCTTGTCTTGGCTTCGGCAACTATATTAGAGAAGCGATATGTAAAGTTTACACATAATTTTTATACCTTAAGCAGTAAATACGACACATGAAAGTCGGTTTTCGTAAAAAAAAAATGTGCGAAAAAACTGTATCCGGAGTATCTGCAGTGAATGGGCCATAAAAAACCTCCTTCGATGATAACTAAACCTTATCCGGCTTTCATATTCTACTACTTTAACACATATTTTGCTTCAAATACGTCCAAAATAGGAAGAAAATGGGACCTTTTTAATATAGATTGCGGGAGAACTATGTTTAATCTAAAACATCTTAAACAGATAAAGATTTTAGGTGAAATTTTACTACATACAAGTCAGTTAAAATTTACCCAAGAACGTAAAAATATTTTTACTATATAGAGTGTCATTTACATTCGAAGTTTGCACTATTCTGGTCACCAAAAAGAGTCCAAAAAATAACACATGGTAATTACTGTCGGCTAGACTGATGTATTTATATGTAAATCCTATTATCTACATATTTTGATAATTTCAATCAAGAAAAATACACAACAAGGTAAACATAAAAGTAAACAATAATAAGAAATTTTGTAAACAAATACTTTATTGACATAGTAAACATCCTAAAGGCTTAGTTAGAAAAGCGGTCTTAAAATGTATAATAAAGAAATATTTTTAAATTGTTAAATATTTACATTACTAATTATAAAATTCTCGTTAGTAATATAAACGAGGGCGAGAAAAAAAGAATTTTGTGCAAAAAACGCGAAAACATGTCTTACACAAACAAATGAGATAATAAGGAAAATCCTATAAAACAGTGGATAAGACAACAAATTGTTTGTGCTCCTGGTACATAATATACTACTATCTTGACGGTTTATAGTAAATAAATGCTATTTGAAGATAAAGTTTATATTTTTTCAGAACTCACCTGACATGAAATGCAACAGAATCGATGTAATCGGATACAATACTGGACTGTATGTTATATCAGGACAATCATAACCCAACACATTCACAATACGGTCAGCTACAGAACGTCCAGTCCGCGTTAGGTGATAGGTTAGACAATGGGCGGGATCAACGAAAGCGGGTAGCATAATAGGTTTCTCAGAAAGTTCTGTTGTGCCAAAGACCTGAAAGATAAGTCATGTTGTTCCTTTTAATATTACTAGAGTTTGCCGAGTGGTTGAAATTCAACCACAAAACCTTATTTTATTTCTCTAACTTATTTGAGTTCAGTTTCCTTAACTATAACTTTTGTGCTATTTCTTAAATTTTCAATACTTTTCCTTATTTTTTAATTTTCCAGTGGTTGCCCAGTGGTTGAAATTGAACCACAAAACCTTATTTTGTTTCTCTACCTTATTTTAGTTTCCTTAACTATCATTCTCCTTAAGTATATCTTTTTTGCTATTTCTTAAATTTTCCATACTTTTCCTTTTACATATTTTCCGTTTCTATACATTCCTCTTCTTTTTGCCGTTTTCTCCCTCTTTACGCCATTCAGTAATAAAGTTTCAATGTTTATAAATATTTAGTTTAGGTCGTTTTTATTCGTCTTTCTTTCCTTTCATTTTCTCTCCTTTCCTTTCCGTTGGTTTTATTTGGTTTTCTTTACTTTCTTTTTCTCTCCTTTTCTTTCCTTTGGTTTTATTTGCTTTCCTTTGCTTTTCTTTCTTTCCTTTCATCTCCTTTCCTTCCCTTTCCTTCCTTTCTTTTCCTTTCCTTTCATCATCATCATTTATTGGCGCTTAACCGCCTAAGCGATTTTTGGCCTTTCCTTTCCTTTTATATCTTTTCATTTCATTTTATTTTTATTTATTTCATTTCTTTTCTTTTTTGTCTTGTCTTTTCCTTTCTTTTTCATCCTTTTTATTTTTTTCTGGCCTTTCCTTTCGTTTTTCATATCCTCTGCTTTAGTTTTGTTTCGTTTGCCTTCATTTTACTTCTGTTTCTTTTAATTTCTTTTCTTTCATTTCTTTTTTTTCTTACCTTTATTTTCCATTACATGCTATTTTTCTTAGGTTTCTTTTCCTTTCCTTTCCTGTCATTTCCTTTCCTTACCTTTCTTTGCGTTTCCTTACTTTCTTTCTTCTCCTTTTCGTAACTCCTTTCGTTTATTTCTTTTCCATTCATTTCGTTTAATTATTTTTTTCCTTTCCATTCCCTTCCTTTCCTTAATTTTTCTTTCTTTTTATCTTTATTTCTTTTCCATACCTTCCTCTTCCCTACCTATTATTGCCTTTCTTTTTCTTTTCTTTCCCTTTTATACCCAGTGTACTAGTACTAGTACAAGGGTATATTAACTTTGTTCACATAACGGCTGTTTGTAACGGCACAAAATAATCGAGATAGATATAGAGTTCCATATATGAAAGTTCTTAGGATTAAAAGAGGAGTTGATTAAGGCATGTCCGTCCGTCTGTCCGTCCGTGTACACGATAACTTGAGTAAAGATTGAGATATTTGCATGAAATTTTGTACACAGGTTACTTTCTGGCCAAGGTAGGTTGCTATTGAAAATGGGCGAAATCGGATGATAACCACGCCCCCTTTTTCGATATCGAAAATTTCGAAAATCACACAAATTGACTTATCTCGGCAGCTGAAATTGCTAAAATGATATAATTTTATAGGTGAATCCCCCTGGTCATTCTCTTATGATTTTTCCATAAATTTTTTATAGTGGGCGTGGCACCGCCCCCTTTTAAGGGAGGCGTTTTTGAAAATTTGACTGGTCGTAACTTTTAAACTGATTACGATAGAACGATGGAATTCGGCCAAAGCATACTAGTATCGTTGGGAGTATACCTGATGAAACTGGATAAAATCGCCCTTCAACCACGCCCACTTTCGATATCGAAAATTTCGAAAATCACACAAATTGACATATCTCGGCAGCTGAAATGGCTAAAATGATATAACTTTATAGGTGAATCCCCCTGGTCATTCTCTTATGATTTTTTCATAAATTTTTTATAGTGGGCGTGGCACCGCCCTATTTTAAGGGAGGCGTTTTTGAAAATTTGACTGGTCGTAACTCTTAAACAGATTACTATAGAACGATGGAATTTGGCAAAAAGCATACTAGTATCGTTGGGAGTATACCTGATGAAAGTGGATAAAATCGCCCTTCAACCACGCCCACTTTCGATATCGAAAATTTCGAAAATCACATAAATTGACATATCTCGGTAGCTGAAATGGCTAAAATGATATAATTTTATAGGTGAATCCCCCTGGTAATTCTCTTATGATTTTTTCATCATTTTTTTATAGGGGGCGTGGCACCGCCCACTTTTAAGGAAGGCATTTTTGAAAATTTGACTGGTCGTAACTTTTAAACTGATTACGATAGAACGATGGAATTTGGCAAAAAGCATACTAGTATCGTTGGGAGTATACCTGATGATAATGGATAAAATCGCCCTCCAACCATGCCCACTTTCGATATGGAAAATTTTGAAAATCACATAAATTGACATAATTCGATAACGGAAATGGGTAAAATTATATAATTTTATAGGTGAATCCCCATGGTCATTATATAATGATTTTTTGATAAATTTTCTAAAGTGGGCGTGGCCCCGCCCACTTTTAAGGGAGGCATTTTTATGCCAAGCGTACTAGTACAGGGGTATTATAATTTTGTCCACATAACTGTACTATGTACCGGCGCAAAATAATCAAGATCCATGTATGAAAGTTCTTAGGTTGAAAAGATGAGTTTATTCAGGCATGTCCGTCCGTCCGTCCGTCTTTGTACACGATAACTTGAGTAAAAATTGAGAAATTTGCATGAAATTTGGTATACAGATTACTCGGATTATAACCACGTCCCTTTTGTCGGTATCGAAAATTTCGAAAATCACATAAACTGACATATATCGGTAGCTGAAATTGCTAAAATGATATAATTTCATAGGCGAATCTCTCTTATCATTCTATTATGATTTTCTGTTAAATTTTAAAAAGTGGGCGTGGTACCGCCCACTTTCAAGGGAGGCATTTTTGAAAATTCGACTGGTCGTAACTTTTAAACAAATTATGGTAGAACGATGAAATTTGGCACAAATCATATTAGTACTGTTGGGAGTATACATACGTGATGAAATTGGATAAAATCCCCGTCCAACCACGGCTACTCTCGATATCGAAAATTTAGAAAATCACCTAAAAGACTGGTCGTAAGTTTTAAACTGATTACGGTAGAATCGTGAAATTCGGCACAAGGTATACTAGAGTTATAGGAAGTATACCTGTTGAAATTAAACGAAATCGCTTCCCAATCACGTCCACTTTCAATATGGAAAATTTCGAAAATCACATAAATTGACATAATTCGGTAAGGTAAATAACTAAAATAGTATAATTAGTACCTGGGTGACCGAGCTTGCTCGGTGCTATCAATTTAGCGCTAAATTTACTTACCCAAAATGATCCCAAAATGACCCTAAAATAATCCAAAAATAATCCTAAAATGATCCCAAAAAGACCCTTAAATGTTCCCAAAATGATCCGAAATTGAACCCAAAACGACCCAAAAATGATCCGAAAATGAACCTAAAATTATTCCAAATTGGTCCAAAAATAATTCCCAATTTACCCCAAAAATACCCTTAAATGCACACTAAACGATCCAAAAAATACACCAAAATGATCCCAAATATATTTTAAAATAATCCCAAAACCACCCCAAAAAGACCCTCAAATGTTCCCAAAGTAACCCAAAAATTATCCCAAAATGATACAAAAATTATCCAAAAATGGCTCCAAAATGAACCGAAAATTACCCAAAATTGTACCAAATTAATCCGAAATTGAACCCAATATGATCTCAAGCAAGCCCCAAAATTATCCCAAAGTGATGTTCTCAAAATAATCCTAAAATATCCAAATATGATCCCAAAATACAAAATACAATTACAATACGGTAAAATGGTAACCCTGGGTGGCAACCCTACTTGAAAATATTTTAGCTGGTATGTCGGCGACAATACCTTTACTTTGATACCCAAAACTACCCAAAAATGATCCCAAAATGACCCTAAAATGATCCCAAATTGGTCCAAAAATAATTCACAAATTACCGCAAAAACACCCTTAAATGTACCCTAAACGATTCGAAAATTACCACAAAATTATCCAAAAATGATCCCAAAATAATCCTTGAATAGTCCCTCAGATGTTCCCAAAATAATAATTAATAAATAATAATTATCCCAAATGATGACGTGGCAACCCCCAAATTGATAGTCTTAGAATCAATCATACTATCTACATACCAAATTTCATCCAAATCGGTCAAGCGGTTCTCGAGATAGTACCGGATATAGAAATATATTGTGGTAAGGTGGCAACCCTAGGTGGCAACCCTACTTGAAAATATTTTAGTTGGTATCTCGCCGAAAATACCTTTCATATGATACCCATATTGGCATATCTTGCTCCATAATTAAAAAAAGGGATAGGTGGCAACCCTGTAAACCGCCCCAAGTGGCAACCCTAAAGTGGGTAGTCTTAAAATCGATTATACTATCACCATGCCAAATTTCAGCCAATTCGGTCAAGCGATTCTCGAGATAGTACCGGCTATACAAATATATTGTGGTAAGGTGGCAACCCTAGGTGGCAACTCTACCTGAAAATATTTTAGTTGGTATCTCGCCGAAAATACCTTTCATATGATACCCATATTGGCATATCTTGCTCCATAATTAAAAAAAAGGGATAGGTGGCAACCCTGTAAACCGCCCCAAGTGGCAACCCTAAAGTGGGTAGTCTTAGAATCCATCATACTATCTTTGTGCCAAATTTCATCCCAATCGGTCAAGCGGTTCTCGAGATAGTCCGAACATACAAATATACAAATATACAAGATTAACTCGTTTAAAGATATTAGATAGTATAATTTGGTAGTTAAATTTGTAAGGAATTGTCTACTATTAACGAGTCTTAAAAGATGAGTTAATTTTGTTAAGTGAGCCACCTATAATTTTTTCGACGGCCATGTATTTTATTGAAAGTGGGTAGTATGGCTCAGAACGATTAAACGTATACAATTTTTCAAATTTCGAATTATTTTGAAAGTTATATCTATCAACAGTTTTCGAAATTCCTCACTTTTTGATGATTTTCTCACGATTGGTCAAACCGATTTTGCAAATTTTTTAAATATATATAAAAGATGGTATCTTCTACAAAAGGACATTCCCAATTTTTGCAAAAAAATTTTTTTATTCGCAATTTAACTTCTCCATCGTGGCGAGATGGCGCTTTTGTATGATGTTGTTGGGCATTGCATTAGTAACTATTAGCAAAAAAAAATTTGTTTGGCACTTTAAGGGAGCGGAAGTTATTTACATCAAAAAGTAAGGAATTTCGAAAAGGGGTGATAGCTATAACTTTGACAATAATTTGTATTTCGAAAAACTGGGCAAACGTATTTTTTTCAATTTAGAACTTTGTCACAAATTGGGCGTAAGTATATTAGAAGTAAGAAATGCATTCAACTATAAGTAATATTTTAAGGGCACACGAACAATGTACATATATGTTATACCGTAGCATAAATAAATATTAATTTTATAAACTAACTAATAAATTTATTGAGTTCGTTTTTCCCAAATTATAATATATATAGAAAATATATAACTTATAGGTAATACTATTGTTTCCATACACTGGGTATTTAATGTTCGGCTTACCCGAACTTAGACTTCCCTACCTGTTTATCTTTCTATTCTATTTTCCTTAATTTTTCATTCCTCTACTTTCATTACCTTTCCTTTCTTTCCCTTCCTTTTCCATTCCTTTCCTTTCCCTACCTTTACTTGCCTTTGATTTTTCAATCTTTTCCTTCCTTTATCCATTCCCTTCCATTCAGATTTTTTTAGACTTTTATTTATTTCATTTTGCTTTATTTTTATTTATTTTATATTATTTCCTTTCCTTTCATTTCCTGCAAATTTATTTCTTTACTGTCAATATTTTTTCTATTTTTTTTTTACTTTATTTTAATTTTTTCATCAATTTCCATTTTATTTTATTTCACAGTCTAAGCACGAAGGGAGTTTTGAACGATGTAACTTATTTGTATTTTTTTTTTTTTTTTTTTTTCAAAACATGAAGTCTAGGCAAGCTTTTGCTTCTCTGAATACCTTCTCACAGATTTTGTTTTTGTAAACACTGTTTGAACCTACGCTCAATAAAGTTTATTATTGCTGCCAACAAAACACTCTTCTTCTCACAATGCTAACACAACAATGCAAATGGTCATACCTACATACACACATAACAGCGGCTCTATAAGGTGAATACGTGTTTAGCATTTCATATTATAATTAATTTTTTTTTAATTTTTGGTTTGTTATCGCACACCCTGCTCGGGGAGACCTATCGATACATATCAAATTTTATATACCTTAGAATTGTGGTTATTGCAAATAGGGAGAAAACTTTTGAACATTGTGTATTTATATATAGATAATAATTAGGAAATTAGTGTAAGCTGTTCAGAAATTTAAATAAATAGGATTCGAATTAACTCAAGGAACCATATAAACAAAAATACAAAAATTACTGATTTCTACCTACTTTAATTTAATTCTCCAGCCACCAATTTTCGAAAACCCTCAGGTTAGGCAGGCTAATCCGACCCTAACATCTTCTAACATTAGCCCTACTGTCTCGGGAATAGTAGGTTCGCCTTTCCCCGGTATATTATATCAAAATACGAAACAAGTGCTCGGCGAACGGTGCCAGCCAGAGAGAATTCTGGAGAAGTTGCCCTGCTGCAACCAGAACCTTCTGACTCATAACTGGAGGATTCTCGGAGAAGAGATCTGTGTGCAGTGTTAGGTTGCTGATCTACAGGGCGGAGGAGGAGAGGCTTTATGCTTCAAAGGTGGGCTGTGAGATGAAGAAGATGGAATTGTCTGATGATCCCTCAAATAAATAGCCAACACTCTAAGATCGCTTCTGCCAACCACCTACTCTGAGTCCAGTAAGGTGGGTGGACGTTGTCCTGATCCAAGAGTCGTGGCTAAGTAGTAACGGCAATAAGATATCTAAATAGACTACGGAAAAATGTAATTTGTTTGTGTACGGAACGAAAGGTAGGCCAAGATCCTGTCTAGTAGTTAGAATGGATATTAATGCTTTTCTTCTTTCTAATTTGAGTGATGGTGACGTAAGGGCGGTGTGTCTGGAGGAAGGTAAAAAGGGCTGCTCTCAGCCTACATGGCCAATGATGATACTTCGGAGCGTCCGCCAGAAATCCTATGCAAGATCACAACTTACGCAAGACATTATATTTGAAGCGGGTGCTAACTCGCATCATTTACTGTGGGGATACGAACCCAGGAGAAGAGTCACTTTTGGCTTTTATGCGAAATGAGAGTTTATGCATTTGGAACGTTTGTTACTTCAGTTAATGAGGAAGTCTTGGTTGGAATGTTCCTCCAGAGCACTCCTTCTCCGATCATAAGTATATTCAGTTAACCCTAGATGTACTAACTGGGACCTGTATTATAGCAAACTGGATGAATTGCTCCCAAGACGAGAAGGTAATTTGTCCACAACATAAAAATTACAAACCGCTATTTTTTCCTCGAGAATGCAGGCCATTGATAGCTATCTCTTTATCTGCTGGTCTGACGTGCTTTGGCTCCAAATGAACTCAGCAACCTTACTGAATGGAGTTAAAAAATAATTTGTACCTCAACATCAATAAACGGTTTCTTTTAAGCCTGTCTAGAACCTGGAGTCGCATCAGTTCATTCCCAGGATTGCGTGATTTCGAATTTTGATTTAAATTCTGCTTTCGAATAAAAAATGAATTTGATTTGAGATTTGATTCGACTTCCAAATTAAAGATACCTTTTATTAGTGATTTGATTTATCGTCCCAATCAAAGATACTTTTTGCTTGTGACTTGAATCTTTTCTCGAATCAAAGATACTTTATATGTGCAATTTAATTTTCAACCAAATCAAAGATACCTTTTGTGATTACTCTTCACCCAAGTCAAAAACACTTCATATTTTCAAATCAAAGATACTTTTTACACATGATGTAATAATATAAGGTGATTTTTAAATACACTCTCTCGCTCTTACACCGCCATCTTGAACGCCATTAGCGTTTGCAATGTTGTCTCTTCAGAAAACTACTTTTTGTTCCAGAGCAAATTGTGGAATGAAAAACATACGATTCATAATTTAGTTAAAAACGCTTGTGTTGGCAACACCTTTGTTACCAATTTCCTTATATATACACTTATATCTTTCAAATTATTCAAAACTAACAAATAACAATTTTTTTTTTTGGAAAATTGTTGGAATTTTGTGTTTTGTAGACAATTAAGGGTAAGATTTGCTAAAAAATGTTTTAACTATTATTGATTTCATGTATTAAATACATTTCCAGATGCAGAAAACTGGCTACTGCTGTTAAGTTGCGAAAGGTTTGTGGTGGAGCGCAGTTTCCGTTGATTTACCCCGTGTGCCCTTAGGCTTTTAGCAGGAGGCCTTCCAAGCTTTAGAAACACTACCTTGGCGCTTTTCCAGGAGCACGGCTCTTCGCCATCCAAGATGACCAAAGGTAGGTACATCAAGTTTCATCGTACAAAAGTCAACATGCTCCCAATGTGGTTACACCGCTGCTAAGCTGCGCTCATACAACTGGTCCGTGAATGCCAAGAGGAGGAAGGCCACTGACACGGGTCGCATGCGTTATCTGAAAGTCGTACCTCGCCGTTTCCGCAACGGTTTCCTCGAAGGAACATAAGCCAAGAAGGCCCTTATGTCATTTTATTTTAATTTTTCCTTCCTTCTTGTCGTTTATCTTCATATACGTATGCATATGTTGCGTGAATAATTCACGAATACATTTAAGAAAGTTTAAATTAAATTAAATTTAAAAAACTAAAATAAAATAAAGTAAACAAATAAAAAAATAAAATAAAAATTTAAAAAAAATAATTTAAAAAAAATTAAGAGTAAATAATAATAAAAAAAAAAATAAAATTAAAAAATAAAATCATATTAAAAAAATTAAATCAAATAAAATAAAATTTAAAAAAAAAATAAAGAAAATAATAAGAAACGAAATAAAAAAATTAAATAAAATAAAAGAATAATAAAAAATAATATAAAATATAATTAAAAAATAAAATAAAAACAAGATAATAAAAAACTAAAAGTATTTTCTGCATATGTTGCGTGAATAATTCACTAATGCATTAAAACAAATAAATAAAATTAGAAAAAAAATAATAAGAAATAAAATAAAAATAAAATAAAACTTAAAAAAATATCGAGAAATTCAAAAAAAATAAAAATGATATAAAACAATAAAACAAAAGGTAAAGGTAAATAAAAATAAATAAAATAAAAATTAAATTAAATTAAAAAATAATTTAATAATTTTTTTTCTTGTTATTTTACTAAAATTTTTTTTTTTTTTTTGAATGCTCATGGAAAATACTTTTTGTTTTTATTATCTTGTTTTAAAAAAATTTAAAAAATAAAATCAAATAAAATAAAATAAAAAATTGAAATCTAATAAAAATAACATTTAAAAAATCGTTAAAAACAAAATAAAAAAATAAAATTAAATTAAATAAATTTAAAAAAAAATGATAAAGAAAATAATAAAAAAAAAAAACAAAATAAAATAACAATTATTAAAATAAATATGTAAAAATAAATATGTATAAAGGCAAAATAAATATTAAATAATTAATTAGAAATAGTAAGTACGAAGTGATTTAATTTTTTATATTGTACAATGTACATAGTTCAAATGTTTGAGAAAGCACAAATAAACTTTTATGAAACCAGCAATTGTTGGTTAGGTATGCGTTTTTCTTTGAGCTTTCCAATGAATTCTTGTCAAAATTACAAAAAAGGTCTCCATCATATTATTGGAACTTTCCCTTTTCGTTGAAATCTTTGTTTCATACACTACTTCAAAGTCTGCATTCATACAGAGGCAACTTTTGTTGCTTTTATCAGCAATTCTCTTTTGGTGTTGCTCAAGTGTTGCTGATGCTCTTCATACACAGGCAAGGAGTTGCAGTTTTTTTTTTATGTTTTATTATTGTGCTAAGTAGCTGATTTCTGCTGCTTATTAAAAATTTAGACCGAATTTGAAAAAAAAAATGAGAAACTACGCAATTTAAAATTGCAGCTAATATAACGAAGTTGCGAAGAATGGATCGAAATACATATATCGAAGTCCAAATGAGACCTGGGGCCTTTCCCTTTCGTTTGATACCCATATTGTGGGCAATTTTTAAGGTTTTTGGGCAATCATATTTTGACCGATAACTCAGTTATCGATAAACTAATCGAAATATATCGAAGTCCAAATGAGACCTGGGGCCTTCACCTTTCGTTTGATACCCATATTGTAGGGATTTTTTAGGTTTTTGGGCAATTATATTTTGACCGATAACTCAGTTATCGATCAATTTATCGAAATATATCGAAGTCCAAATGAAACCTGGGGCCTTCCCCTTTCGTTTGATACCCATATTGTAGGGATTTTTTTAGGTTTTTGGGCAATCATATTTTGACCGATAACTCAGTTATCGATAAATTTATCGAAATATATCGAAGTCCAAATGAAACCTGGGGCGCTCCCCTTTCGTTTGATACCCATATTGTAGGGAATTTTTCAGGTTTTTGGGGCAATCATATTTTGACCGATAACTCAGTTATCGATATATTTATCGGAATATGTCGATGTCCAAATGAAACCTGGGGCCTTCCCCTTTCGTTTGATACCCATATTGTAGGGATTTTTTTAGGTTTTTAGGCAATTATATTTTGACCGATAACTCAGTTATCGATCAATTTATCGAAATATATCGAAGTCCAAATGAAACCTGGGGCCTTCCCCTTTCGTTTGATACCCATATTGTAGGGATTTTTTTAGGTTTTTGGGCAATCATATTTTGACCGATAACTCAGTTATCGATAAATTTATCGAAATATGTCGATGTCCAAATGAAACCTGGGGCGCTCCCCTTTCGTTTGATACACATATTGTAGGGAATTTTTGAGGTTTTTGGGCAATCATATTTTGACCGATAACTCAGTTATCGATAAATTTATCGGAATATGTCGATGTCCAAATGAAACCTGGGGCCTTCCCCTTTCGTTTGATAGCCATATTGTAGGGAAATTTTAAGGTTTTCGGGCAACCAAATTTTGACCGATAACTCAGTTATCGATAAATTTATCGAATTATGTCGATGTCCAAATGGGACCTGGGGCCTTCACCTTTCGTTTGATACCCATATTGTAGGGAAATTTTAAGGTTTTCGGGCAACCACATTTTGACCGATAACTCAGTTATCGATAAATTTATCGAAATATGTCGATGTCCAAATGAAACCTGGGGCCTTCACCTTTCGTTTGATACCCATATTGTAGGGAAATTTTAAGGTTTTCGGGCAACCACATTTTGACCGATAACTCAGTTATCGATAAATTTATCGAAATATGTCGATGTCCAAATGAAACCTGGGGCCTTCACCTTTCGTTTGATACTCATATTGTAGGGAATTTTTTTGGTTTTTGGGCAATCATATTTTGACCGATAACTCAGTTATCGATAAATTTATCGGAATATGTCGATGTCGAAATGAAACCTGGGGCCTTCCCCTTTCGTTTGATACCCATATTGTAGGGACATTTTAAGGTTTTCGGGCAACCACATTTTGACCGATAACTCAGTTATCGATAAATTTATCGAAATATATCGAAGTCCAAATGAAACCTGGGGCCTTCCCCTTTCGTTTGATACCCATATTGTAGCGACATTTTACTGTTTTTGGGCCACTGAGGCTTAAACCGAACGAGAGTTACATACATACAAGCAAGCAAGCAAACAAACAAACATACAAGTGAACCTAATAAAAGCGTGGTAAAAAGTACCTTTGATTCGATGAAGTTTTCAAATCGTAAAGAAAATTGTATATTTCGATTCGTGATTCAACAAATCAAAATCTCTCAACCCTTGTTAAAAGCCCATATAATTGCCCTTTTGTGGTTAATGGATACTTACAACTTACAAACTAAAATTATAGTTACCTGATGCACCATGTCCCAATAGAAACCTTCCAACATATTTTGTTTTGTTTGATGTTGGGCGCATAGCAGCGGCCATAGCTGTGCACGTATGGGTGAATTGATGGGCCAAGAATTCTCACGCAAAATACTTTTTACATCACGTTTCTTGGCTTGCTGTAGTAATTGCTGGATTTCGGTGAAAGAACGCAATGCGGGCTCTTTACCTGCAAAGAGAAAGAGAAAAGATAAAAAGTGATAAGATTATAAATGACAACAGGTGGACAAACTAAAAATAAATTTTTTGAATATTTTTTTTATTTTATTTTCTGGGGCACGTCATTAAAAAATTTTTTGTCTTTCAAGTCATCAAGCAATCGATTGATAATCCCATAAGCTTTTCTACTTTGTTTAGGGCCGATGCCTAAAATCTCAAAAATAGTGACACCCTAATGTCACTTTCCAAGCACCCACACACCCGCCTGTACGTATGCATGATTATTCATTTTTTGTCAGCACACATATACATGCAGGTGGGTGTGCATGTGTTGGTTCACCTCCCCTTAAAACCGGAGGATGATTTCAGGTTCAACGGTTGTCAACGACTTAACAACCGTCTATTCTTTCAGCAACCGAGCCAGAATTAAGAAATCAGCGCAGCTCCAGGATTTTCCCAACGCCATAATTAAGGTAACTAAAATAACTTTGTTGACACTATTTGTATACAATAAACGGCCAAGGTATTAATCGAGGAATTCTCGTTTCATGTTTTATTTCTTGCACCATATATCATAACTTCGACCGCGGTGTCTGAACCACCGCTACTTGCCAAGAACCGAAGTCGAATTTATTCAACTTTTTGTGCAATTACTCAATCGACATAACTTAAAAAAAAATAATGCGTCAGTTAAATGTGTGCCTCTTTATGAATTTCAATTACTCAACAGAATTAATGAGCAGGTTTTTGACACATTCCCTAGATGATGAGCTGGTGTCAAAACAGCCAACCTGATGAGTTTACAAAATATGGTTGTCAAAATGGATTGATCGCTAGCTATCAATGAATGTTTCAAATTTTGTAGGCGATTAGAGTAATTGGAAGCAAGAAAAACAATAAAATGAACTTTTTTTTTGTGATTTGACGGTTAAGCAATCGAGTCACGAATCAAGTCATCAAATCACAAATAAAAAGTAGTTTTGATTCGTTGAAGATTCGATGGCTGATGAATCAACACAAAAATTCAACTTATCTTTGATTCGTTAAAGATTCAAATTGTTATCACCACGCGCAGTTTTAGATGAACCCAGCCAGAATTTTTTGAAAATTTTGAACAAAAAATATTCAATATCCAGATGATTAAAAACGTTCAAATTTAAAAACATTTTCTATTAGAATTTCAACGTATCGTCGGGAGAAAAGTGTTGGATAAATATGATTATTCATAACCCTGCAGTCAACTTAACTAGTTTTATACTAATCAAATACCAGTCAGCTAGGCGGCTTCAACTAGTTCGAGTTCTGTAATTTTTCCATATTAGCAACTGGTATTTTTAACACGGCGATGTCCTACGAGATGGCAATTGTCCTTCTCTGCATCAGCACCATACCAATTGGCTGACTAGTCAGCCTCTGCATCAGGAATATACCAGTTGATATACTTGGTATTATACACATCAGTATCATACCATTTAAGATACTAGTTCGTATATACGTCAGGATCGTACCAGTTGAAAGAATAGTTCATATATACATCAGAATCATACCAGTTGGCAGACTAGTTCATATATGCATCAGAATCATACCAGTTGGCAGACTTGTTCATATATGCATCAGAATCATACCTGTTGACAGACTACTTCTTATATGCATCAGAATCATACCAGTTGACAGACTAGTTCATTAATGCATCAGAAGCATACCAATTAACAGACTAGTTAAAAAAATCATCGGAATCATACCAGTTGTCATACTAGTTCATATATGCGTCAGAATCATACCAGTTGATATAGTAGTTCATTTATGCATCAGAATCATACCAGTTGACATATCAGTTCATTTATGCATCATAATCATATCAGTTGACATACTAGTTCAAATTTGCATCAGAAATATACCATTTGACATACTAGTTCATATATGCATCAGAATCTTACCAGTTGACATACTAGTTCATATATACATCAGAATCATACCGGTTGACATACTGCTCAGTCTATGCGGCAGGACATACTAATCATTATGCCCATTCAGATCGTACCACTTGTCATACTAGTCCACGAATTTGACATTCATTCCAGTTGGTATACTAGTCGGTCTATGCACCAGTATCATAGTCAGCCTCTACATCAGCAATATACCAGTTTATTCTTTAGAAAGCAGCGACTATTTGTATTTACTCAAACACGAAAAAGCATCTGTGAATTACAAGGTAAAAAAGAAGCAGTTACAAGAGAAAGAGAAAAGCAATTGTCCTCTTCTGCATCAGCACCATACCAATTGGTATACTAGTCAGCCTCTGCATCAGCATTATACCAGTTGATATACTAGTTCATACACAGCCAAAAATTAGCTAAAGGCTCTGAGTTCGATTCTCGGTAAAGTTAACACAAGTTTTTTTTCTATATTTTTTAAATTATGTTGTTTATTGTATTTTTAATTTAATTCTTGAATTCTACTTGCAATGGCTCCTTTCAAATTCCGCGTTCGTCAAGTTTGATTATATAGGTGAAGGCCCAATTGCATTCAACTTTGTAGGATCCACTTTCATACAAAGTTTTTTAAACGTAAAGCGAAGTGAAATTTTTGCAAATGCTCAAAAACGACGCGCGTATTTGTCAAAGTTTTATGTAATTGAGGCTTTGGGGTTGTATTTTTAGGTAAGGTAAATTAAGGTTAAGTTAGTCGTCCACTGCGGAGTTCCGGACCCACATATGATATATAGATAAAATTAAGTCTTATTTTTACATCAAAAAGAGTCAAAGTAAGACTGCTTTCATGCTGGGCCATACACTCGAGTTAAAGGAGCATTGGTAGAGTTAATTTATATTGTTGTTGTCAATATACTCAAGTTTATGCCGCAACGTAAAAAAAATGGCGGTTATATACCAACAGGTTGTCATAACCTCTAACGAGACTTTTGCCGAACTTCTCTTCCAACTTGTAGTGTGCTGCTTTGATTTTTTCCCTATGAGTTGGCGGGACCTAGTTTTTTTTTTAATTTAAAAATCTGTGACTGTTCAAACAGTTGAATGCAGTTAGGTTAGGTTAGGTTAGTGGCTGCCGCAGAGGCACACTTAGGCCAGTTTTGAAAAGCCCGTTGTGATACCACCAGCACTAGGAAAGTCAGTCCCGGGACCCGGCCATTTGGAAAATCCCAGCGGTCTGGTTTAGACTATCCAGGAAGGGAACTCCCAAAAAGCGCGTTCCCGCGCCGCTTAAGGCCGGGCAGTTGCAGATGAGGTGCTTCACCGTTTCCTCTTCCTCATCATCTTTGCAGCTCCTACAGCATCGTCGATAGGGCACCCCTTCTGCGTGCCTACCAATAAGGCAGTGCCCAGTTAGAACACCTATTAATATTAAGATTTCTCTCCTTCTTAGGGCGTGAATGCCTCTAGATCTTTTATGATCCCATTTCGGCCAGGTTTGTTTGGATGTCCGGCAACTTGGGGATTGCTGCCACCTTTCGTTGGCTTGGAGTACACACTCCGATCATAAAAGATCTGAATGCAGTTACAGAATTTCCATTTGATTTTCAGAAAAATACAATTGATATTCAGAAAACTTTCTGAATATAAACTGAAAAAGGTGTAGTATGATTTCAACCCGAGTTTCATACATACTTGCATACTAGTACGAACCAGGATTTTTCTGACTAGTATTATTTCGCCCAGCAAATTATAGTTGTATACTTGTATGTTTTCTGATTAGATTGGCATTGATTGGTTTAAGGGTAATTAGCAAAGAACTAGTATAAAAACATCCATAAAATGTATAGTGAACGAGCTAGGTGTCTGCTGAGTAGTTTGGAATTGATTAGTTTGAAGGTAGTCAGAAATTAACTAGTATGAATACACGCCAAAATTTTTAGGCGTAGAACTATAATGTTGCTGAGTAGTTTGGCATTGACTGGTTTAAAGCTTATCAGAAATGAACTAGTATGAATACACCACAAAATGTACAGTCAATGAACTACATTGTTTGCCGAGTAGTTTGGCAATGTCTGGCTTAAAGGAAATCAGAAATGAACTAGTATGAATACACCACAAAATGCATAGTCAATGAACTAGAATTTTCGCTAAGTAGTTTGGCATTGACTGGTTTGAAGCTAATCAGCATTGAACTAGTATAAATACACCACAAAATGTATAGTCAATGAACTATATTGTTAGCTGAGTAGTTGGACATTGACTGGTTTAAAGGTGATCAGCAATGAACTAGTATGAATACACTACAAAATGTATAGACAATGAATTATATTGTTTGCTGAGTAGTTCGACATTGACTGGTTTAAAGGTGATCAGCAATGAACTAGTATGAATACACTACAAAATGTATAGACAATGAATTATATTGTTTGCTGAGTAGTTCGACATTGACTGGTTTAAAGGTGATCAGAAATGAACTAGTATGAATACACCACAAAATGTATTGTCAATGAACTATATTGTTTGCTGAGTAGTTCGACATTGACTGGTTTAAAGGTGATCAGAAATTAACTAGTATGAATACACCACAAAATGTATAGTCAATGAACTATATTGCTTGCTGAGTAGTCTGGCCTTGACTGGTTTGAAGCTAATCAGCAATGAACTAGTATAAATACACCACAAAATGTATAGTCAATGAACTATATACTTTGCTGAGTAGTTGGACATTGACTGGTTTAAAGGTGATCAGAAATGAACTAGTATGAATACACCACAAAATGTATCGTCATTGAACTATATTGTTTGCTGAGTAGTTCGACATTGACTGGTTTAAAGGTGATCAGAAGTGAACTAGTATGAATACACCACAAAATGTATAGTCATTGAACTATATTGTTTGCTGAGTAGTTTGGCCTTGACTGGTTTGAAGCTTATCAGCAATGAACTAGTATAAATACACCACAAAATGTATAGTCAATGAACTATATTGTTTGCTGATTAGTTTGGCATTGACTGGTTTAACGCTAATCAGCAATGAACTAGTATGCGTACGCCACAAAATGTATAGTCAATGAACTAGAATTTTCGCTGAGTAGTTTGGCATTGACTGCTTTTAAAACTAATCAACAACGAACTGGTAGGCATATGCCACAAAATGGTTAGTCAATGAACTAGTATGTTTGCTGAGTAGTTCGGAATTTGACTGCAGGGCCCTGCAGTCAACTTAACTAGTTTTATACTAATCAAATACCAGTCAGCCGGGCGGCCTCAACTAGTTCGACTTCTGTAATTTTTCCATATTAGCAACTGGTATTTTTAACACGGCGATGTCCTACGAGATGGCAATTGTCCTTCTCTGCATCAGCACCATACCAATTGGCTGACTAGCCAGCCTCTGCATCAGGAATATACCAGTTGATATACTTGTTATTATATACATCAGTATCATACCATTTAAGATACTAGTTCGTATATACGTCAGGATCGTACAAGTTGGCAGACTAGTTCATATATACATCAGAATAATACCAGTTGGCAGACTAGTTCATATATACATCAGAATCATACTAGTTGAAAGACTAGTTCATATATGCATCAGAATCATACCAGTTGACAGACTAGTTCATATATGCATCAGAATCATAACAGTTGGCAGACTAGTTCATATATGCAACAGAATCATACCTGTTGACAGACTACTTCTTATTTGCATCAGAATCATTCCAGTTGACAGACTAGTTCATATATGCATCAGAATCAACCAATTAACAGACTAGTTAAAAAAATCATCGGAATCATACCAGTTCTCATACTAGTTCATATATGCGTTAGAATCATACCAGTTCACATACCAGTTCACTTATGCATCATAATCATATCAGTTGACATACTAGTTCAAATTTGCATCAGAAATATACCATTTGACATACTAGTTCATATATGCATCAGAATATTACCAGTTGATATACTAGTTCATATATACATTAGAATCATACCAGTTGACATACTGCTCAGTCTATGCGGCAGGACATACTAATCATTATGCCCATTCAGATCGTACCACTTGTCATACTAGTCCACGAATTTGACATTCATTCCAGTTGGTATACTAGTCGGTCTATGCACCAGTATCATAGTCAGCCTCTACATCAGCAATATACCAGTTTATTCTTTAGAAAGCAGCGACTATTTGTATTTACCCAAACACGAAAAAGCATCTGTGAATTACAAGGTAAAAAAGAAGCAGTTACAAGAGAAAAAGAAAAGCAATTGTCCTCTTCTGCATCAGCACCATACCAATTGGTATACTAGTCAGCCTCTGCATCAGCATTATACCAGTTTATATACTAGTTCATACACAGCCAAAAATGAGCTAAAGGCTCTGAGTTCGATTCTCGGTAATGTTGACACAAGTTTTTTTTTTTTCTATATTTTTTAAATTATGTTGTTTATTGTATTTTTAATTTAATTATTGAATTCAATTTGCAATGGCTCCTTTCAAATTCCGCGTTCGTCAAGTTTGATTATGTAGGTGAAGGCCCAATTGTATTCAACTTTGTAGGATCCACTTTCATTCAAAGTTTTTTAAACGTAAAGCGAAGCGAAATTTTTGCAAATGCTTAAAAACGAGGCGCGCATTTGTCAAAGTTTTATGTAATTGGGGCTTTGGAGTTGTATTTTTAGGTAAGGTAAATTAAGGTTACTCAAGGTTAAGTTTGTCGTCCACTGCGGAGTTCCGGTCCCACATATGTATATATAGATAAAAGTAAGTCTTATTTTTACATCAAAAAGAGTCAAAGTAAGACTGCTTTCATGCTGGGCCATACACTCGAGTTAAAGGAGCATTGTTAGAGTCAATTTATATTGTTGTTGTCAATATACTCAAGTTTATGCCGCAACGTAAAAAAAATGGCGGTTATATACCAACAGGTTGTCATAACCTCTAAAGAGACTTTTGCCGAACTTCTCTTCCAACTTATAGTGTGCTGCTTTGATTTTTGTTGGGATTTTCCACATAGTAGTATCCCGGGACTGACACTCCTAAACCGACACCGTTACTCCTCCTCGAACCACTTAGATGACTTTATGAAGGCCATCAAGTCCTTTATGTCCAGTTCAGCGGTCTGGTTTAGGCTATCCAGGAAGGGAACTCCCAAAAAGCGCGTTCTCGCGCCGCTTAAGACCGGGCAGTTGCAGATGAGGTGCTTCACCGTTTCCTCTTCCTCATCATCTTTGCAGCTCCTACAGCATCGTCGGTAGGGCACACCTTCTGCGTGCCTACCAATAAGGCAGTGCCCAGTTAGAACACCTATTAATATGGAGATTTCTCTCCTTCTTAGGCAAGGTTTGTTTGGATGTCCGGCACCTTGGGGATTGTTGCCACATTTCGTTGGCTTGGAGTACACACTCCGTCAAGCCAACGAAAGGTAGCAACAATCCCAAGGGTGCCGGACATCCAAACAAACCTGGCCAAAATGGGATTATAAAAGATCTAGAGGGATCATAAAAGATCTGAATACAGTTACTTCAACAAAAAATACCGTTCAAACAAACAAAATTTGGTCAACTTCAGGATAACAGCACGAGATTGTAGATTTTACCAGTGCCTTTTTTCTGTGTATATACACAAGAAATATAGAAGTTGACATTCTAGATCATATATACATCAGCATCATATTTGTATTTAGCCAAACACGAAAAAGCATCTGTGAATTACAAGAGAAAAAAAGAAGCAAACCAAAAATTTCAAATAATGTTTGCATAGTACCGTGTAGTACAATAGGTCGTACTAATGGTTGCGGTGTAATAAGGCCTTATAATAATAATGTAGTATGAAACGGAATTTTTCTAAAATAGATTAGGCTTTTTCTGACTACACCTTTTTCAGTTTATATTCAGAAAGTAACAATTTATATTTAGAAAATTACAATTCATATTCAGGATTTCCATTTGATATTCAGAAAAATACAATTGACATTCAGAAAATTACAATTACAATAGGTGTCTGCTGAGTAGTTTGGAATTGATTAGTTTGAAGGTATTCAGAAATTAACTGGTATGAATACACCACAAAATGTTTAGGTGTAGAACTATAATGTTGCTGAGTAGTTTGGCATTGACTGGTTTAAAGCTAATCAGAAATGAACTAGTATGAATACACCACAAAATGCATAGTCAATGAACTAGAATTTTCGATGAGTAGTTTGGCATTGACTGGTTTTAAAACTAATCAACAATGAACTGGTATGCATATGCCACAAAATGGTTAGTCAATGAACGAGTATGTTTGCTGAGTAGTTCGGAATTTGACTGCAGGGTTATTTTGATATTTTTTCTATTAAAGCTGATGTTGGGCTTAGAAGTCTTGTGCAGAAGTTCACGCATGTCGGGCAAATCTATGAGGTCTATCAGCAAATCCGACGTACTATCGATAAAGTCGATAGAGATCACAAAATTCGGTAGACTCGTCTGAATTGCTGATACACGCCTCGGACTACCACTTCCTGCGTTTCAATCAGCTCATGACTTCCGGACTCCTTTGGGTTGGGGAATTCTGAGACAAGGCAAGGAAAAGGGCATGTTGTTGCCTAGACACGTTCAGATGTGAGCAAGCATGTATCATATCACATATACATATGTATATATGTATTTAGCAGAGAAAATTTATGGAATTGCAAAAAATAATTCTCCTTTCCAATAAATGTTTATATTTTTTCTGAATTTTATGATCTGAAAAAATATGAGTATATGGCTAAAAATTAAGTTTTGAAAGTAAAGTACATTTTCAAAGGTAGAAAATTGATTTTGAGTCACCAAAAAATAATCAAAAAGGGTTCAAAAATTCTTTGAAAAGTTATTATGAGTTTTCGTTCACCTAGAGTAAACATATTTATTATTGTTCCTGTTTGATTTCAAAGTTAACTCAGATTTTAATCATCAAAATTATTGAAAAATGATTCATAATGGTGACTGAAAAATGATTATAAGTTTTTGATCATTAAATGGAATCATATTTGATTATTCCTCCTCTATATTTTGATGATAACTCATAACTCGTCACTGAAAGTAATCAAAATGTATTCAAACTGAGATATTTTCAAAATTTATTCATTCAAATGTTGGGTGGGAAAAAAAGAAAGAAAAAAGTAGTGGGGGCGTTGCACCTCCCATACAAACTTAATTGTTCTAGCTGAATATCTCTAAAAGGATTTAAGGTAGAGACATGGAAATTGATATAGAGCTATACGATGCCAATACCATTCTCACGCATAAATCTGCGGGTTATCGGAAAAGGGGGTGGTACCTCCCATGCAATCTTAATTTTTCAAGCTGATTAGACAAACTTAATTATTAAAAGGATTTATGACAGGGACCTGATTGGTATAGGACTATATGAAAAGGGGGTCGTGACACCTCCCATACGAATTTAGGTTTCGAAGCTGTATATCTATTAAGACTTTTAGCAATGACTTGAAAATTGGTATAGAGCAATAAAAGATCAAAAACATTCTCCAGTACAATTTTGACAGCGGCAAAAAGCAGTCGCAAAGCGGGAGGGGCAAGGCTTCCTTAAACTTGATTTAAGGAATGTTTCCTTGCACCTCCAACCAATGAAAAATTGTGAAAATAACGGAACCAAGAAAATGAGACTACCGGAAAATAACGGAACTTAAGTGAAACAGAACATTAAATTAGTGACTCAACCAAAATTAGATATACATACATATCGAATTGGCGGTGGCGATGTAGCTTTAATGCTGGTCAAATAATTTCCTCATGGATCCTTCATACTTAACTTTCATGTAAATGTAATGAAGTAACGTTAAACCAATAAAAAAAACCATTCTCACGTATAAAAGTGGGGGTTATCGGAAAATGGAGATGCATATCTCTAAAAGGATTTATGGGGGTGGGGTTTTTGGCAAGGGGTATAGCACCTCCCATAAAAATATCTGAATATCTCTAAAAGGGTTTAAGGTAGGAACCTGGAAGTTTGTGTGAGGATAAAGGATACCATCACCATGTTCATGGAAAAACGGTAGTTTTGGGAAAAGGGAGCACGCCACCTTCCATGCGTACTTAATTTTTAAGGGTGAATATCTCTAAAAGGGTTAATGGCATAGACATACATATCGTCGGATAAGAGTATAAGCCTAAATCTCGTTCTTAGAAATATCGACTTTTTGATGCGGTTCGAAGGAGTAACAGATTCCGCAGTTGGCAAACCAAAGAAAACCATAAAAATAAATATACAAATATCAAAAATTGTTTGATGAGAAAAACTGCTAAATCCAACTTATACCTAGAGCTTCTGTCGCCCGTTTGATTTAGTTGACTTAAATTTTTATAGTTGTTAAATCTGGCGATCTAATTAAAGATTGTACCATAAACTGTTGTAAAAAAAGGTTATTTAAAATTAATTTGAAAAAATACATATTTCAACATTTAATTTACAAGAAATTAAAATTGATTGCAATCAAAAAATATTGTAAATATCATACACATTTTATGATTGCATCCAATTAGTTTGAAACAATTTTTTAACAATTAATTAAAAAAAAGTAAACTATATTGATTGCAATCTGCTTATTGTCTGATGCATTAGCAATTTTGAAGTCTAACGTATTTAATCAGCTAGCAATTAATTTTAAAATTAAAAGCTTTGAAGTGTTAAAAGTAAAGAAAAGCTTTTATGATGCGTTAACTTACGTTTGAATGAAATTATACTACAAATATCTAGACGATCTTTAAACATGATTTGTATTTATCTCGTATGGTGAATTTAATTAGTAAGTGTGAAGTGCTAAAAATGGTTAGCTACTCACTTACAAACAAATTTATTGAATGATTCATAAAAATTTAAATAAACGAGAGAAGGAAGTATTGGAAAACTGTTTTTTTATGCTAAATGAGATAATAGAATAGGAAACAAATATCATTTAACTTTTTTTGTGATTAAAGAAAAAACAGTTAGGTACAGTACTACCAAAAATATATATTTTTTGCAAACGTTTCGTATTCATTTTTTCTCTATTTCGTTTCTTTTCGTTCGGATTCCTTTTCTTCCCTTTTTCTTCTGTCCTTTTATTTCCTTCCCCCTTCCTTCCCCTTTCTTTCCTTTTCTTTGCTTTTATCTCCTTTCCTTATCAGTAACCAGTCAAGCAAGAATTTTTCACTCAACTCACAACTCTCAAGTCACTATTCAAAATGCACAGGCACAATGCACTGCTTACAATAGCAACATACACAGCCGGGTAACTTTTTTGGATAGACCCCCAGCGCAAAGATGTTTACTAGGGTGGTCCTTATTTGTAGGGAGACAATTTTATCATCAAATTTTCAAAGGCTCAACCCCTAAATTGATAGTAATATAGCCGAAAATATCATACACAAATGTTGGTCGCGATTGCAAACAATTAAGGCGTGTCGAAGTTCAGATTGCCCTATGAAGACTCAAAAAATTAAAACGATTTTTAGTTTTATCTAATACTTAAAATCGATAGCACTATGGTCGGGGATATTACATACCAAATTTAGTTTCGATTTGAAACGCCTAAGGCGTGTCGCAGGGGGGTTAAAGTTCAGACTAGGGAAATCTGAACTTTGACCCTGATGCGACACGTCTAAACCATCTCCAATCGGGATAAAATGTTTGTTATAGGTGACCGTGTTGCAATCTAACTAGGGGGTGGGACTGGAAAAAATGTTACAGTTGATTATAAGGACCACCCTAATGTTTATACATCAAAAACTTGTTGCGGAAGGCAGTTTGTCTTTCCAGTTTGCTTTATAGCTTCCAACAAGGTTTTTGTTGTGAAATGGGTACGCCCGGTCTGTTCAAGTAAATCGTCCTTGAAGAGCACGTGATATTTGATTAAAATATTTTTATTATCTTTATTTGATATGATATGAAAGGAAAATAGCAAACACTCCTAAAGTTGGATATCTTAATTGATACAATCAATCAATCAATACAAAGATATACTCTAAAGCAATGGTCGGCATATATGTATGTACATACATATACTGTTTTCCAAAAGAAATGTATAGTACATATTTCATATTCATACTTTCGTTATATTTATAAATTAAATTAAATTTATTAAAAAATCGTTTCAAATGAATTCATGCTTATAAAGTTTGATTTGTGTCTTTAATAAAATTAGTTTATTTTATTCCTTAATGTTATTTCACTTGACTATATGGTCACCCAACTGTTATTCCTATCTTTTATTTTTCCGTTTCTTAATCTCATTTAATCAGCAGTCAGCTCTGATTTTTACACACAAAAATTTACCAAGGTTAAAAGCACTTGTTAGTGATTTATATACTTCCTCACATCAGTTTTTATTAGGAAATATACAATTAAGTCAATTCTTTTCGACCAATTAGCAATTCCTCATACATCACTTCAGTACTACATAATTAGCTCATTTTCATTTGATTTATTATAGGTATACAGCAAAAATTAACTAGAGCATTTGGCCTATGATAACGGAAAACTATTAAGATAAGATTAAGAAACGTTAGCTGATAAGATTTATGAGTATAAGTTATATACAAATTATGATAATGTGGCATGATATAGATTCAAAATGGTTAAAAAAATGACTTAAATAGCTAGTAAAAAATATCCCGCCACTCACGTTGGAATTGCCCCTCAAGTAAAAAAAATGTAAAACAAAAATAAATACTCAAGTGCTGTTAACAGATGCTGTTAATACAGCCAACATGTTACTCTAACAAAGCTGCAGAGCAAATATAATGTAATTAATACAAAATAAAGCAGTATATAATAATTTAATCAAAACAAAGAGATTCGACCATATACTCGGTATACATTTCATATCAATTTATGCATACATGAATGTATTTATATTAACCTGCTCAACAAATGTATTTTTCTGAAAAAAAAACCTAAGTTGGAAAATTTCAAATCTTAATATTCACTTTTAAAGACCTACCGTCAGGGTTCGTATTTGCACGCACACACACGGCACATGCACGTGTGCAAATAAATGCTCACTAAATTTTTTGCTCTCGCACATGAGCTGTGTGCTTATGGAAAACCCATTTAGCACACAGCACGTGAGTGTGCATTTTGAAACAAAGCGTGTGTGTATTTTTGATTCAAAATATTTATGCACACGCTCATGTGTGTGCAGTTTATTTGAAGCACTTGCACATATAATTTTGTGCAGTGTAGGAAAATTCATGCATTCCATGGCTATTTCACGGATATTTCGGCTTCAGCCGACCACTATTATACGATGAAATACACGTAACGGGAAACGAAGCACCCATCTCGTCCCTTAGTTTCTGGTCTTTCCTCATAGGGGTTTGCTTTGATTATATTGGTAAGATTTGGACTGCATTGATCCACCTTTTGGAAATAATTATTATCTGGGCTGGGGATCATAAAGGAACCGGGGATAGTGAGAAGACTGATGAGCTGACACGTAGGTATTCAAGAAATTTAGGAGCAGTCCGAACTCGTTAGAATAGGATCTGAGGAGAATAGTGATCACAGCGATTGGAGCAAGTGAGTCCACAGCACATCTGTAGAAAGGGGGTGTCATCTTATCACTGCTCTAGCTCTAAGTCAAAGGCAGCCTATTTTGTCAACTCTGCAGGATTGGAGCTCAAGTGAAGTGGTCAGATTGGACATTAATTTTCTGCTATGTGCCTAGCAGGACAATGCGGAAAACATTAATTAATCTAATACCCGTGGCCCCATAGTCCGAAGAGAATTATATCTGAGCGCTGGCTTAGCGAATTAATAAATGGAAACATTCCGGTAGGTTGCCGTGCTCCTCATACTGGCATATTGGTGATGGTTGTAAAAACGAATAGCTCTTGCAGTAAATGGAACATCCTGTGGGTGGAGGAAACGATAGAGTACCTGCCCTGTTGTTATCCAGCGCACTGCTGTTGCAGAATAAAAATTCTTGGAGATACATATGGTCGTTTTCCCGGGTGCGAATTTTGGACTGTTTTTGGTATGGAACGAAAGAGGGAGTTCTCCAGATCACAAATATATAGGTCTTAGAGTCAGGCGGTTTATAGTTCTCCGGTAAAACGTTGTTAAAGTTAGTAAATTTTGCACGCTTTTTTTGTATGTATATATATGTATGTACTGTTTTTGACATTGAGAGTGTTGCCACATCCAAAAAATTTTAATAAAAAATAATAAGGCTTACAATACTTTTCATGCGCACCAATTAAGTATTTGAATAGGGTTTGCAAGCCTCACCTATACTAAAATAAATGGGTGTACTACGCAGAAGGACTCACCGTGGCGATAGCCACGGTTAGAGCACACGTCCGGACTCCGCCAAATGGGTTTACTACGCAGAAGTACTCACTGCGACGGTAGCCGCAGTTGGTGCACGCGTCCGGACATGGGATGGCGTAGCCCAGGGTTATTTTAAATAAGCGCGGCCGAAGGCCGCCTACGCAAAAAGGTGTTGAAATAAAAAAAATATGTTTTTTTTTTTTTTATTTTTTTTTTTAAGTGTGGCAACATCCTTCTTTGACAACAAATTTGTTGTGAAATATCTGTGTATAGCTGTGCGATGGTGAAAATTTATAATTTTGTGAAAATAGATGAATATTTATACATATTAATATTATTTTCTGTTAATCATATGCAATTCATAAGTGTTATGGTACCATTATGCGGAAAAATGCGTGAAATTTAAAAAATTGTGCGTTAGTTACCTATAGTGCCATGCAAAATTTGCACAACTTCAACAACCATTATCTCAGTAAATATAAGCCTCCTTACGCTAAGATTATATATTTGTGTTCAGAAAAATCTCCTCTATCCTCCTGAAAAAACCGTTTTTTTCTAGCTGTGCGAGTCTATACTAAAATTTCCCCGTTTTCCCTTTTATTTTTGAAATTTTTTGTATAAATAAATACAATTTTTAGTTTTTTTGACAACTTTCCCTTTTTTCTCAAAACAAAATGTTTGTGTTATTTTGAAATAAAAAAACTGCACGCTCAGTAAAGAAAAATTTCTACACACAGCACAAGAGTATGTGCCCAAATATTTATATAAAATGCGCACACACGTGCGTGAGCATAAATTACACAAATGTGCTGCACATGTGTGTGTAAATACGAACCCTGCCTACCGTAGCTAGTTTATATTTTAAAAACAGTTTCAAATTTTGATTAAGATATTAATTTTTTTTTTTTTTTTGCTTAAATAATCATTTAACTTTCTTTTTACTTCATTATGTTTTATTTTATTTTACTTTGCATTATTTTATTTTATTTCATATTATAACATTTTTTATTTTTTATTTATTTTATTTTAGGTTTTTTAATTTTTTTTTTTTGTTTTTTTTTCTTTTTATGTTTTTTTTTACCTTATTTAATTTCATTTTATATTTTTTATATTTTAATAAAATTTAAATTGTTAACCATTTTTTAACCTACTCTCAACATAGGATTTATTTTCCCCGCTAGATGGCGCCGGAGTCGAGATATTCAAAAAAGCAGTAAATGTAAATGTTCCGGTTATGTTAGTTTCGCAACAGCGTCACGTGCCTCTGCTAGTATGGTAGGTAGGTTCAAGTGGCTGCCGCAGAGGCACACTTAGGCCAGTTTTGAAGGCCCGTTGTGATACCACCAACACAAGGAAAGTCAGCCCCGGGACCCAGCCATATGGAAAATCCCTGATTTGTTGGGATTTTCCACATAGCAGAATCCCGGGACTGACACTCCTAAACCGACACCGTTACTCCTCCTCGAACCACTTAGATGACTTTATGAAGCCCATCAAGTCCTTTATGTCCAGTTCCGCGATCTGGCTTAGACTATCTAGGAACGGAACTCCCAAAAAGCGCGTTCTCACGCCGCTTAAAGCCGGACAGTTGCAGATGAGGTGCTCCACCGTTTCCTCCTCCTCATCATCTTTGCAACTCCTGCAGCATCGTCGGTAGGGCACACTTAGCCTTTCTGCATGCCTACCAATGAGGCAGTGACCGGTTAATGCCCCTATCAATATGCAGATTTCCCTCCTAGTTAGGCCATAAATGCGTCTAGACCTTTTAAGATCCCATTTTGGCCAGGTTTGTTTCGATATCCGACACCCTGGGGATTGCAGCCATCTTTCGTTGGCTTGACGGAGTGTGTGCTCCTTCAGCATTAGTTTGCATGTGGCAAACGGCATACCTAAGCGCTCTTTATCCTGAAGAACCTGCTTGGTCGTGCCCTGCCTGGCAAGCTCGTCTGCCTTACAGTTTCCCTCAATGTCCCTATGTCCCGGGACCCATATGAGGTTTACGCGGTTCTGTTGGGCCATCTCCTGAAGAGATCGACGACAGCTGAGCGTCAGTTCAGAGTTGAACGTGTATGAGCCAAGGGATTTGATTGCCGCCTGGCTATCGCTGAAAATAGTGATATCTCCTCCGATAACACGTTTGCTTAACCAGGCCGCGGCGTCCCGGATTGCCGAGACTTCCGCCTGGAAGACGCTACAATGATCAGGTAGTCTGAAGGAGAGTTCAAGGTCCAAATCCCTTGAATAAACCCCTCCTCCAACTCTGCCGTCCAACTTCGAGCCGTCGGTGTATATGGAAGTGCCACCATTTGTTTCGGGACACCAATCCGTCCTCTCCCAGTCTTCTCTGCTGGGAATGTTTATTTTGAAGCAGCTATCCCCGACTGTAGTGGTCGCACAACGATCTGTGCTTAGAGGGAGAAAGCTGTAAGATTCCAGAATACTGGAGTGTCCAATAGTACCCGCACCCCAACTGGAGGTTTCTCTTAGGCGCAGAGCTGATGCCGCCGCTGACCGAAACCCTTCCAGATCAAGTGGCAAAATGCCCAGAATGGCCTGGAGGGCTTCGTTGGGCGTTGTCCTTAGCGCACCGCTTATACAGATCATATTGGATCTATGGACTTTCCGCAACAGATTCAGGTATGTTGTCTTGCTCAGTGCCGGCCACCATACGACGACTCCATACAGCATGATTGGGCGAATGATGGCCGTGTAGATCCAACTGCATACTCTAGGGCTGAGCCCCCATTTTTTGCCAATGGCTCTTTTGCATGTGTAAAGAGCGATGCAAGCTTTCTTCTGGCGCTGAAGAACATTCTCCTTCCAATTCAGTTTCCTGTCCAGAACTATGCCTAGAAACTTGGCCTTATCCGACAAGCCCAGGCGCGTGCCATCTAGTTCTGGTAGGCTTAGTGGCGGTATTTTGTACCGGTTGGTGAAGAGGACAAGTTCCACTTTCCCCGGGTTGATACTAAGTCCGCAGCGAGAGGACCACCTCGAAACCTCTCGCAGTGCTACTTGCATCAGGTCACACAGAGTTTGTGGGAACTTGCCTCTGAATGCAATAGCTAAATCGTCTGCGTATGCCACTATCTTCCCGCCCCCCCAGCTTGTGTCACGTAGCAACGAGTTGACTGTGAGGTTCCATAAAAGCGGGGAAAGAACACCACCCTGGGGCGTTCCCCTCTGCTAGTATAATTTAAAAAAGAATAATTACTCGGCCCAGTCTAGTGTAGCTGCTTTTTATTGTTCATAATTAATTACTTTTGTTTTGTAATTGAATCCACCACAACTACTTGAATGTAGAATATTTTTTTTGGTTTTTTTTTTGAATTTTACATGCCAAATTGAATAGTTTTAGTGACATAATAAAATGATATTTAGCGCGTTTATAATTGTTCTAACTAAATTTAAAAAAATATATATATATTAAATTGTTTACACTAGTTGTTAATGAGTATGAAAGGTATCAACAACTTTTACAGCAATAAAGAAAACATTTATATTTAAACTCTAAGTATGAAATAAGCGTACGATGAGATTTGAAATATTTTTCAAAAACGCGCTCATCTTAAAATTAGTAAAAGTGGCCAAATAACAGAAATTCCCACAGAGCAAAGTTTTCGTGCACAGGAAACAAATCCACTATCAGAAAGAAGACTTGAAAAATCTCATCTATCCCACGGGTGGTAAAAAAGTTATTCGGAATCAAAAACAAAATTGTAAGAGTAATTTTCTAGCAAAACAAGTTCGAGTCCCGATATCTCTGCATCCCGACAACTACACAACAAATCCATATGCCTGACTGTCTGACTGACTGATTATCACGCTGCTTCACTTACAATGCTAGTGTCCTATTTCACAAATCATTTAGCAGCTTACCGTGCACCGCAAATTAAATAAGTGAATGTTATGAAACTTCAAAAAAGGAAAAGTGAAAAAATGGATAAAATCAAAAGTAATGTAGCTTAAAAGTGAGAACGTTGTAGTGTATTTATATGCGGTTTTCATTGTTGTTATGTAATACTGAGTAATAATACTTGTGGAAAACAAAATAAATTTTTCTACTTCTGATAATGTTATTAAATATTTTCTTCAGTTGTTCACCTTAAATACATTATCTTTGAATTTTTAACTTACTGTGATGCTCGAATTTTATCGTTCATCGCTCTATTTTTTAACATCTTCCTAAAATTATTTCGCTCGTTTTCTATTTATACTTTTTTCTGCCGTTCAACTTAGCTTCCTTTATTATAGATTTATCTAGTAAGACGTAAACCATTGCAGTGAAAATAAATTTTAATTATCACTCAATAAATGTTTTATTGGTTTGTTTATCTTAAGTCAGGTCATCAATCTCTCCGTTTTACGTAGTAGGTGCGTAATAAAGGCACATTTATCTTTAATTTTAGTACAAGCAAATAAACTTAACACGTGTTTAAAGTAAATCAAAGAAAACAAGTAAGATTGTCTAGGTTCGGGAGGAGCTGAAGATTAAATACTCAGTTGTAGTTCAAGTTATTAACAGTGTGAATTTGTTTAAAAGCCATACTACTACAATACCATTACCTAGGGAACTCTATATCTATCTGGATTCCTCTGTGTAAAATTTGTAGTACCTTTTCTCCTATACACAGCTGAGTATAAAATAGACACAGACATACCTCAAACATATACTCACATACGTTAAGAGCCGTGTTTTTTATTATCAGTGAGGATCTCCCATTGTTTTTGTAGCTTAAGCAAATATGTATACGCACAGCAGACAGCAAAATGTATCTATGCCTTTTATGCAAATCTCAAAAAATAGGTAAACAACTCAAGCTCAGACAATTCAACTAGATCATAAACTGTCATACAGACAACAACAAAAGTTATTTGAAATTCTAATTTTATTAACTTAAAGCATTGTTGAATTTTAATTTGAAAGGAGGAGTATCGAGGTGGCCTAGATGCAAGGGGCATTGTTAGGTCTAAAGTCAGCTGGTGAGTAAATTTCGGCAAACAAAAAATCACAAAAAAGTTTCAACATTTTTTGCGACTGAGGACTTTCAGATCCCAAAACTCTTGATAAGAAGCAAAACAATCAGAACAGAAAGATATTTGCACTATATACGAATGCTCTCTTCTATTTTTTTTTGTTTATTTATGTTGATGTTTATTATCTGTTGAATAACAGCAGGTTTGCCGTGAGCAGCGCAGTAGCAGATTAGGCTACGTCATACTGCACTCACCTGATTTATTTGTGTTTACGTTATTATTTTTAATATTTATACCTTTCATGAACATGAAATGGTATTATAACTTTGGTCCGATGTTTGTAAGTATGAGAAGAAGAAGAGATAGACCCATCAATAAGTATACCGAAATGATCAGGATGACGAAATGAGTTGATTTAGCCATGTCCGTCTGTCTGTCTGTTTGAACGCAAACTTGTCCCTCAGTTTTTGAGATATTTGGCTGAAATTTTGTATGCGGCCACCATTTTCCAATATAGGAATCATTTGTCGGAACCAGCAAGATCGGACCGATATTACATATAGCTCCCGTACAACCGATTATTCCGATAAACGGATTTTGGGCTATAACTCCTGTAATTAAACACGTAGGAACGTGAAATTTTGAAAGTATCACTATTTTTATATGTGAAATATCGATGTTGAAAATCATCGAGATGGGATATATATTTCACATAGCCCCCATACAATCGATTGTTCCGATAAACGGATTTTGGTAGATAACTCCTGTAATTATATAGATAGGAACGTGAAATTTCGTAACTATTGCTATTTTATGCTATGGATACACACACGGAGATTATCTCCAATAAATCTTCTTTAATCAGATCCAAATTTTACCCTGATACACACAAAAATGAAGATTAACAGCATTGAGATTTACTACTTTGGTTGTTATTGCACCATATTCTTACCTACCTCAGCGACATCTAGTTGTCAAAAGTCGGATCTTACCAACCAGCGCGACGCCTATCTGTCAGCTACCCTTAATTTCCTAGTGTTTCTTGGTGTTGTTGCCTATTTATGTACAGAGTGTTGCCAGTGCAAATTTTTTAAAACTGCTCAAATCTTCTTAATTTTTGGGAGTTTATAATGAAGATTATGCTCAAGTTAACTCCCAAAAGCGCAGTTAATTCGGAATTTGCGCTTATGTATCAGCCGTATTAGAATGTGGAATGTCGATGTTAAAAATCAATGAGATTGGACCAATATAACACATCCCCCCATATAATCGATAGTTCCTATAATTTCGGTATGAGCGGAAGTTAAATTCACACAGGCTGTACTGGGATCAAACAGTGAAAATCGTTACGCTTATTCATGAAAGGTATTTAGCCTTCGGCACAGCCGAAGACAGATTTCCTTACTTGTTTTTTTATAATTTTGTTTTTCATATATATATTTTGATTTTGAAATAAAATTTTGTTAGACTTGTTTTAACATTTTAATTCTTCTAAAAATGTCTTTCAACTTAATTTTTTATTTTTTATTTGGAATTTTCTTTTTGTTTATGTACCTCTGATTTTTAATTATTTGTTGTTGATTTGTACTTCCCTTTTATGCACAGTACATTCAGAACATATCGTCGCTCGCTTGCCAGAAGCATGAAGGTGTTAAAAAGATTGTCTTCATGAACAGTTTTTGGGCAAAGGGCTAGTCGAAACGGTGGAAACGAAGAAAAAATTATACGGATATCTCTATGGTTTTATGAGGAAGTTCTTATTGATACAATTAAGTGCATTTCTTCTTATTTGTTCGCGATTTCTTCTTGTTTGCGTTATTTGGAAGAACAACTTTGTAATTTCCTGTCGAGATTTCCGTAGAAATGTGGAAAAAAGTAAAAGAGAAAACTTCTTAATTTTCGAAGAGAGCTCTTTGAAAACATTAATAAGATTTTCTCTACAAATATATGAAGCACATCTTCTTAAAAACTATACAGATATCACTAATTAGACGCTGGCAAGTATGATGGTAAACAGCTGGGTTTAGCATTCCAAAAATTGTAAGTTCGAATTTCGGTGAAGGCAATATAATTTTTGTTTTTAATTAAATTTTAAAAAAATTTCGTTATGCCAGAAACACGAATGCGTAAACAAATTGCTACGTATACGCCATGGTGTCTGTTTTCGACTGCAACACATTTATGCTTCTGGCACAACGAAAATTTTAAAAAATTTGGAAATTAAATTTTTATACATTTTTGTTGTGCCAAAAACATAAATGTGTAGCACGTTCGTTTTTCTAGCACAATTTTCAGAGATTGAAGTACACATTCATGAAAACGACATTACAAATTTTCGGAGGTTTCTTGTACTTAGGAAACCCAGGATTTTCGTGAATCGTAGAGAAGCGAGAGGTTAATCACGTGAACCTATTTACTCACATCTGGAAAATTGGCACATTCATGCCTCTGGCAAGCGTGCGACCAAAACTAAACGCGAACGATACCGACAAATTTTCTAATTTATACCAATATAATCTCAAATCTCAATTCTGTTTTAATACCAAAATAAATATAACCGCGTCATTACACTGGATTTTTCCAACTTGTGGAAGGGAGAAAATACTCTAGATATAATTCTGCATAACGAGCTGTATGAAAGATGCTCAAAAAACATATATATATAGATTGGATGATATTATGCAAGTATTCTCCGCAATTTTTAGAGGTAATATTAAAAATAGTTACTTCATTTGAATTATTTACTGTGTCCCAACAAACATGGCTCAACTTTTTCTCCAACCTTTGAAAAAATGTATAGTTCTCAAGTTGATATCCGACATCATTCTCCAAATATCATTCATCTTTGTAGTTCTCAAGTTGATATCCAACATATTCTCCGATCTCCAGCTTCTAATATTCAAATTAAATTTGAAGAGCTTAGACTAAAATTTATGTAAAATCAAATTCTTGCCAACTAATTCATTGCGTTTTAACGGTTGTCGGGATCTTCCAAAAATAAATAATTTTGATTAATCGACAAAGCTTAAAATACAATTATTTAATTTATCACAACAAAATCGATCGCTATCTTCGATTAATTAATTGGTAAATTAATCTTTTTGATATATCGATTAAACTTATTCGCCGATTACTTAATTTTTTAAGTCTGCATCATCCGTTAACATTCAAGTTCACATTGCGTACAAGGGTTAAGTAACATTAACGATCCTAATGAGTTGGACTAATATTTACATAGAGCACTTTTTCACTTAATCTCATGTTTTATTTAATTTTTTTTCGTTTACCTGGACTAAATTGCCAACAATAGCATTTCGTTGTCATATCTGTTGTGCTGGCCCCAATAAAAAGCGGCATTTCGAAAAATTTATCACATTCTGGATCTACATAAACGCTGCTGCGACGGCTGAAGTTATCCATGTCGCGCAGAGCGATTATTTTACCAACCATTTTGAGGTTTGGGTTTTTGGCTTAAAAAACACTAAAATATTTTTGTTTTAGGTTTTTTTTTCACAAGAAAAATATGTGTTATTCTGCTGTTTTAAATTTATTTTTTTTTAATTTTAATTTTTTTATTTTATTTTATTTTTAAAATTTTTTTTTTTCGTTTTTTAATGTAGTAAACTCGCACTCGCTCAAAAACTGCACTGCTGCGCTTTTTTCTTTGTTAAATATCAAAATTATTCAATAAAAACTTGCAGTTCAAATGCATCCGATCAACGTCGCACAGTGGCCTATTTAACCTTTCAATCTACACATTTTTACTTTTCACTTGCGCACATCCATTTTTCTTATGTAAATAAATCAAGATAATTTTCACAGCTTTTTTAGTGTTTCACAATTTATTTTCTTTTCGCTTTTTCGTTGAACTGTTGTTTTTCGTTTCGCTTGCCAAATCGGCCTTTGTCCGATTGGATACCAAAAATAAACAATTAATTACATATTTACACAGCAAAAGGGTGGAGAAATGTGTAAAACAAATTTAATTAATTTGTAACGCTCGTTCTTTAAAAATTCGTATTTTAATTGTAATTAAAAGCAAGCAAGCGCCACCTCATATGCCACTGCGTCTGAGTACTGCTCGTTTACTAGCTCAATGATCGAATGGCGATCGCCCCGGTATTTAGAATCAACCCATAAAGAAAATGCTGTCGCTCTATGAACAAAAAAACGGCACGATCACAAGAACGAAACGAAAAAAGAGGGCAGAGACAACAACCAACATTGAAGCTAGATAGAAACAAAAACACTGAACTCTAAAATGCTAATCTCGCTTGTATTTGTGATGATCTGCCGGTGGGTTAGCGGTGTTCAACACAATCAGCTGATGGCGATCGCTGACAGATACAAATTACACGACAGCAATGAGCACGGCCATCCGCGCGTCTGCTGGTGGGAGGGCAGCCCACCGTGAAAGCTTTTCTTGCACCAATTTTAATTTGGATGCAGCAATTTTTATTCGATAAAGGGTTGAAAAGATCGTACGTGGGACTCTCCGATCGTTTTTCTATACTCCGCGATCATTTGTGCACCTCCTATTACTCTTTGGATTTCTCTTAGTTAGTCTATAGCAGGGCTGGAAAACCACTCCAAAATCGCTGTGGTTCGGTTCAGTGGTTCGAACCACTTCCCGAAAATCTGGGTGGTTTGGTTCAGTGGTTCGAACCACCTTGAAAAAACTACCAACCCAGCCAAAAACTGAAAAAAAAATTTCAAAAAAAAAAAAAAAAAAATATGTACATTAAGGCGCCTCGCCAAAAAAAAGTTGCAGCGTTTCCACCGGAATTTTAAAATTCACTCTTTTCTAAGGACTCACCCAAAATATTTCGAAAAAATATTAAGATTTACTGGAGCTAAACCGCGTTAAAAAATCGCTAAAAATATCCTCTTTTATGTATAAAAAGAGTATGAAAATATATTTTTTAATAAAAATCACATGGGATGATGAATTAGCTGGAGTACAAAAAGTAAGCATAAAAAAGTTTGTAAATTTGGTAACTGTATAACTGTGTGCTAATATTCGCTATGTGGAAAATTGGGCCAAAAAGGGTTAAATTTTGCAGAAATGACAACGTCTCGAAAATACCTTTCAAATGATACCCTAATCGTCCAAATACATACGTCAATAATTGGCTGAGTTATTAAAGTTTTCCACAAACCTACCCCTCGAAATATGACCAAAAACAGCATCATACATCTCAATATTTGGATTGCGTTTATAAAATTTTCAAACTTTTTTATGCTTACCTTTTGTACTCCAGCTAATTCATCATCTCAGGTGCTTTTTATTGAAAAATATATTTTCATACTCTTTTTATACATAAAAAAGGATATTTTTAGCGTTTTTTTAACGCGGTTTAGCTCCAGTAAATCTTAATATTTTTTCGAAATATTTTGACCAAGGCCTTAGAATACATTGAAGTTTATAATTCCGATGGAAACAGGGTGTCGGCAAAAAGTTATAATACCAATACAATACTGGAAATTATTATTATGTAAAGAAACATACATATATAGACGAAGACTTGTTGGAAGACATTATTGTGTTAAAAAAAATACATCATTTGGTTATTTAGTATTTAAGTTTATGAAAAGAATGTCTTCTAACAAGTCGTTGTCTATACTTGCCCTTAAGTCCGATAAAATAAATTTTGAAGTTGAAAATGCTCTTTCTATCGACACTTGTGTGGCAGGAACAGCTAGTACAATCTCAGCAATTATTTTTAGCTCTTTCTCTGAATATGTTTTCCAGAATTTTAAAACGTCTGAGTGTGGAGAAAGGCGTTTTATATTATTGCAACAATTAATGACGTCCACTAAAGTTTTGCTATTTGGTAATTGTTCCAGAATGCATTCCAGCTCATCCGAGCTTATCTTAGATTGAGGAGACTCTATCGATCTTTCCGGACATTGGGTTTTAGATGTTAGTTCGAAAACTTGAATCAAATGTTTTTTTGCTAAATCCTTATCTGATTCTGATAACATAATCTGATACCTAGGGTCTAAATAAACGGCAGCTAAAGCAGTCGGGTTACTTATTATTAATTCTTTGAGAGTCTGTTGTGACAGTCATTATGACAGTCAGTTGTGAAAATAGTCAGTATTTTGTAAATAGATTATCAGCGCTATCAGTTTTTGGTGTGAGTGTGTTAGTGAAAAATATAAGCCTTTCTGGTAGGGATTTCATTTATAAAAGGTTGTATGAAAAATAGGCTTAAATGCCGAATAGCTCCAACTCCCAAATTAAAAATAAAGTATGGCGATCGACAGATATTATCGTAGTGAACATAACGGCTTATTTCTTTTTTGGAGGAAACAACAAAAACAAGAGTTATTGAGGCTGAAAACTTCTCATTGGACAGGTAATTGATTTAATATTCGTTTGATATGCTGTCGCATGGCGTGTAATACCGCGTAAACGCCAAATGCAGTACCGAGTATCACGTAGGATCACTTTCTGTTATATTTTTGGGAACACAGTTTTTATCAGTAAAACGATGGAAAAAATACACGATCGGTAAAAAGTACGTTGCTCTGCTGGCTGGGTATCGACCCCATACTTTATTTTTAATTTGGGAGTTGGACCTATTATGGTTGTAAGACGATTTTTTAATAATTTTTTTTTTTTCATATTTTCACGAATGAAATATTATCTTTTCTTTTCCCACTGGGTAGTCAAACGTAGAATAATTAAAGTTGCTGGCAACGCCATGGACTTTCAGTTTTGTATGTTTTGTTTTGCTTATGAGAAAACCAAAGTAGATAAAGGAAGTTAAATGCATGACGAAAGAAAAACTCTTTTCATCTTTACGCTGTCAAATGGCATACAACGCATTTTGACAACAGCGAAAAGTGAAATTAGTCTTTTTCTTGCGTATGCTTCTACCTTTCAACCTTCTAAACTTGATACTTAATCGAAATACCAGTGAGTGCAACTGTTGCCATTTTCAGGAAAATGTATGTTTTAGGCATATAACTTGTTCCAATTTTGAACCGAACCGAACCATTTTTTTGCGGTTTTCGGTTCGGTTCATACATCTCCAAAAAAAAATGGTTCGGTTCAAAGACTGAAAAATGGCTGTGGTTCGGTTCAAAAACCGGTTCGGTTCTAAACCGGTTACCAGCCCTGGTCTATAGCTTTTACGCTAAGAGCCCGCTGAAATGCTCACAGTGGGGTATATGCGAAAGCTCGAAGTATTTTTATCGCTCTGTCTCTCTCTTTCGTGTACCGTAAAAGCCGGCTAATTAAAGATTTGCTCCCTATTGTATTTGTGTGTCGGTATTCACCAGTGATGAGCAATTGATATTTACATATTTATCTTTGTATTTTGTTTATGCTTATTCACTCAACCATTCATCATAGCTTTTGTTTTGACTTTGCTTATGCTTCTCATTTTTTTTATTTATTTTTTTTTTCTTCTTTCTTCACTTTCGTTAATAATGTTCCTTTGGGTTTTTTACCGCATGTTTGGTTGATTTTGAATATTTTAAAATACACAACAAGCCATGATATAAAAAAATAAAGGTATTTTCACTTTGACATAAACTGTGTTAGTTGTCATTCGTATCTTTTGCCAGTTGATTTTTTTGGTAATTTTTTTTTTTTAATTTTGGGGATTTTTTATATAGAAAAAAACTACTTGAGGGTAGTATTCTACAAAAAATGGGAAAATATTGGGTAGTGGCCCAAATGCGTAAAATTGGTAAAACAGGATAAATTTCCATGGGAAAATCCGCGAACTGTAGGTGTCTGGCTGGAACCTTGTCACTGGTACGGGTCTAACAACACTTGATACTGACGCGGGGTAGTAATCTACGTCAAATATGTGAAAATCATCCATTATAAAATAAGTGAAGTTAGGGTCATTTTTTGGCGACTTTGACCCCCGATTCCTAGGCCCTTGTCATAGGTACAGCTTTGAAATTTTCACATTCTTTTTAGATTCGGGGAGGACTATCGATCGGTATTGGTTTCATCCATTATAAAATAAGTGACGCTTTTAGGCTCTGGGATCTCGCTCTAAACCTTGAAATTTTGCAGCTTCTAAATATGCAGCTCATCTATGCATGTATGAAAACTAGAGTTCGCCCAGTGGTTGAAATTCAACCACAAAACCTTATTTTATTTTCCTACCTTTTTGCTATTTCTTAAATTTTCCTTTCTTTTCCATATTTTGTATATTTTTGGTTTCTATACATTCCTATTCATTTTGCCTTTTCCTCCCTCTTTACACCATTCAGTAATATAGTTTCAATGTTGATAATTATTTATTCTTCTTAGGTCGTCTTCATACGTATTTCTTTCCGTTCCTTTCCTTAGCATTCATTTGTTTTTATTTCCTTTCCTTTCCTCTCCTTTCATCTGAATTTATTTCTTTTGCTTTTTTTTCCTTCTCTTCCCTTTTATTTCCTTTCTTTAGCTTCTCCGTTCTTTTCCTTTTCTTTCCTTTCCTTTTCTTTCCTTTTCTCTTCTTTCATTTCATTTTATTTCCCTTCTTTCTTTCTTTCTTTTCTGTTCTTCTCTGTTCTTTTATTTTATTTTTCTTTCTTTTCGTTTCTTTTATATTCTTACCTGATCCTTCTTTCCATTTCCATTACATTCCTTTTTTCCTTTTATTTTCTTTTTCTTTCCTTTCCTTTCGTTTCCGTTGCTTTAGTTTCCTTCCATTTTATTCATTTTTTTTTTCATTTCATTTCTTTTCTTTTATTTTTTTCTTACCTTTATTTTCTTTCACTTTTTTTCTTAAATTTCCCTTCCTGTCATTTCGTTTCCTTACCTTTCCTTTTCCTACCTTTCCTTTCCCACCGTTTCCTTATTTTCTTTTGTTCCCTTCCGCAACTCCTTTGCTTTTCTTTTTCTTTCATTCATTTCCTTAACTTATTTTTTTTAGCTTTTCATTACCTTTCTTTCCTTTAATTTTCTTTCTTTTTATTTTCATTTATTTTCCATACCTTCTTCCTCGCTACATTTTCTTTCCCTTCTTTTTTTCTTCTTTCCTTTCATTGTCTTTCTCCTTTTGCTTCTCTTTTCCACTGCTTTACCTACATTACATTTCCTTTCTTCTCTTCATTTTTTCTTTTCCATTCCTTTTCTTTCCCTTTGATTTTTCTGTCATATTTTCGGTTCCTTACTTTAACTTACCTTTATTTTCCTTTTATCCGTCCCTTTCCTTTCCTATTATTTTCTTAATTTAATAATTTTATTTATTTCATTTTGTTTCATTTTTATTTATTTTATATTATTCCCTTTCCTTTCATTTCCAACAAATTTTATTTTTTTACTTTCAACCACTTTTCTATTTCTGATTTTATTTTTTTTTTAATTTTATCAATTTTCCATTTTATGTTATTGCACTAAGTGTAGCCACGAAGGGCCTTGTGCTTGGTCTAGCTTATTTGTGCTTTTTTTCAAAAGCATTTGCTTCTCTGAATCCCCACGCACAGATTTTGTTTTTGTAAACACTGTTTGTACCTAAGCTCAATAAAGTTGACGCGCTGGCTCATGTTATCTTATTGCTGCCAACAAAACAACTCACCCTACTGCAATGAATGCAAAACACAACAATGCAAGTGGTCATACCTACATACACCCATAACAGCGAATGCGTGTATAGCACTTGTAGTGGTGTGATTTTCAAATCATATTATAATTAATTTTTTTTAATTTTTGGTTTGTTGTCGCACACCCTACTCGGCGAGACATATCGATACATACCAAGTTTTATATACCTTAGAATTGTGGTTATTGCAAAAAAGGGAGAAAGCTGTTATGTTTGCGCATTTATATATAATAGATTATTTTATTTTGGTTTATTTTATTTTGTTTTATTTTATTCTATTTTATTTTATTTTATTTTATCTTATTTTATTTTGCTTGTTTTATTTTATTTTATTTTATTTTATTTTATTTTATTTTATTTTATTTTATTTTATTTTATTTTATTTTATTTTATCTTATTTTATTTTATTTCATTTCATTTCATTTCATTTCATTTCATTTTATTTTATTTTATTTTATTTTATTTTATTTTATTTTATTTTATTCTATTTTAATTTATTTTATTTTATTTTATTTTATTTTATTTTATTTTATTTTATTTTATTTTATTTTATTTTATTTTATTTTATTTTATTTTATTTTATTTTATTCTATTTTATTTTATCTTATTTTATTTTGTTTTGTTTTATTTTATTTTATTTTATTTTATTTTACTTTATTTTATTTTATTTTATTTTATTTTATTTTATTTTATTTTATTTTATTTTATTTTATTTTATTTTATTTTATTTTATTTTATTTTATTTTATTTTATTTTATTTTATTTTATTTTATTTTATTTTATTTTATTTTATTTTATTTTATTTTATTTTATTTTATCTTATTTTATTTTATTTTATTTTATCTTATTTTATTTTGTTTGTTTTATTTTGTTTTGTTTTATTTTATTTTATTTTATTTTACTTTATTTTATTTTATTTTATTTTATTTTATTTTATTTTATTTTATTTTATTTTATTTTATTTTATTTTATTTTATTTTATTTTATTTTATTTTATTTTATTTTATTTTATTTTATTTTATTTTATTTTATTTTATTTTATTTTATTTTATTTTATTTTATCTTATTTTATTTTATTTTATTTTATTTTATCTTATTTTATTTTGTTTTATTTTATTTTATTTTATTTTATTTTATTTTATTTTATTTTATTTTATTTTATTTTATTTTATTTTATTTTATTTTATTTTATTTTATTTTATTTTATTTTATTTTATTTTATTTTATTTTATTTTATTTTATTTTATTTTATTTTATTTTATTTTATTTTATTTTATTTTATTTTATTTTATTTTATTTTATTTTATTTTATTTTATTTTATTTTATTTTATTTTATTTTATTTTATTTTATTTTATTTTATTTTATTTTATTTTATTTTATTTTATTTTATTTTATTTTATTTTATTTTATTTTATTTTATTTTATTTTATTTTATTTTATTTTATTTTATTTTATTTTATTTTATTTTATTTTATTTTATGTTACTTTATTTTATTTTATTTTATTTTATATTATTTTATTTTATTTTATCTTTTATTATTTTATTTTATTTTATTTTATTTTTATTTATTTTGTTTTATTTTATTTTTTTTTTTGCTTCTCTGACTACCTACCCACAGATTTTGTTTTTGTAAACACTTTGTGTAAGCGCCACGAAGTTGACGGGCTCGTGCTTATTATAGTAAACAAAACAACTCTCGTTTTCAGCAACAGCAATCAATGCAATTTTTCATGACTACACACACAATTGCATTGAATGCAAACACAACAATGCAAGTGGTCATACCTACGTAAGTAAAGGAAATGAATGGAAAAGAAAGAAAACTAAAGGATTTACGGAAAGGAAAAAAAGAAAGTAAGGAAACGGTAGGAAAGTAAATGTAGGAAAAGGAAAGGTAAGGGAAGGAAAGGTAAGGAAAAAAAGTGAAAGAAAATAAAGGTAAGAAAAAAATAAAAGAAAAGAAATGAAGTGAAAAAAAAATGAATAAAATGAGAGGAAACTAAGGGAAACGAAACTAAAGCAAAGGAAACGAAAGGAAATTAAAGAAAAAGAAAATAAAAATTTAAGAAACAGCAAAGAGGTAGGAAAATAAAATTAGCTTTTGTGGTTGAATTTCAACCACTGGGCGAACTCTAGTTATATATAAATGCGCAAACATAACAGGTTTCTCCCTTTTTTGCAATAACCACAATTCTAAGGTATATAAAATTTGGTATGTATCGATATGTCTCGCCGAGCAGGGTGTGCGACAACAAACCAAAAATTTAAAAAAATTAATTATAATATGATTTGAAAATCACACCACTACAAATACTATACACGCATTCGCTTTATAGAGCCGCTGTTATGGGTGTATGTAGGTATGACCACTTGCATTGTTGTGTTTGCATTCATTGCAGTAGGGTGAGTAGTTTTGTTGGCAGCAATAAGATAACATGAGCCAGCGCGTCAACTTTATTGAGCTTAGGTACAAACAGTGTTTACAAAAATAAAATCTGTGCGTGGGGATTCAGAGAAGCAAATTCTTTTGAAAAAAAAGCACAAATAAGCTAGACCATGCACAAGGCCCTTCGTGGCTAGACTTAGTGAAATAAAATAAAATGGAAAACTGATAAAATTGAAAGAAAAGTAAAATCAGAAATAGAAAAGTGATTGAAAGTAAAAAAATAAAATTTGTTGGAAATGAAAGGAAAGGGAATAATATAAAATAAATAAAAATGAAACAAAATGGGATAAATAAAAGTATTAAATTGAGAAAATAATAGGAAAGGAAAGGGATTGATAAAAGGAAAATTAAGGTAAGTTAAGGTAAGGAACGGAAAATATGACAGAAAAATCAAAGGGAAAGGAAAGGAAAGGAATGGAAAAGAAAAAAGAAAGGGAAGAAAGGAAATGTAATGTAGGTAAAGCAGTGGAAAAGAGAAGCAAAAGGAGAAAGACAAAGAAAGGAAAGAAGAAAAAAAAAGAAGGGAAAGAAAAGGTAGCGAGGAAGAAGGTATGGAAAATAAATGAAAATAAAAAGAAAGAAAAATAAAGGAAAGAAAGGTAATGAAAAGCTAAAAAAAATAAATTAAGGAAATGAATGAAAGAAAAAGAAAAGCAAAGGAGTTGCGGAAAGGAACAAAAGAAAATAAGGAAACGGTAGGAAAGGAAAGGTAATGAAACGAAATGACAGGAAGGGAAATTTAAGAAAAAAAGTGAAAGAAAAAAAGGTAAGAAAAAAATTAAAGAAATGAAATGAAAAAAAAAATGAATAAAATGAAAGGCAACTAAAGCAACGGAAACGAAAGGAAAGGAAAGAAAAAGAAAATAAAAGGAAAAAAGGAATGTAATGGAAATAAAAGAAACGGAAATAAAGAAAAATAAAAAAAAGAACAGAGAAGAACAAAAAAGAAAGAAAGAAAGAAGGGAAATAAAATGAAATGAAAGAAGAGAAAAGGAAAGAAAAGGAAAAGAACGGAGAAGATAAGGAAAGGAAATAAAAGGGAAGAGAAGGAAAGAAAAGCAAAAGAAATAAATTGAGATGAAAGGAGAGGAAAGGAAAGGAAATAGAAGCAAATGAATGCTAAGGAAAGGAAAGGAAAGAAATACGTATGAAGACGACCTAAGAAGAATAAATAATTATCAACATTGAAACTATATTACTGAATGGTGTAAAGAGGGAGCAAAAGGCAAAATGAATAGGAATGTATAGAAACCAAAAATATATAAAATATGGAAAAGAAAGGAAAATTTAAGAAATAGCAAAAAGTAGGAAAATAAAATAAGGTTTTGTGGTTGAATTTCAACCACTGGGCGAACTCTAGTTTATATATAATAGATAAATAAATGCAAAAATGCAAAAACTAGACTTGTATTTTACTTACCTTCGCTTTATTTTAGAAAAATATTTTTTCTAGATACACACTAAATTGTGAAATTTAATAAATTATTTCAATAAACTTCAAAATATTTTCCGTTTGAAGTTTAAATCGGTTCTTTTTTGGTATGCAAATACGGTAGCTCATTTTCAAAAGGAAACGTCACTAACACGGTTTATGTCAAATGAGGGCAATGGCGACCAAGAAGAAGAAGTAGAACTACCTCTATATTCTTCTGCCATGCAACAAGCTATTTGTTCCAGGGGAGAGAGAGAGAAAACTTTGTAATGTAAACATCTTTTAATGTTACTTTTTTCTATTTTCTACCGTGTTCCATATCGCAAACTAACCTAACCTAACAAAAACGAGTAGTATTTGTATTGGTAGAAAGTGGAGTTTTTATTAAAAAACTGGCTGATTCTCGTTACTTTGTCTGCGAAACTTACATAAACGGACCAAAATAAAACTTTTGAGGGTCAGAGGAAAACTTTTTGGAGTGAAAAGCAGGACTCCCAAATTACAGTTACTTTTATTTTATAAGTTAGTCATAACATTTATTTTTAATTTTTTTATATCGAATCGGAAAATAAGAGTTTTTTTTTAAATTTTTTTATTTCGATCGAAAAATAACAATTATTTTTAAACTTTTTTATTTCGATCGCAAAAAAAGAGTTATTTTTCCATTTTTTTATTTCGATCGAAAAAAAAGAGTTATTTTTCCATTTTTAAATTTCGATTGCAAAATAAGAATTATTTTTAAATTTTTTTATTTCGATCCCAAAATAAAAGTTTTTGTTTCGTAAATATGTACAAGTAAGCAAACAAGCAAACAAACAAGTGAAGCTAATAAATGCGTGGTTAAAATAAACTTTTGCTTTAATCCTATATGTATGACTTAGAAAAATGTTTTCCATGAAAGTACACCTTTGCATAAAATATTGGGATTCTTAATACAATCCTTATGATCTAATAATACCCAAGATTCATGAAACAAAATCTTTTATTTTACGATCGAAATAAAAAAGTTTAAAAATAACTCTTATTTTCCGATCGAAATAAAAAAGTTTAAAAATAACTCTTATTTTTCGATCGAAATTTAAAAATTGAAAAATAACTTTTATTTTTAACTTTTACGAAAAAATGCAAAAAAAAAATCATTTCACCAATCGATGTCGATAGTTATAAAAAATGTTTGTTTGTACCCCTATGGCACTACCCTTCATAATGATTTTTTGGTTAAAATTTTGCTTGATAACTGTTATTTGGGAACCCTGGTGATCGAAAGAACCTTTTTGACCGAAAGAAACCTTTTTGATCGAAAGAAACCTTTTTGACCGAAAGAAACCTTTTTGATCGAAAGAAACCTTTTTGACCGAAAGAAACCTTTTTGATCGAAAGAAACCTTTTTGACCGAAAGAAACCTTTTTGACCGAAAGAAACCTTTTTGATCGAAAGAAACCTTTTTGACCGAAAGAAACCTTTTTGACCGAAAGAAACCTTTTTGATCGAAAGAAACCTTTTTGACCGAAAGAAACCTTTTTGATCGAAAGAAACCTTTTTGACCGAAAGAAACCTTTTTGATCGAAAGAAACCTTTTTGACCGAAAGAAACCTTTTTGATCGAAAGAAACCTTTTTGATCGAAAGAAACCTTTTTGATCGAAAGAAACCTTTTTGACCGAAAGAAACCTTTTTGATCGAAAGAAACCTTTTTGATCGAAATAAACCTTTTTGACCGAAAGAAAGCTTTTTGATCGAAAGAAACCTTTTTGATCGAAAGAAACCTTTTTGATCGAAAGAAACCTTTTTGATCGAAAGAAACCTTTTTGACCGAAAGAAACCTTTTTGATCGAAAGAAACCTTTTTGATCGAAATAAACCTTTTTGACCGAAAGAAAGCTTTTTGATCGAAAGAAACCTTTTTGATCGAAAGAAAAATGATTAGTGTTATGCTTTTAATACGGAAACGGTCAAAATTCTAAAATCAAAATTCTCAAGTCAAAATTCCGGAATCAAAATTCTGGGTCGACAAAATTCTGGAAATCGGAATTCCGCACTGCCTTCGCCTTTTTTGGCTGTATTTCAAAATTCTGGTTTTTCATAATTCCGGAATTTACGTTTTCCAGAATTAATTCTGGAAAATTTTTCCCCAAAATTTGCTTATATTCAAGAAATATACATTGACTTTAATTTTTTGGTCATAAGACCGAAAACCAGCGGAACAATTTGTCTTTCTACTCTTCCGTGTATGCCTCGTCATTGTTGGAACAACGTCAAATGTACCATCCGTAATCTAGCAGTCGCTCTCATTTAATAACTGCAGCGAAGATTTTGTTCCAAAAATAAGAATGCATTCGCCATAACTTCTCACTTAAAATAAATAGTTGACCTTCCAAAACATAAAGTGATAATAAAGGAATGTCTTTTTTTTCAATGCAAGTTGGCTCTTTTCTTCTAATTTTTAACTTAAGGGCATTTCTTGATGGCAGATAATGTCCAATGTGTTTTTCTGTCATAGATACCGAACGCTGAATTATTTGGCTAGGCTGCAGAAAACTCGAGCGAACCATATTTTTAACCAGATTATTTGTTTCTGCAACCGATTTTTTATACGCACATGGATCATGAGAATGTTCATTTTTTTATTCGTATAACATTTCACAGCCATGAAATTGTGTCAATACGCACGGTACATTTGTTTTTAATTCCTTCAGAACAAGTCTAGTTAAATGTTAAAGGCAAAATTCTGTAATTACTTTTTTTGTTATCAACACGCATTTTTAATAATTAATTACAGAATTTTGCCTTTAACATTTAAAAGTGCGCACTTTTTTTGTTATCAACACGCATTTTTAATCATTAATTACAGAATTTTGAATTTCAGAATTTTGGTTTCCAGAATTTTGCAATTTAGAATTTCGTTATCCAGAATTTTGGATTCCAGAATATTTACTTCCATAATTTTGATTTCCAGTGTTTCGACTTCCGGAATTATGAATGCAGAATTTCCAAAAAAGCAGAATTTTGACGGAAACTGTCAAAATTCTAAAATTAAAATTCTGAAGTCAAAATTCCGGAATCAAAATTCTGGGTCGACAAAATTCTGGAAATCGGAATTCCGCACTTCCTTCGCCTTTTTTGGCTGTATTTCAAAATTCAGGTTTTTCATAATTCCGGAATTTACGTTTTCCAGAATTAATTCTGGAAATTTTTTCCCCAAAATTTGAGCAAAATCGAGTATTTTAATAAATTGTGCTTATATTTAAGAAATATACATTGACTTTGATTTTTTGGTCATAAGACTGAAAACCAGTGGAACAATTTGTATTTCTACTCAGCCGTGTATGGAAAATAGCTGCCTCATCATCGTTGGAACAACGTCAAATTTACCGTCCATAATCCAGCAGTCGCTCTCATTTAACAACTGCAGCGAAGATTTTGTTCCAAAAATAAGAATGCATTCGCCATAACTTTAATAACTTTCTTACTTAAAATAAATAGTTGACCTTCCAAAACATAAAGTGATAATAAAGGAATGTCTATTTTTTCAACACAAGTTGGCTCTTTAAAACATTTTAAACTGTTCCGTTGTCTTCTAATTCTTAACTTAAGGGCACTTCTTGATGGCAGATAATGTCCAATGTGTTTTTCTGTCATAGATACCGAACGCTGAATTATTTGGCTAGGCTGCAGAAAACTCAAGCGAAACCATATTTTTAAAATGATTATTTGGATCTGCAACTGATTTTTTATGCGCACTTTAATAATTAATTACAGAATTTTGCCTTTAACATTTAAAAGTGCGCACTTTTTTGTTATCAACACGCATTTTTAATCATTAATTACAGAATTTTGAATTTCAGAATTTTGGTTTCCAGAATTTTGCAATTTAGAATTTCGTTATCCAGAATTTTGGATTCCAGAATATTGATCGAAAGAAAGCTTTTTGATCGAAAGAAACCTTTTTGATCGAAAGAAACCTTTTTGATCGAAAGAAAGCTTTTTGATCGAAAGAAAGCTTTTTGATCGAAAGAAACCTTTTTGATCGAAAGAAAGCTTTTTGATCGAAAGAAAGCTTTTTGATCGAAAGAAACCTTTTTGATCGAAAGAAACCTTTTTGATCGAAAGAAAGCTTTTTGATCGAAAGAAAGCTTTTTGATCGAAAGAAAGCTTTTTGATCGAAAGAAAGCTTTTTGATCGAAAGAAAGCTTTTTGATCGAAAGAAACCTTTTTGATCGAAAGAAAGCTTTTTGATCGAAAGAAAGCTTTTTGATCGAAAGAAAGCTTTTTGATCGAAAGAAACCTTTTTGATCGAAAGAAAGCTTTTTGATCGAAAGAAAGCTTTTTGATCGAAAGAAACCTTTTTGATCGAAAGAAAGCTTTTTGATCGAAAGAAACCTTTTTGATCGAAAGAAACCTTTTTGATCGAAAGAAAGCTTTTTGATCGAAAGAAAGCTTTTTGATCGAAAGAAAGCTTTTTGATCGAAAGAAACCTTTTTGATCGAAAGAAACCTTTTTGACCGAAAGAAACCTTTTTGATCGAAAGAAACCTTTTTGATCGAAAGAAAGCTTTTTGATCGAAAGAAAGCTTTTTGATCGAAAGAAACCTTTTTGATCGAAAGAAAGCTTTTTGATCGAAAGAAAGCTTTTTGATCGAAAGAAAGCTTTTTGATCGAAAGAAAGCTTTTTGATCGAAAGAAAGCTTTTTGATCGAAAGAAACCTTTTTGATCGAAAGAAACCTTTTTGATCGAAAGAAAGCTTTTTGATCGAAAGAAACCTTTTTGATCGAAAGAAAGCTTTTTGATCGAAAGAAACCTTTTTGATCGAAAGAAACCTTTTTGATCGAAAGAAACCTTTTTGATCGAAAGAAAGCTTTTTGATCGAAAGAAACCTTTTTGATTGAAAGAAACCTTTTTGATCGAAAGAAACCTTTTTGATCGAAAGAAAGCTTTTTGATCGAAAGAAACCTTTTTGATCGAAAGAAAGCTTTTTGATCGAAAGAAAGCTTTTTGATCGAAAGAAAGCTTTTTGATCGAAAGAAACCTTTTTGATCGAAAGAAACCTTTTTGATCGAAAGAAACCTTTTTGATCGAAAGAAAGCTTTTTGATCGAAAGAAACCTTTTTGATCGAAAGAAAGCTTTTTGATCGAAAGAAAGCTTTTTGATCGAAAGAAAGCTTTTTGATCGAAAGAAAGCTTTTTGATCGAAAGAAAGCTTTTTGATCGAAAGAAACCTTTTTGATCGAAAGAAAGCTTTTTGATCGAAAGAAAGCTTTTTGATCGAAAGAAACCTTTTTGATCGAAAGAAACCTTTTTGATCGAAAGAAAGCTTTTTGATCGAAAGAAAGCTTTTTGATCGAAAGAAAGCTTTTTGATCGAAAGAAAGCTTTTTGATCGAAAGAAACCTTTTTGATCGAAAGAAAGCTTTTTGATCGAAAGAAAGCTTTTTGATCGAAAGAAACCTTTTTGATCGAAAGAAACCTTTTTGATCGAAAGAAAGCTTTTTGATCGAAAGAAAGCTTTTTGATCGAAAGAAAGCTTTTTGATCGAAAGAAACCTTTTTGATCGAAAGAAAGCTTTTTGATCGAAAGAAACCTTTTTGATCGAAAGAAACCTTTTTGGCCGAAAGAAAGCTTTTTGATCGAAAGAAACCTTTTTGATCGAAAGAAACCTTTTTGGCCGAAAGAAACCTTTTTGATCGAAAGAAACCTTTTGACCGAAAGAAACCTTTTTGATCGAAAGAAACCTTTTTGATCGAAAGAAACCTTTTTAATCGAAAGAAACCTTTTTGACCGAAAGAAACCTTTTTGATCGAAAGAAACCTTTTTGATCGAAAGAAAGCTTTTTGATCGAAAGAAACCTTTTTGATCGAAAGAAAGCTTTTTGATCGAAAGAAACCTTTTTGATCGAAAGAAACCTTTTTGGCCGAAAGAAAGCTTTTTGATCGAAAGAAACCTTTTTGATCGAAAGAAACCTTTTTGGCCGAAAGAAACCTTTTTGATCGAAAGAAACCTTTTGACCGAAAGAAACCTTTTTGATCGAAAGAAAGCTTTTTGATCGAAAGAAAGCTTTTTGATCGAAAGAAAGCTTTTTGATCGAAAGAAAGCTTTTGATCGAAAGAAAGCTTTTTGATCGAAAGAAAGCTTTTTGATCGAAAGAAAGCTTTTTGATCGAAAGAAAGCTTTTTGATCGAAAGAAAGCTTTTTGATCGAAAGAAAGCTTTTTGATCGAAAGAAAGCTTTTTGATCGTAAGAAAGCTTTTTGATTGAAAGAAACCTTTTTGATCGAAAGAAACCTTTTTGATCGAAAGAAACCTTTTTGATCGAAAGAAACCTTTTCGATCGAAAGAAACCTTTTTGATCGAAAGAAACCTTTTTGATCGAAAGAAACCTTTTTGATCAAAAGAAAGCTTTTTGATCGAAAGAACCCTTTTTGTTCGAAAGAAACCTTTTTGATCGAAAGAAAGCTTTTTGATCGAAAGAACCCTTTTTGATCGAAAGAAACCTTTTTGATCGAAAGAAAGCTTTTTGATCGAAAGAACCCTTTTTGATCGAAAGAAACCTTTTTGATCGAAAGAAAGCTTTTTGATCGAAAGAAACCTTTTTGATCGAAAGAAACCTTTTTGACCGAAAGAAACCTTTTTGATCGAAAGAAACCTTTTTGATCGAAGGAAACCTTTTTGATCGGAAAGAAACCTTTTTGATCGAAAGAAACCTTTTTGATCGAAAGAAACCTTTCTGATCGAAAGAAACCTTTTTGATCGAAAGAAACCTTTTTGATCGAAAGAAAACATTTTGATCGAAAGAAACCATTTTTATCGAAAGAAACCTTTTTGATCGAAAGAAACCTTTTTGGAGTCGAAATAAAACTTTTTCGAGTAAAAAACCCCTTTTCGAGTCAAATAAGCTTTTTTCGAGACTAAACTAAACCTTGAAGTTAAAAAAACCTTTTTGGAGTCAAAATAACCAATTTTAGAGTCAAAATAAACCTTCTTATATGGTGTTTTAACCAAAAGTAAACACCGTGTTTTCTATCCCTAGCGTGTTTAAAATCAAACACTACTCGAAACCCTTGTCAAATCTCATACAAATTTCATAACCCAAACCCATTTCAAACCCCTTTTAAAAGCGTGTTTGCTTTGGGTTTGCATACGATTTATCATTAAAAGATGGCAATAATGTTCATTTACGTCATTATTTCCTTTTAGTTTTTAAATTCTTATCGTAATCATGTTACCATTGCTTTCAGTTTGTCAAAATTGTTGACAATTAAAATTAAAGTAATTTATATTTAAAATTTTTAAATTTTTAAATATTTTTCAAAATGCAACGCAAAATCATAAGGCCAAACACTTGTTTGATAGGTCCCATCGAAAAGATGGACTATGTTATAAAGGTTATAGCTTTTATAAGACCCAAATGGCTACCAGTGGGCTTTCGACCCTGGATCTGCCTTTTGGGGTAAATAGCATTTTCCACAAAATTTTCGAATAATAAAATTACACGAATGACAGATTCAACACAATTTATATCAAACACGCAGTGGAAACAGTTGACAAATATTCAAACCCAAAACCTACAAACACGGTGTTTGCTTTTGGTGGAAACACCGTATTAGGGTCAAAGCAACCTCTTTAGAGTCAAAAGAAACCTTTTTAGAGTCAAAGCAACCTCTTTAGAGTCAAAAGAAACCTTTTTAGAGTCAAAAGAAACCTTTTTAGAGTCAAAGCAACCTCTTTAGAGTCAAAAGAAACCTTTTTAGAGTCAAAAGAAACCTTTTTAGAGTCAAAGCAACCTCTTTAGAGTCAAAAGAAACCTTTTTAGAGTCAAATCAACCTCTTTAGAGTCAAAAGAAACCTTTTTAGGGTCAAAGCAACCTCTTTAGAGTCAAAGGAAACCTTTTTTGAGTCAAAATAAACCTTTTTAGGGTCAATGCAACCTCTTTAGAGTCAAAAGAAACCTTTTTAGGGTCAAAGCAACCTCTTTAGAGTCAAAAGAAACCGTTTTTGAGTCAAAATAAACCTTTTTAGGGTCAAAGCAACCTCTTTAGAGTCAAAAGAAACCTTTTTAGAGTCAAAGCAACCTCTTTAGAGTCAAAAGAAACCTTTTTTGAGTCAAAATAAACCTTTTTAGGGTCAAAGCAACCTCTTTAGAGTCAAAAGAAACCTTTTTAGAGTCAAAGCAACCTCTTTAGAGTCAAAAGAAACCTTTTTAGGGTCAAAGCAACCTCTTTAGAGTCAAAAGAAACCTTTTTAGAGTCAAAATAAACCTTTTTAGGGTCAAAGCAACCTCTTTAGAGTCAAAAGAAACCTTTTTAGGGTCAAAGCAACCTCTTAAGAGTCAAAAGAAACCTTTTTAGAGTCAAAATAAACCTTTTTAGGGTCAAAGCAACCTTTTAGAGTCAAAAGAAACCTTTTTAGAGTCAAAAAAAACCTTTTTAGAGTCAAAGCAACCTCTTTAGAGTCAAAAGAAACCTTTTTAGGGTCAAAGCAACCTCTTTAGAGTCAAAAGAAACCTTTTTAGAGTCAAAAGAAACCTTTTTAGGGTCAAAGCAACCTCTTTAGAGTCAAAAGAAACCTTTTTAGAGTCAAAAGAAACCTTTTTAGAGTCAAAAGAAACCTTTTTAGAGTCAAAGCAACCTCTTTAGAGTCAAAAGAAACCTTTTTAGGGTCAAAGCAACCTCTTTAGAGTCAAAATAAACCTTTTTAGAGTCAAAAGAAACCTTTTTAGAGTCAAAAGAAACCTTTTTAGGGCCAAAGCAACCTATTTAGAGTCAAAAGAAACCTTTTTAGGGTCAAAGCAACCTCTTTAGAGTCAAAAGAAACCTTTTTAGGGTCAAAGCAACCTCTTTAGAGTCAAAAGAAACCTTTTTAGGGTCAAAGCAACCTCTTAAGAGTCAAAAGAAACCTTTTTAGAGTCAAAATAAACCTTTTGAGGGTCAAAGCAACCTCTTTAGAGTCAAAAGAAACCTTTTTAGAGTCTAAAGAAACCCTTTTAAGAGTCAAAAGAAACCTTTTTAGAGTCAAAAGAAACCTTTTTAGAGTCAAAAGAAACCCTTTTAGGGTCAAAGCAACCTCTTTAGAGTCAAAAGAAACCTTTTTAGAGTCTAAAGAAACCCTTTTAAGAGTCAAAAGAAACCTTTTTAGAGTCAAAAGAAACCTTTTTGGAGTCAAAAAAACCGTTTTTGAGTCAAAAGAACCTTTTTTGGAGTCAAACTGAACCGTTTTGCAGTAAAAGGAAACCCTTTCGAGTTAAATAACCTTTTTCAAATTGAAAGAAACATTTTTCGAGCTGAAAGAAAGCTTTTTATAGGCAAGGAAACATTTTTTGGAGCCAAAAAAACCTCAAAACTCTGGATTCAAAAGAACCCCTTTTGCGTCAAATAACCTTTCTAGAGCCAAAAAAAACTCTTTAAATCCAATGATAGGGAAAAGTTTTTATTCTGAAAAATCACAAAAAAGAAGACTTAAGAATATGCTATTCTCCAAACCAAGGCTGAAAAGATATGAAGGAAACCCGATCCAAAATAATTCAAACATTTACCCTGTTGGGACTAATTTAATTTAAATAAGGTAATACCTTTTTTGTTGGCAAAAATTTCAAGTAATTTTTAAACTAACCCCCATATTCATCATCATCATTTATTGGCGCTTAACCGCCTAAGCGATTTTGGCCGTTGCATATCAAAGCACGCCAGTCATTCCTTTTTAGCGATAACTGACGCCAATTGGAAACCCCAAGGGAGTTCAAGTCATCCTCCACCTGTTGTTTCCATCTCAGTCGAGGCCTCCCCCTTCCTCTGCTGCCGAATTCAGGCGACGATAGGAAAACCTTCTGTGCTGGAGCTTCTTTGTCCATTCGCATAACATGGCCCAGCCAGCGGAGTCTTTGGGCTTTAATTCGCTGGACTATGGTCAGATCTGCGTAGAGCTCGTACAGCTCATCGTTAAATTTCCTTCGATATTCGCCGTTGCCATCACGGGAAGGACCATAAATCTTCCGGAGAACTTTTCTCTCAAATACTCCAAGGGCCATCTCATCTTCTCTTGACATTGTCCATGAATCTGAGCCATACATCAGGACAGGTATGATGAGAGACTTATAGAGCGTGATCTTTGTTCTTCGAGAGAGGACTTTACTTCTCAATTGCCTACTCAGTCCAAAGTAGCACTTGTTGGCAAGAGTGATTCTCCGCTGGATTTCTAGACTGATATTATTTTCGGTGTTGATACTGGTTCCCAAATAGACGAAGTCCCTCCCAGTTTCAAATTTGTAACTATCAACAGTGACATGGCTGCCAAGGCGCAGGTGCGCCGATTCTTTCTTTGATGACAGCAAATACTTCGTCTTGTCCTCGTTCACGGCAAGACCCACTGTTTTCGCTTCACGGCTAAACAAATTAACCTAAATTTTAAACCCGTATAAAGATTAATCAATTTCTCAAACTTTTTTGTACAATATTTCAAACCGTCCAAATACCTACAAAGATTTTTAATTTCTTTTGGTTTCGATTTAAAATCTAAATGAAAAAGCTGTCTAAAGTTTTTATTTTTGGTTTGTTTTAATGTAATTGAATTTTTCCCACAAAAACTTCATGTGCGTCATAGCTCAGCGGTACAGCAGTCGGCTGTGACTCCTGAGCGTTTTCGTTCGAGTTCTGACAGCTGCCACATTTTTTTTTTAGTTTTATTTTATTCTTAAAACTTTTCGGTCTAAAATTTAAACTTTTGGGTTTGAAAATTCAAATTTATTTTTGAAAGCTTATTCAAGATTGAATTTTGGCAACAACATTTATGTGTGCGATGTAGCTCAGTGGTAGAGCAGGCGGGCATGAAGCGGGGAGTCTTGGTTCGAATTCCCGCCAACGGACAAAAAATTTATTTTATCTTTAAAAAATTGTTAAAACATTTCTTGTTTATAATTGAAACCCGATTCCTTTAGCCAATTTTCATGAAAACTGGTCTAGATTGAATTTGAATCCAAATTTGGTTTGGTCATATATGTAGTCCAAAAAAGTTTAAAATTTAGGTTCAAATTTTTAGCCGTGTTCCTTATCCAGTCCAGAGAAGGCAGCGCTTACGGCGCGGTTGTTAAGGCCAATGATATCAATATCATCGGCATACGCCAGCAATTGCACGCTCTTGTAAAAGATTGTACCATTGCGGTTTAGCTCTGCTGCTCGAATTATCTTCTCCAGCATCAGATTGAAGAAATCGCACGAAAGGGAGTCGCCCTGTCTGAAGCCTCGTTTGGTTTCAAATGGCTCAGAGAGGTCCTTCCCGATTCTGACGGAGCTGTTGGTATTGCTCAACGTCATTTGGCAAAGCCGTATAAGCTTTGCAGGGAAGTCAAATTCAGACATGGCGGAATATACAGGCAACTCCTTTTTGCGCTGTCAAAAGCGGCTTTGAAATCGACAAAGAGATGGTGTGTGTCGATTCTTTTATCATGGGTCTTCTCCAGGATTTGGCGTATCGTGAAAATCTGGTCGATGGTAGACTTACCAGGTCTAAAGCCACACTGATAAGGTCCAATCAGTTTGTCTACGATGGGCTTCAGCCTTTCACACAACACGCTAGAAAGAACCTTATATGCAATATTAAGAAGACTAATTCCGCGGTAGTTGGTGCGGTTAGCGGGATCGCCTTTCTTGTGGATTTGGCAAAGCACACTTAAATTCCAATCCGGAGGCATGCATTCGTCTGACCATATTCTGCATAAGAGCTGATGCATGCTTTTTAGCAGCTCTTCGCCTCCGTGTTTGAACAGCTCGGCGGGTAGTCCGTCTTTTCCAGGCGCTTTGTTGTTTTTGAGCCGGGATATAGCTATCCTCACTTCATCATAGTCAGGTGGTGGGACGACTTTTCCATCGTCAGAGATTAGGGTATCGGGTTCGACGTCTCCCTCGCAATTAAGCAGTGAGGAGAAGTGCTCCTTCCATAATTTAAGTACACTTTGTACTTCGGTTACCAGGTCGCCATTATTGTCCTTACAGGAGCTTGCCCCGGTCTTAAAACCTTCCGTCATCCGCCGGATCTTTTCATAGAATTTTCGGGCATCATTCCTGTCAGCCAGCATCTCAAGCTCCTCACACTCACGCCTTTCGGCCTCACTTTTCTTTTTTATGAAAAGGCGTCTCTCTTCCTTCTTTGCCTCACGATATTGTTGCCATACACTGCGGGTTGCGCCCGTTCGCAACGTCTCCTTGTAGGCAGCGTCCTTTTTTTTCGAGGCAGTTTTGCATTCCTCATCGTACCAGTTGTTCTTGCGGGCTCGCTGGAACCCTATAGTGGCCTCAGCGGCGGTACGCAATGAGTGAGAAATATGCTTCCATTACTCGGTTACATCGTTAGGTCGGGAATTGCCCTCTGCTAGCAGGTGTGAGAGTCGAGTTGTGAAATTATCAGCTGTCTGTGTCATGCGCAGCTTCTCGACGTCAAACTTTCCTTCCGTTACTGTGCGCACTTTCTTCGTTGCACAGAGGCGTGTGTGTATCTTGGCTGCGACAAGATAATGGTCAGAGTCAATATTGGGACCACGCAGTGTACGCACGACCAGAACGGTGGAGCTATGTCTGCCGTCAATCAAGACATGATCAATCTGGTTTCTAGTTCTTTGATCAGGGGACAGCCATGTGGCTTGGTGTATTCGCTTATGCTGGAACCTGGTACTACTGATGACCATATTGCGAGCAGCGGCGAAGTCAATCAACCTAGTGCCGTTGGGGGATGTTATATCGTGGAGACTGAATTTTCCAACTGTAGGACCAAAGACTCCTTCCTTGCCCACCTTGGCATTAAAGTCGCCGAGCACGATTTTGATATCATGCTGGGGGCAGCGATCATAAGTCTGTTCAAGTTTATCGTAGAAGGAGTCCGTCTCTGCGTTGTCCGTCTCCTCAGTCAGTGCATAGGCGCAGATAAATGTTATGTTGAAAAACCTCGCCTTGATGCGGATCGCAGCGAGACGCTCGTCCACAGGAGTGAACGCTAATACTTGGCGGCGAAGTCTCTTTCCCACCACGAATCCTACACCACGCGCTTTGCCGCGTGTCTGGCCACTGTAGTATACGTCACAAGAACCGATGGTCGTCTTTCCTTGCCCCGTCCATCGCATTTCCTGCAGGGCGGTGATGTCGGCCTTTGCGCCTACGAGGACATCAACCAGTCGGGCAGCGGCACCGTCCCTTGAAAGGGTCCGGACATTCTCGGTACATGCCCTAATATCCAAATCATTATGCCTTATTCGTTTTGCCGGGTCGTCAACATTAAAGGGGGTTCTCATCCGAGGCATTGATTTTGTTTTCATTGGAATTAAGTTTTTTACGTGGCGGGTCCCAAACCCAGCGCACAACCCGTTTCGGGGTTTTTGGAAAATATTTACACATTTATATAGCGAGCCGCTTCCTTCAAGACAGACGCCCGCTTGCAGCCGCACCTCATGGTGAACAGACGCTACGCTAAAACCTCGGTGAGCCCTTAAACCAAGTATGTCAGAGTGGCCCCACCGGGGCTTCCTCTCTTTCTGCCGCGAGCCTAGGTAGCTCCCGTTGCCCAGAGTGCACGAACGAGGACGCAAGAGTCGGGATTGAGCAAGGTCACTTAGCAACCACACTCCATTACAACCCCCATATTCATAAAAAATTAAATTGGTTTATAGTACTTTATAAAATAACATTTCCATACAAATTTTGAATTATAAGAGCTCAATAAACCTTTTATATTTTTTTATGAATAAGGGGGTAAGTAAATAAATTAAAAATATTGAGAATTAAGTCAACGCCAAAGATAGCCAGCTCTACGTTTTGCGTTACTGCAATAAAAATTAGTGAACTTTTCGCCGATCAGAAAATTGTTAATTACTTAGGATGTGAAATATTTTATTTGTTATAATAAGTTTTACGATCTGTCGAAAAATTTTCACTGAAAAGTATAACAAATTAAAATATGTACATATATTGAAATAAAAGAGAGTTTGCCAGTGGTTGAAATTCAACCACAAAACCTTATTCTAATTTACTACGTTCCTTGAAGTCTCGTCCTTTATATTTCGATATATTTTTCCTTTCTTCACATTTTTCTTCCTTCTGCCTTTTACTTTCTCCATTAAGTAACGCAGTCTCAATTTTTATTTTTCCGGTGTGTCCTTTTCTTCACCTTCAATTTCTTCTGCGTTTTCGTTACTTTCCTTTCCTTTGATTTCCTTTTCTTGTCTTTCCTTTCCTCCCCTTTTCTTTTTTTCCATTCAGTTTCCTTCCTTTCCTTTCCTTTTCCTTCCTTTCCGTTCTTTTCCTTTCCTTTCACTTCACCTTTTCTTTCCGTTCCTTTCCTCTCTTTTCCTTCTCTTTCCTATACTTTGCCTTCATTCCCAGTCATTACTTTTCCTTTTCTTTCTTTTCCTTTCCTTTCTCTTCCTTTCCATTCCCTTCCTTTCCTTTCAACTCCTATCCTTTGCCTTCATTTACAGTCTTTTTTCCTTTCCTTTCGTTTATTTTCCTGTCGTGCCCTTCCTTTTCTTTCCTGGAATTCGCTTTCCCCTTCCTTTCCCACCCTTTACCTTCATTTCCTCACTTTCCTTTCATTACGTTACCTTTCAGTACCCTTCCTTTCATTTTCTTTTCATACCCTTCCTTTTTCCTGCTGGTTTAGTTTTTTATTTATTTAACTTATTTATTTACTTATTTTCTACGGTTTTTTTTGCTTTATGTACATATGTATGTATATAAAATAACGTTGTGTAATATAGTAAAAGATATGTACCTTTTTCTATTTAGTCGAAAGAAAGAAAGGTTTCTTTGGACAAGAAAAAAGTTTCTTTTGACCAGAAAATGGATTCTTTTGACCAGAAATAGGTTCCTTTTGGCCAGAAAAAGATTTCTTTTGACTAAAAAACGGTTTCTTTTGACTAGAAAACGGCTTCTTTGGACTATAAAAAGGTTCCTTTTGACCAGACAAAGTTTCTTTTGACTGCAAAACAGTTTCTTTTGACTAGAAACCCTCTTCTTTTGACTAGAAACCCTCTTTCTTTGGACTATAAAAAGGTTCCTTTTGACCAGACAAAGTTTCTTTTGACTGCAAAACAGTTTCTTTTGACTAGAAACCCTCTTCTTTTGACTAGAAACCCTCTTCTTTTGACTAGAAACCCTCTTTCTTTGGACTATAAAAAGGTTCCTTTTGACCAGACAAAGTTTCTTTTGACTGCAAAACAGTTTCTTTTGACTAGAAACCCTCTTCTTTTGACTGCAAAACAGTTTCTTTTGATTAGAAACCCTCTTCTTTTGACTAGAAACCCTCTTTCTTTTGACTAGAAACCCTCTTCTTTTGACTAGAAACCCTCTTTCTTTTGACTAGACACCCTCTTCTTTTGACTAGAAACCCTCTTTCTTTTGACTAGAAACCCTCTTCTTTTGACTAGAAAGCGGTTTCAATCGACAAGAAAGCGGTTTCTTTTGACTAGAAAACGGTTTCTTTTGACTAGAAAGCGGTTTCAATCGACAAGAAAACGGGTTCTTTTGACTAGAAAATGGTTTCTTTTGACTAGAAACCCTCTTCTTTTGACTAGAAAGCGGTTTCATTCGACAAGAAACCGGTTTCTTTTCACTAGAAAACGGTTTCTTTTCACTAGAAAACGGTTTCTTTTGACTAGAAAACGGTTTCTTTTCACTAGAAAACGGTTTCTTTTGACTAGAAACCCTCTTCTTTTGACTAGAAAACGGTTTCTTTTCACTAGAAAACGGTTTCTTTTCACTAGAAAACGGTTTCTTTTGACTAGAAACCCTCTTCTTTTGACTAGAAAGCGGTTTCATTCGACAAGAAAACGGTTTCTTTTGACTAGAAAACGGTTTCTTTTGACTAGAAACCCTCTTCTTTTGACTAGAAAGCGGTTTCATTCGACAAGAAAACGGTTTCTTTTGACTAGAAAACGGTTTCTTTTGACTAGAAAACGGTTTCTTTTGACTAGAAAACGGTTTCTTTTGACTAGAAACCCTCTTCTTTTGACTAGAAAGCGGTTTCATTCGACAAGAAAACGGTTTCTTTTGACTAGAAAACGGTTTCATTCGACAAGAAAACGGTTTCTTTTGACTAGAAAACGGTTTCTTTTGACTAGAAACCCTCTTCTTTTGACTAGAAAGCGGTTTCATTCGACAAGAAAACGGTTTCTTTTGACTAGAAAACGGTTTCTTTTGACTAGAAAACGGTTTCTTTTGACTAGAAAACGGTTTCTTTTGACTAGAAATCCTCTTCTTTTGACTAGAAAGCGGTTTCATTCGACAAGAAAACGGTTTCTTTTGACTAGAAAACGGTTTCTTTTGACTAGAAATCCTCTTCTTTTGACTAGAAAGCGGTTTCATTCGACAAGAAAACGGTTTCATTCGACAAGAAAACGGTTTCTTTTGACTAGAAAACGGTTTCTTTTGACTAGAAACCCTCTTCTTTTGACTAGAAAGCGGTTTCTTTTGACTAGAAAACGGTTTCTTTTGACCAGAAAACGGTTTCTTTTGACTAGAAAACGGTTTCTTTTGACTAGAAAACGGTTTCTTTTGACTAGAAAACGGTTTCTTTTGACTAGAAAACGGTTTCTTTTGACTAGAAAACGGTTTCTTTTGACTAGAAAACGGTTTCTTTTGACTAGAAAACGGTTTCTTTTGACTAGAAAACGGTTTCTTTTGACTAGAAAACGGTTTCTTTTGACTAGAAAACGGTTTCTTTTGACTAGAAAACGGTTTCTTTTGACTAGAAAACGGTTTCTTTTGACTAGAAAACGGTTATTTTTACATATAACAAAATCACGGCATAAACTGGGTAATGTTTTTATTTTTTAATTTCTTCACCTCCTTTTTTGAAAATTGTTCTTTTCTTTAATTTTTCACAGAAAATCAACAAAAGGTAAGGTTCAGATTGCAACAAATATTTTGTTTTAATTAATTATTTTGTTTTCGGGTTTTCTTATAGTTCATTTTTCTCTTTTTTTGTCGAAATTACCCTGATAAACTAAATTTGGCACTATACAATTTTCGTTGAAAATTGGCAAAACAATTGTTTTCGTCAAAATCTTCACAAACAATTGAAGGGAAGAAGTATTTTAAGTGGCATTTATGTTGAGATTTCGTTGAATTGTTTTTCATTGCAGTTGCCGCTTGTTGTCAGTTGAAAAATCGGTTGCAGCTATTTGCAATAAAACTGTTTTGCCATGCGACCACAACGTCGGCAATAGGTTCGTGACACGTCATTAACATTTTATAAGAATTTGATTTGACGCCACTGTAATTGGCACGAGAATTAGGGAAATTATTTGACTTAATTTGATGTTGCGTTAGATAAAAGAACAATGATAATTGTAAAAACTAGAAATCTAAGGCAAAAAGAAAAAATCTAAGAGATCAAAAAATTAATTTTCATACGACAACCTTAACCGTACCCGTAACCAAAACCATAACCATAACGACAACCTTAGCCGTACCCCTAACAGTTACAGTAACCGTAAACCATGACCATAGCCTTAGCCATAACGATAACAGTAATTATAACCAAAAACATGACTACAATGACAACCGTTATAACCATTGCCAAAACCGTAATTATATTCACAAATCTATAATTAACCTTAATACTCGTCAAACTTTATATAAGTCATACAAGCCTACAAATAAATAAATGAAATTAACACTCAACGATTGCTGATCTAGTGAGATCTAATCCAATAAAGATTTATAGCCACACAGGCATAATATTAACCGCAAAAAATAGTTTTAGTTTACGCTATTTACATATGAAACAAACAAGCACTTAAAATGTTATGACCGACAGCAATTATTGGGCCTGTACTTTACACCCTTGTTTAAAAAATGCCTTTATTTTTATATGATACCCACTTTGTTTGCATTAGAATAAGAAATAGAAACGCAAAAGGTAATATAATGGTATAGACCAAGATCCCAGGGCCGCCAGACATCATTGGATAGTCCTCCCCGAATCTAGAACGAATGTGAAAATTTCAAAGATGCGCCTAGGTCTTGGGCCTAGATATGGGGGATCAAAGTCGCAAAAAAATTACCCTAACTTCACTTATTTTCTGATGGATGATTTTCACATATTTGTCGTAGATTACCACCCCGCGTCAGTATCAAGTGTTGTTAGACCCGTACCATGCCAGCCACCCTAGGTTCGAGGATTTTCCTGTGAAAATTAATTCCGTTTTAACAATTTAACAGATTTGGCCAACTTTGACCCGCTCAAACATGTGAAAGCGAAGTAAGAATTATGAAAATTCCTCAGTTTTGGGGTGTCTGGCGGAAGTTTTTGTCATGGGCGAAGTCTAAAAATATCTGATACCACTTAAGCGTAGTCTTCTACGACACATGAGTGAATGAAAAGATCTGCCCTTTAAAAGTAGCCAAAGTTGGACCAACCTGCTTAAACAAGTGAAATCGCAGTAAAAATTAGGAAAATTCCCCAGTTTTGGGGTGTCTGGCTGAAGTTTTTGTCATAGAGCGACGTCCAAAAATGACTGATGCCAATTAAGGGTAGCGTTGTACGACACATGTGTAACGATCCGCCATTTAAAAGCAGTCAAAGTTGATTAAACCCGCTTAAACATGTCTAAGCGCATTAAAAATGATGAACACTCTCTGTGCTTTGAGGTGTCTGGCTGCGTGTTTTTTCATGGAGTGAAGTCTGGAAATGCCTGATACTACTTAGGAGTAGTGTTTACCGACACATGTGCAAAGATCCGCCATTTTAACATAGCCAAAGTTGAACAAACTCGCTTAAACAAGTGAAATCGATGTATGAATTACAAAAATTCCCGAGTTTTGAGGTGTCTGGCTGATGTTTTTGCCATGGGACGAAGTCTAATGCTATGGATACACACACGGAGATTACCTCCAAATTTTACGGTGATACACACAAAATTGAAGATTAACAATAGGCGCACTAGATGGCTTTGGTTGCGGTTTAAAACTAGATGTCGCCGAAATATCTATCGCTCAACCCGCCAGTTTGGTTGTATTTCTTGTTAGATGTCGCTGCAAAATAAACAATTCTAGCGACATCTAGCGGCAAACAGCGGTGAACTGCAAGAAATATTCGTTTCGATATATTTCTTGCAGTTTTTGTTGATTTATCTGAAGAGTGTTGCCAGCGAACATTTTGCTGTGGCTTCTCAAATCTTCTCAATTTTTGGGAGTTTATAATGAAGATTATGCTCAAGTTAACTCCCAAAAGCGTAGTTAATTCGGAATTTGCGCTAATGTATCAGCCGTATAAGAATACTTGATATTACTTGAGGGTAGTGTCCTACAACACATGTGTAAAGATCCGTCATTTAAAATCAGTAAAAGTTGGACAAACTTGATTGAACAAGAGAAAGCAAAGTAATTTGAAAATAAAAGTTCCCGAACTTTTGAGGTGTCTGGCTGAAGTTTTTGTCATGGGATGATGCCTGGAAATGGCTGATTCTACTTAAGGGTCGTGTTCTGTGACACATGTGTAAAGATCAGCTATTTAAAAGCTGCCAAAATGTGACCAATCCGCTCAAACCTGTGAAAGCGCAGTAAGAATTATGATAATTCCCGAGTTTTGAGGTGTCTGGCTGAAGTTTTTGCCTTGGGAAGATGTCTAAAAATGCTTGATAATACTTGAGAGTAGTGTTCTACAAAAAATGGGAAAATATTGGGTAGTTAAAAGCAGCCAAAGTTGGCCAAATCTGTTAAATTGTTGAAACGGAATTAATTTTCATAGGAAAATCCGCGAACTTAGGGTGTCTGGCTGGAGCCTAGACCATGGTACGGGTGTAACAACACTTGATACCGACGCGGGGTGGTAATCTACCACAAATATGTGAAAATCATCCATCAGAAAATAAGTGAAGTTAGGGTAATTTTTTTGCGACTTTGATTTCCGATATCTAAGCCCAAGATAGTACAGCTTTGAAATTTTCACATTCGTTCTAGTTTCGGGGAGGACTATCCAGCAGTATTGGTTTCATCCATCAGAAAATAAGTGTTGTCTGGCGGCCCTGGGATATTGCTCTAGTAGAAAAGGCATGAATGTGCCCATTTTCCTGATTTGCGTTAAAAGGCTCATGTGATGAACCTCTCGTTTCTCCACCATTCACAAAAATCCTGGGTTTCCAAAGTACAAGGAATCCCCGGAAATTTGCAAAACCATTTTCGTGAATGTGTAGTTCAATCTCTGAAAATTGCGCCAGAAAAACGAATGTGCTACACATTTATGTTTCTGGCGGAACAAAAATGTTTTAAAACTAAATTTTTTATTTTCTTAAAAGTTTCGTTTTGCCAGAAACATAAATGTGTAGCACATTCGTTTTTCTGGCGCAATTTTCAGAGATTGAACTACACATTCACGAAAATGGTTTTGCAAATTTCCGGGGATTCCTTGTACTTTGGAAACCCAGGATTTTTGTGAATGGTGGAGAAACGAGAGGTTCATCACATGAGCATGAGTGCAACACATTCATGTTTCTGACAAAACAAAAATAAAAAAAAAAAATTTAAATATTCAGTTTTTAAACATTTTCGGTGCGCCAGAAACATGAATGGGCTACACATTAATGTTTCTGGCACAACGAAAATATTAAAACAATTACGCAATTTACAACCTCTAGTATTTCGTGCTATTTGTCTATTTTTTTCAAAAAAAAATATATTGGAAACCATGGAAACATACAACGATAGACGAATACGACACCTCTTGTGTATTGCCCAAATTTCTTTTAAAATTTTTAAAAGATGAATGTGCCGAATTTCTAGGAATTAACATAAAAACAATATCAGTGGAAAGAGTGTAAGGAGAATATAACCTGCAAAAACATATTTACATATGTCAAAAACTAAAATTTAAAATTTTGTGAGAAGAATAAAACCATTTCAAATACGATTCCCCAAAATTTTTTGATTTTGGCACATTCATGCTTCTGGCAAGCGAGCGACAATGTAATAATAATTTTGATTAACTTGGGCTTAATCAATTTGATTTGATTTAGACTTTCTAGTTGTTTCCAAAAGGCCTCAGTTATCGTTAAAAAGCGAACGTTAGCCAATCACAAGTCGATTGGGAGAATAGGTGAGCTTTCAGCCAGAACACAACCAGCAACTAGAAAATGGTGGACACGTCGTACTTAAGTTATGGGAAATAAAATAAAAGAAAGTTAAATAAAATTAGATAACATAAAATAAAAATAAAATAAAATAAAATAAAATAAAACAAAATAAAGTAAAGTAAAAAAGAATCAAATAAAAGGCTAAACCAGCAAAAATAAAAAGGAAAATCGTTTCTTCAAAATGCTAACTGGGTAGGTCCGAGTGATCAAATCAGCAAGTGAAGAGAACTTGCACATAAATATTGGTTGGACACTCGATATGCGTCATGTGCTGCTCATGACGTTCTTGTTTGATGTATTATATTTTTCTAAATTTATCTATTTTTTAAGTACTCACATTAAGATGTTTAAATTATTTTTGATTTATTTTTATTAAGATCATTTAAATTCACTGTCACTTGTGACGTTTTATTAAGAGGTTTGAACTTGATCGCACGAGAGTTAGGAACAGTTTCACACGTGTAATGAATTTCAATCAATAGTTAAACTTATTATCGTCGCTCGCTTGCCAGAGGCATGAATGTGCAAATTTTCCGGATTTGAGTTAATAGGCTCACGTGATTAACCTCTCGTTTCTCTACAATTCACGAAAGTCATGGGTTTTCTAAGTACAAGGAACCCCCGGAAATTTGCAATGCAATTTTCATAATGTGTAGCTCAATCTCTGAAAATTGTACCAGAAAAACGACATTCATGTTTCTGGCACAACGACAATTTAAAAAAATTTAGAATCTCAATTTTTAAACATTTTCGTTGCTCCAAAAACATGAATGTGCGACAGATTCATGCTTCTTACGCAACGAAAATTTTTTAAAATTTACTTGAAAATTTTTAAGAGATGAATGTGTCGTAACTCGAGGAATTTAAGGAATATTAACGTAAAAACTATATCTGGGGCAAGAGTATAATGGGAATGTAACTTGTAAAAACATATTTTTGTCAAAAACTAAAATGTCAAATTTTGCGAAAGCAATTAACTTTCGGCAGCAGAGGAAGGGGGAGGCCTCGACTGAGATGGAAACAACAGGTGGAGAATGACTTGAACTCCCTTGGGGTTTCCAATTGGCGTCAGTTATCGCTAAAAAGGAATGACTGGCGTGCTTTGATAGGCGACGGCCAAAATCGCTTAGGCGGTTAAGCGCCAATAAATGATGATGATGATGATGAATTAACTTTCAAACACGATTTCCCAAAATTTTAATTTTTGCACATTCATGTTTCTGGCAAGCGAGTGACGTTATAATGAAATCACGTCGCGGCGATAATGTCTAATAATTTGTTTAATATAAAAAAAAACCGAATGCTTCCAGACATTTTTAGAATATTCCCCCCACTTTCTACCTAAATGAGACTTTAGCACACACCACCAATCGGTTGCTAATATCTTGGCTGATTTCTTTTAGACAAACTTTGAGGCGTACAGTGCAGCGACCTTGATCAGTTGTGCGACATGTACTAAATTCCGCAGTAAAATTGGATTCGTTAGACTTAAAGTTTACTGATATTGAAGAATCAAAGAATCTGTTCAAAGCTTTTACTGTATTTGCTTGCACATTGTGGCTACAGTTCAAAAAATAATTTGACCGTTCAGAGAGCTTATTGACGTTGATCTGGGCATCAGTGCTGCCAACTATCACCAAGCGGTAATTTCCAGAACCGGATAACAATGATATTGGCCCTAGGAGGATTTACCAAAACTTTTTACTATCTTAGCTATTTACCTTACCGAATTACGTCAATTTATGTGAAAAGCGATTTCGTCCAATTACATCAGGTATGCTCCCTATTATGCTAGTATACCTTGTACCAATTTCATCGTTCTACCGTAATCAGTTTAAAAGTTATGACCCGTGAAATTTTCAAATATGCCTCCCTGAAAAGTGGGGATGCCACGCCTACTTTTAAAAATTTATCAAACAATCATAATAGAATGACTATTGGGCTCATCCTACCAAACTATATCATCGTGGGCGTGGTTGGAGAGCGTTTTTTTCCAGTTTCATCAGGTATACTCCCAACGATACTAGTATGCTTTGTGCTAAATATCATCCTTCTACCCTAATCAGTTTAAAAATTATCGCTCTATCGTAATCACTTAAAAAGTTACGCCCAGTCGAATTTTCAAAAATGCCCCCCTTAAAAGTGGGCGGTGCCACGCCCACTATAAATTTTTTTTTGAAAAAATCATAAAAGAATGACCAGGGATTCATCTATAAAATTATATCATTTTAGCCATTCCAGCTGCCGAGATATGCCAATTTGTGTGATTTTCGAAATTTTCGATATCGAAAAAGGGGGCGTGGTTATCATCCGATTTCGCCCATTTTCAATAGTAACCTACCTTGGCCAGAAAGTAATCTGTATACAAAAGTTCATGCAAATATCTCAATTTTTACTCAAGTTATCGTGAACACAGACGGACAGACGGACGGACATGCCTTAATGAACTTCTCTTTTCAACCTAAGAACATTCATATATGGAACTCTATATCTATCCCGATTTTTTTGTGCCGTTACATACTACCGTTATGTGAACAAAATTAATATACCCTTGTACTAGTACTAGTACGCTGGGTATAAAAATAAATGCATGGGGACATAATCATACGTCAAATTTAAATAGGTACCTACCTAAAGCTATCGGCAACTTTTTTTACAGGTAAGCATTTGGAAATTCTGTAATTATTATTTTTTTTAACTTAACTAATATGCACACAGAGATTTGTGTTATAGGGGTCTATCAGCTATTTTGTCGGAACAGGAAACTCGAAATCACGTTTCGTTTGCGAGATTACCTTTTTTACAAAGAATAAATCTCTAGTTCTACATATCCCTTCGAAAAAACAATTTTTACCGTAGGAAAGATTTTCTATCATACCTCTTCGAATCAAAAGCTGCATTCACAATAGCAAGTAAGAAACTTTAAATTTAAATTTTGGAAGTTGTGATTGAGGAAAACCGCTAAACTTTTTTTTTTAAATGCTAGATTTCCCGCTAACCGTAATTTGAAATTTCCTCCCGCTAAATGGATTTCAAAAACGCCAGATCTGGCGGTAAACCCGCTAAATTTGCAGCACTGCTGGGCATCATACTTTGTCCGATATACCTATGTTATGATCGCTAGGATGTATTCTAAGCGGAGTTAGTTTTATTTTTTTAACATTTGTTGTCAGATTTGTGAGAAATAAAATCCAATAAAAACAAAACCTGTATAACAAAAAATATAAAAAAGTTAAAAAAAAAAAATTAAAAAAAGAAAAAAAAAACGAAATAATAAATATAAAAGAAGGAAAAAAAAAGAAAAATTAAAAGAAAAAAAATAAAAAGTAAAAAAAAGAAGAAAAAAAATTGTAAACTAATTATCTTGGCATGCTGCCTCGAGGACCTCAAATTAAAAAGTTGGTTTATTAGAAAAAAAAAGAAAATAGAAACACTTGCCAAACTCTAGCACTGGTTACTGTGACGCCCCGTTTTTCTTTCAAATTAACACTTCAAGAACATAAGATATCCAATCTATACTATAATAAAACTCCAGAAAAGTTACGTCTGTACATTGAAAATTTCTTTGAAAAAATGACTGGGGCTGCCTTCAGTTCATCTGAACCATTTTTAGAACGTTTGAACGTAAAGATCTCGGAAACTAAGAAACGGATTTTGATGATTTTCTGATGGATAGCTTGAAGCTTAGAAAGGGACCTAACTTTGTTTTATAAAAATCACACAATAAAAAAAAAGATATAGTAATTTTAAGTTAGGTACCTTTGACTTTTTACTTAATTATTTCACAAACAAATTCGTTTTCATATGAAATCGCGCACAACACTTTCAATATAAAAATGTAACAAAAAAATTTCACATAAAATAAAGGAGAAACGTCCAAGTGACAAAAAAAACTGAGAAATATAAACCGTTTCGTTTGTTTTTAAATGCCTGGTTTGTATTTCCTTTTTTTTTTTTTTTTTTTTTTTTGGAGAAAAGTTATCACCCTCATACCAGTACTGAAACCGTATTATGAGTGAGAGTGACAAAATACTGGCCAAAAATCAAACAAATTAAAGTGACTTTCGTTCGGTCTAAGCCCCAGTGGCCCAAACGAAAGGGGAAGGTCCCAGGTTTCATTTGGACATTCGTAAATTTCGATAAATTTATCGATAACTGAGTTATCGGTCAACATACCTGAATCTGTTGCGGAAAGTCCATAGATCCAATATGATCTGTATAAGCGGTGCGCTAAGGACAACGCCCAACGAAGCCCTCCAGGCCATTCTGGGCATTTTGCCACTTGATCTGGAAGGGTTTCGGTCAGCGGCGCAATCAGCTCTGCGCCTAAGAGAAACCTCCAGTTGGGGTGCGGGTACTATTGGACACTCCAGTATTCTGGAATCTTACAGCTTTCTCCCTTTAAGCACAGATCGTTGTGCGACCACTACAGTCGGGGATAGCTGCTTCAAAATAAACATTCCCAGCAGAGAAGACTGGGAGAGGACGGATTGGTGTCCCGAAACAAATGGTGGCACTTCCATATACACCGACGGCTCGAAGTTGGACGGCAGAGTTGGAGGAGGGGTTTATTCAAGGGATTTGGACCTTGAACTCTCCTTCAGACTACCTGATCATTGTAGCGTCTTCCAGGCGGAAGTCTCGGCAATCCGGGACGCCGCGGCCTGGGTAAGCAAACGTGTTATCGGAGGAGATATCACTATTTTCAGCGATAGCCAGGCGGCAATCAAATCCCTTGGCTCATACACGTTCAACTCTGAACTGACGCTCAGCTGTCGTCGATCTCTTCAGGAGATGGCCCAACAGAACCGCGTAAACCTCATATGGGTCCCGGGACATAGGGACATTGAGGGAAACTGTAAGGCAGACGAGCTTGCCAGGCAGGGCACGACCAAGCAGGTTATTCGGGATAAAGAGCGCTTAGGTATGCCGTTTGCCACATGCAAACTAATGCTGAAGGAGCACACACTCCGTCAAGCCAACGAAAGATGGCTGCAATCCCCAGGGTGTCGGATATCGAAACAAACCTGGCCAAAATGGGATCTTAAAAGGTCTAGACGCATTTATGCCCTAACTAGGAGGGAAATCTGCATATTGATAGGGGTATTAACCGGTCACTGCCTCATTGGTAGGCATGCAGAAAGGCTAAGTGTGCCCTACCGACGATGCTGCAGGAGTTGCAAAGATGATGAGGAGGAGGAAACGGTGGAGCACCTCATCTGCAACTGTCCGGCTTTAAGCGGCGTGAGAACGCGCTTTTTGGGAGTTCCGTTCCTAGATAGTCTAAGCCAGATCGCGGAACTGGACATAAAGGACTTGATGGGCTTCATAAAGTCATCTAAGTGGTTCGAGGAGGAGTAACGGTGTCGGTTTAGGAGTGTCAGTCCCGGGATTCTGCTATGTGGAAAATCCCAACAACTCAGGGATTTTCCATATGGCTGGGTCCCGGGGCTGACTTTCCTTGTGTTGGTGGTATCACAACGGGCCTTCAAAACTGGCCTAAGTGTGCCTCTGCGGCAGCCACTTGAACCTACCGAGTTATCGGTCAAAATGTGGTTGCCCGAAAACCTTAAAATTTCCCTAGAATATGGGTATCAAACGTAAGGGGAAGGCCCCAGGTTTCATTTGGACTTCGATATATTTCGATAAATTTATCGATAACTGAGTTATCGGTCAAAATATGATTGCCCAAAAACCTAAAAAATTCCCTACAATATGGGTATCAAACGAAAGGCGAAGGCCCCAGGTTTCATTTGGACATCGATATTTTTGGATAAATTGATCGATAACTGAGTTATCGGTCAAAATGTGGTTGCCCGAAAACCTTAAAATTTCCTTACAATATGTGTATCAAACGAAAGGTGAAGGCCCCAGGTCTCATTTGGACTTCGATATATTTCGATATATTTATCGATAACTGAGTTATCGGTCAAAATATGATTGCCTAAAACCTAAAAATTCCCTACAATATGGGTATCAAACGAAAGGTGAAGGCCCCAGGTTTCACTTGGACATCGACATATTTCGATAAATTAATCGATAACTGAGTTATCAGTCAAAATGTGGTTGCCCGAAAATCTTAAAATTTTCCTACAATATGGGTATCAAACGAAAGGTGAAGGCCCCAGGTCTCATTTGGACATCGATATATTTCGATAAATTTATCGATAACTGAGTTATCGGTCAAAATATGATTGCCCAAACACCTAAAAAATTCCCTACAATGTGGGTATCAAACGAGAGATGAAGGCCCCATGTTTCACTTGGACATCGACATATTTCGATAAATGTATCGATAACTGAGTTATCGGTAAAAATATGATTGCCCAAAAACCTAAAAAATTCCCTACAATATGGGTATCAAACGAAAGGTGAAGGCCCCAGGTTTCATTTGGACTTCGACATATTTCGATAAATTTATCGATAACTGAGTTATGGGTCAAAATATAATTGCCCAAAAACCTAAAAAAATCCCTACAATATGGGTATCAAACGAAAGGTGAAGGCCCCAGGTTTCATTTGGACTTCGATATATTTCGATAAATTGATCCATAACTGAGTTATCGGTCAAAATATAATTGCCCAAAAACCTAAAAAATCCCTACAATATGGGTATCAAACGAAAGGTGAAGGCCCCAGGTTTCATTTGGACATCGACATATTTCGATAAATTTATCGATAACTGAGTTATTGTCAAACTGTGAGGCCAAATACCTTAAAATTTCCTAATAATATGGGTATCAAACGAAAGTGGAAGTCCAGAGGTTTCGTTTGGACTGCTGTATTTTTCGATATATTTATCGATAATTTCATAGGACATTTGACTAAAAAGTAAAAAAATAAATATAGTTTAAAAAAACTAAAACTCACGCTTTTAGAGAGTATTGAACTAAAAAGTTGAAAATAATTTTAAAACCCCTACACAGTAGTATTGATACCGGGTCGCCTCAGAGAGTAAGCATGGCCTTACCGCGGTACGGGGCTCTGCCGCGGCGGACGACACATTTTCCCCTACTCTTCCCTTGACCCTAAGCTGGCCGTGTCCGGCGATGGGTCGTACGAACAAGATGAACTCAAATTATCCAAATAAAAACGGTAAACCTAAAAAACAAACAACGCCAAATTTCACTCCTCAGCAAAGGAGAGCTATGGAGGAACAGGCGAGAAAGCAACAACAACGCCGGAGGACAACCTCCGTTCCACAATCAAGGGGGGGATCGACAGCGATGGCAACTACGAGTCGGTCAACCAACCCTCTATCGACTAAGATTGACTTGATGGGAGCTAGCACCAGTGCGGTTGCCAACGCAACTAAGCGGACAACGGCAGATGCTAAACTCCCATCAACCGCTGATATGAAAACCAGTATCTTTACGTCTGTGGCAGCGGTCTCACGACCTGGCATCGGAGTTTCGAAGGAGAAGGAAGCTGCAACTGAGATTTCGGCAAGGAGAGCGACCGCGATGGCAACTACGGGTCCGCACTCCCAGGAGACATCTCCCCGCCGCTTCACATACCACGAGAAAAGATTGGCTGCAAAGATCCTGAAGAGGTATGAAAGGGTACCGCAGGAATCGCTGTCGCCGAATTCCAGTAAATCGGTAGAGCTAGCGAAAGCTGTGATACCGGATTTCCAAAATTCTTACATGCCAAAGAGGTTAAAAGTTAACCCTTTCAAGCGCCAGAGATCGGACCTGGAGTTGAATCCCCCTCCCAAGCGGCATCAGAATACCCCTGGAGCGGGCAAACTAAGCTTTGCTGAGGTAACCAAGGACAGGATCCTTATAGGCGTCCTGGACCGAGGCAATGACCGCCTGGCCATCCCTAAGGACCGGTGGCGTTACGTGCGAAATGAACTCGGCAACATTCTTCTCAATGTTGCTCCAGAGTTTCCGGGTAGTTCGGCGCGAGTAACGGATGCGGGTTGGCACCAGGGTCAGATTAAATTACTCGCATGCGAGGATGCAAAAACCGTAGCACTGTACAAGGCAGCAGCTGCTAAGCTGGGTGAAGTCTACAAGGGCGCAAAGATAGAGGTCGTCGACTGGAAGGACATTCCAGCTCGTCCAAGGGCAAGGGCGTGGATTCCGGCCATCCCTGACGAACCCGAGAGAATTCTCGGGATGCTACGGCTAATGAATCCGTCCCTGCCAACGCATGACTGGAGTGTCAATCTGGTCGGGGATGCGGTAGGGCCCGACAGACAGGTGGTGTTCACCATGAATAAAGAGTCAATCGAGCCCCTCAAAAGGTGCAATGGCCTAGTACACTACAGCGTAGGCCAGATCGTTATCCACGTATATCGTGGTGATGCTCAGCGCGCTGCCTTCTCGGCTGCTCCGGGGGAACCGGAAAACGAATTACCAGAAGAGGAAGCGGAGGATTCCGATGCGGAAAGCATGTTATCCGCCACGTCCCTTGGCGATAGTGCTGTGAACAACTCGGAGATGGAGGACAGCCTACAGGACGAGGAAGCCCTCGACGTCACGGTGGTAGCAGCCAACGCTGAGCGATTAACATCTAACGCTGCAGACAGCAAGACTCCTGCAACGCCATATCGGGCAGTTAATCGGAACAACTCGTCGTTGATAGGCAACCTCCGGGATGGGGCAAACCTCGACGATATGGGGACGGCAGGGAAGTCTGTGCGCTCTCATGTTGGTGGTGCTTCAGATTAATCTGCACAAATCTAAAGTAGCTTCGGCTGCTTTAAGTAGTCGTCTTTCTAAAGGCGACGTGGATGTGGTCCTCATCCAAGAACCCTGGGTCAATAGCTCGAGAATCTGCGGATTGGGGACTAAGGGCTTCAAGCTCATTCGAGCCAGCGAGGAGAGCAAAGTCAGAACGTGTATTTTGGTCAAGTCTGAGTTGAACTCCTTTCTCCTACCTAACTACACCAATGGTGATATTACCGCTATCAGTCTAACGGTCGACAGCACCCGCCTGACGGTGGCGTCGGTCTATATGCCCTACGACGCCGAAGAACCCCCACCACAAATGGAGGTGAAAGACCTGGTGTCAAATTTCTGCACGGGTAATCTTATTATTGGAGCGGACGCTAATGCTCACCATGTCCAATGGGGGAGCTCCGACATCAATGCCAGGGGCGAGTCTCTGTTTGATTACCTCTTAACAACCAACCTGGTGATTTGCAACGTGGGTAATGAGCCTACTTTTATCACTAAGACCCGCAGGGAGGTCATAGACCTCACTCTCTGTAGTGAAGGCGCTTACGAGTGGGTCAGAAAATGGCGGGTTCTGGAAGAACATTCTTTCTCCGACCACCGTTACATAGAAATGGTTTTAGACTTTATTGTAGAACAACCAATCATGAAACGCAATCCACGTAACACTGATTGGCAGTTACACAATGAAATATTAGACAGAGACCTCCCAGTACTGCCCTCACAAGCCCCCTCATCAGTAGAGGAGCTGGAGGATCTTGTTACTACATTTACATCGGCGCTCTCAAATGCTCTAGGACAGGCTTGTCCAGTGCCAAAACCACGCGGTAAACACAGGCCACATTGGTGGTCCTACGATTTGGACTCGCTCGGAATATCATGCCGGAAACAATTTAACAAGGCCAAGAGCTTCGGCTCTGAGCCTCATTGGCACGAATATAAAGCTAAACTAAGGTCCTACAAAAAAGCTCTGAGACAGGCGAAGAGAACCTCGTGGAGAAATTTCTGCACTGGCGTCGAAAAGGTCGACGACACAGCGAGACTTAGACGAGTCCTCTCGAAAAGTCAAACAACCATCAGCTATTTGCGAAAGCCTGACGGATCCTGGACCAGCACGGAAGAGGAAACCCTTGAGCTGCTCTTGAATACACATTTTCCGGGGAATCTGCATGATGCACCACTAGCACCTGCAACAAACCTGGCAGTAAATATACCCATCACTGAGGAAAGAGTAAGGTGGGCAGTTAAGAGCTTTGAACCGTATAAGGCTGCCGGGCCGGACGGGATTATCCCCGCGCAGCTTATAAACACGTTGGAGACATCAGCTAAATGGCTGGTATTTCTCTTCACAGCCTGCCTGGCTCTCAACCACATTCCGGGCTCCTGGAGAAGCGCCACGGTAGTGTTTATCCCTAAGGCTGGGAAGGCATCCCACTACGAGCCAAAAGACTACAGACCGATCAGTCTCTCGTCCTTTGTACTAAAAACCTTTGAGAGGATATTAAGCGACTACCTCTTAACGACTATTGATAGCAACCTTATCTCTAGCTATCAGCATGCATACACCAAGGGTAAATCAACAGAAACCGCTCTGCACAGCCTAGTGTCTGTCATTGAGAAATCGCTGTGTGAAAAGGACTACTGTCTCGTGGCCCTCCTAGACATTGAGGGGGCTTTCAACAATATAAGCCCGGAGGCTATCAACTCCGCTCTAACTAATCTGGGAGTAGATAGACCTCTAACTGGTTTAATTGACCAACTTTTAATGGGAAGGAAAATAGCTTCTTCACTTGGTACGGTTGAGTTATCACGCTATGTCACAAGGGGAACACCCCAGGGTGGTGTTCTTTCCCCGCTTTTATGGAACCTCACAGTCAACTCGTTGCTACGTGACACAAGCTGGGGGGGCGGGAAGATAGTGGCATACGCAGACGATTTAGCTATTGCATTCAGAGGCAAGTTCCCACAAACTCTGTGTGACCTGATGCAAGTAGCACTGCGAGAAGTTTCGACGTGGTCCTCTCGCTGCGGACTTAGTATCAACCCAGGGAAGGTGGAACTTGTCCTCTTCACCAACCGGTACAAAATACCGCCACTAAGCCTACCAGAACTAGATGGCACGCGCCTGGGCTTGTCGGATAAGGCCAAGTTTCTAGGCATAGTTCTGGACAGGAAATTGAATTGGGAGGAGAATGTTCTTCAGCGCCAGAAGAAAGCTTGCATCGCTCTTTACACCTGCAAAAGAGCCATTGGCAAAAAATGGGGGCTCAGCCCTAGAGTATGGATCTACACGGCCATCATTCGCCCAATCATGCTTTATGGAGTCGTCGTATGGTGGCCTGCGCTGAGCAAGGCAACATACCTGAATCTGTTGCGGAAAGTCCATAGATCCAATATGATCTGTATAAGCGGTGCGCTAAGGACAACGCCCAACGAAACCCTCCAGGTCATTCTGGGCATTTTGCCACTCGATCTGGAAGGGTTTCGGTCAGCGGCGGCATCAGCTCTGCGCCTAAGAGAAACCTCCAGTTGGGCTGCGGGTACTATTGGACACTCCAGTATTCTGGAATCTTACAGCTTTCTCCCTCTAAGCACAGATCGTTGTGCGACTACTACAGTCGGGGATAGCTGTTTCAAAATAAATATTCCCAGCAGAGAAGACTGGGAGAGGACGGATTGGTGTCCCGAAACAAATGGTGGCACTTCCATATACACCGACGGCTCGAAGTTGGACGGCAGAGTTGGAGGAGGCGTTTATTCAAGGGATTTGGACCTTGAGCTCTCCTTCAGACTACCTGATCATTGTAGCGTCTTCCAGGCGGAAGTCTCGGCAATCCTGGACGCCGCGGCCTGGTTAAGCAAACGTGTTATCGGAGAAGATATCGCTATTTTCAGCGATAGCCAAGCGGCCATCAAATCCCTTGGCTCATACACGTTCAACTCTGAACTGACGCTCAGCTGTCGTCGATCTCTTCAGGAGATGGCCCAACAGAACCGCGTAAACCTCATATGGGTCCCGGGACATAGGGACATTGAGGGAAACTGTAAGGCAGACGAGCTTGCCAGGCAGGGCACGACCAAGCAGGTTCTTCAGGATAAAGAGCGCTTAGGTATGCCGTTTGCCACATGCAAACTAATGCTGAAGGAGCACACACTCCGTCAAGCCAACGAAAGATGGCTGCAATCCCCAGGGTGTCGCATATCGAAACAAACCTGGCCAAAATGGGATCTTAAAAGGTCTAGACGCATTTATGCCCTAACTAGGAGGGAAATCTGCATATTGATAGGGGTATTAACCGGTCACTGCCTCATTGGTAGGCATGCAGAAAGGCTAGGTGTGCCCTACCGACGATGCTGCAGGAGTTGCAAAGATGATGAGGAGGAGGAAACAGTGGATCACCTCATCTGCAACTGTCAGGCTTTAAGCGGCGCGAGAACGCGCTTTTTGGGAGTTCCGTTCCTGGATAGCCTAAGCCAGATCGCGGAACTGGACATAAAGGACTTGATGGGCTTCATAAAGTCATCTAAGTGGTTCGAGGAGGAGTAACGGTGTCGGTTTAGGAGTGTCAGTCCCGGGATTCTGCTATGTGGAAAATCCCAACAACTCAGGGATTTTCCATATGGCTGGGTCCCGGGACTGACTTTCCTTGTGTTGGTGGTATCACAACGGGCCTTTCAAAACTGGCCTAAGTGTGCCTCTGCGGCAGCCACTTGAACCTAACCTAACCTATTGTGGAAAAAGCGTGGTCCGCTTTGTGCCATAATTTTCGAGTATCGAGCGCTCGACGGTTTTCCCACGTAATGCTAGTTTCTTTACTACGCTTCCCCTCGTGAAGGGTGGATACCTTGCCGCGGTACGAGGGCTTAAGTCGATAGCCACAGGGCTACGCTGCCCTTGTGATCATAGCTCCGTACCGCACTTCATCACGAGAGCAGCCTAGCCTCTCTGGCGCGACGACAAAGATCTTCCCCCTCCCAATCCAGGGTGTTATGCGAAACCGTGCCCATTGGACGTTTGCAGCCGGGAGGCAAATCGTGGCTGTATTTGAACGGAGCCTCTCTGACACCGGGTCGCCTCAGAGAGTAAGCATGGCCTTACCGCGGTACGGGGCTCTGCCGCGGCGGACGACACATTTTCCCCTACTCTTCCCTTGACCCTAAGCTGGCCTTGTCCGGCGATGGGTCGTACGAACAAGATGAACTCGAATAACCTGAATAAAAACGAAAAATCTAAAAAACAAACAACGCCAAATTTCACTCCTCAGCAAAGGAGAGCTATGGAGGAGCAGGCGAGGAAGCAACAACAACGCCGGAGGACAACCTCCGTTCCACAATCAAGGGGGGGATCGACAGCGATGGCAACTACGAGTCGGTCAACCAACCCTCTATCGAATAAGATTGACTTGATGGGAGCTAGCACCAGTGCGGTTGCCAACGCAGCTAAGCGGACAACGGCGGATGCTAAACTCCCATCAACCGCTGATATGAAAACCAGTATCTTTACGTCTGTGGCAGCGGTCTCACGACCTGGCCTCGGAGTTTCGAAGGAGAAGGAAGCTGCAACTGAGATGTCGGCAAGGAGAGCGACCGCGATGGCAACTACGGGTCCGCACTCCAGGGAGACATCTCCCCGCCGCTTCACATACCACGAGAAAAGATTGGCTGCAAAGATCCTGAAGAGGTATGAAGGGGTACCGCAGGAATCACTGTCGCCGAATTCCAGTAAATCTGTAGAGCTAGCGAAAGCTGTGATACCGGATTTCCAAAATTCTTACATGCCAAAGAGGTTAAAAGTTAACCCTTTCAAGCGCCAGAGATCGGATCTGGAGTTTATTCCCCCTCCCAAGCGGCATCAGAATACCTCTGGAGCGGGCAAACTAAGCTTTGCTGAGGTAACCAAGGACAGGATCCTTATAGGCGTCCTTGACCGAGGCAATGACCGTCTGGCCATCCCCAAGGACCGGTGGCGTTACGTGCGAAATGAACTCGGCAACATTCTTCTCAACGTTGCTCCGGAGTTTCCGGGTAGTTCGGCACGAGTAACGGATCCGTAGCACTGTACAAGGCAGCAGCTGCTAAACTGGGTGAAGTCTACCAGGGCGCAAAGATAGAGGTCGTCGACTGGAAGGACATTCCAGCTCGTCCAAGGGCAAGGGCGTGGATTCCGGCCATCCCTGACGAACCCGAGAGAATACTCGGGATGCTACGGCTAATGAATCCGTCCCTCCCAACGCATGACTGGAGTGTCAATCTGGTCGGGGAGGCGGTAGGGCCCGACAGACAGGTGGTGTTCACCATGAATAAAGAGTCAATCGAGCCCCTCAAAAGGTGCAATGGCCTAGTACACTACAGCGTAGGCCAGATCGTTATCCACGTATATCGTGGTGATGCTCAGCGCGCTGCCTTCTCGGCTGCTCCGGGGGAACCGGAAAACTTATTACCAGAAGAGGAAGCGGAGGATTCCGATGCGGAAAGCATGTTATCCGCCACGTCCCTTGGCGATAGTGCTGTGAACAACTCGGAGATGGAGGACAGCCTACAGGACGAGGAAGTCCTCGACGTCACGGTGGTAGCAGCCAACGCTGAGCGACTAACATCTAACGCTACAGGCAGCAGGACTCCTGCAACGCCACATCGGGCAGTTAATCGGAACAACTCGTCGTTGATAGGCAACCTCCGGGATGGAGCAAACCTCGACGATATGGGGACGGCAGGGAAGTCTGTGCGCTCTCATGTTGGTGGTGCTTCAGATTAATTTGCACAAATCTAAAGTGGCTTCGGCTGCTTTAAGTAGTCGTCTTTCTAAAGGCGACGTGGATGTGGTCCTCATCCAAGAACCCTGGGTCAATAGCTCGAGAATCTGCGGATTGGGGACTAAGGGCTTCAAGCTCATTCGAGCCAGCGAGGAGAGCAAAGTCAGAACGTGTATTTTGGTCAAGTCTGAGTTGAACTCCTTTCTCCTACCTAACTACACCAATGGTGATATTACCGCTATCAGTCTAACGGTCGACAGCACCCGCCTGACGGTGGCGTCGGTCTATATGCCCTACGACGCCGAAGAACCCCCACCACAAACGGAGGTGAAAGACCTGGTGTCAAATTTCTGCACAGGTAATCTTATTATTGGAGCGGACGCTAATGCTCACCATGTCCAATGGGGGAGCTCCGATATCAATGCCAGGGGCGAGTCTCTGTTTGATTACCTCTTAACAACTAACCTGGTAATTTGCAACGTGGGTAATGAGCCTACTTTTATCACTAAGACCCGCAGGGAGGTCATAGACCTCACTATCTGTAGTGAAGGCGCTTATGAGTGGGTCAGAAAATGGCGGGTTCTGGAAGAACATTCATTCTCCGACCACCGTTACATAGAAATGGTTCTAGACTTTATTGTAGAACAACCTATTATGAAGCGCAATCCACGTAACACTAATTGGCAGTTACACAATGAAATATTAGACAGAGACCTGCCAGTACTGCCCTCACAGGCCCCCTCATCAGTAGAGGAGCTGGAGGATCTTGTTACTACATTTACATCGGCGCTCTCAAATGCTCTAGGACAGGCTTGTCCAGTGCCAAAACCACGCGGTAAACACAGGCCACATTGGTGGTCCTACGATTTGGACTCGCTCCGCAAATCATGCCGGAAACAATTTAACCAGGCCAAGACCCTCGGCTCTGAGCCTCACTGGCACGAATATAAAGCTAAACTAAGGGCCTATAAAAAAGCTCTGAGACAGGCGAAGAGGACCTCGTGGAGAAATTTCTGCACTGGCGTCGAAAAGGTCGACGATACAGCGAGACTTAGACGAGTTCTCTCGAAAAGTCAAACAGCCATCAGCTATTTGCGAAAACCTGACGGATCCTGGACCAGCACGGAAGAGGAAACCCTTGAGCTGCTCTTGAATACACATTTTCCGGGGAATCTGCATGACGCACCACTAGCATCTGCAACAAACCTGGCAGTAAATATACCCATCACTGAGGAAAGGGTAAGGTGGGCAGTTAAGAGCTTTGAACCGTATAAGGCTGCCGGGCCGGACGGGATTATCCCCGCGCAACTTATAAACACGTTGGAGACATCAGCTAAATGGCTGGTATTTCTCTTCACAGCCTGCCTGGCTCTCAACCACATTCCGGGCTCCTGGAGAAGCGCCACGGTAGTGTTTATCCCTAAGGCTGGGAAGGCATCCCACTACGAGCCAAAAGATTACAGACCGATCAGTCTCTCGTCCTTTGTACTCAAAACCTTTGAGAGGATACTAAGCGACTACCTCTTAACAACTATTGATAGCAACCTTATCTCTAGCTATCAGCATGCATACACCAAGGGTAAATCAACAGAAACCGCTCTGCACAGCCTAGTGTCTGTCATTGAGAAATCGCTGTGTGAAAAGGACTACTGTCTCGTGGCCCTCCTAGACATTGAGGGGGCTTTCAACAATATAAGCCCGGAGGCTATCAACTCCGCTCTAACTAATCTGGGCGTAGATACACCTCTAACTGATTTAATTGACCAACTTTTAAGGGGAAGGAAAATAGCTTCTTCACTTGGTACGGTTGAGTTATCACGTTATGTCACAAGGGGAACACCCCAGGGTGGTGTTCTTTCCCCGCTTTTATGGAACCTCACAGTCAACTCGTTGCTACGTGACACAAGCTGGGGGGGCGGGAAGATAGTGGCATACGCAGACGATTTAGCTATTGCATTCAGAGGCAAGTTCCCACAAACTCTGTGTGACCTGATGCAAGTAGCACTGCGAGAAGTTTCGACGTGGTCCTCTCGCTGCGGACTTAGTATCAACCCGGGGAAAGTGGAACTTGTCCTCTTCACCAACCGGTACAAAATACCGCCACTAAGCCTACCAGAACTAGATGGCACGCGCCTGGGCTTGTCGGATAAGGCCAAGTTTCTGGGCATAGTTCTGGACAGGAAACTGAATTGGAAGGAGAATGTTCTTCAGCGCCAGAAGAAAGCTTGCATCGCTCTTTACACATGCAAAAGAGCCATTGGCAAAAAATGGGGGCTCAGCCCTAGAGTATGCAGTTGGATCTACACGGCCATCATTCGCCCAATCATGCTGTATGGAGTCGTCGAATGGTGGCCGGCACTGAGCAAGACAACATACCTGAATCTGTTGCGGAAAGTCCATAGATCCAATATGATCTGTATAAGCGGTGCGCTAAGGACAACGCCCAACGAAGCCCTCCAGGCCATTCTGGGCATTTTGCCACTTGATCTGGAAGGGTTTCGGTCAGCGGCGGCATCAGCTCTGCGCCTAAGAGAAACCTCCAGTTGGGGTGCGGGTACTATTGGACACTCCAGTATTCTGGAATCTTACAGCTTTCTCCCTCTAAGCACAGATCGTTGTGCGACCACTACAGTCGGGGATAGCTGCTTCAAAATAAACATTCCCAGCAGAGAAGACTGGGAGAGGACGGATCGGTGTCCCGAAACAAATGGTGGCACTTCCATATACACCGACGGCTCGAAGTTGGACGGCAGAGTTGGAGGAGGGGTTTATTCAAGGGATTTGGACCTTGAACTCTCCTTCAGACTACCTGATCATTGTAGCGTCTTCCAGGCGGAAGTCTCGGCAATCCGGGACGCCGCGGCCTGGTTAAGCAAACGTGTTATCGGAGGAGATATCACTATTTTCAGCGATAGCCAGGCGGCAATCAAATCCCTTGGCTCATACACGTTCAACTCTGAACTGACGCTCAGCTGTCGTCGATCTCTTCAGGAGATGGCCCAACAGAACCGCGTAAACCTCATATGGGTCCCGGGACATAGGGACATTGAGGGAAACTGTAAGGCAGACGAGCTTGCCAGGCAGGGCACGACCAAGCAGGTTCTTCGGGATAAAGAGCGCTTAGGTATGCCGTTTGCCACATGCAAACTAATGCTGAAGGAGCACACACTCCGTCAAGCCAACGAAAGATGGCTGCAATCCCCAGGGTGTCGGATATCGAAACAAACCTGGCCAAAATGGGATCTTAAAAGGTCTAGACGCATTTATGCCCTAACTAGGAGGGAAATCTGCATATTGATAGGGGTATTAACCGGTCACTGCCTCATTGGTAGGCATGCAGAAAGGCTAAGTGTGCCCTACCGACGATGCTGCAGGAGTTGCAAAGATGATGAGGAGGAGGAAACGGTGGAGCACCTCATCTGCAACTGTCCGGCTTTAAGCGACGTGAGAACGCGCTTTTTGGGAGTTCCGTTCCTAGATAGTCTAAGCCAGATCGCGGAACTGGACATAAAGGACTTGATGGGCTTCATAAAGTCATCTAAGTGGTTCGAGGAGGAGTAACGGTGTCGGTTTAGGAGTGTCAGTCCCGGGATTCTGCTAGGTGGAAAATCCCAACAACTCAGGGATTTTCCATATGGCTGGGTCCCGGGGCTGACTTTCCTTGTGTTGGTGGTATCACAACGGGCCTTCAAAACTGGCCTAAGTGTGCCTCTGCGGCAGCCACTTGAACCTACCTACCTACTTACTACGCTTTTCTTGTACATACATTCATATGTATGTTTGCTTGTTTGTATGTAACTCTACTTCAGTCTACCCGATAGTGGCATATGAGTGTCACAAAAACCTTGAAATGTGCCTTCAATATGGGTGTCAAACGATAGGAGGTTGCATTTGGACTTCGATATATTTATCGATAACTAAGTTATCGGTCATACTGCCTACAATCTGGGTATCAAATAAAAGGGAAGTTCTACAGGGGTTTAGGGGTTTAGGGGTTTAGAATATGCCCGAGGTAGGCATACCGGTCGTAAGAGGCGACTAATATGCACATAGGTAATTGACGTGCTAACTCGATGGTTGATCTACGGATATGATGCCTCTCACCTCTCATTACCCATCTTCTCCTTCCTCATGGATGGAGGGATGCCATGACCTAGAAGGTTCCACTGGTCATACCAAATCGCTACCACAACAGTCGGGCAGTACCGCAAGGGAGCACCGCAGCGTACCGGGGTCATATCCGGCCAAGGACTGGCAACTTCGGCATCACTCCCCAAAACCTTCGGGGAGTGTTTTGTTGTTAACAACAACAACAACAACAGGTTTCTATTGGACTTTGGAATATTTCGATATATTTATCGATAACTGAGTTATCGGTCAAAATGAGGTTGTCCAATAATATTCAAAATTGCCTACAATATGGGTATCAAACGAAAGTGGAGGCCCAGAGGTTCCGTTTGCACTGCGGTATATTTCGATAGATTTATCGATTACTTCATAACACATTTAACTAAAAAGTAAAAAATAAATATAGTTTAAAAAGCGAAAACACGCGCTTTTAAAGAATATTGCACTAAAAAGGTAAAAATTATTTAAATAAAAAAAGAAGATTATGGAATAAAGCGGACCACGCTTTTTCCGCAATAATACTGTGTAGGGGTTTTAAAATTATTTTCAACTTTTTAGTTCAATACTCTCTAAAAGCGTGAGTTTTAGTTTTTTTAAACTGTATTTATCTATCTGATGTATTGCTATACAGGGAGATGGGAATACTAAATACATATGTATGCAAGCAAAAGTTGAAGCATCATCGGGAATAAAGTTCTAAGTGTAATTTTTTTCAAAACCGGTTTTATTACATATACAATTTTGTATTGCTCTCTTGCATTGTCCAGATAACAAATTTTCTAAAATTTGACACACCAAAACTGTAAAAATAGTAGGTTATTTTAAAGTGGCATACATTGTTTAGCATAGAAGCGTCGAAAGTGATTCGTAATGGCACTGGAAGATCATAAGGAAGGTGTAAAATGGATAATATGAACAGGCATGGGCCCCATCACATGCAAGTGATCAACACAGCTGGTGTTTGTATTTGTGCACGGTGGGACAAAAGGAAATTTCGTTAGGTTTAATAAGAATAACATAAATTACAAAAAAAAAGTTATAATATTAATGGCAAGATTAATTCATTAATCAGTCAAAAATAATGCATTTGTTTTTTTTTTTTTAGTTCACGCTCCGATGAAAGGTTAAAAAATGCCGTTTTAAATTAAATAGTTTAACAAGGTCTAATACCCTTAAATAAATAAGGCATTGTGGCTTTTCAGGACCATTCAAAACAAAACAAAAAAAAATCAATCTCCCCCCCAATCTGAAACATCGTAAAAATGTACATGCATATGGCAATGTATGCCCACTGTGTTGCGAATAAAAGAGTGTCCGGTATCAACCTGCTTGCTTGAATGTTGCTTGAACTGTTGCTGTTGTATACGTACATATATACTAGACCAAGATCCCAGAGCTTGTGGATTTATTTGTTTCTGGATTTTTTAATTGTGGATTTTGTGGGCTTCTTATCAACAATATTAGTATCAAAACAAGAGGTTTTTAACAGGACACAAAAGGGCCGTAAAAAGAGTGGCGGACAAGAAGTGAAGTGAAAGGGAAAAAATAGGGGAAAAGAGAGAACATCACATGAACCAGAAAGTAAGGACCACCCCATAATACATGTCCATAATACATGTCCAACCCGGACAACGTCGGGTGCCCTGCTAGTCTGGAACAAACATAATCAGCGTGAACAAACAATTTAACAAAAGGGTATGTGTCAGCGGAAGCTTATGATTGTTCTAGAAATACTAATCTCTATATACACATATATACATATACATCTACATATTATAAAACAAAGTCACTTTTTCTGTCTGTTTTTTCCCTTGAATGCTTAAATCTTGAAAACTAAGCAACGGATTTTTATGCGGTTTTTTTAAATAAATAGATTGGTTGAAGAGGAAGGTTTATGTCATTATAACGTGAAGAAATATATAAAAGGGGCGTGGCAATCGGACAAAATGTGGTAAAAAACCATACATTTTTTGTTTACACAGCCATAAATCCTAAACGAATCCACCGATTAAAATGGAACTTACTTGAAGTTAAACTTTGAAGTATTTACTTTCGTTCTGCATCAAAAAAAAAAGTTGTTTCATATCTTATTTAACCAAAATTGTTTAAACAAAAACAGCACTTTTTCCAAAAAAGCTGTTTGGTGGTTTGTTCGCTGTTAAACGAATGAGCCATTGGAACTTGACAGTGAATAAACACACAAACAGCGTTATGAATGAGGTGGGGTGAGATCGTATGGTGAAAGAACGCTGTTTGTGTGTTTTTTCGCTGTCAACCGATTATGCGGGAATCTCACCCCACCTCATTCATGTGAATTAGATCGTATGGTGAAAGAACTCGATACGTATGTATGTAAGTACATATGTACGAATCTCTCGCATAATTAAATTTCGGACGTATGTATGTATGAATGTATTTTCAATTCATGGCCTTATTGCCGTACTGAATTCCATGTAATTTACATTTTTCCGTGCGAAGCCGGAGCGGGTTGCTAGTAGTACTATAAAACTAATAATGTGATAAAGCAAGGTAATGAAAATAATGTTTAATCAATTTCTGTAATTCCACATCTTATTTAGCCCAAGTTGGTATGTTTATGTCCGTCAAGTTAGCACTACAACTTTGAAAAAATTAATATTGCTATATGGGATTAATTCCCGTTTTTTAACCGTAAACACACCGTGAAATCCAAAAAATTACCGTTTTTCATTATTTAAAAATAACCCCTAGTAATGCTAACTTGACAGTAAAGTTAGCACTATCACCTTCGAAAACAAATAGTTCGACTCAAAAATTAAAATCAATTGCGCCCGCGATTGGCATCTTATAACCTTTTTGCGCTGTACATATGTATGTCTGAGCTGCACTATGTTTGCGGACTGCACAATTCATAGTTTTTGGATTTCACGGTGTGTTTACGGTTAAAAAACGGGAATTAATCCCATATAGCAATATTAATTTTTTCAAAGTTGTAGTGCTAACTTGACGGACATAAACATACCAACTTGGGCTAAATAAGATGTGGAATTACAAAAATTGATTAAACATTATTTTCATTACCTTGCTTTATCACATTATTAGTTTTATAGTACTATATCTCTCTAAATTACTGTAACTCGTATTCTTATAATTTATTCCTGTAACTTAAAAAACTATTTGTAAAGAATTTATAAAGTATACTATTTGAAGAAATATGTGCTGTTGAAACTGAATTAAAGTTTGCGCATAAGCCGTAGCACCAAGCATGGGGCATACTCGTCTCCACCTTTTTAATATCTCGAAAACCACTAAAATGACCACTTTGAAACTTTGCACAGATCTTAACTATGTAATTTGAAATAATTTTATGATGAAAAATTTTTTTTTCGTTAGGTCCATTTTATGAAATTCTCATTTGTTTAAAATAATTACATTAATAATTAATAAAATTAACAAAAACAAATGTAACCATTCATAGGTTGAAAGACAAAAGGATGCCGAAATCAGTCATACAAAATCGCTTCTTCACGTCTCTTCTTCTTCAAACTGTGAATTTTTGAAAAAAATTGGATTTTATTGATTTTTTACACAAAAAATGCGTAACTCGAAAATAAAACATGCTATGGCAAAAACAAAAAAATACGTGTCGTTTTATTTTTAGTTTTAAACATAAAAAGCTGTATTTCAGGCGATTTAAATTTTTAGTGGCAAATTTTGTATGGAATGGGCCATATGTATATTTTTTTTTAAATAAATATGAAGGCTTGATTAGTATTCAAATTTGCTGCTTAAAAGCGATCAAATGTTAAAATATGCTAACCTACAAACATAGAACATAGTTGACAGCTAATTAAATCGCCTATATATTACGAGTAAAAATCAAAACACTATAAAAAAATTGCGAGCTACATATGTAGCGCGATCAGTTCGGTGAGCGATAAACATAAAACACAATTAAAAACAATGAAAGAATGCAAACATGAGATATGAAGAGCGCGGGAGCAAAACTGCCGACAGAAGAAACAAAGGGAAGTCAATCGGTCAGCCGCTAGCACACGCTATTCTAATGGGGAGGTGTGGCGCCCCTCAAACACACAAAAATTTGTTATTCGTGAATGGAAAAACGAGGCACGAGACTTTTAATAGCACAAAAAAAAAAAAAGCAGTAGCAGAAGCAGTGGCGACGACGAACGCGCTACTCCATTCACATCGCACGCACTCGTTGGGACCAAATTATTGCTCAAAACAACATTTAATTTTTTGTTCATTTTACATGAGATACGAGATATTTAGCAAACAGTAAAATACGAAGAGAGCAAAAAACGCACGAGTGTACGACTAAAAAAAAGCAAACCAACCGTGCTGATATCACGTATGCAACATTGATCGCGTGATCAAGCGTTGAAACAAGTTGAGAACGAAAAAAAAAAAACAAATTAGAACAGTTTAATGTATATACGATCACTCAGTTGTTAACGATTGCAACAAATTCAATTTGTATTTTCATCTCGCTCACTAGACGAGAGCATTAATGTGCGTAATTTTTTATATCGCAAACTAACCGATCGTCGTTGTTCGCTTGTTTAACACAATCGATAAATAAAATTAAAGAAAAAAAAACTTTTTTAAAAATAAGCTTTTATTATTGGTTTATAAAATTAACTAAAAAGTAAAAAATAAATTGACTGTAAAGGAATATAAGACTTTATAAGTTCATTGTAACCTTTAAAGATAATTTGGCTTCTTCATCTGACACAAAATAATTCCATATTGTACATAATTATATATTTCTAACATTAAAACTTGTCACCTAAATTATTAAATCTTCCAGTATATATCACATTCCTAATTTTATTAATAATAAAAGCGTGTTAAATTTTGATGGTATAATTAAGAACATTTAGGACCTTCTTTTCTATTTGATGGTATAATTAAGAACATTAGGGACCTTCTTTCAATCTCCGGCTTCACCGATCGTCGCCGACATTGTAATGGAAGAAATCTTAGGATAAGTAGTAAACAACACGAGACTACTTACTAAATATGTAGACGATGTGTTTGCATTGGTAAAGAAAGATAAACTGGACGAAACCTTAGATGTACTAAATTCATACAACAAGGATATACAATTTACGATGGAGTTGGAAAACGATAGTAAATTACCATTTTTAGATTCCTTGGTATGTAAAATGAACAATAAAATTAAAGTAGATTGGTACCAAAAACCTACGTCTTCAGGACGTATTATAAATTACTTTTCTAAACATCCGAAAAATATGATTTTTAATACAGCGAAAAATTTTATCCGGCGAGTATTAGATACTAGCGATCCAATTTTTCACTCGGAGAATAAAAAACGTTCGAGTATATTTTAAAGATGAACGATTTCCCGTCAGGAGTTATACGTAAGTTGATGAACACGTATCATAACAGTACCAAACCTAACATCGAAGGTAAAAAACCGATCACATACAAATCTATTGTATATATACCTGGCTTTTCCGAAAGATTACAGTGCTCAAATATTTATGATAAGGAAAAAATCGGAATAGCACACAAACCGGCGTACACAAACCAAATATTTTTCAAGAATATGAAAAGCAAGTTGGAAACGATAGAGAAAAATAATGTTGTATACAAAATACCATGTGCAGGAGACGGAGATAACAAATGCACGAAAGAATATGTCGGTACAACGAAAAACAAGTTAAAAACACGAATAGCAGGGCACCGATCAGACATTAAATGTTTACAATCAAGTAACACGCATAAAACAGCACTTGCGGCCCACTGTGCGGAGAGCGGGCATAAACCAGACTTTGACGCGGTGAGAATACTACAACAAGAAAAACAATACAACAAACGATTCACTTTGGAGATGCTCCACATAATTGACACGGACGCAGGGATGTGATAAGTGGGCTTTTCCTACCAAAACTGGTAGTTTTTTTTCCTGTTGGTAGGATGGTAGGACGATTTGAGTTTTGGTAGGTTTTTACCCTCCTTCGAGTAACATCATTGTCTTTCTGCAAAGTCAAATTCTTCAAAGTCAAGTCTCATTCTTCTGTGTTTGGAAGAAGTGGCTTTCATAGAAAATATGTATGTATGATCACTTTTGATCTGGAAATTCGTATCACAAATGACGGGGTTTACTTAGGAAATTATTGCATAGTTAGTTTCTTTTTTTCTTTTTTTCAAAATCTGAGTACTTGATCAAGGAAGAATTCAAGAGTGATTTTTTTAGATACTGCAACGCTCCGTCGCATTCTTTGGACCTTTCAAGTCAGTATTTTGCCATGATAATTTTAATACATGCGTTAATAGTGAATCAAGATTTTAATTCGCTTTAACGAATAAATCCTGGCAAATAGATAATGTCACAATTGTCTTGGAGTCTTTTTTTAACATAATTTGATGAAATCCGGATATGAGACCTGGGAAAACTCGCTAATTGTATAGATCCTACATCAACTCGAAAAGCTCGTCAGAAAATGTCAGGAGAGATACCAAGGACCCGTTTAAGTCCCAGGAATAAGAATCCGCAAGCGAAAACTAATATCTTCAGTGGTTTACAAGATATTTACAATCTTACCTAGTTGAAAATTTTCTGTCAATTTCATGTAGTTGCTGTAATGACAAATTTAAGGTGTTGCCAAAAGTGCAAAAGTGTGTTCTACGCAGGAGAACTGGTGATCACGAAGCCGGTGTTGGTAGGATCTGTACAATTACCAAAAACTCATGAGAAAAGTTTTGATGCCGTGAAAAAATGTTGGTAGGATGGCGGCCATTTTGGTAGGTTTTTAGTTAGGTTTTGGTAGGAAACAAATTTTCAAAGTGGCAACCCTGCACGGACGAGAACAAGAGACTGAACTACAAGAAAGATTGTGAAGCAGTCGCACATATCTACCGCCACTTACTCGACGCACGAAAATCAGTTCAAAACAGCACGTCGAACTGATTAGATGCTCTCCAACTGACATCTTAACTCGTGTATGTTTGTTTGCAGAAATGCGAATTTGTTTATGCTTAAATGTTTAAACATATACATACATAAATACCTGTGATAAACTGTGTAAAATAAAGTATTTAATTTATTTATGATTGTAGTCCCAGAAGACGATCTCCGTTGGAAATCGAAATATATTGGAAAACAAAAACAACAACAACGTGTTTAATTTATTGACCTAGAGCCAGTCTGAAAAAAGAATTGTCAAATTTAAAGGTCGCCAAAAATCAAAAGTTTTTTTTTTCTTTAATTTTATTTTTTACTTTTTAGTTCGGTTTATCAACAAGAGGCAATAATGTCGCAGCGACATCAATGGTATGCTAGCAGCAACAGAAACAATAGAATCTTTTACAATAAAGCCGCGTGGTTAATAAAGTTACTTTCGGTTTATCAACAAGAGGCAATAATGTCGCAGCGACATCAATCGGCTGCTAGCAGCAACAGAAACCATATAATCTTTTACAATAAAGCCGCGTGGTTAATATAGTTACTTTTGGGATATTGGAATAAAGACTAAACTAAACGATAAATGGGATTTTTGAAATTAAGCTAATTTTTTTATTTACTGTTAGCGAAGCCTGAACGATGATGCAAATTTGCAAAATCCCATCTTAACTGCAAGTTAGTACAATATCAAAAGCAAAATTTCCTGGAATGAAAACTTTCGAATATCTGTACTCGTGCGCCACCTATCGGAATTATTTTTTGGTTATTTTGCGTGGAGGCAGAAAACTAAACGATGATGAAAATTTCAAGATCCTGCCTCAACGGGAAGTTCGTTGAAAATGAATTAATCGACACTGAAAACAGACCTTCGTAATTCTCAAATAAAGCGACTCACGCGCCACCTAGCGGGTCCAATTTTTTTTTAACATTTAGAAATTAATTAAGTAACACACACGTAAAATATCAGCCAAATCGGTCCATAATTACGACTTTGAGTTTTTATTACCGCTATCTCAGCCCCACCTAGCGGAATTTTTTTTTACAAAAATATTTCTTTTCATGGTAGTAATACATGTTACGAATTTCAGCTAAATCGGACCATAAACGCGAATTTTGAAAATATAGCAACCGACGCGCCACCTATCGAAATTTTTTTTTTATAATATTGCATTGTCATCGGGGTTATACATGGGTGCAGAATTTCAGATCAATCGGACACCGGGAAGTGTATAAAATTTAGCTTGCAAGATTTGATTACAGACAGCCGTCAGGTGAAACTAAATAATTTTTATTATTAATAAAATTAGGAATGTGATATATACTGGAAGATTTAATAATTTAGGTGTAAAGTTTTAATGTTAGAAATATATAATTATGTACAATATGGAATTATTTTGTGGCAGACGAAGAAGCCAAATTATCTTTAAAGGTTACAATGAACTTATAAAGTGTTATATTCCTTTACAGTCAATTTATTTTTTACTTTTTAGGTAATTTTATAAACCAATAATAAAAGCTTATTTTTAAAAAAGTTTTTTTTTTTTTAATTTTATTTTTTACTTTTTAATTCGGTTTATCAACAAGAGGCAATAATGTCGCAGCGACATCAATCGGCTGCTAGCAGCAACAGAAACCATAGAATCTTTTACAATAAAGCCGCGTGGTTAATAAAGTTATGTCCTGATTTTCTAAATCACGGTGACTAGACTCGACGCGGTCACTCACGTTCACCACCACGCTCATGTTCGTAATTTATAAGCACGTAAGTTTTCGCGTTCATCCAGTTACGTTATCACAGCGCCGTCACTGCGTTTGACAGGTCTGCGTTCGCGGTAGTTGGCAATTCTGCTAGCTAACACAAACAAAAATGTAAACAAGCCACAAAGTAAAATAAAATGTTTTAGTGCTCTTGCCTTATTTTTATTGTTGAAATTATGATAAAAAAGCAAAAATTATAAAATTTTGTGAAAAGAGTGTTATAGTGAGGGTTTGTTTGTGTGTGAGTGTTTTGTTTTGCATTTGTGACTGTTTATTCTTCGTTTTCGTTGAAGTTGGAAAACTTCAGCAGCTACCGGGTGCCAAACCGCGTTGAAACATGTCAGGAGACATATTTTTATGTGAAATATGTATGTTTATATTAGACCAAGATCCCAGAGCCTAAAAGCGTCACTTATTTTATAATGGATGAAACCAATACCGATCGATAGTCCTCCCCGAATCTAGAAAGAATGTGAAAATTTTAAAGCTGTACCTATGACAAGGGCCTAGGAATCGGGGGTCAAAGTCGCCAAAAAATGACCCTAACTTCACTTATTTTATAATGGATGATTTTCACATATTTGACGTAGATTACCACCCCGCGTCAGTATCAAGTGTTGTTAGACCCGTACCAGTGACAAGGCTCCAGCCAGACACCCCCAGTTCGCGGATTTTCCTATGGGAATTTATTCTGTTTTACTATTTTCACGCATTTGGGCCACTTTGGCTGCTTTTAACTACCCAATATTTTCCCATTTTTTGTAGAACACTACCCTCAAGTAGTATCAGCAATTTTTAGACTTCGTCCCATGGAAAAAACTTCAGCCAGACACCTCAAAACTCGGGAAATTTCACTAATTTTTACTGCGCTTTCACATGTTTAAGCGGATTTGACCAACTTTGGCCTCTTTTAAATAACAGATCTTTACACATGTGTCGTAAAATACTACCCTTAAGTAGAATCAAGCATTTCTAGACATCATCCCATGGAAAAAACTTCAGCCAGACACCTGAAAGTTCGAGAACTTTTATTTTCCTATTAATTTACTTTCTCTTGTTTGTCCCACTTTTACTAATTTTAAATGATAGATCTTTTCACATGTGTCGTAGGACACTACCATTAAGTAGTTTCAGTCATTTCTATACTTCGCCCCATGGCAAAAACTTCAGCCAGACACCTCAAAACTCGGGAAATTTCACTAATTTTTACTGCGCTTTCACATGTTTAAGTGGATTTGACAAACTTTTACTACTTTTAAATAGCAGATCTTCACACATGTGTCGTAAAATGCTATCCTTAAGTAGAATCAAGCATTTCCAGACATCATCCCATGGCAAAAACTTCAGCCAGACACCTAAAAGTTCGGGAACTTTTATTTTCCTATTAATTTGCTTTCTCTTGTTTGTCCCACTTTTACAACTTCTAAACGACGGATCTTTTCAGATGTTTCGTAAGACACTACCCTTAAGAAGTTTCAGTCATTTCTATACTTCGCCCCATGGCAAAAACTTCAGCCAGACACCTCAAAGCTCGGGATTTTCACTAATTTTCACAGAGATTTCACTTGTTTCAGCAGGTTTCTCCAACTTTGTCCACGTTTAAACGGCGGATCTTTACACACGTGTCGTATAACACTACCCTTAAACAGTATCAGGCATTTCCGGACTTCATTCCATGAAAAAAACTTAAGCCAAACAACCCAAAGCACGGGGACTTTTCATCATTTTTAATGTGCTTTCACATGGTCAAATGGGTTTACTCAACTTTGGCTGCTTTTAAATGGCGGATCGTTACAAATGTATCGTATAACACTACTATTAACTAATATTAGGCATTTTGAGACTTCGCTCCATGACAAAAACTTCAGCCAGACACCTCAAAGCTGAGGAAATTTCATAATTCTTGCTGCGAATTCACATGTTTAACTGCGTTGCTCTAACTTTGGCTGCTTTTAAAGGGCAGATAATTTCACATGTGTCATAGAAGAACACCCCTAAGTGGTATCAGGTACTTTTTGACTTCGCCCCATGTCAAAAACTTCAGCCAGACACCTCAAAACTGAGGAATTTTTATAATTCTTACTGCACTTTCACATGTTTAAGCGAGTTTGTCCAACTTTGGCTGTTTTTGAAAGGCAGATCTTTGCACATGTGTCGTGGAATACTATCTCCAAGTAGTATCAGGCATTTTTATACTTCATCCCATGGAAAAACCTTCAGCCAGACACCTCAAGCCTGAGGAATTTTCATAGTTCTTACTGCTTTTTCACATGTTTAATCGAGTTGGTCCAACTTCGGCTGCTCTTAGAGAGCGGATCTTTTCACATGTGTCATAGAAGACCACCCTTAAGTGGTATCAGTTACTTTTAGATTTCGCCTCATGTCAAACACTTCAGCCAGACAAATCAAAACTGAGGAATTTTTGTAATTTTTACTGCACTTTCACATGTTTAACCGAGTTTGTCCAACTTTGGCTATTTTTGAAAGGCAGATCTTTACACATGTGTCGTGGAACACTATCTCCAAGTAGTATCAGGTATTTTTAGACTTCATCCCATGGAAAAAACTGCAGCCAGACACCTCAAGGCTGAGGAATTTTCATAGTTCTTACTGCTTGTTCACATGTTTAATCGGGTTGGTCCAACTTCGGCTGCTTTTAAAGAGCAGATCTTTTCACATGTGTCATAGAAGACCCCCTTAAAGAAGTATCGGGTATTTTTATACTTCGCCCCATGTCAAAAACTACAGTCAGACACCTCAAAACTGAGGAATTTTCATAATTCTTACTGCGATTTCACAGGTTTAAGCGAGTTGGTCCAACTTTTGCTGTTCGTAAAGGGCATATCTACACACATGTGTCATAGAAGACCACCTTAAAGAAGCATCGGGCATTTGTATACTTCGCCCCATGTCAAAAACTGCAGCCAGACACCTCAAAACTGAGGAATTTTCATAATTCTTACTGCGATTTCACAGGTTTAAGCGAGTTCCCTGCAGCGAAACCTCAAACTAATCAGAAAAATACTAGTATACAACTATAATTTTCTGGCAGAACTCATACTAGTCAGGAAATATCCATTTTATATCAGTATACAAATAGAATTTTCCGGCTGAACCCATACTAGTCAGGAAATATCCATTCCATACTAGTATACAACTAGATTTTTCTGGATGAAATTATACCAGTTGAAAAAAACAAAATTCTTTCGTTTCGTTTTCTCTTATAATTCATAGATACTTTTTCGTGATAGGGTAAATACAAATAGCCGCTGCTTTCTTAAGAATAAACATGAAAATAAAGTCAAATAATAAAATAAAGGGTAAGCCAGGAAAATTCTGGTTGAAATCATACTAGTCCAGGTTAAAAGCCTTTTTGACTAGTATATTCCATACTGGTCCTTTTTGGACTAGTTAATTTTTTGGAAATTATACTAGTCCAGGATGCACTAGGATGGAACTGGTATCTTACAACTAGCATGAAACTGGTATTTCCTGGCTAGTAAATAACTGGTATATTCTGGTCGAAATCTGACAATTTACATCTTGTAGGACATCAACACGTAAAAAATACCAGTTGCTTATATGGAAAAAAGACAGAACACCGGGCCCAACTAGTCAGTGTTCTGTCTTTGTTCCATATAAGCCCGGTGCACCAACTAGTTGTAAAGTAGTTTTCAACTAGTTGCTTTCGCTGCAGGGTAGCGACATAAGAGTGACACTGTCTGAAATGCAACAAATTCCACCTCTGAACACTTTGTATGGGCTGAACTGTTCTAATTTGCTTGATCATGTCCTATGGAGAGATCAATTGCGAAAAAAAACTCGAGCTTTAAGGTGTTTGGATGTTGTTTTGGTCATGGGAAGATCTCCAAAAATGCCTGATACCACTTAAGAGTTGCGTTCTACGACACATGTGTAAATATTCGTCTTTTAAAAATAGTCAAAGTTGGACAAACCTGCTTAAACAATCGAAAGCACAGTAAGAATTATGAAAACTACCCAGATTTAAGGTGTCTGGTTAAAGTATTTGTCATAAGGCGAAGTCTAAAAGTACCTGGTACCACGTAAGGGTGGTCCTCTATGTCACATTGAAAATATCTGCCCTTTAAAAGCAGCCAGAGGTAGACCAACCATCTCAAACATGTGAAAACGCAGTAAGAATTATGAAAATTTCTCAGTTTTGAGGTGTCTGGCTGAAATTTTTGACATGGGGCAAAGTATAAAAAATACCCGATACTTCTTTAAGGTGGTCTTCTATGACACATGTGTGAAGATATGCCCTTTACGAACAGCAAAAGTTGGACCAACTCGCTTAAACCTGTGAAATCGCAGTAATAATTATGAAAATTTCTCAGTTTTGAGGTGTCTGACTGTAGTTTTTGACATGAGGCGAAGTATAATAATAGCCGATCCTTCTTTAAGGGGGTCTTCTATGACACATGTGAAAAGATCTGCTCTTTAAAAGCAGCCGAAGTTGGACCAACCCGATTAAACATGTGAAAAAGCAGTAAGAACTATGAAAATTCCTCAGGCTTGAGGTGTCTGGCTGAAGTTTTTTCCATGGGATGAAGTATAAAAATGCCTGATACTACTTGGAGATAGTGTTCCTCGACACATGTGCAAAGATCTGCCTTTCAAAAACAGCCAAAGTTGGACAAATTCGCTTAAACATGTGAAAGTGCAGTAAGAATTATAAAAATTCCTCAGTTTTGAGGTGTCTGGCTGAAGTTTTTGACATGGGGCGAAGTCAAAAAGTACCTGATACCACTTAGGGGTGTTCTTCTATGACACATGTGAAATTATCTGCCCTTTAAAAGCAGCCAAAGTTAGACCAACGCAGTTAAACATGTGAATTCGCAGCAAGAATTATGAAATTTCCTCAGCTTTGAGGTGTCTGGCTGAAGTTTTTGTCATGGGGCGAAGTCTCAAAATGCCTAATATTAGTTAATAGTAGTGTTATACGATACATTTGTAGCGATCCGCCATTTAAAAGCAGCCAAAGTTGGGTAAACCCATTTGACCATGTGAAAGCACAGTAAAAATGATGAAAAGTTCCCGTGCTTTGGGTTGTTTGGTTTAAGTTTTTTTCATGGAATGAAGTCCGGAAATGCCTGATACTGTTTAAGGGTAGTGTTATACGACACGTGTGTAAAGATCCGCCGTTTAAACGTGGACAAAGTTGGAGAAACCTGCTGAAACAAGTGAAATCTCTGTAAAAATTAGTGAAAATCCCGAGCTTTGAGGTGTCTGGCTGAAGTTTTTGCCATGGGGCGAAGTCGAGAAATGACTGAAACTACTTAAGGGTAGTGTCCTACGAAACATCTGAAAAGATCCGTCGTTGAGAAGTTGTAAAAGTGGGACAAACAAGAGAAAGCAAATTAATAGGAAAATAAAAGTTCCCGAACTTTGAGGTGTCTGGCTGAAGTTTTTGCCATGGGATGATGTCTGGAAATTCTTGATTCTACTTAAGGGTAGCATTTTACGACACATGTGTGAAGATCTGCTATTTAAAAGTAGTAAAAGTTTGTCAAATCCACTTAAACATGTGAAAGCGCAGTAAAAAATAGTGAAATTTCCCGAGTTTTGAAGTGTCTGGCTGAAGTTTTTGCCATGCGACGAGGTCTAAAAATTACTGAAACTACTTAAGGGTAGTGTCCTACGACACATGTGAAAAGATCTATCATTTAAAATTAGTAAAAGTGGGACCAACAAGAGAAAGCAAATTAATAGGAAAATAAAAGTTCTCGAACTTTCAGATGTCTGGCTGAAGTTTTTTCCATGGGATCATGTCTGGAAATGCTTCATTCTACTTAAGGGTAGCATTTTACGACACATGTGTAAAGATCTGTTATTTAAAAGAGGCCAAAGTTGGTCAAATCCGCCTAACATGTGAAAGCGCAGTAAAAATTAGTGAAATTTCCCGAGTTTTGAGGTGTCTGGCTGAAGTTTTTGCCATGGGACGAAGTCTAAAAATTCCTGATACTACTTTAGGGTAGTGTTCTACAAAAAATGGGAAAATATGGGGTAGTTAAAAGCAGCCAAAGTGGCCCAAATGCGTGAAATTGGTAAAACAGAAAAAATTTCTATAGGAAAATCCGCGAACTGGGGGTGTCTGGCTGGAGCCTTGTCACTGGTACGGGTCTAACAACACTTGATACTGACGCGGGGTGATAATCTACGTCAAATATGTGAAAATCATCCATTATAAAATAAGTGAAGTTAGGGTCATTTTTTGGCGACTTTGACCCCGGATTCCTAGGCCCTTGTCATAGGTACAGCTTTAAAATTTTCACATTCTTTCTAGATTCGGGGAGGACTATCGATCGGTATTGGTTTCATCCATTATAAAATAAGTGACGCTTTTAGGCTCTGGGATCTCGCTCTATATTTGCAAAGAAGTTTGCAAATTGTTGTATGTAATATAAGGGTGTTATGTGATAGATGGTGAAGGACCGCGGTTAAATAAATCTCCGGTATTTGTTTCCTTTAGGGGTCAGCTGCTAATAAATAAGCTAAAATTATGGGAGATAACTCAAAAGACGGGTTTTTGCCTCAGAATCATGGATCGAAAAATGAGCCGAGTACAATGCCAAAATTGGGGCGGAATCCATGGTATTTATGTGCGAAACACCTTTCTGAGTTGTCGGCCTTCGGCCGCGCTTATATAAATAAACCTGGAAGCAGAGAAGCAAATTATTAAAAAAGCGCTTCCGGATTCGTGATCCTGAAGCCAAATCCCGTCTTTTGAGCTATCTCCCACAATTTTAACTAATTTATTAGCAGTTGACCCCTAAAGGAAACAAATATTGAAAAATTACTTAAAAAGTCCCAACCGATGCCATGTGTTCTAAAAAAAAGTTTTCAAAAGTCCAAATTTTAAGTTTTTTGGATTTTTCTCAAAAACGAAGTTTTTTCTAAAAATTATCATCAAATATCCATGCCTCAAATTGTTTTCTGTTTTTTTTTTTTTAATTTTTTTTAAATTGCTGAAAAATATCTGAAATAAATAAAGTGAATCCAGCAAACGCGGCCCAAAATCAAGTGTTTAGTTTGACAGCTAAAATGACTGTTCGCGTCAGTTCGCGTTCTTATATGCTACCAAAAAAGTAAGAAACGTACAGTCAATGAAAGTCATGAAGTAATTTATAAACTACGAATTGGGTTTCACTTGGATGAACGTGACTCTTCGCGTCGCGTTTCGTTTTATAAAATCAGACCATTACTTTCGGTTTATCAACAAGAGGCAATAATGTCGCAGCGACATCAATCGGCTGCTAGCAGCAACAGAAACCATTGAATCTTTTACAATAAAGCCGCGTGGTTAATATAGTTACTTTTGGGATATTGGAATAAAGACTAAACTAAACGATAAATGGGATTTTTGAAATTAAGCTAATTTTTGTATTTACTGTTAGCGAAGCCTGAACGATGATGAAAATTTGCAAAATCCCATCTTAACTGCAAGTTAGTACAATATCAAAAGCAAAATTTCCTGGAATGAAAACTTTCGAATATCTCTACTCGTGCGCCACCTATCGGAATTATTTTTTTGTTATTTTGCGTGGAGGCAAAAAACTAAACGATGATGAAAATTTCAAGATCCTACCTCAACGGGAAGTTCGTTGAAAAACGAATTAATCGACACTGAAAACAGACCTTCGCAATTCTCAAATAAAGCGACTCACGCGCCACCTAGCGGGTCCAATTTTTTTTTAACATTTAGAAATTAATTAAGTAACACACACGTAAAATATCAGCCAAATCGGTCCATAATTACGATTTTGAGTTTTTATTACCGCTATCTCACGCCCCACCTAGCGGAATTTTTTTTACAAAAATATTTCTTTTCATGGTAGTAATACATGTTACGAATTTCAGCTAAATCGGACCATAAATGCGAATTTTGAAAATATAGCGACCCACGCACCACCTTTTTTTTTATAATATTGCATTGTCATCGGGGTTATACATGGGTGCAGAATTTCAGATCAATCGGACACCGGGAAGTGTATCAAATTTAGCTTGCAAGATTTGATTACAGACAGCCGTCAGGTGAAACTAAATAAAAGCTTATAATAAAAAAAAAAGAGCAAGAAACCCGCCAAGACACTTGTAACGTATGTTGTTTACTTATTAGTTTTAACCGGTGTACTGCACTGTCACAGGGTGAAATCTATACTAATTCTCATGCTGAGCATATGTGCACATATATATAAAGTGATCTTTTTTGTAAAATTTAGGAAAATTTGTTGATTGCAATTTCAGAGTAGATTGTAATAGAAAAATGAAAAAAAGACGTTGCAATGAAGGAAAATAGTTTGAAATGAGCGCAAATATTTGTACAATTCATTTTTCTGTTTTGTTACTTTTGCTTTTGATCGCTAAAAGGAAACTGACTTGAAAATCAATGTCTGGTGGTGATCATGATCAGACGCTCTCGCTCAGAATGTTCAGAATGACGTGGATGATTGGACAGTAGAATTTACTATGCGTATAAAGTCAACATGCACTCAGCTTTCTGCGTGAATAAATGATTGCGCTCAAGCAGGGAATTGAAGGCATGCATGGATGAAGGGGGTATGTCGCATTTTGAGTGAAACGAGAAAATCGGCTTTAAAGTTTTGCTTAAACATTTGAGGTTTTTTCGAATGTTTATGGAAAACTGACAAAAAAATTATGCAAAGCCATAAAAGACGTTGCATAATATGCATTAAAAATTATAAATTTATATTTAGTCTTTTATATGAAAAAAACGGAACATACCCCCTTCTTCCACAATTAATATTGAAAAGTTGTGGACATACCCCCTTCATCCATGAATTATCTTCTACAATTTTCACGATAGGCAGATTCTGATAAGACAGAAATATAGATCTGCATAAACACTATTCACCAATGCCAAAAACAGAAATTGAGTGAGAATGCGACATACCCCCTTCATCCATGCATGTCTTCAATTATCAGTACATATCACTCATTTGCTGCAACATCGTCATAACTAAAAAAATGTGATATTACAGAAAAAGCATTTTTAGTTTTTGAATTGATGTATATTCATATGGGATATGTAATTGCTTATATCGCGATGCTGCGTGAAATGTTAAAACCTCGGATATAACACTTTGTCAGTTGATAAAACATATTATTTCCGATATATTAGTCATGTTAACTCAAAATTTTGGGTTTTTGAGTTCTGACGATGTTGCAGCAAATGAGCGATATATGATCGCTTACGTTTTGGTTAACCTTTTGAACTTGAGTTCGCGATCACTGGAAATCTGACACATCACAATCGTGCGTAATATCGATTGTCAAGTTATTTTTATGACTTGTTTAACCTTATCCACAGTGAAACAGTGAGCCAGGTAACGTAAACAAAAAAAGTAAACATGATTATTTGACAATTTGTTTTAAAATATGAGTTGAAAATTTTAACCCAAACCAAAATATTTTTTTAATTTTCAATATCATTAGAATTGAAAAAAAGATAATATCGCCGGCAACGCAATGGCTCTATGGTCGTAAATCGCTAGGTAGTCGTTTTTCTATTCTTCTTCCTAATAAACCCAACAGATGCTTGAGTAAAATTGAGAAAAAGCAATGCTAATGAACGAAACGGCTTTCACTCGACTAAAATACTTCAGGCTGCGTCTGAAATATTAATGTAAACTGTTGTGTAATTTTGGCGCATTTAGTTTGTAAGGATTAATGAAAACAAACTACTAACATATTCAAATTAATTCACACACAAATTGTCAAATAATCATGTTGTCAGTTCCTGGCTCACTGTTTCACTGTGACCTTATCTTTGTTTGATAGTTTTTCAGTTATCATTTTTTTTTCTCTGTTTCGAAGCACAGGAAGACACCAGCAGATTTCCATAGAGATATTTGTGATCTCTTTCTTGATATATCACCTGTCAATCATAACAAAAAAATATCATGCACTGAAAAAAAAATTCACAAGAAACGGCCGTCAAATTAACAGTAAACCCTGTCATTTTTCGTCCAACAGTGGGTAATATCAAATTTGAAAGTGACCCCCTATCATTCTTCGAATATACTATCATATTGAAATGAATTACTGTAAATTTGAAAGTGGACACTATCATATTGACATGAATTACTGTAAATTTGAAAGTGGACTCATATCATTAATTCATATTTTTCAAAAATCACATGTTTTACTGCCAATTTTACAGTAAATACTGTAATATTTAAAGTATTATAATAATCGATTTGAAAGTGGTTTTGATATGTTACTTTCAATGTGCACTTTCAAACTTTTTATTTCAGTGTGTAACTTCAAACCAGTAATTCTTCTATTTTTGTCCATCCACTATATACTATCTCATAAACGGCACAACTGATTTAAATGCTATTTGGTATGTAGTTTGTATACTACATTCTAAGACTTCCTACTAAAGTTCCGCTCTTGAGGTTGATTTTAAAAGGTTGCCAACCTTTTTTTAATTACCCCATTATGCAGATGAAACGAAAACTATTTTAATTCGCATTCCGAAAAAGGGCTAGAGGTACCATCAATGGTTGCCACCTAATCTACTTTTAGTTTTTTCATATATGTACATTTAAGCCCCTTATAAGGCATTCACGCTGACAATAAACTCGAGTTTATTGACAACAACAATTCGAATAAACTCAAAAAAATCCCCTTAACTCGAGTTTTTGGCCCAACGTGAACGCCATATTTTAAAGGGTTGTCACCTACATATACAAATATGTGGCACCACAGCTGCACAACATTATTGGTACATTTTATAATTTCTGTTAATTCGGTAGCACAGTCACATAAAATCCAAACATAGAATATTTAGCATTTATCATAGAGAGTGGCAACATTGGTTGGAATGTTAATTGGAATTTAAGAGAGAATGAGATTACGATTATTGTACATAGTTTTAAGCTTAAGGTGAAATAAAGGGCAGTCTGCTTTTGACTATCACACGTTTACCCTGAATCTCTTCACTGGTGACCCAAGACGCTTAATATGGACGAAAAAAACGGTTCTGAAGGAATTACCGCAGCAGTAAACAATATAGCAGCAGTCTCTAATCCAAGGTTACCAGTCCCAACACTCTCGGACAACGATATTGAGGCATATTTTTATTCTCTTGAGTTTTGGTTCGACGCTACTGGAGTTACGGGTGATAGCCGCAAGTATGCTATCGTCTTAGCGAGTATTCCCCCAAATAAGCTTCTCAGTTTACGTCCGATTATCGAAGCTACACCTTCGTCTTCCAAATATGACTACATCAAGGCAAAGCTAGTAGAGCGCTTATCCGACAGTCAACCTAAACGCCTACAAAAGATTATTCACGATACGCATTTGGGTGACAGAAAACCGAGTGAAATTTTTTCTGATATGCAGCGTATAGCTGGATCCACCCTGGAACAAAGCGCTCTTTTAGATTTATGGATAAGTCGCCTTCCCCCTATGGTGCAGCCCGCTGTTATTGCATCTTCGGGAGACTTAGCGAGCAAGTTGAAAGTTGCCGATGCAATTACAGAAGTAAATAGCTTACAGCACACGCAGATCAGTTCTGTAAGGAGCGATACAGAGATGTCCAGCATTCGAGATCACATAACCCAAATATTCGCGGAAATACAACAAATAAACAAGAGATTTAGTAATTCACGTTCCAAGTCGCTGACATAGTCGAACGATTCGAGTATTTGTTGGTACCACAAGCGATTTGGTCATCAAGCAACCAACTGCAGAGATCCGTGTACGTTCAAACGTGCTAGACCAAACCAACAAAAACGCAGCCCACAGACAAGCTCAAATTCCCAATAGGAACGCTCGGCAGATTGTGTTTCAGAGAACGGCGATCAAGCTGAAACACAGCAACTAACGCGAAGGCAACACAGCTATTCTCGCCTTAAAATACGAGACAAGAGAAACAATATCAGTTTTTTAATTGATACACTGAAAAAAAAATCTACAAGAAACGGCCGTCAAATTAACAGTAAACCCTGTCATTTTTCGTCCAACAGTGGGTAATATCAAATTTGAAAGTGACCCCCTATCATTCTTCGAATATACTATCATATTGACATGAATTACTGTAAATTTGAAAGTGGACACTATCATATTGACATGAATTACTGTAAATTTGAAAGTGGACTCATATCATTAATAGATATTTTTCAAAAATCACATGTTTTTACTGCCAATTTTACAGTAAATACTGTAATATTTACAGTATTATAATAATCGATTTGAAAGTGGTTTTGATATGTTACTTTCAATGTGCACTTTCAAACTTTTTATTTCAGTGTACTGGGGCGGACGTATCTGTATTGCCTAAATCTATAAAATCTGCCCGAGCTGTAGCATCAAACATGCAATTATTCGCCGCGAATGGTTCGCCCATCAGAGTTTTCGGTGAAGTACTCCTTAGATTAAATTTAGATCTCAAACGCGAATTTGTCTGGAACTTCACCGTTGCCGATGTCAGTTACCCAATCATCGGGGCTGACTTTCTCGCTCATTATGATTTACTAGTCGATCTTCGGCACCGCTGCCTGTTCGACCGCTCGACTGATGCTAAAACAAGCTATCAAATCGACAGCAGTTTGTTATATTCGATTAAATCTTACGATAGCAAAACTAATTTTTCTACGATTCTCGAGGAATTTATTGAAATTACACGCCCACCGCTTGCTGGGGCAAAAACGCTGTCTACAGTTAATCATCGAATCGAAACGAGAGGTCATCCGGTGTTTGCGCGCCCTCGAAGATTATGTCCTGAAAAGCTCGCCGCCGCTAAAGATGAGTTCGACACGCTTTTGAAACTTGGTATATGCCGCCCCTCCAGCAGCAATTGGGCGAGCCCGTTGCACATGGTTCGAAAGGCTGATGGATCCTGGAGGCCATGCGGAGACTATCGAGCTCTGAATGCTATAACAGTTCCGGATCGGTACCCGTTGCCGTACTTGCAAGATTTCTCCAGCATTCTATCAGGTAATACTGTTTTCTCGAAGATAGACTTGCGAAAAGCCTTCCACCAAGTCCCTATCAACCCAGAAGATATACCGAAAACCGCAATATGCACACCTTTTGGGCTCTATGAGTTCACGCATATGACGTTCGGGCTGAGAAATGCTGCTCAGACCTTCCAACGTCTCATCCATGAAGTCCTCAGGGGATTGGACTTTGTGTTTGCATATTTGGACGACATCGTCATCGCATCACCAAGTACAACAACTCATTGCGAACACATTCGAAAAGTCTTCGAGCGGCTGAAAAACAACAATCTTTCAATAAATGCTTCCAAATCGGTGTTTGGAGTGCCTCACTTGGAATTTTTAGGGCACATCATTTCAAAGGAGGGAATTCGGCCCTTGCCCAAAAAAGTCGAGGCCCTGTTAAAATACCCGAAGCCTCAGACCGTTCAAGAGATGAAAAAGTATTTGGCTATGCTGAACTTCTACCGCCGCTTTTTGAAGAATGCCATTCATGTACAAGGCCCCCTTTTCGAAATGGCTAAATTCAACAAATCAAAAGATAAAAAGCTGCATTCATGGACGATTGACACGGAACCTTGTTTCGAAGAGAGCAAAAAACAACTAGCAAACGCCTCAATGCTGGCTCACCCATTACCCCGAGCGGAGCTTTCATTGTGGGTAGACGCCTCCAATTACGTTGCTGGAGCTGTCCTTAACCAGATCGTGGAAGGCGAAGTTCAACCGCTCGGTTTTTTCTCGCATAAATTCTCAACAGCGGAAACTCGTTACAGTACGTATGACAGGGAGCTTGCGGCAGTCTACTTAGCAGTGAAACATTTCCGTTTTATGTTGGAAGGGAGACAGTGCCACATCTACACAGACCACAAACCGTTAACGTTTGCATTCCGCCAAAAGTTGGATAAAGCCTCCGACCGCCAGGCTAGACATCTAGACTTTGTGGCACAAATAACCACCGACATCCTATACATCGAGGGTAGCGAAAACATCGTCGCCGATTTACTTTCGCGCATTCATGCTGTTAGTAAGGAGTGCATTAACTTCGAAGAATTAGCATCCGACCAAGAGACTGATGAAGAGTTGCAGGCATTTCTAAACGGAGGTAAAGCTGATCATTCTCTTGTATTAAAACCGTACCCTCTTTTCCACAGCTCCAAGTCAATAATTTGCGACTCCTCTCATAACCGAACTCGCCCGTTCGTTACGAAACGTTTTCGATCTAATGTATTGCACGCTACTCACGACCTGGCACACCCAGGCTCGAGAGCCACGGCACGGTTGATGACTGAACGATTCGTGTGGCCAGGTATTCAGCGTGACAGCAGAGAATTTGCTCGTAACTGTATCAAATGCCAACAAAATAAAATACTTCGTCATAATGTAACTCCATTGGTAAAGCGAACGTGTCCCAGCCAGCGATTTGCGCATTTGAACATTAGACATAGTCGGCCCATTCCCACCTTCGGAAGGGTATCGTTATTGTCTTACTATCATAGATCGGTTCACTCGGTGGCCTACCGCTATACCAATCACGGATATGACAGCACAAACAGTAGTTTAAGCGATTATTAAGGACTGGGTCTCACATTTTGGGGTCCCTATCGATATCACCACCGACCTTGGCTTGCAATTTGAGAGCACAGTGTTCCGGCAGCTTATGGAGACACTCGGTATAAAGCACTTATGAACTACGCCTTACCATCCGCAAGCGAATGGCATGATCGAGAGGTGGCACCGAACTTTGAAGGCTGCTATATTGTGCCACAATACACAAGACTGGACAACTGCGTTGCCATTGATTCTGTTGGGACTTCGGTGCACCTTCAAAGAAGACATCCAAGCAACCCCAAGTGAGCTTGTATACGGTACCACCCTTCGACTCCCCAGCGAATTCTTTAGCGAGAATGAAACCAATGAAACTGAAGCGGAGTGTCTGCGCAACCTTCGAAAGTCAATGAGGAAGCTGAAATCTACTGATACGGCTTGGCATACCCAGAGAAAAGTTTTTGTTCATCCGAAACTCAGCTCCTGTACTCACGTTTTCGTTAGAGATGGACAAATCCGACATTCCCTATCATCGCCATACAAAGGTCCATTTAAAGTTGAAAAACGACACAGCAAATATTATGAATTAGATCGGAATGGTCGTTTAACCAAGATCTCCATTGACCAGCTAAAACCTGCCTTTTTAGTCCACGATGGTCAAACTTAGGAGGAGGGTAGTGTGGCACCACAGCTGCACAACATTATTGGTACATTTTATAATTTCTGTTAATTCGGTAGCACAGTCACATAAAATCCAAACATAGAATATTTAGCAATTATCATAGAGAGTGGCAACATTGGTTGGAATGTTAATTGGAATTTAAGAGAGAATGAGAATATGATTATTGTACATAGTTTTAAGCTTAAGGTGAAATAAAGTGCAGTCTGCTTTTGACTATCACACGTTTACCCTGAATCTCTTCATATATATCTGGGTATTGTTACCACCTATAGTTGCCACCTAACATGAGATCCCTTTTAGGATATTTTACCGGGTTGCCACCTTTTTGATTTTTTATGCAGATCAGATGTATTTAACTTTAATTAGTATCGCTTGTGATCGAAAATTCGACCAATAAAATCTTTAGGGGGTCGTGGGTTCGCTAACCCCGTACTCCCATTCTTAAATTTTGGGGACGCCTCTGAAAATATACCGCCTATACCTCAGTTTTTCAATTTCCTTTCCATCGGTGCATATTTTATTCAAATCGATCAAACGGTTCGCTCACAGGAGGTTCCTAAAGTTTTTTATGTGGCGCATTTATACATTCCCTGCAGTCAAATTCCGCACTACTCAGCAAACATACTAGTCCATTGACTAAAAATTTTGTGGCATATGCATACCAGTACATTGTTGATTAGTTTTAAAACCAGTCAATGCCAAACTACTCAGCGAAAATTCTAGTTCATTGACTATACATTTTGTGGTGTATTCATACTAGTTCATTTCTGATCATCTTTAAAGCAGTCAATGTCGAGCTACTCAGCAAACACTATACTTCATTGACTATACATTTTGTGGTATATTCATACTAGTTCATTTCTGCTCACTTTTAAACTCGTCAATGTCGAACTACTCAGCAAACAATATAGTTCATTGACTATATATTTTGTGGTGTATTTATACTAGTTCGTTGCTGATTAGCTTCAAACCAGTCAAGGCCAAACTACTCAGCAAACAATATAGTTCATTGACTATACATTTTGTGGTGTATTCATAATAGTTCATTTCTGATCACCTTTAAACCAGTCAATGTCGAGCTACTCAGCAAACAATATATGTACTTCATTGACTATACATTTTGTTTTGTATTCATACTAGTCCATTTCTGATCACCTTTAAGCCAGTCAATGCCAAACTACTCAGCAAACAATATGGGTTGGGGTCAAAATTCTGCTTTTTTGGAAATTCTGCATTCATAATTCCGGAAGTCGAAACACCGGCAATCAAAATTATGAAAGTCAATATTCTGGAATCCAAAATTCTGGATAACGAAATTCTAAATTGCAAAATTCTGGAAACCAAAATTCTGAAATTCAAAATTCTGTAATTCATTTAATGATTAAAAATGCGTGTTGATAACAAAAAAAGTGCGCACTTTTTTGTTATCAACACGCATTTTCAATCATTAATTACAAAATTTTGCCTTTAACATTTAACTGGACTTGTTCTGAAGGAATTAAAAACAAATGTACCGTGCGTATTGACACACAATTTCACGGCTGTGAAATGTTATACGAAAAAAAATGAACATTCTCATGATCCATGGGCGCATAAAAAATCGGTTGCAGATCCAAATAATCATTTTAAAAATATGGTTTCGCTTGAGTTTTCTGCAGCCTAGCCAAATAATTCAGCGTTCGGTATCTATGACAGAAAAACACATTGGACATTATCTGCCATCAAGAGTTGCCCTTAAGTTAAAAATTAGAAGACAACGGAACAGTTGAAAATGTTTTAAAGAGCCAACTTGTGTTGAAAAAATAGACATTCCTTTATTATCACTTTATGTTTTGGAAGGTCAACTATTTATTTTAAGTAAGAAAGTTATTAAAGTTATGGCGAATGCATTCTTATTTTTGGAACAAAATCTTCGCTGCAGTTGTTAAATGAGAGCGACTGCTGGATTACGGACGGTAAATTTGACGTTGTTCCAACGATGATGAGGCAGCTATTTTCCATACACGGCTGAGTAGAAATACAAATTGTTCCGCTGGTTTTCTGTCTTATGACCAAAAAATCAAAGTCAATGTATATTTCTTAAATATAAGCACAATTTATTAAAATACTCGATTTTGCTCAAATTTTGGGGAAAAAATTTCCAGAATTAATTCTGGAAAACGTAAATTCCGGAATTATGAAAAACCAGAATATTGAAATACAGCCAAAAAAGGCGAAGGAAGTGCGGAATTCCGATTTCCAGAATTTTGTCGACCCAGAATTTTGATTCCGGAATTTTGACTTCAGAATTTTAATTTTAGAATTTTGACCGTTTCCGAACAATATAGTTCATTGACTGTACATTTTGTGGTGTATTCATACTAGTTAATTTCTGATTAGCTTTAAACCAGTCAATGCCAAACTGCTCAGCAACATTATAGTTCTTGGACTATACATTTTGTGGTGTATTCATACCAGTTAATTTCTGACTACCTTGAAACTAATCAGTTCCATACTACTCAGCAGACACCTAGCTCGTTTACTACACATTTTATTTGTGTTTTTTACTAGTTCATTGCTGATTACCCTTAAACCAATCAATGCCAATCTAAACAGAAAACTTACTAGTATACAACTATAATTTGCTGGGCGAAATCATACTAGTCAGAAAAATCCTGTTTCGTACTAGTATGCAAGTATGTATGAATCTCGGGTTAAAATCATACTACACATTTTTCAGTTTATTTTCAGAAAGTTTTCTGAATATCAATTGTTATTTTCTGAATGTGAATAGTATTTTTCTGAATATCAAATGGAAATTCTGAATATGAATTGTTACTTTCTGAATATAAACTGAAAAAGGTGTAGTCAGAAAAAGTCTAATCTATTTTAGAAGAAATACTTATAGGAAAAATTCCATTTCATACTACATTATTATTATAAGGCCTTATTATACCGCGACTATTAGTACGATCTATTGTACTACATGGTACTATGCAAACATTTTTTGAAACTTTTGGTTTGCTTCTTGTATGTTTGCTTGTTTGTATGTATGTGACTCTCGTTCGGTCTAAGCCTCAGTGGCCCAAAAATAGTAAAATGTCCCTACAATATGGGTATCAAACGAAAGGGGAAGGCCCCAGGTTTCATTTGAACTTCGATATATTTCGATAAATTTATCGATAACTGAGTTATCGGTCAAAATATGATTGCCCAAAAACCTAAAAAATTCCCTACAATATGGGTATAAAACGAAAGGTGAAGGCCCCAGGTTTCATTTGGACATCGACATATTTCGATAAATTTATCGATAACTGAGTTATCGGTCAAAATGTGGTTGCCCGAAAACGTTAAAATTTCCCTACAATATGGGTATCAAACGAAATGTGAAGGCCCCATGTCTCATTTGGACTTCGATATATTTCGATAAATTTATCGATAACTGAGTTATCGGTCAAAATGTGGTTGCCCGACAACCTTAAAATTTCCCTACAATATGGGTATCAAACGAAAGGTGAAGGCCCCAGGTTTCATTTGGACATCGACATATTTCGATAAATTTATCGATAACTGAGTTATCGGTCAACATGTGGCTGCCCGAAAACCTTAAAATTTCCCTACAATATGGGTATCAAACTATTTCGATAAATTTATCGATAACTGAGTTATCGGTCAAAATATGATTGCCCGAAAACCTTAAAATTTCCCTACAATATGGGTATGAAACGAAAGGGGAACGCCGCAGGTTTCATTTGGATTTTAATATATTTCGATAACTGAGTTATTGTCAAAATGTGAGGCCAAATACCTTAAAATTTCCTAACAATATGGGTATCAAACGAAATTGGAAGTCCAGAGGTTTCGTTTGGACTGCTGTATTTTTCGATATATTTATCGATAATTTCATAGGACATTTGACTAAAAAGTAAAAAATAAATATAGTTTAAAAAAACTAAAACTCACGCTTTTAGAGAGCATTGAACTAAAAAGTTGAAAATAATTTTAAAAATCGAAAAAGCGTGGTCCGCTTGTGACATAATTTTCGTATATCGAGCGCTCGACGCTTTTCCCACATTAAGCTGATGGCCCAATGCCCGCTTGCTTTGCTGGCTTTGCCTCGAGAAATGTCAAAATTCTTTTGAACTCTACTGAAATGTGTGAAAGTTGGCCCAGTGGCAGCTTTACTTTGCTTGCTTGAAGCACTTCAAAGCGTCGAATAGCCCAAATCTCTATTTGACAGCGCTTTACACGCTTCACTGTTTGTCTTGTTGTTGAGTTGTTTGTCTCATCCTGTATTTTTGACAGCTTTTGAAGCTTCTACTTGGCCATAGAAGCTTACAAAAAAAAGCAAAGTAAGCCTGGGTAAGCAAGGCAAGCAAATCAAGCCTGCATTGGGTCATCACCTTAATGCTAGTTTCTTTACTACGCTTTCATTAGCTTTACTTGTACATACATTCATATGTATGTTTGCTTGTTTGTATGTAACTCTACTTCAGTCTACCCGATAGTGGCATATGACTGTCACAAAATTGCCTATAATATGGGTATCAAACTAAAGTGGAGGCCCAGAGGTTTCGTTTGCACTGCGGTATACTTCGATATATTTATCGATTACTTCATAACAGATTTAACTAAAAAGTAAAAATAAATACAGTTTAAAGACCGAAAACACACCCTTTTAAAGAATATTGCACTAAAAAGGTAAAAATAATTTAAATAAAAAACCAAGATTATGGAACAAAGCGGACCACGCTTTTTCCACAATACTGCTGTGTAGGGTTTTTAAAATTATTTTCAACTTTTTAGTTCAATGCTCTCTAAAAGCGTGAGTTTTAGTTTTTTTAAACTATATTTATTTACCTTGTAATTCACAGATGCTTTTTAGTGTTTGGGTAAATACAAATAGTCGCTGCTTTCTAAAGAATGAACTGATATATTGCTGATGTAGAGGCTGACTATGATACTAGTGCATAGACCGACTAGTATACCAACTGGAATGAATGTCAAATTCGTGGACTAGTATGACAAGTGGTACGATCTGAATGGGCATAATGATTAGTATGTCCTGGCGCGTAGAGTGTTACTAGTATGTCAAATGGTATAATTCCGATGCATATATGAATTAGTATGTCAAATGGTATAATTCTGATGCATATATGAACTAGTCTGCCAACTGGTATGATTCTGATGCATATATGAACTAGTCTGTCAACTGCTATTATTATGATGCATATATGAACTAGTCTGCCAACTGGTATGATTCTGATGCACATATGAACTAGTCTGCCAACTGGTTTGATTCTGATGCATATATGAACTAGTCTGCCAACTGGTTTGATTCTGATGCATATATGAACTAGTCTATCAACTGGTATGATTCTGATGCATATAAAAAGTGGTCTATCAACTGGTATGATTCTGATTCATATATGAACTAGTCTGCCAACTGGTATGATTCTGATGCACATATGAACTAGTCTGCCAACTGGTTTGATTCTTATGCATATATGAACTAGTCTGACAACTGGTTTGATTCTGATGCATATATGAACTAGTCTGCCAACTGGTTTGATTCTTATGCATATATGAACTAGTCTGCCAACTGGTTTGATTCTGATGCATATATGAACTAGTCTGCCAACTGGTATGATTCTGATGCATATAAAAAGTGGTCTATCATCTGGTATGATTCTGATGCATATATGAACTAGTCTGCCAACTGGTATGATTCTGATGCACATACGAACTAGTCTGCCAACTGGTTTGATTCTTATGCATATATGAACTAGTCTGCCAACTGGTTTGATTCTTATGCATATATGAACTAGTCTATCAACTGGTATGATTCTGATGCATATAAAAAGTGGTCTATCAACTGGTTTGATTCTGATGCATATATGAACTAGTCTGCCAACTGGTTTGATTCTGATGCATATATGAACTACACCTTTTTCAGTTTATATTCAGAAAGTTACAATTGATATTCAGAAAATTCCAAATAATATTCGGAATTTCCATTTCATGTTCAGAAAATTACAATTCATATTCAGAATTTCCATTTCATATTCAGAAAAATACAATTGATATTCAGAAAGTTCCATCTGATATTTAGAAAATTAAAATTAATATTCAGAAAATTACAATTGATATTCAGAAAATTAAAATTGATATTCAGAAATATAAATTTATATGAAAAAATTTCAAATTCGGAGTATAAAGAGATTTTCTGAATATGAATTATAACTTTCTGAATATCAAATATAATTTTCTGAACATTAATTTTAATTTTCTGAGTATCAAATGAAACTTTCTGAATATTAATTGTATTTTTCTGAATATCAAATGGAAATTCTGAATATGAATTGTAATTTTTTGAATATGAAATGGAAATTCTGAATATTAATTGGAATTTTCTGAATATCAATTGTAAATTCTGAATATCAATTGTAACTTTCTGAATATAAACTGAAAAAGGTGTAGTCTATCAACTTGTATAATTCTGATGCATATATGAACTAGTCTGCCAACTGGTTTGATTCTGATGCATATATGAACTAGTCTCTCAACTGGTATGATTGTGATGCATATATGAACTAGTCTTTCAACTGGTATGATTCTGATGTATATATGAACTAGTCTTTCAACTGGTACGATCCTGACGTATATACGAAGTAGTATTTTAAATGGTATGATACTGATGTGTATAATAACAAGTATATAAACTGGTATATTCCTGATGCAGAGGCTGACTAGTTAGCCAATTGGTATGGTGCTGATGGAGAGAAGGACAATTGCCATCTCGTAGGACATCGCCGTGTTAAAAATACCAGTTGCTAACATATTAATTTAATATATATAAAAAAAATTTCTTGGAAGTGAAAATTTTGGAGTTTAAGGGTGATTTTTTTTTTTTTTTTTTTTCAAAGTCCAAACAAGTACTGCAACGAGATAATAAAGAAGTATTTTTATTTTTAAACTCAAAAGCCCCGTGAGCTGGCCAGTATAATCTCCACTTCAGCAGTTGAATCTAACGCTGATATCAACACCTCATTCACGCTGCTGTCTCATATAAATTTTAGTTAATAAAATTTAAAGAATTTGTTGTTTCTTACTTTTTCTCCTTCCTCTACTTTTATCTGTTATACATATGTAGAACAAATGCAAATTAATTAATTCATCGGTTATGTGAACGCAAAATATTCTGTATTCTAATCATTTAAGACTGCAAAATCTTAAGTGAATTGCATATGCAAATTTTTTTTTGATTAAAATTTAGTGTGGAATTAATTTAATATGTAATCAGTTTTCAAAATCCAGTTCCAACAACACAAATCGAGAGTTTTCAATGACATTTCGCATGTCTCAGAAACAAATATGAAGCTTTATTGCAATTGATTGCTTGTAAAAGAAAAAGAATTATAGCGACAATACTTTTGAGTAATTCATACAATTCAGCCCTTAAAGCAGTATTCCTGTAAGTAGCAAGAACCAGATTTTACAGGAAATGTATTTTTTTATACCCAGTTAGAACTAAATTTATTAAAGAAAAAACCCAAATTCGTTTGAAACAGATTATTTATGAAACCAAGTACGTAGTTTCATAATGCATAACCGATAAATTTTATTTGCTTAACATAAAAGACATTGAATTTTAAGTTAGTCAAGTAAATTGAAAATGCAAATACTAACACATAAGCAAATTCGAGTTATCGCCCTTTGTCTGCTATTTTGAGCCTGTCGTCGTAATTTCCAATATTGATTGGTCGATTATTTTGTAGCGTCAAAATATTTGCTCCTTAAATAAACAGAGCTACGTGCGATCGAGTAGATTTGGTCACGAGCTTGTGATTATTTATAGGCAGAGATTTTTTTTTTTTTTTTCAAAATTGGCATTTGTCACAGAAATGTATCGGAAATTTTTTGAATAAGCTTCCGATTAAACTTATTTAAACTTTTTTATAATATAATTAATTTGTTTTTTTTTTTTTTTATTTTCTTTTTTTAACTTTTTTATTAAATTTTTTTCAAATTTTTTTTTATTCAATTTCTTTATCTTTTTATCCATTTTTTTAATTTATTTTTTTTTTGTCTAACTCGAATACTTCCAGAGATACGGACAATGAAATATTCCATTAGTATGGGAGGTGGTAGGGATCGATCTCGTACAACCCCTCACCTAATTTCAGTGGTCTAACCCGAATACTTCCAGAGATACAGCCAATGAAAATCCATTTGTATGGGAGGTGCCACGCCCCCCATATATATCAAAATAATTTTTAGCCTGTGATCATCCCTGGAAGATATGCAGTGCGAGTGTAAAATTTGGTTACGATCGGCTCATTCATTTAGAAGCCAAGTTCGTCTATAGGTACATAATTTGAATTTTATATATATAGATATTTATTTTATTTTGTCTTATTTTATTTTTTATGTATTTTTTTAATTTATTATTTTTTTATTGTTAAATTTTTTTTTATTTTTTTTTTTATACAACTTTATTTTATATTATTATATTACATTTTATTTTAATTTTTTTCTTCAACATTTTTTATTTTATTTTATTAGTTATACTATATGTATGTCAAGTAAGAGTACATTCGTAAAAAAAAAGTTGCCTTCATTTCAAATGACAAGCACAACAAAAAACTTGAAGATCGCGCGATATAGAAGCACACGCCCAAAAAGCACCTGCCACACGTGCCCACATAATAGGTATGGGAGCTGGCAATCATAAGCAAACCAACGTTTTTTTTTGTTTCTGGGAAGTCAACAACCTTGAACGCTCTTGAGCTTTACGCTCAGAAAAATTAGAAGAAAATAAAGGCTTAAAAAAGAGAAACGCGTGCTTTCAGCTTTTGGTAGGCGAAAAAGTATGTGAACAAATATAAAATTGTACAAATTTATGATAAAAGAGAAAAATAGCGCAACAACGGCGACAGCTGCATAATCTTTTCCTTTTAATTAATGAACTAACTTGAAACATTTGTTTAATGTTAAACCAGGGATGGGCAATATTTTATTTTTGAGTGACTAGTGGCGAAAAAATTAAAAATTAATTTTTATTCATTATTCAAAAAAATTTGTGTGATGAGTGACCGGCTATTTTTATTCAAAAACATCAAAGTGATGAATAACAATTTATTTTTATTTCAAGCGATTCTTGAATAATATAAATTGTTATTCATCACTCAAATTTTTTTGAATAAAAATAGCCAGTCACTCATCACTCAAAATTTTTAAAATGCATAATTTTTAATTTTTTATTTGAATAATTTTTTATTCAAAATGGCCCAACCCTGGATAAACATAGGAGAAGAACTAAGTAAAAGTAAAGCTCAGCGCAATAAAATTTAAAAAAATCTTTTCTTATAACAAAATTAAAGTTAACATAATTTAACATGCAAACCCTTCACAAAAATACCAACTAGTCAGAAAAAGATACTTTTTAAAACTAGAAATTTATGAAACAGCTCCAGTCCTATCAAATTTATATAGAGCATCCCTGCTGTTATGATATATTCCCAACAGGTGGACAGAGGTTAAGGTTGTATTTATACCGAAGCCAGGGAAACCGGAAAATCTGCCATCGTCATATCGACCAATAAGTCTCATTTCCTTTCTCGTAAAGGGAATGGAAAAAATTTTAGATCAGCACATTAGGGAAGTAAACTTAAAGAAACACCCTCTGAGTAAACACCAATTTGCCTACCAACCCGGAAAATCCACGGAGACTGGATGGCCATTAAGTCTAAAAACACAGCCCTGTGTGCATTCATCGATATATCAACTCGCTTTCGATAATACGACGTACCAGGCCATTGAGGAAGCCATGGTTAGCAAGGACGTAAGCCCAATGATCACTCACTGGGTCCTGGCCATGCTAAAGTAAAGAAAAATCAGCTTTGAGCTAGGAGGGAGTGCTGACTCAATCGTGGCCACAAGAGGATGCACTTAGGGAGGTGTGTTTTCCCCTCTACTGTGGACCCTAGTCATAGACGAACTTCTTCATCTTTTGAAGGGCAATGGCTTTGACGTACACGGATATGCGGATGACTTAGTAGTCTGCGTAACAGAAATCATGAAGAAACAATATCCGATCGCATGCAACAAGCCCTGCGCATCATTGAAAGATGGTGCGCTAACAAAGGGTTATCTATCACCCAAATAACACAGTCTTGATGCCTTTCACGAAGCGAAGAAAGCTTTCTATGTTAGAGCCGTCCCTAGGAGGCAGCCGCATAGGTTTTTCGACGGAAGCGAAATACCTAGGGGTAACATTGGACAAAACCCTGACATGGAATGCTCATTTGGAGGCCACCATAAATGAAGCAACGAGGGCCTTTTTCGCCTGCACTAGACTTTATGGCAAAGCATGGGGGCCCAAAATGACATACTGGTCATTTAATACAGTTGTGAAGCCAATAGTCACATACGCTTCTCTAGTCTGGTGGCCTAAGACTGCTCAAAGAACAGCGGCAACTAAGTTAAGTAAGCTGCATCGGCTAGTCTGTGTCGGTATAACAGGTGCAATGAGAACGTGCCCTGCTGATGCTTTAAGTGCCCTTGTGGGTATACCTCCTTTCCCTATTCTGAGAGAGAAGGAGGCCACACTTGCTGCATTAAGACTTCAAAACATTTCCGATCTAAAAATCGGAAATATGACAGAACATATAAGATAGTCAAGAATTTAATAAATAGTCCTATATTGCAAGTAAGTGATGCAATACCTCCTACGCTCAGGATCATGCGAAAATTTGAAGTTTCGATCGTAGATCGAGCTCTCTGGGACACAGGGAATCCTTATGCTGAATCCGATTCGGAGATTTGGGATACGGATGGATCGAAGCTGGAAGATGGTAAAACGGGAGCTAGTATCTATGGACCAAATTACAAAAAATCGGTACCGATGGGTAACTACCCCACTATCTTTCAAGCGGAAATCCACGCAATAGAATTATGTGGCAGAGAATGCCTCGAGGCTTGTCGATGAGTGCGTCGCAGTCCTTAATGATCTGGGAGCCAAAAACAAAGTTTTGTTAGGTTGGGTCCCAGGGCATGAAGGGCATGACGGCAACGAAAAGCAGATCACCTGGCAAAACATGGTGCTCTAACAGCATTTTATGGTCGGAACCCTTTTGTAGACTCACGAAGGCCCACGTAAAGGAGACCATAAGCAACTGGGAAGATAAACAGTTTAGGCAGCATTGGCTTAGCAGCCTAGGGCAGAGGCAGGCCAAACTCTTTATAGAACCCTCACAAAGAGCATCAGCCAGGCTCATTAATCTAAGGAGGGTGGATCTAAGAACCCTCACTGGGTATTTTACGGGACATTGCGGTCTGCGTTATCAGCTGAGTAAGCTGAATCTGTGAGATACAACAATTTGTCGGTTTTGCGAACTGGACGATAAAACGCCGGTTCATATACCCTGCAAATGCATTGCGTTAGCAAGAAAGAGTCTGCTACCTGAGGTGCTCAAATTTATAAAGAGCCTCCAAATACAGCAATAAGCTGATAGGTCGCACAATAGATCGTACTAATGGTCGCGGTGTAATAAGGCCTTATAATAATAATTAGAATACCAGTAAAATCGTACTATATTCCACTGCGTTTCGCTAGTTTAATGATTTATGTACTCGTTTTTCTCAAATTGCTGTATCGTTTACCCTTTAAGGACTTCGTAATTAGTAAATCGGTATTTTTTTTCTCTACCAGATGCTCAGAATATCCTTTAATGGATCAAAGATTGTAGGGCCTCCCGAAAAATTTCAACGAAAAGTGGATAATTATCCTTCAAGGACATGGAAGTAATGTCTTTTAAAATTATTATCCTTTAACATTTCCGAAACTTTGTGTTTTAAAAAGTTGTATTGCAATAAAAGTTGTGCAAATGTGTATACAAATATTTAACGATGCAAAGGAGATGGACAGGACATACCCCAGACATTAAATTTACAATATGGGTATGAAATGAAAGGTGTTCATGAGGGCCTCAATTATTTCGATATCTCAATCCGTTTCGGGGATATCGACCAAACTAATTAATACAATTGTCCAGTTCTTTTTATATACAAGTATGAAAAGAACAGGTAAACGTTACTCATACGCCGTGTAGGACCTATAAAAAGTGCACTATAATTGCAAGGTTTCAAGATGTGCTCAATTATTTTTTATAGAAAACATATTGTTACCCAATCTACTAAAACACTTTTGAAATTCCGATGTCCTTTTCTCGTGAATACGTTTTACCAATATCCTTGCAAATAATCCTTTTAAAAGTTCAAAGGTAGAGATTTGTTGCATTCTTTTAAATACTCGTATGAGGCAAATATTAAAATTATGTAATGTTCGAAGAACAAGTACTTATATTCTAAGGAAGGTCTGATTAAAATAACGTTTCGGTTTCGGTTTTGCAACGTGTTTCGGTTTCGGTTCCGGTTTCGTTCTTCGACATTAATTTCGGTTTCGGTTACCAAATAAAAACACGAACAAAATAAATTTTTCTACTAAAATACTCAAGTACCTACATATGTAGCTTCGTAATAGGTCTAAAATTTCATAACTTTTTTCCTGCGGCCATGATGGAATTTCTCCAATACAATAATAAATTTTATTAACGCTATGCGAGGATGAAATTTCTGCAAAACAAATTCCTAAAATTAACTCTACTTTTTTATTAGAAAAATATTAGAATGGAAGCCAAATGAAATGTATAAATCGTCAAAAACATTAATATGAGTAGTGCTTTCTGCGACAAGCCTGAACATTTCTTTTTCGGATTTCGGTAAATTTTTTTCGATCGCTTCATTCAACTATAGTCAAATTTCCTCTTTCAGAAATTGTATACTGAGGTCAAAACGTGTCTTTTGTAACCTTGCTCGACAATCTTCCATGAAAGTTTTCAGGGTACCTATTTGTAAAGGAAAATACCTACATATGTATGTGCCCACTAAAAGAAGAGAGACATTAAAAAAATGCAAACCCGTTGGGAACCGGTTCCGGCTTTTGAAACGGTTTCGGTTTCGGTTTCGTTCTTTTTCAGAACCCATGTACTTTTTCTTTAGAAGCATAAACGTTTTTGGTTCAGTGTAGAGCAATAAAACTTCGCGCACATGTTATTTAGGTTAAAACGCACCGATATATGTATATAAAATTTCGAACATTCAGTTTTTTTAATACATTTTTGGAACAGTCTAGTCTATGTTCACTCATTGGGTTTCTCTCTTGATGTCTAATTAGTGGTAATTAATATTTTTTTTTTTTTTAGGTTTTATTTTTTATAATCTGGGTTTCGAGCCAATTCGTCACAACTACAATGTATTTAGATAGGGTGCAAGAGCTGGGGCCTTTCAACTGGGATCACCAATTTCCCTTTTCGTTTCTCCTAATTCTAAGATATGGTTGATCTGAGCTGGTCTATGTCCACTCACTGGGTTTCTCCTTTGATGCTTAGTTGCTCTCAATTATATTCTTTTGTATATCTCGATTCAAGCGCCACCTAGCGGGTTTATTTTTTTTTTTTTATATTTATATCGAAGGGACTTATCCACAAAATAAACTGTAGAAAAAATGGGTTTCGAGCCAATTTACACCTGCAATGTATTAAGATAGGATGCAAGAGCTGGGCCTTTCACCTAGCTTATTTTAGATGTTGCTAAAGTCGATATTCTTCTGCGGGGTTGCTTGTGTAGTAAATTTCTGGATTAAGCCGCTGCTAAAAGACCGATACCTGAAAAGCGGGCTGCTCTTCAAGGTATCAGCGGATGTTGTAACTACAACCACCTTGGATTGAAATCTAAACATTGGCGGGGAAGGCTCATGAGGGCCGTGCTCGGATCATGCTTTTTTACAGGGACATTTTTACCAGCTTCGATTTTCTATGGATCTGCTAACTGTGATTGGCTCACTGCCTGTCGTACCAGTTTAAATATCGTGATTTCCTCGAAAGGGGGTTGGCGCGAGGAGCTTATTTAAAGCAGAAGACCATTGATCGGAGATGAATAGAAGTTAGAAAGGAGGGTTGGTGAGGAGTTTTCTGTAGCCTATTCCTAAGAAAGTGGTAGGAAAAAATTATGAATTCGATGTTAAATGTAAGGAGCCAGCCTTATTTGTTTGAGGCGATAAGAAGGCGACCCAAATCATTTTCCGCCTGGCTACGCCACTGCTTTTAAATAAATAATTCATTTATGTATCGATTTTTAGCTGGCAGTGTTAAGTACAAAATTTATAAATATTCAAATTACCTCACGGCAGCATACCAAAGCACGAGCGAGGTGTAAATAAAGCCAAAGAAGCTTTTAAATTAAGGCGAATCCAAAAACAAACAAAAAATAAAATAATTCAAAATAAGTGAGCGAGTTGAGACGATGAGTATTTCGCATACTCATGTGAATATGTAAGAATGTTTAGAAAAAGGCTGAAATGAGCTGCTGTATAGCTGTGGTCACATGGCATAAGGGAGTAAGTGGACTTAAGAAGGATACCGTATGTTAGAAATTTTTGGGCTATTTTAAAGAACTGAACTTAAATGAGTTTAGACATTTTTAAATAAAATTGAAAAAAAAACCTGATTACAGGTACCGATCTTAACTGAAATCCTCTCTTGGAAATTTCTAAAAGTAGACTTTTTCTAATACTGATTTCTACCACAGTTATTTATCAAGCAAGCGCATTTATTTACCAAACAAATTAGGACTAATTAATACATTTAAAATTATGAAAAAAAAGCGGCAGTAATAAATGGAAAGCAATGAAGGTATGCACTTTTGTGTATGTTGCCATTAATAAAGCAAACAAGCTACGCGAAACAGCAAAATGTTTAAATTAAAATTAAATATGAAAAGCACGAGAGCCGCACACGCTTGAGTGAAAATCGAAAATAAGCAATTACCTATGTCGATAGCAAACTAACGTCAGAGCAAATGGGCATACGCTCAAGAGAAAAAAACAACAAAAAAAAAACAACAAAAAATAATAACAAAAAAAACAAAGCTACACACGAAAAGTCAAGTGCAAAAAAGGCAAAGTAAAAAGCACAACACAAGTAAGAAACGTAGCTTTGTTGCTAAGCAATCTTTACAAGCAGTTGGCGGGCCTTTGCGTATACGCAACATGTTGATGAACAGTCTATAGCAACATTTGCAGTTGTTCATTTTTGTAGCATACTTTTAGGCCTACAGTTGTTAGGAATGTGACTTTAATTTATGAAGTGAGTAACAAATAATTTAGGTGCTACAAGAATCATAACAGAATTTGAATAAATTTAAATTAAAGAAAAAAAATTTTAAATAATAATGTACCATAAAATAAGATATAATAAAATAAAGTTAAAAAATAACAAAAAATATAACTACAAGTCGACGACTCAGAATTTGTTGGAAGAATGCCGTATCTCAGAATGAATTTAAAAAAACCCCAGTCTAAAGGAAAATTCAATATATGAAGAAACTTTCTAAAAATATGTATGACATTTTTTTAAATAATTAGGTCAGAAGGCAAAAAATTGTATTCAAATAAAACTGCTTGGAATTTTTGCACACAACACTACGCGACAAAAAAAAGTCTCCAATAATAAAAGTACATTTTCTTAATATAAAATGTTCTCCTGATTCCAAGTATCACGTCCATTTTTCTGTGGCAGATGTTTCCGAAATATCGGTGAAAATGTGAAAGTTCCCAATTTTCCAAAACACTACTTCATTAGGTACATAAAAAATTTATATTTTTGACGTTTTTGGTTTACACTGTTGAATTATACGTTATACGAATTCCCATAAACATTTTTTGCCTTCACCTCTATATGTCTCTACAGTAGTTTGGCCACTATGCCAAAAAACGTTCAAAAATTAAAAAAAAAAAAAAAACCAAACTTTTTACAAAATTTCAGATATGACCACTTTAAAATCAGAAAAAGTCTATGGAAGAAAAAAAGTTAGCCCTCCCAAGCCAGAGAAATGTTCCGAAATTTCCACAACCTCGACATTTGATACATAATTTCTATGTAGAATTTTCTGCTGATTCCGGAAATGTAATCATTTGGTTTAGAGGTTGAATAGTTTTCGAGATATTTTGAAATTGTAGTTTTTGAGATAAGTTAAAATTATGTATATCGAATATAAAGTTGATAATTTTCACCTTCTTGTTATATTTTGTCCTTCTCGAAGAAGGAACAAACAAAAATCACCTCAGATAACTTAATTCCAATGTCCTTGGTATGACAGTAGGTGGAAAAAGAATTGAAATTTTGAATTAAATGTATTCGTTATAACTCAATCAAGTTTAAAAAATCACTTTAAAGGGGTATTTCATGTTTTCAAAACGAAATCAAATGTCGTAAAATCGAGAAGGTAGTGGCGGAGATATTCGACAGATCAGTAATCCCAATTTTTTCCTTATCTCAAACAAACTAAATGATTACACATTCGGAATCAGCAGAAAATTCTACATAGGAATCATCTATCATATGTCGAGAATATGGACATTTTTGATTACTTTCAATATAACAGGGCTTATAAAGTCAAGGGCACATCACAATGTTGTACTGGCGTGCTTAAAATTTTCGTAATTAAATTACATACAACATAGGAAGGCTAACTTTTTTCGTCCATAGACTTTTTCTGATTTTAAAGTGGTTAAATCTGAAATTTTGTAAAAAAAAAATTTCTTTTTTTAAATATGTTGAACGTTGTTTGGCATAGTGGCCAAACTAATGACGATACTTCTACAGATAAAGGCAAAAAATGTTTATGGGTTTTAGTATAATGTTTAAATCAAAAAAATGAAAAATACAAATTTTTGCCGTACCTATGTATATAAAATAGTGCTTTGCTGGGAATGGAAATTTTCATATTTTCACCACAGCAAAATGAAAGTGATATTCGGAATCAGGAGAAAAGTTTTCTTTAGGAAAGGTCTATTTTATTCTTGGAGACTGAAGTTGATCAAAATTTGTTGAGTATTTTAACTTTTAAAGGTGTAATCTTAGTTGTAATATTGTACCAAAATATGACTTTCTTGGCTAAACAAAATAAAACTGTGCAATCGACCAAATGTTAAAACAAATATAGGCCAGCAAAGAGTATACTCTATAAATTCTACCTTTGCTACTTTGGATATATAAACAGTTTGTGTCTTACAGCGTGCTACACCTTCTAACTATAATAATAAAAAAGAGTTTTTGCCTATACTTGCCCCCCTTGATTTAATGACGAAAAGTCATTTCACATTTTCATAAAAGTGACATGACGTCTACGTAACATTTCAATCACAACAATTTTTAGTATTGTCGAGACACTCCATGTGAGTAACTTATTTGGAAGGTTTTATGAAGATATGTTACTTTGTTGAAATTAAAATATGTCGTCAAATGTTTTTGTATAGGCCCAAGGGAGGTAGCTCTTAACACAAGCGGTATACTTGTAATTCGTTTCAGGCTTACCGGAAGATTAAGAAAGCAGGAACGTGATGTTAATTAGTCTGCAATTCGATATGTTATAACAATTTTAAAGAAAGGTCGGACTCTGAGACCAGAGATCATTTATTCAACTGTTTCAAAAGCCAGTTCCAAACGGTTATGAATTCTTTAATGTCTTCTCTTTGTGGGCACATATTTTATTTTGCAAAAGGGTTGTTTTTTCAGGGTAATAGTTTTCATGGAAGATGGTTTTAGCAAGGTTACAAAGGACACGTTTTGAACAGAAAGAAGTGAATAAAAACAATCTTGACCCTTTGATCCTCCTGACTGAATATTTAATATTCTAGATAATAACAAGTAAGGAAGTCTAAGTTCGGATGAAACCGAACATTACATACCCAGCTGTGCACATAAAGCGGGCGTGATCGTTCACCGATTTTTCTTATTTTCTGTGGTAGTACTCTACATAAACATAACATGCCTGGTACCTAGTTTCGTAAATCTATCTCACACCGTTCTGAAGTTGTTAGCAGTCGAATTTAAAAATTGCTTGACTCATAAGTGGGCGGTGCCACGCCCACTTTCCAAAATTTTTAAAAAATTATGTAAAGAATATGAAAGTTTATGTATGTACCAAATTATATTATTATAGCGAAATCAGTTAATTAGATATGGATTTTTCAATATTTCCACCTCCTTTCAATATAACTTTTATGATAAAGTAGGCGTGGTGGCGAAGCGATTTCGTTTATTTTCTATAGCTGAATTTACCACAACAATAGTATGTCCTCTACGAAATTTCGTTATACTAGCATAAACTGTTCTAAAGTTATTAAGAGTCAAAATTTTAAAATTTCTTCAAATATACGTGGGCGGTACCACGCCCCCTTTTCAAAATTTTTTATAAAATCCGCCTTAGAACATCTAAATCAATACATATTGCAAATTTTATCATTGTAGCTGCTTCTAATATTGAATTAACCCATTTTATACGTTTTTCGAAATTTTCGATATCGAAAAAGGGGCGTGGTTATGGTCCGATTTTACCCATTTTCAATAGCAACCTATTCTGAACCCAAATAAGTACGCATGCCAAATTTGGTGAAGATATCTCATTATTTGCTCAAGTTATCGTGTTAACGGACAGACGGACGGACGGACAGACGGACGGACATGGCTCAATCAAATTTTTTTTCGATCCTGATCATATTGATATATGGAAGTCTATATCTATCTCGATTCCTTTATACCTGTACAACCAACCGTTATCCTAACAAAGTTATAATACCCTGTGTACAAGTACAGCTGGGTATAAAAATTACTTTTAATTAAAATTGTCTTACCTATCTTTCTCGCTCTATATATTGCTTCTATACAACTGCCTCTGCTCGGCATTATCTTCTACGTTGAAACCTGTCAAAAATGAAGACAAGCAAAGTTTGAATGACACGATGTCAAGTTTCCGAAATCTAGCATTTGTGAGACAACCTAAACAATTATTGTTCGCGCCTTTGTCATGGCTCGTTATTTCTTTGTCTGTTCATTTCGCATTTTAACATGCCGGTTTTTGGGCGTCACACAGCTTATTTATTTATGACATTACCAGTCGCGATAAAATTCACTCGCTTATCAAACAAATGCTGATTAGTAGTTCGATAAGTATGACCACACCTATATAATATTTTTTGCTCTTAAAAGTTTTAGTTTTTTTAGTCATGAATAATTTTTTATGTATAACTTGTAGAGGCATGGATATTTTGTGAAATATTTCGCTCAAACTGTTTAAAAATGTAAAAACCCTGCAGTCAACTTAACTAGTTTTATACTAATCAAATACCAGTCAGCTAGGCGGCTTCAACTAGTTCGAGTTCTGTAATTTTTCCATATTAGCAACTGGTATTTTTAACACGACGATGTCCTACGAGATGGCAATTGTCCTCCTCTGCATCAGCACCATACCAATTGGCTGACTAGTCAGCCTCTGCATCAGGAATATACCAGTTGATATACTTGTTATTATACACATCAGTATCATACCATTTAAGATACTAGTTCGTATATACGTCAGGATCGTACCAGTTGAAAGAATAGTTCATATATACATCAGAATAATACCAGTTGGCAGACTAGTTCATATATACATCAGAATCATATCAGTTGGCAGACTAGTTTATATATGCATCAGAGTCATACCTGTTGACAGACTACTTCTTATATGCATCAGAATCATACCAGTTGACAGACTAGTTCATTAATGCATCAGAATCATACCAATTAACAGACTAGTTAAAAGAATCATCGGAATCATACCAGTTGTCATACTAGTTCATATATGCGTCAGAATCATACCAGTTGATATAGTAGTTCATTTATGCATCAGAATCATACCAGTTGACATATCAGTTCATTTATGCATCATAATCATATCAGTTGACATACTAGTTCAAATTTGCATCAGAAATATACCATTTGACATACTAGTTCATATATGCATCAGAATCTTACCAGTTGACATACTAGTTCATATATACATCAGAATCATACCGGTTGACATACAGCTCAGTCTATGCGGCAGGACATACCAGTTCATATATGCATCAGAATCTTACCAGTTGACATACTAGTTCATATATACATCAGAATCATACCGGTTGACATACTGCTCAGTCTATGCGGCAGGACATACTAATCATTATGCCCATTCAGATCGTACCACTTGTCATACTAGTCCACGAATTTGACATTCATTCCAGTTGGTATACTAGTCGGTCTATGCACCAGTATCATAGTCAGCCTCTACATCAGCAATATACCAGTTTATTCTTTAGAAAGCAGCGACTATTTGTATTTACCCAAACACGAAAAAGCATCTGTGAATTACAAGGTAAAAAAGAAGCAGTTACAAGAGAAAAAGAAAAGCAATTGTCCTCTTCTGCATCAGCACCATACCAATTGGTATACTAGTCAGCCTCTGCATCAGCATTATACCAGTTTATATACTAGTTCATACACAGCCAAAAATGAGCTAAAGGCTCTGAGTTCGATTCTCGGTAAAGTTGACACAAGTTTTTTTTTTTTCTATATTTTTTAAATTATGTTGTTTATTGTATTTTTAATTTAATTATTGAATTCAATTTGCAATGGCTCCTTTCAAATTCCGCGTTCGTCAAGTTTGATTATGTAGGTGAAGGCCCAATTGTATTCAACTTTGTAGGATCCACTTTCATTCAAAGTTTTTTAAACGTAAAGCGAAGCGAAATTTTTGCAAATGCTTAAAAACGAGGCGCGCATTTGTCAAAGTTTTATGTAATTGGGGCTTTGGAGTTGTATTTTTAGGTAAGGTAAATTAAGGTTACTCAAGGTTAAGTTTGTCGTCCACTGCGGAGTTCCGGACCCACATATGATATATAGATAAAATTAAGTCTTATTTTTACATCAAAAAGAGTCAAAGTAAGACTGCTTTCATGCTGGGCCATACACTCGAGTTAATGGAGCATTGGTAGAGTTAATTTATATTGTTGTTGTCAATATACTCAAGTTTATGCCGCAACGTAAAAAAAAATGGCGGTTATATACCAACAGGTTGTCATAACCTCTAACGAGACTTTTGCCGAACTTCTCTTCCAACTTATAGTGTGCTGCTTTGATTTTTTCCCTATGAGTTGGCGGGACTAGTTTTTTTTTTAAATTTAAAAATCTGTGACTGTTCAAACAGTTGAATGCAGTTAGGTTAGGTTAGGTTAGTGGCTGTCGCAGAGGCACACTTAGGCCAGTTTTGAAAAGCCCGTTGTGATACCACCAGCACTAGGAAAGTCAGTCCCGGGACCCGGCCATTTGGAAAATCCCAGCGGTCTGGTTTAGACTATCCAGGAAGGGAACTCCCAAAAAGCGCGTTCCCGCGCCGCTTAAGGCCGGGCAGTTGCAGATGAGGTGCTTCACCGTTTCCTCTTCCTCATCATCTTTGCAGCTCCTACAGCATCGTCGATAGGGCACCCCTTCTGCGTGCCTACCAATAAGGCAGTGCCCAGTTAGAACACATATTAATACTAAGATTTCTCTCCTTCTTAGGGCGTGAATGCCTCTAGATCTTTTATGATCCCATTTCGGCCAGGTTTGTTTGGATGTCCGGCAACTTGGGGATTGTTGCACCTTTCGTTGGCTTGGAGTACACACTCCGTCAAGCCAACGAAAAGTAGCAACAATCCCCAGGGTGCCGGACATCCAAACAAACCTCGCCAAAATGGGATCATAAAAGATCTAGAGGGATCATAAAAGATCGGAATGCAGTTACAGAATTTCCATTTGATTTTCAGAAAAATACAATTGACATTCAGAAAATTACAATTGATATTCAGAAAACTTTCTGAATATAAACTGAAAAAGGTGTAGTATGATTTCAACCCGAGTTTCATACATACTTGCATACTAGTACGAACCAGGATTTTTCTGACTAGTATTATTTCGCCCAGCAAATTATAGTTGTATACTAGTATGTTTTCTGATTAGATTGGCATTGATCCATAAAATGTATAGTAAACGAGCTAGGTGTCTGCTGAGTAGTTTGGAATTGATTAGTTTGAAGGTAGCCAGGAATTAACTAGTATGAATACACCACAAAATTTTTAGGCGTAGAACTATATTGTTTGCTGAGTAGTTCGACATTGACTGGTTTAAAGGTGATCAGAAATTAACTATTATGAATACACCACAAAATGTATAGTCAATGAACTATATTGTTTGCTGAGTAGTTTGGCCTTGACTGGTTTGAAGCTAATCAGCAATGAACTAGTATAAATACACCACAAAATGTATAGTCAATGAACTATATTGTTAGCTGAGTAGTTGGACATTGACTGGTTTAAAGGTGATCAGCAATGAATTAGTATGAATACACTACAAAATGTATAGACAATGAATTATATTGTTTGCTGAGCAGTTCGACATTGACTGGTTTAAAGGTGATCAGAAATGAAATAGTATGAATACACCACAAAATGTATAGTCAATGAACTATATTGTTTGCTGAGTAGTTCGACATTGACTGGTTTAAAGGTGATCAGAAATGAACTAGTATGAATACACCACAAAATGTATAGTCAATGAACTATATTGCTTGCTGAGTAGTTTGGCCTTGACTGGTTTGAAGCTAATCAGCAATGAACTAGTATAAATACACCACAAAATGTATAGTCAATGAACTATATTCTCTGCTGAGTAGTTGGACATTGACTGGTTTAAAGGTGATCAGAAATGAACTAGTATGAATACACCACAAAATGTATCGTCATTGAACTATATTGTTTGCTGAGTAGTTCGACATTGACTGATTTAAAGGTGATCAGAAGTGAACTAGTATGAATACACCACAAAATGTATAGTCATTGAACTATATTGTTTGCTGAGTAGCTCGACATTGACTGGTTTAAAGGTGATCAGAAATGAACTATTATGAATACACCACAAAATGTATAGTCAATGAACTATATTGTTTGCTGAGTAGTTTGGCATTGACTGGTTTAACGCTAATCAGCAATGAACTAGTATGCATACGCCACAAAATGTATAGTCAATGAACTAGAATTTTCGCTGAGTAGTTTGGCATTGACTGCTTTTAAAACTAATCAACAACGAACTGGTAGGCATATGCCACAAAATGGTTAGTCAATGAACTAGTATGTTTGCTGAGTAGTTCGGAATTTGACTGCAGGGAACTTATCACAACTTGTTGACGTTGTAAAAAATGAATTAAAAATTTCCACGAAAGAGAAAAATAGAAAATGAAAAAAAAAAAAAACTTTTTATAAACAATACTTGCATGCTATCAGAAAGAGCAAAAACAAAAAAAAGTAAGGAATAATCATACGCAAACTGCACTTTCGGCAGTGGTCAGTGAAAACATTACCACCAACAACAGAAACTATGGTTACAAGCGAGTGGATTTTTATCGCAATGCATCGCAGAATTGTTCAAAAAGAAAAATTTAAAAACATGTGCAATAACAACTAAAAAAAAGATATAGAATAATAAAAAAATGCAACTAAAAGCTAGATATATTTAATGCATTGCAATAGCAATTAATGAACAACTAATGATTTGCTATCGTGCAATCGAAGTTTTGTTGTTGTAACTTGCACACTTTACATGACACAAAATAATTAAACCAGTGTTTGGTAATAATTAACAAACAATAAAAACGAAATTGCTCTCCAAATGACTGAGAGAGAAATACATACAACAATATGTACGCATTATTTTAATTTAACTTGATTTTGTTTTTGTTTGGGGTTTTTTCTGTTTATAACATTTTTTTTTTCATTTCTTGTTTTATTTTCTTTTATAAATTTTTTCTTCATTTATTTTTTTTTTTTACTTTTTTCTTTGTTTACTATTATTTTATTATATTATTTTTATTGTTTTATTTTTTTATATTTAATTAATTTTATATTAAATAATTTGAACTGTTTTTATTTTTTTGATTTCTTTTTTTTTCAAATTTTTTTGTTCTTTTTTATTTTGTTTTCTTTTCTTTGATTTAATTTTATTATTTCTTTATTATATCATTTTTTCGTAAAATTTTTTCAGTTAACTTATTTTTTTATTTTATTTCATTTAAATTTATTTTAATTTAATTTTTTAATTATTTTATTTTTTTTTTATTATATTTTTTTTAATTATAATTTTTTTTATTATATTTTTTTGTTATATTTTTTCTTAATTATAATTTTTTTTTTTTTTGCTTTTTGACTTGTAGTCTATTGGTGTAAATACCGACGGTATTTTCATACAATCCCGAAAATTGCTTTACAATACCGTCGGTATTTACAGCAATAAACTACAAGTCAAAAAGCAAACAAAAGAGTTTAAATGTTATAAATGAAAAAAATTTCGTGAATTATTATTTTTTTAATATTTTTTTCAGCCCAACACTCAATTCACATCACTACATTATATTTTGAAAATCTGTTTTCCATATTTGGTCATATTCGCGGTATTTATTTGACCACAGCGCCACCTGTCCATATTTAGCACCACAAATTCTATATTAAATTAATTTTATTGCCATTATATAGTGCATTATTTAGACTTATTTTTACTGCGAATTTTACTCATTGACATTAGCCGTAAATTTTTAAGCCATCAATTTTTAGTGCCATTTTAAATGCAAGCAATAATAAAAAAAATCTATTTTTATTCAAATATCATTGCAGAAATATTTGTTTTCCGTGATTCATGGGAAATTTTAATAGCTGATTTATGAACACTTGTCAATTTTTAATAGTACAAAAACTGAAAGTTCAAGATGCTGAAATAGTAATAAAAAAATAACACTATTTCGGCAAAGCAATACAATGCTATTTATGTAGAACTTATATGGGGGAAATTAAAAAATTAGTGTTCATAGGCACAATTCCTAAGGCCATTTATTTTTTCAAAAATGCAACCGGTTTATTTCTTGACACCGAAACCTGTTCACTCAATTAGGCCGAAACCGCAATGTGTTAACTTTTCGAAACTACAAATGATTATTTTTTCGAAACTGTACCGGTTTATTTTTCAAAAGCATTAAGGGCCAGTTACATAAAACTTTATTTTCACTTTACCTCAAACTTTGACTTTGACAGAAAAGTTCAGTATACGTATTTAAACGAAGCATGGCAAATTGGAGACCTCAAAGTTGAAACAAGGTTAAAATTTGGCAAACTCTCAAATTTTGCTTGCTTTGACAATCACACGTAAGTCATCAATTTAATTAAAGAATAAAAAGGTGGAGGAAATAATAATTAATTCATTTTTTCTCTATTAAATTTATAAATTGCCCAAAACACTCTGAATGCAAAGAAATAAATAACGAAAAGAAATGTATTAAAGAGAAGCGTCAAGGCGTTCATTGTAACATACCTCTGAAGTTGGACGCAAAGTTTTGAGGTAGCAAATGTCAGGCGAGGTTCACAAAGCTTTATGTATTTGACCCTTAACCGGTTCATTTTTGAAACCGCAACTCATACATTTTTCAAATAATAAAAAAAATGTTTGAAAGCCGCAACCGGTTAAGTTCTCGAAACGAAACCCGTTATCATTTAATTTATCTAACCACCAACCTTCACAGCTAAATCTTTAACCGTAAACAGTTTCATGTTTAAGTACTTAACCTTAAACTTTTAAACCAGCTTCATGTTTTCATACTGAACTTTTAAGCTTTTCCAAAACAAAACATAAAACCGTTTCATTTTTCAAAAAAGAAACTGGAATCGTTTGAAACCGTTTCATTTTTCAAAACGGAAGCCGGATTCGTTACCATTTGAAACCGATTCATTTTTCAAAGCAGAAATAGGAAACGTTTGATATTTTGTAAGAACAATAAAGAAGTTGTCCTAGATCTCGTTAACCATTAGTAATTAACAATCTTTGTTAAAAACCGCACAGTTCATAAATTAAACCGGACCTTCTCAATAAAAAACAACTAAGGAAAGCTGTCTTCGGCTGTGCCGAAGGCTAAATACCTTTCATGAATAAGCGTCACGATTTTCACTGTTTGATCCCCAGTACAGCCTGTGTGAATTTAACTTTAGCTCATACCGAAATTATCGGAGCTATCGATTATATGGGGACGATGTGTTATATTGGTCCAATCTCATTGATTTTTAACATCGACATTCCACATTCTAAAATAGCAACATTTACGAAATTTCACGTTCCTACCGATATAATTACAGGAGTTATCTACCAAAATCCGTTTATCGGAACAATCGATTGTATGGGGGCTATGTGAAATATTTATCCCATTTCAATGATTTTCAACATCGATATTTTACATATAAAAATAGCGATGCTTCCAAAATTTCGCGTTCCTATGTGTTTAATTACAGGACTTATAGCCCAAAATCCGCTTATCGGAATAATCGATTGTATGGGAGCTATGTGAAATATTTATGCCATCTCAATGATTTTCAACATCGATATTTCGCATATAAAAATAGCGATACTTCCAAAATTTCACGTTCCTACCTATATAATTACAGGAGTTATCTACCAAAATCCGTTTATCGGAACAATCGATTGTATGGGGGCTATGTGAAATATTTATCCAATCTCGATGATTTTCAACATATATATTTCACATATAAAAATAGCAATACGTCCAAAATTTCACGTTCCTACGCGTTTAATTACAGGAGTTATAGCCCAAAATCCGTTTATCGGAATAATCGATTGTATGGGAGCTATGTGAAATATTTATCCCATCTCTACGAGTTTCAACATCGATATTTCACATATAAAAATAGCAATACTTACAAAATTTCACGTTCCTACGTGTTTAATTACAGGAGTTATAGCCCAAAATCCGTTTATCGGAATAATCGATTGTATGGGAGCTATGTGAAATATTTATCCCATCTCTATGATTTTCAGCATCGATATTTCACATATAAAAATAGCATTACTTATAAAATTTCACGTTCCTTCGTGTTTAATTACAGGAGTTATAGCCCAAAATCCGTTTATCGGAATAATCGGTTGTATGGGAGCTATATGTTATATTGGTCCGATCTTGCTGGTTCCGACAAATGATTCCTATATTGGAAAATGGTGGCCGCATACCAAATTTCAGCCAAATATCTCAAAAACTGAGGGACTAGTTTGCGTTCAAACAGACAGACAGACAGACGGACAGACGGACATGGCTAAATCAACTCATCTCGTCATCCTGATCATTTCGGTATACTTATTGATGGGTCTATCTCTTCTTCTTCTCATATTTACAAACATCGGACCAAAGTTATAATACCATTTCATGTTCATGAAAGGTATAAAAAGCCAGCTGTAAATTATAAGCATAAATTAGATTTATATAGCTTTTGTGAGAGATTACGGTGACTTACAAAAACAAACATTTATTTTCACATCTGTAAATAATATTGTAAATTAGTAGCTTATTAGGCTGGCCCTTAAAAAGTCAGCAGCGCAAAAAAAACAAAAACATTTTTTAAACAAATAAAATTTAGACAATTTCGATTAGCATAGCAAATACGTGAGTATAAAGGCGAAATAAGTGAAGAATTGAGCACACAAAAAACATGAAAACAATAAAAACAAACACCAGTAAAATAAACAATAAACACAAATAATTAAAAAGGTATTGAAAGAGCGAAGCCGGCATATGTACATAGGTAATATCTACACGTCAAACTTAGTTGCTGAATATTTGTATACATTTTCGTATACTTCCGCTACCAAAGGAAATCACAATTTGGGTGACCAGATTTTAAAATTATTAAGTATTAGCTTAATTTTCAAAATATGGTATTTACTGAGAAAAAATATATACTGATGAGAAGAATTGTAATGAAACAGTATATCGTTCAAAACTACACAGTGGCTCAGACGCTCAAAAAATTACATTTTTATGAATATTAATTTTCAGATATTAGTGATGCAGTCCTATGAAGACAAAATCAGTGCAATCGACGAAATATTAAAACAAATATAACCTAGAAAAAATCATATAGACCAAGATCCCAGAGCCTAAAAGCGTCACTTATTTTATAATGGATGAAACCAATACCGATCGATAGTCCTCCCCGAATCTAGAAAGAATGTGAAAATTTTAAAGCTGTACCTATGACAAGGGCCTAGGAATCGGGGGTCAAAGTCGCCAAAAAATGACCCTAACTTCACTTATTTTATAATGGATGATTTTCACATATTTGACGTAGATTACCACCCCGCGTCAGTATCAAGTGTTGTTAGACCCGTACCAGTGACAAGGCTCCAGCCAGACACCCCCAGTTCACGGATTTTCCTATGGAAATTTATTCTGTTTTACTAATTTCACGCATTTGGACCACTTTGGCTGCTTTTAACTACCCAATATTTTCCCATTTTTTGTAGAACACTACCCTTAAGTAGTATCAGGAATTTTTAGACTTCGTCCCATGGAAAAAACTTCAGCCAGACACCTCAAAACTCGGGAAATTTCACTAATTTTTACTGCGCTTTCACATGTTTAAGCGGATTTGACCAACTTTGGCCTCTTTTAAATAACAGATCTTTACACATGTGTCGTAAAATGCTACCCTTAAGTAGAATCAAGCATTTCCAGACATCATCCCATGGCCAAAACTTCAGCCAGACACCTAAAAGTTCGGGAACTATTATTTTCCTATTAATTTGCTTTCTCTTGTTTGTCCCACTTTTACTAATTTTAAATGATAGATCTTTTCACATGTGTCGTAGGACACTACCCTTAAGTAGTTTCAGTAATTTTTAGACCTCGTCCCATGGCAAAAACTTCAGCCAGACACCTCAAAACTCGGGAAATTTCACTAATTTTTACAGCGCTTTCACATGTTTAAGTGGATTTGACAAACTTTCACTACTTTTAAATAGCAGATCTTCACAAATCTGTCGTAAAATGCTATCCTTAAGTAGAATCAAGCATTTCCAGACATCATCCCATGGCAAAAACTTCAGCCAGACACCTAAAAGTTCGGGAACTTTTATTTTCCTATTAATTTGCTTTCTTTAGTTTCAGTCATTCCTATACTTCGCCCCATGGCAAAAACTTCAGCCAGACACCTCAAAGCTCGGGATTTTCACTAATTTTTACAGAGATTTCACTTGTTTCAGCAGGTTTCTCCAACTTTGTTCACGTTTAAACGGCGGATCTTTACACACGTGTCGTATAACACTACCCTTAAAAAGCATCAGGCATTTCCGGACTTCATTCCATGAAAAAAACTTAAGCCAAACAACCCAAAGCACGGGGACTTTTCATCATTTTTAATGTGCTTTCACATGGTCAAATGGGTTTACCCAACTTTGGCTGCTTTTAAATGGCGGATCGTTACAAATGTATCGTATAACACTACTATTAACTAATATTAGGCATTTTTAGACTTCGCCCCATGACAAAAACTTCAGCCAGACACCTCAAAGCTGAGGAAATTTCATAATTCTTGCTGCGAATTCACATGTTTAACTGCGTTGCTCTAACTTTGGCTGCTTTTAAAGGGCAGATAATTTCACACGTGTCATAGAAGACCACCCTTAAGTGGTATCAGGTACTTTTTGACTTCGCCCCATGTCAAAAACTTCAGCCAGACACCTCAAAACTGAGGAATTTTTATAATTCTTACTGCACTTTCACATGTTTAAGCGAGTTTGTCCACCTTTGGCTGTTTTTGAAAGGCAGATCTTTGCACATGTGTCGTGGAACACTATCTCCAAGTAGTATCAGGCATTTTTATACTTCATCCCATGGAAAAAACTTCAGCCAGACACCTCAAGCCTGAGGAATTTTCATAGTTCTTACTGCTTTTTCACATGTTTAATCGGGTTGGTCCAACTTCGGCTGCTCTTAGAGAGCGGATCTTTTCACATGTGTCATAGAAGACCACCCTTAAGTGGTATCAGTTACTTTTTGACTTCGCCCCATGTTAAAAACTTCAGCCAGACACCTCAAAACTGAGGAATTTTTATAATTCTTACTGCACTTTCACATGTTTAAGCGAGTTTGTCCAACTTTGGCTGTTTTTGAAAGGCAGATCTTTGCACATGTGTCGTGGAACACTATCTCCAAGTAGTATCAGGCATTGTTATACTTCATCCCATGGAAAAAACTTCAGCCAGACACCTCAAGCCTGAGGAATTTTCATAGTTCTTACTGCTTTTTCACATGTTTAATCGAGTTGGTCCAACTTCAGCTGCTCTTAGAGAGCGGATCTTTTCACATGTGTCATAGAAGACCACCCTTAAGTGGTATCAGTTACTTTTAGATTTCGCCTCATGTCAAACACTTCAGCCAGACACCTCAAAACTGAGGAATTTTTGTAATTCTTACTGCACTTTCACATGTTTAACCGAGTTTGTCCAACTTTGGCTGTTTTTGAAAGGCAGATCTTTGCACATGTGTCGTGGAACACTATCTCCAAGTAGTATCAGGTATTTTTAGACTTCATCCCATGGAAAAAACTGCAGCCAGACACCTCAAGGCTGAGGAATTTTCATAGTTCTTACTGCTTGTTCACATGTTTAATCGGGTTGGTCCAACTTCGGCTGCTTTTAAAGAGCAGATCTTTTCACATGTGTCATAGAAGACCCCCTTAAAGAAGTATCGGGTATTTTTATACTTCACCCCATGTCAAAAACTAAAGTCAGACACCTCAAAACTGAGGAATTTTCATAATTCTTACTGCGATTTCACAGGTTTAAGCGAGTTGGTCCAACTTTTGCTGTTCGTAAAGGGCATATCTACACACATGTGTCATAGAAGACCACCTTAAAGAAGCATCGGGTATTTTTATACTTCGCCCCATGTCAAAAACTACAGCCACACGGCTAAAAATTTGAACCTAAATTTTAAACTTTTTTGGACTGCATATATGACCAAACCAAATTTGGATTCAAATTCAATCTAGACCAGTTTTCATGAAAATTGGCTAAAGGAATCGGGTTTCAATTATAAACAAGAAATGTTTTAACATTTTTTTAAAGATAAAATAAATTTTTTGTCCGTTGGCGGAAATTAGAACCAAGACTCCCCGCATCATGCCCGCCTGCTCTACCACTGAGCTACATCGCACACATAAATGTTGTTGGCAAAATTCAATCTTGAATAAGCTTTCAAAAATAAGTTTGAATTTTCAAACCCAAAAGTTTAAATTTTAGACCGAAAAGTTTTAAGAATAAAATAAAACTAAAAAAAATTTGGCAGCTGACAGAACTCGAACGAAAACGCTCAGGAGTCACAGCCGACTGCTCTACCGCTGAGCTATGACGCACATGAAGTTTTTGTGGGAAAAATTCAATTACAATAAAACAAACCAAAAATAAAAAATTTAGACAGCTTTTTCATTTAGATTTTAAATCGAAACCAAAAGAAATTGAAAATCTTTGTAGGTATTTGGACGGTTTGAAATATTGTACAAAAAAGTTTGAGAAATTGATTAATCTTTATACGGGTTTAAAATTTAGGTTAATTTTTTTAGCCGTGCATAATTCATAATTCTTACTGCGATTTCACAGGTTTAAGCAAGTTCCCTGCAGCGAAACCTCAAACTAATCAGAAAAATATTAGTATACAACTATAATTTTGTGGCAGAACTCATACTAGTCAGGAAATATCCATTTCATACCAGTACACAACTAGAATTTTCCGGCTGAACCCATACTAGTCAGGAAATATCCATTCCATACTAGTATACAACTAGATTTTTCTGGATGAAATTATACCAGTTGAAAAAAACAAAATTCATTCGTTTCGTTTCCTCTTATAATTCATAGATGCTTTTTCGTGATAGGGTAAATACAAATAGCCGCTGCTTTCTTAAGAATAAACATGAAAATAAAGTCAAATGATAAAATAAAGGGTAAACCAGGAAAATTCGGGTCCAGGTTAAAAGCCTTTTTGACTAGTATATTCCATCTGGTCCTTTTTGGACTAGTTCATTTTTTGGAAGTTATACTAGTCCAGGATGAACTAGTATGGAACTGGTATCTTACAACTAGCATGAAACTGGTATTTCCTGACTAGTAAATAACTGGTATATTCTGGTCGAAATCTGACAATTGACATCTTGTAGGACATCAACACGTATAAAATACCAGTTGCTTATATGGAAAAAAGACAGAACACCGGGCCCAACTAGTCAGTGTTCTGTCTTTGTTCCATATAAGCCCGGTGCACCAACTAGTTGTAAAGTAGTTTTCAACTAGTTGCTTTCGCTGCAGGGTAGCGACATAAGAGTGACATTGTCTGAAATGCAACAAATTCCACATCTGAACACTTTGTATGGGCTGAACTGTTCTAATTTGCTTGATCATGTCCTATGGAGAGATCAATTGCGAAAAAAAACTCGAGCTTTGAGGTGTTTGGATGTAGTTTTTGTCATGGGAAGATCTCCAAAAATGCCTGATAACACTTAAGAGTTGCGTTCTACGACACATGGGTAAATATTCGCCTTTTAAAAATAGTCAAAGTTGGACAAACCTGCTTAAACAATCGAAAGCACAGTAAGAATTATGAAAACTAACCAGATTTAAGGTGTCTGGTTAAAGTATTTGTCATAAGGCGAAGTCTAAAAGTACCTGGTACCACGTAAGGGTGGTCCTCTATGACACATTGAAAATATCTACCCTTTAAAAGCAGCCAGAGGTAGACGAACCATCTCAAACATGTGAAAACGCAGTAAGAATTATAAAAATTTCTCAGTTTTGAGGTGTTTGGCTGTAGTTTATGACATGGGCGAAGTATAAAAATACCCGATACTTCTTTAAGGTGGTCTTCTATGACACATGTGTGAAGATATGCCCTTTACGAACAGCAAAAGTTGGACCAACTCGCTTAAACCTGTGAAATCGCAGTAAGAATTATGAAAATTCCTCAGTTTTGAGGTGTCTGACTGTAGTTTTTGACATGAGGCGAAGTATAAAAATAGCCGATCCTTCTTTAAGGGGGTCTTCTATGACACATGTGAAATTATCTGCCCTTTAAAAGCAGCCAAAGTTAGACCAACGCAGTTAAACATGTGAATTCGCAGCAAGAATTATGAAATTTCCTCAGCTTTGAGGTGTCTGGCTGAAGTTTTTGTCATGGGGCGAAGTCTAAAAATGCCTAATATTAGTTAATAGTAGTGTTATACGATACATTTGTAGCGATCCGCCATTTAAAAGCAGCCAAAGTTGGGTAAAGCCATCTGACCATGTGAAAGCACAGTAAAAATGATGAAAAGTTCCAGTGCTTTGGGTTGTTTGGCTTAAGTTTTTTTCATGGAATGAAGTCCGGAAATGCCTGATACTGTTTAAGGGTAGTGTTTTACGACACATGTGTAAAGATCCGCCGTTTAAACGTGGACAAAGTTGGAGAAACCTGCTGAAACAAGTGAAATCTCTGTAAAATTTAGTGAAAATCCCGAGCTTTGAGGTGTCTGGCTGAAGTTTTTGCCATGGGGCGAAGTCTATAAATGACTGAAACTACTTAAGGGTAGTGTCCTACGAAACATCTGAAAAGATCCGTCGTTTAGAAGTTGTAAAAGTGGGACAAACAAGAGAAAGCAAATTAATAGGAAAATAAAAGTTCCCGAACTTTGAGGTGTCTGGCTGAAGTTTTTGCCATGGGATGATGTCTGGAAATGCTTGATTCTACTTAAGGGTAGCATTTTACGACAGATGTGTGAAGATCTGCTATTTAAAAGTAGTCAAAGTTTGTCAAATCCACTTAAACATGTGAAAGCGCAGTAAAAATTAGTGAAATTTCCCGAGTTTTGAGGTGTCTGGCTGAAGTTTTTGCCATGGGACGAGGTCTAAAAATTACTGAAACTACTTAAGGGTAGTGTCCTACGACACATGTGAAAAGATCTATCATTTAAAATTAGTAAAAGTGGGACAAACAAGAGAAAGCAAATTAATAGGAAAATAAAAGTTCTCGAACTTTCAGGTGTCAGGCTGAAGTTTTTGCCATGGGATGATGTCTGGAAATGCTTGATTCTACTTAAGGATAGCATTTTACGACAGATGTGTGAAGATCTGCTATTTAAAAGTAGTCAAAGTTTGTCAAATCCACTTAAACATGTGAAAGCGCAGTAAAAATTAGTGAAATTTCCCGAGTTTTGAGGTGTCTGGCTGAAGTTTTTGCCATGGGACGAGGTCTAAAAATTACTGAAACTACTTAAGGGTAGTGTCCTACGACACATGTGAAAAGATCTATCATTTAAAATTAGTAAAAGTCGGACAAACAAGAGAAAGCAAATTAATAGGAAAATAAAAGTTCTCGAACTTTCAGGTGTCTGGCTGAAGTTTTTTCCATGGGATCATGTCTAGAAATGCTTGATTCTACTTAAGGGTAGCATTTTACGACACATGTGTAAAGATCTGTTATTTAAAAGAGGCCAAAGTTGGTCAAATCCGCCTAAACATGTGAAAGCGCAGTAAAAATTAGTGAAATTTCCAGAGTTTTGAGGTGTCTGGCTGAAGTTTTTGCCATGGGACGAAGTCTAAAAATTCCTGATACTACTTGAGGGTAGTGTTCTACAAAAAATGGGAAAATATTGGGTAGTTAAAAGCAGCCAAAGTGGCCCAAATGCGTGAAATTGGTAAAACAGAAAAAATTTCTATAGGAAAATCCGCGAACTGGGGGTGTCTGGCTGGAGCCTTGTCACTGGTACGTGTCTAACAACACTTGATACTGACGCGGGGTGTTAATCTACGTCAAATATGTGAAAATCATCCATTATAAAATAAGTGAAGTTAGGGTCATTTTTTGGCGACTTTGACCCCCGATTCCTAGGCCCTTGTCATAGGTACAGCTTTAAAATTTTCACATTCTTTCTAGATTCGGGGAGGACTATCGATCGGTATTGGTTTCATCCATTATAAAATAAGTAACGCTTTTAGGCTCTGGGATCTCGCTCTAATACCTCATAATGCTATCTTTTCTACTTTAGAAAGACAAAAATTTGTGTGATACAGCGTGCTACATCTTCTAGCTGTAATAAAATTAAAGTCTGAAATATTTTCTATCGATTCCTGAAAAAAAAATTTCCATTAGCCCCTCACTTCAAGGTTTCATAACATTGACATGACGTATACGTAAAATTTTTTTTTTAAATATAATTATAGCAATTTATATATCTTGCAATTAATGAAATACACCGGAGATGCATCACAGATGCTTAAAAAATACTATTACTAAATTTCGATGTTTTTAATGTAAATTTTGATTCGGCTACATCGATCTCATTTAAATAAATATAGTTTAAAAAAACTAAAACTCACGCTTTTAGAGAGCATTGAACTAAAAAGTTGAAAATAATTTTAAAAACCCTACACAGTAGTATTGTGGAAAAAGCGTGGTCCGCTTTGTTCCATAATCTTCGTTTTTTATTTAAATTATTTTTACCTTTTTAGTGCAATATTTTTTAAAAGGGTGTGTTTTCGCTCTTTAAACTGTATTTATTTTTTACTTTTTAGTTAAATCTCTTATGAAGTAATCGATAAATATATCGAAGTATACCGCAGTGCAAACGAAACCTTTGGGCCTCCACTTTAGTTTGATACCCATATTATAGGCAATTTTGTGACAGTCATATGCCACTATCTGGTAGACTGAAGTAGAGTTACATACAAACAAGCAAACATACATATGAATGTATGTACTAGTAAAGCTAATGAAAGCGTGGTAAAGAAACTAGCATTAAGGTGATGACCCAATGCAGTCTTGATTTGCTTGCCTTGCTTACCCAGGCTTACTTTGCTTTTTTTTGAAAGCTTCTATGGCCAAGTAGAAGCTTCAAAAGCTGTCAAAAATACAGGATGAGACAAAGAACTCAACAAGACAAACAGTGAAGCGTGTAAAGCGCTGTCAAATAGAGATTTAGGCTATTCGACGCTTTGAAGCGCTTCAAGCAAGCAAAGTAAAGCTGCCACTGGGCCAACTTTCATACATTTCAGTAGAGTTCAAAAGAATTTTGACATTTCTCGAGGCAAAGCCAGCAAAGCAAGCGGGCATTGGGCCATCAGCTTAATGTGGGAAAAGCGTCGAGCGCTCGATATACGAAAATTATGTCACAAGCGGACCACGCTTTTTCCGCAATACTACTGTGTAGGGTTTCTAAAATTATTTTCAACTTTTTAGTTCAATGCTCTCTAAAAGCGTGAGGTTTAGTTTTTTTAAGCTATATTTATTTTTTACTTTTTAGTCAAATGTCCTATGAAATTATCGAAAAATAGAGCAGTCCAAACGAAACCTCTGGACTTCCACTTTCGTTTGATACCCATATTGTTAGGAAATTTTAAGGCATTTGGCCTTAGATTTTGACAATAACTCAGTTATCGAAATATATTGAAATCCCAATGAAACCTGCGGCGTTCCCCTTTCGTTTGATACCCATATTGTAGGGAAATTTTAAGGTTTTCGGGCAGCCACATTTTGACCGATAACTCAGTTATCGATAAATTTATCGAAATATATCAAAGTCCAAATGAGACCTGGGGTCTTCACCTTTCGTTTGATACCCATATTGTAGGGAAATTTTAAGGTTTTCGGGCAACCACATTTTGACAGATAACTCAGTTATCGATAAATTTATCGAAATATGTCGATGTCCAAATGAAACCTGGGGCCTTCACCTTTCGTTTGATACCCATATTGTAGGGAAATTTTAGCGTTTTCGGGCAACCACATTTTGACCGATAACTCAGTTATCGATAAATTTATCGAAATATGTCGATGTCCAAATGAAACCTGGGGCCTTCACCTTTCGTTTGATACCCATATTGTAGGGAAATTTTAAGGTTTTCGGGCAACCACATTTTGACCGATAACTCAGTTATCGATAAATTTATCGAAATATGTCGAGGCTTAGACCGAACTTAGACCGAACGAGAGTCACATACATACAAACAAGCAAACATACAAGTGAACCTAATAAAAGCGTGGTAAAAAGGGCAGCAGTCGCACTGAATCTAGAAAAAGAAAAGTATAAAAGAATTCATACTTATCAGATAACAAAAAAAAAAAAAACTAATGGCGGCGAAATGCCAACAGGTTATCATAACCTCTAACGAGATTTTTAGCCGAGCTTCTCTTTCCAACTTGTGGTGTGTTGCTATTGAGTTTTCCTACAAGTTGGCGAGACCTACAGTTTTTTGCCGACTCCGAACGGCACTTGCAAAGCAAATGAATTTTTTGCTGAGAAGCTTCTCATGGCAGAAATACATCCGGAAAGTTTGCCAAACTACTGCCGAGGGGCGACCCCGTTTAGAAAAATTAGTTTTCTAAATAATTTTTGATGTTATTTTTGCCTAATGCAGGCTTGATTTTGACCCAATGCAGGCTTGATTTGCTTGCCTTGCTTACCCAGGCTTACTTTGCTTTTTTTGAAAGCTTCTATGGCCAAGTAGAAGCTTCAAAAGCTGTCAAAAATACAGGATGAGACAAAGAACTTAACAAGACAAACAGTGAAGCGTGTAAAGCGCTGTCAAATAGAGATTTAGGCTATTCGACGCTTTGAAGTGCTTCAAGCAAGCAAAGTAAAGCTGCCACTGGGCCAACTTTCATACATTTCAGTAGAGTTCAAAAGAATTTTGACATTTCTCGAGGCAAAGCCAGCAAAGCAAGCGGGCATTGGGCCATCAGCTTAATGTGGGAAAAGCGTCGAGCGCTCGATATACGAAAATTATGTCACAAGCGGACCACGCTTTTTCCACAATACTACTGTGTAGGGTTTCTAAAATTATTTTCAACTTTTTAGTTCAATGCTCTCTAAAAGCGTGAGTTTTAGTTTTTTTAAACTATATTTATTTTTTACTTTTTAGTCAAATGTCCTATGAAATTATCGATAAATATATCGAAAAATACAGCAGTCCAAACGAAACCTCTGGACTTCCAATTTCGTTTGATACCCATATTGTTAGGAAATTTTAAGGTATTTGACCTCACATTTTGACAATAACTCAGTTATCGAAATATATTAAAATCCAAATGAAACCTGCGGCGTTCCCCTTTCGTTTCATACCCATATTGTAGGGAAATTTTAAGGTTTTCGGGCAATCATATTTTGACCGATAACTCAGTTATCGATAAATTTATCGAAATAGTTTGATACCCATATTGTAGGGAAATTTTAAGGTTTTCGGGCAACCACATTTTGACCGATAACTCAGTTATCGATAAATTTATCGAAATATGTCGAGGCTTAGACCGAACTTAGACCGAACGAGAGTCACATACATACAAACAAGCAAACATACAAGTGAACCTAATAAAAGCGTGGTAAAAAGGGCAGCAGTCGCACTGAATCTAGAAAAATAAAAGTATAAAAGAATTCATACTTATCAGATAACAAAAAAAAAAAAACTAATGGCGGCGAAATACCAACAGGTTATCATAACCTCTAACGAGATTTTTAGCCGAGCTTCTCTTTCCAACTTGTGGTGTGTTGCTATTGAGTTTTCCTACAAGTTGGCGAGACCTACAGTTTTTTTCCGACTCCGAACGGCACTTGCAAAGCAAATGAATTTTTTGCTGAGAAGCTTCTCATGGCAGAAATACATCCGGAAAGTTTGCCAAACTACTGCCGAAGGGCGACCCCGTTTAGAAAAATTATTTTTCTAAATAATTTTTGATGTTACTTTTGCCTAGCATCGAACCGCCACGACTTGGTGTATAAGGCCGAACACTTAACCGATACACCACGGCGACCGCCAACCAGATATCACTTACTCATCTCTTTTTCAGAAGTTTGATCAAGAAAATGAAAAAAGTTATTCCTTTCTTAATTTAATTTAAAAAAAAGGTTGCACTTCTCCCGAGTGTGCACAGCACAAATGTGTTTTTTTATCCCTGCATTGCACAATTTGTTCTCGCTACTGTGAGTAGGCGGAATACAATTAATTTTATCTGGTCACCCTTACTCGCAAAGCATACACACAACTGATATTGTTGGATAAATATTTTTCATATTTAATAGAAAAAAGTGTGGAAAATTTCCGATCATTTGCAAAAACATACAAACAAACTTGTTTATATTTAATTATGCTTATAATGTACATACATATATGGGAACAAATCACATGCGCTACGCTGCGCCAAGCAGAGCTAAAGCTAAGAAAGTGACACAGTTTGTTGTACAAATATAATTTGTTTATATACAGTAAAAATTCGATTGCAATGTAAAAATTGCGAAGAGGTAAAAAGGAAATATTACAATTGCTAAGCAAATAAATCCAAAAATTTACGTAATTAAAATTCCAATAATTTATTAAGTGATTTCGCAAAATAATAAGTGCAAATTCTTAAGGCATAAGTCAGGCAAATATTTTGCTTAAAAGATTAAATTTTTAGTATTATACAAATTTACAGCTGGCGCATTTTTATGCATTTCCATTAAAGCGCAAAAGCTACTAAAGAAATTTTTAAAATAAAAAAATAAGAGAATAAAAAAAATATTCAAGCGTGAAATGAGCGATTTTTTAGGAAATACAGCTTACAGCAAAATCAATTTTTTTAGGTTTCTTGTCTGCCTGTCTATATGTTTGTTCGCGTATCACTCAAACACCGCTTTATAGAATTAAATGAACTTTTCAGCGATATATTGCTAGATGTTTATCTAAATGTTTGGCATTCATTTCACCGAAAGGAAAACCCTTGTTCGTGCTAAAGATAGTGGTGGCCATAAAAGGCTCTATGAAGGTTTGACGCATCACGGTTTAATTACAAATGAAATTGAATGGTTTCTTCGCCAATGTATATGCTGTGGGACACATTTTAAAATACAATTATAAATTGTTTAACTAAAAATATGTATAACAAAAAAATTATAAATAATAAAAAATTAAAAATAAAAACATAATAAATAAAAAATTTAAATATTAAAAAAAATTATAAAAAATAAAAAATTCAAATTATTACAAAAATTAATAAATAATAAAAAAATTTAATTTAAAAATTTATGAAAAATAAAAACGTACAATAACAAATTGATTACCTTAAAAACAATTTAATAAAAACATAATTAATAATAAATAAAAAATTTTAAATAAAAAAAAAATAAATAAAATATTAAAAAAAAAAAAAACAAATAAAAAATAAAAAAATTAAAAAAAATAAAAATTAAAAAAATTTTATAAATACAAAAATTTTAAATAATTTCAAAATTAAAACAATTATACAATAAAATATAAAATTATATGAAAAAATAAACATACACTAAGAGAAATGCATTGAATGTTGTGACAATATCACTATTGATAGCGACGAGTTTGATGCAATATTCATTCAGAATGAGCGAGTTATCAAATATTATTTTCTCCCAATTAAAAGTAAAATGACATGACAACCATTTCGATATGTTGTACTATTTTTTATACTTATGGATATCTATGGTCGTGATATGAATTTCTATTGTCGGTATATCCATATCCATATTTACTACATAGTAATAATGGTAGAGACAGCGTATTAATATATATGGACGAAATGTAAATTTTTCTGGGACGTATAATCACAATAGTTCAACAATTTTTACTATGGATTTTATAACAATATTACAACTTGTTGGAGCGGTGTTGTTAAATTCAAAATTTTTTTAATTTCTTATGATTGAACATTTTTCTAAAAATTGTATAATATGCCGTAGCCGAATGGTAGAATGCTGGGCAAACGTGCCACAGGTGCATGGTTCGAGTCTCACTGAAACCAGATGTCAAATTATATAAAATTTTGTTTTTTTAAACTATTTAGAATTTATCAATAGTTTATATGGATACCATTTCAATAGTGATTTATCAAAAAAGCATTGATGAAACATCCATATTCATTGATGGGACAGAAATATCAATTTTTATTTAATGTGATATCAACAATTATGGATGTTCCATCCATAGATTTCCCTCCGTGTACTCAAAATTAAATGAAATAAAATTAAAATAAATAAAATTAAATTAAATTAAATAAAAAAATAAAAAAAACACAAACAAATAAAAAATAAAAAAAATTTAAAAAATACAAAAATTAAAAACTGAAAATCTGAAATTCCCCACCCCCATGTCATCGAAAAAAAGCAAACCAAAGACCGCCCCAAGTGGCAACACCCACGCATATAATCATAGAATGAATCATACTATTTATATATCCAAATTTTGTCCACATCGGTCAAGCGGTTCCCGAGATATCAATAAAATAAATAAGATGGCGGTTAGGTGGCAACCCTAGATGCCAACCCTGCTTGAAATTTACATACTTGGAATACGGCCGATAAAACCTTTCATTTGATACCCATATTGGCATATCTTGCTCAATATTTAAAAAAATTGAGATAGGTGGCAACCCTGTGAACCGCCCCAAGTGGCAACACTCACGCACATAATCTTACAATGAATCATACTATATATAATGCCAAACTTTGTCCAAATCGGTCGAGCGGTTTCCGATATATAGAGAAAAATATATAAAATGCGGTTAGGTGCAACCCTAGGTGGCAACCCCTTTCATAGCAAATCCAAATCGGTTGAGCGGTTCCCGAGATATAAGAAAAACGCCTACGCCTGAAAGTCTGCAACATACGCCTGAAAGTCGGCTACAATTTCAATTTCTGTGCCTTAACTGCCGTTTCATCGTCATCCATTTTCTCAAATTTTACTCTCAATCAAAACTTCATATCGCCGCCTAAGAAGTTAACTTCAAAAAAACCAAATTAGAAAAAGTAGCCAGCCTCGAACCCGCGACCTTAGCATGCTCATTCGCACGCTTACCACATGTACCATATCGACGTTTTCCATTTCATGTCAAATGCCGTATTTAAGATCGTCTACACTGAGAGAAATGCATTGAATGTTGTGACAATATCACTATTGATAGCGACGAGTTTGATGCAATATTCATTCAGAATGAGCGAGTTATCAAATATTATTTGCTCCCAATTAAAAGTAAAATGACATGTCAACCATTTCTATATGTTGTACTATTTTTTATATTTATGGATAGAATACTAATATATTTGAACGGCATGTCAATATCTATGGTCGTGATATGAATTTCTGTTGTCGGTATATCCATATCCATATTTACTGCATAGTAATAATGGTAGAGACAGCGTATTAATATATATGGGCGAAATGTAAATTTTTCTGGGACGCATAATCATAATAGTTCAACAATTTTTACTATGGATTTTCTAACAATATTACAACTTGTTGGAGCGGTTTTTTTAAATTCAAAATTTTTTGAATTTCTTATGATTGAACATTTTTCTAAAAATTGTATAATATGCCGTAGCCGAATGGTAGAATACTGGGCTAACGTGCCAGAGGAGCATGGTTCGAGTCTCACTGAAACCAGATGTCAAATTATATAAAATTTTGTTTTTTTAAACTATTTAGAATTTATCAATAGTTTATATGGATACCATTTCAATAGTGATTTATCAAAAAAGCATTGATGAAAAATCCATATTCATTGATGGGACAGAAATATCAATTTTTATTTAATGTGATATCAATAATTATGGATGTTCGATCCATAGATTTCCCTCCGTGTATGGTCACGGTCTTATGCGGTACTTCGGAAATTGACTTCTGAAGGATAAAAAAAAATGATCAAAAAAAATTATAAAATTCCGGGACTCGAACCTTGAACCCTACGCATGCCAGGCGATCACGCTTTCTTTAGGCCAAGGCATTGTCTGATATTTACATAGAAATTCAACAATATGTATTAAAAATACAAGCTACCGGCACTTTTGCGACACTGAGTAATTAAGGGCGGCTTGCATAAAAGCCGATAACGACTAATCGGAGTTTAATTGACGTATTTTGTATGGTTAGTTGTCAAGTTAATCACCGATTAGTCGTTATCGGCTTTTATGCAAGTGGCCCTAAGTAACGGAGTAACTCAAAAGTGAAGCCAAGACGTTAGAAACGCGATATTTATGTTTCTTGTTGTTGTACAATGTAAGCGTTACTTATGCGATATGGAAGGAAAAACGCTCTTCATTATGCTAGCAGGGACTTTGCTTTTAACGAAAAAAAAATTTCAAAGCACTTTGATTTCCCCTCACATGAAAATTCAATTCAAATGAAAGTGTTTGGGTTTGTTATGAAAGAGCAAATCAAAAACTCTTTGGTATGAGGAACAGGAACTTCCGTATGAAATATAAAATTACACTAACAAATTGACAATGGAAAATTTGTTGCAAATATTCAAAAAGTATATATATAAGGGCGGGTCGATTTATTAACCGATATCGCGCCATCGATTTTTCGATAGGTTTTGGGCTCAGGAAAAAAAGTTCCACTACGTAAAAAATAATTTTAGAGCCTGTGACATTTCATTGTTTTTGAATTTTCTTCGACTTTGATTTATAAGGTTTTTTTCATGACCTACTAAACAAACTTTCATTTGATTTAAAAATTTTCATGTATACCCTCCGACCCAAAAATGTAGACTTATGGACCTCGAAAAATGAGAAAAAGGTCGAATTCGTCAAAAGGTGTGCAATAAAATCTGCTTGTGCTTGTCTGCTATGAATCGGCGATAGTAAAGCGCTTTTGTGGGATAAGGGGAAACGTTCAGGTTTTCAGAATCACGTACTTTGATCCAAATCACCCTTTATGGCGCTTAACCGCCTAAGCGATTTTGGCCGTTGCCTATCAAGGCACGCCAGTCATTCCTTTTTAGCGATAACTGACGCCAATTGGAAACCCCAAGGTAGTCCAAGTCATCCTCCACCTGTTGTTTCCATCTCAGTTTTTCTTTTATACAACAACGTATTATGTTCCTTATGTAAGAAATGATAAATTATAGCTACAGATGGGGCAGTAAAACATTATTGCTCGTTGAAGAGATACCCTGATTATCATACATGAATAATTTCAATTTCATGAGTCTTTGTTGTATTGTTTTCTTTTTTCTTTTGTATAAAATATTTCTGTAAATTCTTGCTTCTGTGGATTTTACGCTGACGTGGCGGCATTAATTCACTTTTGGTTGAATGCCAGACGCCACTTATACTGAATTTGATTTTCTTTTACTTAATTTTGGGTTTTTTCGGCTTTTATGAAAATGGCAATACCTGAAAAAAATTGTATAAAAGGAAAGTGAAAGCTGACATGTGTTGCAAAAGGCGATGGCATCAATTAGCCGGAAAATTATAGTCAGCAAGAACTCATTACCAAAGGTGACAATGTAATTAACATGGAAAATTACTAAGGAGGCGGTGCATTGTGGCTGGTATAGGGTGAGCCAGTGGGAAGCGAGCTTCTGTATATGCCGACATCAGAGATAAGTTTTAACTTTATTAACGAAATGTGAAGATGCCAAGGTCAATTGCTTCATTCTAACACGGAGGGAAATCTATGGATGGAACATCCATAATTATTGATATCACATTAAATAAAAATTGATAATTCTGTGCCATCAATGAATATGGATGTTTCATCAATGCTTTTTTGATAAATCACTATTGAAATGGTATCCATATAAACTATTGATAAATTCTAAATAGTTTAAAAAAACCAAAATTTTATATAATTTAACATCTGTTTTCAGTAAGATTCGAACCCTGCTCCTCTGGCACGTTAGCCCAGTAGTCTACCATTCGGCTACGGCATTTTATAAATTTTTTCGAAAAATGTTCAATCATAAGAAATTCAAAAAATTTTGAATTAAAAAAAAACCCTCCAACAAGTTGTAATATTGTTAGAAAATCCATAGTAAAAATTGTTGAACTATTATGATTATGCGTCCCAGAAAAATTTACATTTCGCCTATATATATTAATGCGCTGTCTCTACCATTATTACTATGCAGTAAATATAGATATGGATATACCGACAATAGAAATTCATATCACGACCATATATATTGACGTGCCGTTCAAATATATTAGCATTCTATCCATAAATATAGAGAATAGTTTCGAAATGGTTGACATGCCATTTTACTTTTTATTGGTAGCAAATAATATTTGATAACTCGCTCATTCTGAATGAATATTGCATCAAACTCGTCGCTATCAATAGCGATATTGTCACAACATTCAATGCATTTCTCTCAGTGAAATATAAAATAATAAATGTAAAAAAATAGCAATTATACAAAATAAACCAAAAAATCAAAATTACTGACTTCTACCTCCAACAAGAGATACAAATCACTGCCTTCTACCTATCACAAGCCTTCCTTAAGGCGACCGAGCAGTAAACCCAAAAAAAACTATAATTACTGACATCTACCTACTAAAGCTATTGCCTTAGGCACCTCTAAGTTTTTAACCTTAACTGTATAAATCACCTGTTATTAATGACAATTTTGAAATCGCCTCTATGTGGCGCAAATTAGAGCTTGTTATCATTATTAATTTTTACTTCGAAAACTATCAAGTCGAGTATAATGAAAGACTAATTCAAATTCTATTCACATAAGAATTTGACCTCAGAACAACAGTAAGTATTTGATTTGATTCCACTTCGTTTGAGAACATCATGTTTCTTTAGTCATCCTCCAACATTAGATATAAATGGGTTGTAGTTATATAATCTTATCTTCTAATCGATATTTAAATTCAGTGTTTCTTGGCATATTTGGTCAATTTTTACGACTCCGCACGTGTGGTACATTCGAATTGAGTTAACACAACACAAGAACTCAGAAAAATGGGAATGGTGCATAAAGGGGCTGTGGTTTTATGACACTAATTATACATTTCTGCGTAAAGGATGGTAATTTGATTCATAAAAAACAGGCGAAATATAAAAAGTTGATGGATAAGAGATAAAAAATTCTAATAAAATTTTACAATTTAATTTATGTTCTGTTTACGATAACATACATACATAGTACACTCATTAGCAAATTTAGACCCAAAAGTGTATTAAATATTTAAGGACTTCCTGTTGATTCAGAACAGCTAAAAGTACATAAATATCAAATTATTATTCAAGATTTGTTACCTTTAGTTAAATTTTCTTTAACTTATCAGTCGGCGATGTAGCAAAGCTGAAATCTGAAAACATATTCTATGTAGCCTACTTCTAGGCGCCTTTATAATTTCTTTTAAATAATTGGAGATCGGATTTATATGCAAAGTTTTAAGTTTTTCAGTAGCGGTTTGAAAATTTGATACTGGGGTCGAATACTATCACAATAGTGTGGGCCGCTTTGTCAAATTATATGATAGCAAATTTAAGAAAAAAGTATTATTATTATTTTATTTTATCTTATCATGTTTTATTTTATTTTATTTTATTATATTTAATTTTATTTTTATTAATTTAATATAATTTTATTTTATTATTTCATTCATATATTTTAATTTCTTTTATTTTATTCGTATCGAATTTGATATACGATCCGAATTTATTTACGCATTCTGTAAAATTATATAATCAGATTGGTTGCTTTGCGAAAGTTTCCATGATAACTTCGAATTTTAAACTTCAAAAAAATTCAAAATTATTTACAAATCCAATTTTTTTTCTTTTTTTTTTCAAAAAATATTTTTTTTTTTCTTTTTTAACGATGTTTTGACCTGCGTCTGTCCGCCACATTCCAAACAATCACTTCGTATGTCTAATAATCGAATATTGTCAGAGGGACTCGCGTTTCTCAAGGAAGGTTACTGCGTTACTGTGTCGCGACAGTTGGTGCTTGTACGGCGGCTTTCACCGGGCGGAAGGTGACAAAAGAGTTTGTCTACTGAAGAGTTTTTTGAGGAATCAAGTGAATGTTGACTTATCATGTCCTTTGACGTTTTAGGGTGGTGGACAATCATTAGCTTGATGCCTTCGATGTAGATACCAACTTGCTTGGATTTAGTTTAGGGGACGTCGGCTTCCGCTGGTTAAAAGAACCAGATTTGATCGAAAGATAGCGGTTATTTTGAAGCGCATCACCGCAAGGTCCGTTGCCATTATTACGTAGTCGTCTGCGTAAAAACCGATCTATACGCTTTATGGTGGAGAAGAAAGCTGCGAGATGTAGTTAAACAAAAAAGTTGATGCGCATCCCTTGTTGGGTCTTACATGATTTTGATCCTTTGTTTCTAAACTCCACAACGGCTACCCCCACACAGGTAATTGCCGGCCTACCTTTATTTTATCGGTATAGTGAGGGAGGACACGTGGTCCCTAAGGGCATAATCCAATGTTTTTCACTTGCGATTATTGGCGGCAGCCGTGGTGTGCTTGACCTAATTCACCAATATTCGGGGATCTCAACATGCTAAAAGTGAGCATCTAAAATTCTTTAGAAAAAAGTTTTTCTAAGAGGGTCGCCTAGTTGGTCATTTGATAAACTCTCCGAGGGTATTTCTGCCGGGAAAGGCTGCTCAGCAAAAATTGGTTCGTAGTCGACAAAAAACTGTGGGTCCCGCCATTTTGTAGGAAAAAAAGCAGCACACCGCAATTTGGAAGAGAAGCTCGGCACAAACAATATATTTAGAGGTTTCAGTTATTGGGATTATGTCATCGCTCCGAGAGGGCGAAACAATCGATACCCTTCGTAAGTGGTTTCCGAGAGACCTTAAAAGACGCCTTCCATATTTCAGAAGTGGCCAAGGTGGTCGTAGAAAAATAAAATACAGCCGTTAGGCACCTAACTCCCACATGTTTTAGCATAAGCATATTGAGTTCAAGCTTTTACCCTTCCGGATGGCCTCCTCAACCTCAAGAGAGCCCACTAATTAACATGTCTTGGCTGGACAGGGTTTACGAACTTCCTCAGTTGTCTCAACATGTAGGGCCGGCTTTCATGGTTAAATTTTAAATGGCTGTAATTATTTTATTAGTTAAGATAACCGCAAATGGCATACCATTTTGGAAGCTTCAAAGCTTCAACTTTAAGAGTATGCAAAAATATTTTGAAAAAAGTTTCAAAAATTTAAAGAAAATTCACTTTGAAAAAAATGCCATTTTTCCCCAAACAAAATGTATGGGAAAGGGCGAAAAAAATGGCCACCCCTAAGGGTTAAGTTAGAGCGCTAATTGTATTGTGCACGTACCTATGCGCGCAGCCAACAGGTGCTTCGCCAGCCACCTCGAAAATATGGGCAAGCGCCAAATGTTTGGATACCCGCAGCTTACCCGAACTATGTCCTGCATCTTGGGGGCCTACGCCGCCATACGCCATCTCCCTTCATTTTTAAATTCAAATTAATTTATAACGCGAACACTACTTTCGATGTGCAATAAAATTGAACCGCTTTGTTGAAGTGTGAAAATCAGAATGGCGGGTCACGAATGGCAGTTGTCGATGGCCACCTGCCATTCGTGTCCTTTCATTATTTTATTCTTTTCTTCTTATTACATGCACATCGCTTACATACTAATCTTATTCGCTCTAACAATAAAAGCATCCATTCACAATGATATATAAGACATTGCTTAAAGAGCATTGCCAGATACGTTACGTTAATAACACTGGTCGACGGCCAAAATTTACCAGAGACGCCGTTATGAAATTCGTATGTAAAACCACCCCCTGATTTCGAAAATCGAGTTCATTTTTGATTCTATGGTACCGTTTTTGAGATATTTGCATTTTACCGTTATTCGAAAAAACCAAAAAGATGGCTCCCTATAATTACATATATCTCACGAACGGGTCAAGCGATTGCAAAAAGGTTGACAGAATCAAAAAGACGATAAAATTTGCTATAAATGCATCATACATTGTTTTTTGCTCAACCAGATAGTTTTCGAGATATTAGCTTATCATTTCATATTTTTGTTTTCTTTTATGAAAAAATATGAAAAAAATTACTCTTTGCGTGGACAGCATTTCAAAACCAAACCTTTTTTTCTAGATATTTTTTCTTTACGTAGAGATCTGTTTTATTAGAAAAAAGATAAGCTATCATCGAAAAAAATCGATGTAAAACTACGTAAGTTATAAGCGATCAAATAAAAATACCCAGGTTGCGCAATTTCAACGTATAGCTCAAAACGTAGGTATGGTATAAGAAAGAGAGAAATATCAAGCTATGCTCTGTTTCTATTGAGTTCAAAGTTTAATTCATGAATGAAATTACCCATATTTTTTACTTTTTTTAAATTTATTTATGTTTATACTATATTCTAACAATCTTTATCTTAATTTGATTTTACTATGTAGTCGAAATAATTATGTGTTCTACTTTGACGCTTATTCAGTTTAGGATCGGTTTCTCTTATGAGAAACCAGCAGTAATCACCCATCATTGCGACGTCCCAGAATCCTTGATATCGATTCTCAATTAATTTCATTTGCTGATGAAACCTTTCGCCATGTTCGTCACTTTCGTCGCCAAGATTTGCCGGAAAAAAGTTCAAATGTGAGTGCAGAAAGTGAATTTTTAAAGACATATTTACGCCTGGAAAGAAAATATTAGTTAGGTAAATAAAATTTTGGGAAATTAATTTTAATAAGCCTTTTATATTTACCCATTTTCGCATAATTATTGATTAAGTCGTTCACTATCTGTTCGTAGTTAGGGCTTTTGTATCTACCGAGAAAAGAAGCAACGACCTTTTCAAAGGATTCCCACGCTGCTGCCTCAACTGATGAGAGTAGTCCTTTGAATTGAGTATTGTTGATCAACTTTTTTATTTGTGGTCCAAAAAACGACTTTGAGATCAGAACATATTTTCCAATCATGCTCTTCATATTTGATAAATTTGAGAATTTTTTGCATTTCCTCGTAGGTTTCCTTTGTATTTACTGCATGTGCGATCGGGATAGAAGGCTTTTTGTTACCAATATGCAATAATACAGCTTTCAAACTCAGTTTATTGCTGTCTATGAACAATCGCCACTCTTTTGAATCATATGTTTGACCAAACTCTTTGAATAAACCAGGAATGTCGTTGCAGTAGCATATACTGTCTTTCTTGGTATAGTGTTTGGAAAATGGTTCGTGACGAGTTCTACAATATGTCACCTTAACATCGGATGACTCAAATCTAAATTGTTGCATACGGGAAGTGTGGATCTCTGCCTTTTCCTTGGATAGTTCCAAATCTCTTATCCAATCATTAAGTTGTGCTTGTGAGAGAACGTTTCTCTCGTTTCCCACGCGAAATTCAGTACAACTTGATTCCCCGCACTCAGATATTACTGTTGACAATGGAACTGGATCCGCAACTGTCGTTGAATGTAGTACTGGTAATGTCACTGATGGTACGCTGGCACAAGTTACTCTTCTTGATCTTCCAACGCCAAGCACTTTCGTTTGACAAATATAACACTCCTTTGAATGGCAAGTAGATTCTCTCCATATCATTGGTGTAGCAAATTTTATTTGTTGTCCTGATTTCGACTGAATCAATTCTACTCGACACGATGTACACAAAGTGTTCGGTGTCCATGGTTTTTCAGCATTTTTAGGCTCAATGCCAAAATACTTGGAGTATAAAGTTTTGATACGATCTGAGAACACTCGTCGTAGCCTTATGATAGTATATTGGCCACACATGAAACAGAACATATCTGGATCGTTATCACACTCAAATTCTCGCGTCCTTTTACTCATTTTATTTTTTTTTAATAAATCACGGTTTTGAAATTCGACTTATGAACTGAACTATCTCCGGCGAGCCTTGCAGATGTTTTGAAGTTTCAAGGCGCCTTAACTCATATTTATACTCGGAACAAAAATAAAATTGAAAAAATCAAATCTTACCTAGACGGAAAGGTTCCTTTTTATACGAAGCCGGGAAAAGAAAATATTACCTGCTTTAGATGTCGGCTTTAAAAATTTTCTTATAATTTTGAAAATCTACCTACCTACCTACTTGATCGTTTATAACTTACGTAGTTTTGCATCGATTTTCTTCGATGATAGCTTATCTTTTTTCTAATAAAACAGAGCTCTACGTAAAGAAAAAATATCTAGGAAAAAAGTTGTGGTTTTGGAATGCTGCCCACGCAAAGAGTAATTTTTTTCATATTTTTTCATAAAAAAAAACAAAAATATGAAATGACAAGCTAATATCTCGAAAACTATCTGGTTGAGCAAAAAACAATGTATGATGCATTTATAGCAAATTTTATCGTTTTTCCGATTCTGTAAACTTTTTTGCAATTGCTTGACCCGTTCGTGAGATATACGCAATTAAAGGGCGCCATCTTTTTGGTTTTTCGAAATCAGGGGGTGATTTTACATACGAATTTCATAACGGCATTTCTGGTAAAGCGAAAAAGTTGAAATTCGTGGTCCAGTGTAATTGATGGATTTTATCCTTACATCGCCCTTGGGAAAAAAAAGGATGTGGCAAAGTGATCAGCTTTGTCACATTCTTTTTTTTTGAGTGATGTACAATTGATTGAATAAACGAATATTAGGGTGCACCTTCCTTTTCGAATCCGTTTATTCAGACAATTCCAAAATTTTAACAATAAAAATGAAAATTTCCAATAACGAAATAAACGCTAATTTTTCTTATTTTATAGTTTATTAACAATAATAATAAATGGACCTAAATATACGTTTTCGTGTTTATGACGAGGTTCTTCTTGTAAAAGGACCTTGTCACCAAAGTTAACAGATAACGGACGAGCCGTTTTATCAAAATTAGTTTTAGCTTGAATTTTATGCTTATTTATATAATGTTTTGCCAATTCATTTGACTTTTGCATCCTAAATTTTACTTCTTTGCTATAATTTTCTACGTTATAAATTGGATCAACTTGCTCTTTTTGTAATTCATGTGGCATTGTAGCTTTTTTGCCAAATATTAATTCAAAAGGATTAAGTTTATTATCAAAAACAGTATTTGTAGTTGTGTTATGAAAAAACGTGAAGTATTTTAGGTAGGTATCCCAATCGGAAAATGTTTCATTTATATATGCTCTTAAATATTCATTGAAAACTCTATGATTTCTTTCAACCGTACCAACTGTTTCATGATGGTACGCCGTCGAGAAATCATGTTTAATATTTAAAAGTTTTGTTAATTCTAAAAATACTTCATTTTTAAATTCAGTCCCTAAATCGGATCTCATTGATTTCATTATACCGTAATTTAAAATGAAACTCTCAAAAATTGCTGATGCAATTGTTTTAGCTGATTTATCTGGTATTGCAATTGTTACCAGGTATTTAGTTAAATCACAAATCATAGTAACTGCGAACTTTTTACCATATTTGGATTGTTCTAAAGGCCCTATTGTGTCTATGATTACTATATCGAACGGTTTGCAAGGTGTAGGTGTAATAACTAGGTTTTCTTTTGTTTTGGGCTTTGCTTTGTTTAAAAGGCATTTATTACAATTTTTAACAAATTTAGCTACATATATCTCTACTCATATTTTTCCAATAGTATTTAGTTCTTAACTTCGCATATAATTTTTTCGTACCGCAATGTCCGCCTAAAAGTGGATCCTCATGATAAATTGTCATTAGTTTCTGTTTTTTATCGTTTTCTGTTACTGTTTCTACCGGATCTGTTAGTATAATTTGTAAATTTTCCAAAATTTTGTTTCCTCTATCTTTTAAATTTGTAATTGTGAAATGACTGAAAAATACATCATTTTTTAATAATACTACTTTCTTAATGTTGCGAATGTCGGCTGCTTTTTCAAGCCTCGAAAGTAACTCATCTAAATTCGTTATTTCGTTGGCATTCGTAATATTAAGTAACTCGAGTTTTTTGTGTTTTAAATGCGCGCAAATTTGAAAATTGGAAACTTTATTATTTTTATCATAAATTATTTGTGTTTTGAGTCGTGGAATGTTTTTTGAAAAATCGTACGAAAATCTGTCATAAACCTGTACTGAGTGTGTTTCGTTACTTTCGTCTATTTGTATTTTGTAGTCGCCTTGCACTCTCGCCTGTTTCGACTTGTTATCACCGCTAAAACTTGTTTTGTCGAGTCTTTTATTTCGTCAATTGTTATTCGCGAAAGTGCATCAGCTACAACATTCGACTTGCCTCTAACGTATTCTATCGTGAAATTATACTCTGAAAGTTCTAACCTTATTCGTGTTAGTTTTGATGACGGATCTTTCATGTTAAAACGATAAACTTAAGGTCTGTGATCTGATTTTACTAAGAAATGTGTACCGTAAACGTACGGACGAAATTGTTTAATTCCAAATTTATTGCCAAAAGTTCTAACTCGATGATAGCTTTTTTCTGTTCTGCTTTGTTGAAAGTTTTTGAGGCAAAACAGATTGGTAAGTCAGCATCTTCGTGCTTTTGACTCAATATAGCACCACATCCAACTTTTGACGCATCAACTGTTATTATAAACTCTTTACTAAAATCGGGATATTGTAAAAGTTGAGAAGACATTAATGCAGATTTTAGTTTTGAAAAAGCTGTTTCACACGCTTCAACCCAAACAAATTCTACCTTTTTCCTACTTAGCCGGTTGAGAGGTGCTGCCAGTAATGCGAATTGCGGTATAAATCGTCTATAATAATTTGCGAAAGCAACAAAGCGTCGAACGGCATCTTTGCCATTTGGCCTTGTATATTTTTTAATCGTAATTATTTTAGAATCGTCTGGCAGCAAACCTTTCGACGTGCATTTATGGCCAAGGAAAGTTACTTCCGAACGCAGGAAATTACATTTGATGGGATTTAGTTTTAAATTGAATTTTCTACATGTCTCAAACACTTTTTCTAAATTTTTGATATGATGTGTCTCACTGCAACCTATAACAATGATATCATCGATATACATGAAAGCTTGATTAGGCGCGATGCCTGAAAATGCTAGTGACATCATACGCGAAAAAGAGTTGGGTGCTATATTTAAGCCAAAAGGTAAGACTTTCCAACGAAAAGCTCCTCTGTCAGTACTAAATGAAGTTACATCTCTTGAGTTAGAATTTAATGGAATTTGATGAAAACCGGAAAAAAGATCTAGAGTCGAGAAATATTTGGCTCTACCAAGGTTGTCAAGTATATCGTCAACGCGTGCTAGCGGAAATTTGTCAGCTATCAGTTTTTTATTTACCGCTCTGAAATCTACGCACATACGATATGACTTTTGACCTGTGGGATCTTTTTTCGGTACTAAAATTAGTGGGCTATTGTAATTTGAAAAACTTGGTTCAATTAAATCATTTTTTAGTAAATTATCGACCTGTTTATTAATTTCTTCGCGTTGTGAATACGGCAAGCGATAGTTTTTAATGTAAACTGGTGTTTTGTCTGTTAGCCGTAGTTTTTGTTCGTAAAAGTTGTTAAGAGTCATACGGTCTGTTTTTAACGCGAATACATCGGCATATTTAAGGCATAAATCGAGCAATTGGCATTTGGCATAGTTAGGCATTTGTTTTTCTAAAATACTTTTTAATTCTTATAAACGTTTTGGATTATCTGAAGTGTCCTTGATTTTGTAGACGTTGTAGTTGGTAATTTCTTCGGTAATTATGTTGCAATTGTTGACATATTTCACCTCATTTGTAATATTCAAAACTTTTAAAATTGGGTTATGTGTGTCAACAATGCACTTTGCCGTAAAAACGCCACTACAAATTTCTTGCGAGTCTACAAAAACAGGATTTTCTGACTTTTCCAAGTTAAATAAACGATAAACTTCACATCTAGGAGGAATTACTAAAGAATCGGTAGTCGTACCGTGTAAAATTTTAATACTATGATTTTCTGTGCCAATGCTAATTGTGATGCTATTGTTTGCATAGTCGATTATGCACTTATATGTTTTTAAAAAATCTTTGCCGAGTATTCCGTCAGAAGGTATGTTAAAGTCATCGTTTACTACGTGTAATTTATGCGGAATGAAAAAATTGGATGCGATTAAATTTGTATCTATTGTACCTAATGTTGAAACCGTATCTGTTGTTACACCTGTTATGTTAATTATATCTTTACCGTTAATTTGAACTTTGGAATTTAAACTTGAAAATTTAATTAAGGAAATATCAGCTTGAGAGTCTACTAGAAAAGTACATGGATTGTAAGAATCACTACATTTTAACTCAATGAAATCGGAATAGTTAAGGTTCAGACAGTAAACAGCGTTTTTAGGTACGTTTTCATTTAAAATTCGAACTCCTGCTCCCCCAGTGTTCGCTCCTGAGGGGCTTCCGCGTTTAAAGCACGCACATTAGCATTCGAATTTCCACGCCTGTTACTATTGTTTCCTCTGTTACTAGACCGATTACTCGAATTATTGTTATTGAAATTGGTACTATTATTGCCTCTTCTACTTTTGTTGTTGTATCTATGATTGTTTAAAAAATTACTATTGTATCGACCATTGTTATTAAATCGATTAGTGTTAAAATTCTGCTGTTACTGGAATTGTGCCCTCTATAGCCTCCTCGAAAATTATTTGACCTATTTACACGCGAGTGAAACGCTAGCACTTGACGCTCTTTAACCTCATTATTACGCTCAACTATCATTTTTACAACTACGTCCTTTGAATCACTGAAAGTAGTTGACGCTAAAATTGATTTGACTAATTCTGAACGAGTGTTCAGCCTACAAACGTTTACTGTTTGTTCTACAGCCATTTCGTGCGCTTTTGTTTGTGTCATACCCTCAATGATCAAAGAACGTTCTATGAGTCGGATAATTCCTCAACACGCTTGGCAAATTCCGTATAGTTATTGTTAACAACATGTAAAGACGCGATTTTGCCCGCGACAACTTTCGAGTTGTCGGGTTTGATTCTATTTCGTAACGCGGCTTTAATTTACTAACGGAATTTACCTCGGTTGGAATCGCTTCACGCGCTTTACCCTCAAGTTTGAAACTTTAACTTTAACGTAACAAGTTACGTTACGTTAATAATTGATGGATTTTATCCTTACAATTGTTTGCAAGGCTTGTTTTCTCATCAAAACCTATAGTTTCAGGGGGTAAGACCGAAAAAACAACCAACATTTTTTTATTTGAATCACCCTAATATATAGGTATGTATATAGATAGATGATTAAAATATTTGCCTTGTTTTAAAACTGCGTAATTTTCGTATTGATTGTCTACACCAAATGCCTATCGAATATTATTTGCGTAAATTTAATGAGTTTGGCAATCCAATTCGAGTTACATGATTGAAAGTTTCCGTAAAAAAAAAATTAAGCATGCGAAAGTAGAATTTCAAATACTGTAGAAGCATTATAGAATACAAAAAATCCGAATCCGATCATATCTACGCTCGAATCGAATTACATGATAAGGGAATTACTGAAAACCCCAAACAACTAAAGTAAATAAATAAATAAAATTGTTTTATAATTTTAATTTTAGTTCTTTTCGTTTTATTTTAGTTAATTCTTTTTATTTTGGGTTATTTTATTTGATTTTAGTTCATTTCATTTTATTTCAGTTTTTTTTTGTTTTGAGTTATTTTATTTGATTTTAGTTCATTTTTTCTTGATTTTAGCTCATTTTAGTTTAGTTCCTTTTTTTGTTTTATTTTATTTCAGTTCATTTTAATTTATTTTAGTTCATATTTTTTATTTTTTTTAAATCATTTCCCTTGTATTCACTACAATATTTGAAAATTTGATAAACAAAATTTGTTTAAAATAATCTAAGTTCCTGAGCGGAATTACTTAAAACACCAAACAACTAAAGTAAATAAATAAAAAAAATTGTTTTATATTTTCTTACAGCTTACCCAATTGGATGCAAGCCAATTTGGTAGATATCAAGTAAATAAAAATTGAATGAGAGTTCAAACAGATTATCCTTAAACTTAAGTAAATTAACCATTTTCCATAGCAAGAAAATCGCTGTGACGCAACACATTCCATGTTTGTACAGAATCAACTTTGTGTATGGAGACGTAGCGCCGTTCGATCATGTGATAGCAATACAAAAGCAAAGTGAGAAATAAAATAAAATAAAAATTATGCAAAAAAAAATGTTAAACGAATGAAAGATTCGTTGCGCTGCGATAATTCAAGATAAACAAAAATAAGCATAAATTTAGATGAAAGTGTTAGAGCGAGATCCCAGAGCCTAAAAGCGTCACTTATTTTATAATGGATGAAACCAATACCGATCGATAGTCCTCCCCGAATCTAGAAAGAATGTGAAAATTTTAAAGCTGTACCTATGACAAAGGCCTAGGAATCGGGGGTCAAAGTCGCCAAAAAATGACCCTAACTTCACTTATTTTATAATGGATGATTTTCACATATTAGACGTAGATTATCACCCCGCGTCAGTATCAAGTGTTGTTAGACCCGTACCAGTGACAAGGCTCCAGCCAGACACCCCCAGTTCGCGGATTTTCCTATAGAAATTTTTTCTGTTTTACCAATTTGACGCATTTGGGCCACTTTGGCTGCTTTTAACTACCCCATATTTTCCCATTTTTTGTAGAACACTACCCTCAAGTAGTATCAGGAATTTTTAGACTTCGTCCAATAGCAAAAACTTCAGCCAGACACCTCAAAACTCGGGAAATTTCACTAATTTTTACTGCGCTTTCACATGTTTAGGCGGATTTGACCAACTTTGGCCTCTTTTAAATAACAGATCTTTACACATGTGTCGTAAAATGCTACCCTTAAGTAGAATGAAGCATTTCCAGACATGATCCCATGGAAAAAACTTCAGCCAGACACCTGAAAGTTCGAGAACTTTTATTTTCCTATTAATTTGCTTTCTCTTGTTTGTCCCACTTTTACTAATTTTAAATGATAGATCTTTTCACATGTGTCGTAGGACACTACCCTTAAGTAGTTTCAGTAATTTTTAGACCTCGTCCCATGGCAAAAACTTCAGCCAGACACTTCAAAACTCGGGAAATTTCACTCATTTTTACTGCGCTTTCACATGTTTAAGTGGATTTGACAAACTTTGACTACTTTTAAATAGCAGATCTTCACACATGTATCGTAAAATGCTACCCTTAAGTAGAATCAAGCATTTCCAGACATCATCCCATGGCAAAAACTTCAGCCAGACACCTCAAAGTTCGGGAACTTTTATTTTCCTATTAATTTGCTTTCTCTTGTTTGTCCCACTTTTACAATTTCTAAACGACGGATCTTTTCAGATGTTTCGTAGGACACTACCCTTAAGTAGTTTCAGTCATTTCTAGACTTCGCCCCATGGCAAAAACTTCAGCCAGACACCTCAAAGCTCGGGATTTTCACTAATTTTTACAGAGATTTCACTTGTTTCAGCAGGTTTCTCCAACTTTGTCCACGTTTAAACGGCGGATCTTTACACATGTGTCGTATAACACTACCCTTAAACGGTATCAGGCATTTCCGGACTTCATTCCATGAAAAAAACTTAAGCCAAACAACCCAAAGCACGGGAACTTTTCATCATTTTTACTGTGCTTTCACATGGTCAAATGGGTTTACCCAACTTTGGCTGCTTTTAAATGGCGGATCGCTACAAATGTATCGTATAACACTACTATTAACTAATATTAGGCATTTTTAGACTTCGCCCCATGACAAAAACTTCAGCCAGACACCTCAAAGCTGAGGAAATTTCATAATTCTTGCTGCGAATTCACATGTTTAACTGCGTTGGTCTAACTTTGGCTGCTTTTAAAGGGCAGATAATTTCACATGTGTCATAGAAGACTACCCTTAAGTGGTATCAGGTACTTTTTGACTTCGCCCCATGTCAAAAACTTCAGCCAGACACCTCAAAACCGAGGAATTTTTATAATTCTTACTGCACTTTCACATGTTTAAGCGAATTTGTCCAACTTTGGCTGTTTTTGAAAGGCAGATCTTTGCACATGTGTCGTGGAACACTATCTCCAAGTAGTATCAGGCATTTTTATACTTCATCCCATGGAAAAAACTTCAGCCAGACACCTCAAGCCTGAGGAATTTTCATAGTTCTTACTGCTTTTTCACATGTTTAATCGGGTTGGTCCAACTTCGGCTGCTTTTAAAGAGCAGATCTTTTCACATGTGTCATAGAAGACCCCCTTAAAGAAGGATCGGCTATTATTATAGAGGGAGGGAATCGTGACGCGTTAGACAGGGTCACTTCGAAATGTATTGCTCTTGGCCGAGTCATTATAAAAAAAAACAACCCGGGTCGTTTCGGTACGAAGGGTATTGTACAGGTACAAATACCGTTCTCGCAGAACCGGCAATACATGAAACGGCTATTATTATACTTCGCCTCATGTCAAAAACTACAGTCAGACACCTCAAAACTGAGGAATTTTCATAATTATTACTGCGATTTCACAGGTTTAAGCGAGTTGGTCCAACTTTTGCTGTTCGTAAAGGGCATATCTTCACACATGTGTCATAGAAGACCACCTTAAAGAAGTATCGGGTATTTTTTATACTTTGCCCCATGTCAAAAATTTCAGCCAGACACCTCAAAACTGAGGAATTTTCATAATTCTTACTGCGATTTCAAAGGTTTAAGCGAGTTCGTCCAACTTCGGCTGCTTTTAAAGAGCAGATCTTTTCACATGTGTCATAGAAGACCCCCTTAAAGAAGGATCGGCTATTTTTATACTTCGCCCCATGTCAAAAACTACAGTCAGACACCTCAAAACTGAGGAATTTTCATAATTCTTACTGCGATTTCACAGGTTTAAGCGAGTAGGTCCAACTGTTGCTGTTCGTAAAGGGCATATCTTCACACATGTGTCATAGAAGACCACCTTAAAGAAGTATCGGGTATTTTTATACTTCGCCCATGTCAAAAACTACAGCCAGACACCTCAAAACTGAGAAATTTTTATAATTCTTACTGCGTTTTCACATGTTTGAGATGGTTCGTCTACCTCTGGCTGCTTTTAAAGGGCAGATATTTTCAATGTGTCATAGAGGACCACCCTTACGTGGTACCAGGTACTTTTAGACTTCGCCTTATGACAAATACTTTAACCAGACACCTTAAATCTGGGTAGTTTTCATAATTCTTACTGTGCTTTCGATTGTTGAAGCAGGTTTGTCCAACTTTGACTATTTTTAAAAGGCGAATATTTACACATGTGTCGTAGAACGCAACTCTTAAGTGGTATCAGGCATTTTTGGAGATCTTCCCATGACAAAAACTACATCCAAACACCTCAGAGCTCGAGTTTTTTTTCGCAATTGATCTCTCCATAGGACATGATCAAGCAAATTAGAACAGTTCAGCCCATACAAAGTGTTCAGATGTGGAATTTGTTGCATTTCAGACAATGTCACTCTTATGTCGCTACCCTGCAGCGAAAGCAACTAGTTGAAAACTACTTTACAACTAGTTGGTGCACCGAGCTTATATGGAACAAAGACAGAACACTGACTAGTTGGGCCCGGTGTTCTGTCTTTTTTCCATATAAGCAACTGGTATTTTTTACGTGTTGATGTCCTACAAGATGTCAATTGTCAGATTTCGACCAGAATATACCAGTTATTTACTAGTCAGGAAATACCAGTTTCATGCTAGTTGTAAGATACCAGTTCCATACTAGTTCATCCTGGACTAGTATAATTTCCATAAAATGAACTAGTCCAAAAAGGACCAGTATGGAATATACTAGTCAAAGAGGCTTTTAACCTGGACTAGTATGATTTCAACCAGAATTTTCCTGGCTTACCCTTTATTTTATCATTTGACTTTATTTTCATGTTTATTCTTAAGAAAGCAGCGGCTATTTGTATTTACCCAATCACGAAAAAGCATCTATGAATTATAAGAGAAAACGAAACGAATGAATTTTGTTTTTTTCAACTGGTATAATTTCATCCAGAAAAATCTATTTGTATACTGGTATGAAATGGATATTTCCTGACTAGTATGAGTTCTGCCAGAAAATTATAGTTGTATACTAGTATTTTTCTGATTAGTTTGAGGTTTCGCTGCAGGGAACTCGCTTAAACCTGTGAAATCGCAGTAAGAATTATGAAAATTCCTCAGTTTTGAGGTGTCTGGCTGTAGTTTTTGACATGGAGCGAAGTATAAAAATACCCGATGCTTATTTAAGGTGGTCTTCTATGACACATGTGTGTAGATATGCCCTTTACGGACAGCAAAAGTTGGACCAACTCGCTTAAACCTGTGAAATCGCAGTAAGAATTATGAAAATTCCTCAGTTTTGAGGTGTCTGACTGTATTTTTTGACATGGGGCGAAGTATAAAAATACCCAATACTTCTTTAAGGGGGTCTTCTATGACACATGTGAAAAGATCTGCTCTTTAAAAGCAGCCGAAGTTGGACCAACCCGATTAAACATGTGAACAAGCAGTAAGAACTATGAAAATTCCTCAGCCTTGAGGTGTCTGGCTGCAGTTTTTTCCATGGGATGAAGTCTAAAAATACCTGATACTACTTGGAGATAGTGTTCTACGACACATGTGTAAAGATCTGCCTTTCAAAAATAGCCAAAGTTGGACAAACTCGGTTAAACATGTGAAAGTGCAGTAAGAATTATAAAAATTCCTCAGTTTTGAGGTGTCTGGCTGAAGTGTTTGACATGAGGCGAAATCTAAAAGTAACTGATACCACTTAAGGGTGGTCTTCTATGACACATTTGAAAAGATGCGCTCTCTAAGAGCAGCCGAAGTTGGACCAACCCGATTAAACATGTGAAAAAGCAGTAAGAACTATGAAAATTCCTCAGGCTTGAGGTGTCTGGCTGAGGTTTTTTCCATGGGATGAAGTATAAAAATGCCTGATACTACTTGGAGATAGTGTTCCACGACACATGTGCAAAGATCTGCCTTTCAAAAACAGCCAAAGTTGGACAAACTCGCTTAAACATGTGAAAGTGCAGTAAGAATTATAAAAATTCCTCAGTTTTGAGGTGTCTGGCTGAAGTTTTTGACATGGGGCGAAGTCAAAAAGTACGTGATACCACTTAAGGGTGGTCTTCTATGACACATGTGAAATTATCTGCCCTTTAAAAGCAGCCAAAGTTAGAGCAACGCAGTTAAACATGTGAATTCGCAGCAAGAATTATGAAATTTCCTCAGCTTTGAGGTGTCTGGCTGAAGTTTATGTCATGGGGCGAAGTCTAAAAATGCCTAATATTAGTTAATAGTAGTGTTATACGATACATTTGTAACGATCCGCTATTTAAAAGCAGCCAAAGTTGAGTAAACCCATTTGACCATGTGAAAGCACATTAAAAATGATGAAAAGTCCCCGTGCTTTGGGTTGTTTGGCTTAAGTTTTTTTCATGGAATGAAGTCCGGAAATGCCTGATGCTGTTTAAGGGTAGTATTATACGACACGTGTGTAAAGATCCGCCGTTTAAACGTGGACAAAGTTGGAGAAACCTGCTGAAACAAGTGAAATCTCTGTAAAAATTAGTGAAAATCCCGAGCTTTGAGGTGTCTCAAGTCTGAAGTCTGAAGTTTTTGCCATGGGGCGAAGTATAGAAATGACTGAAACTACTTAAGGGTAGTGTCCTACGAAACATCTGAAAAGATCCGTCGTTTAGAAGTTGTAAAAGTGGGACAAACAAGAGAAAGCAAATTAATAGGAAAATAAAAGTTCCCGAACTTTTAGGTGTCTGGCTGAAGTTTTTGCCATGGGATGATGTCTGGAAATGCTTGATTCTACTTAAGGATACCATTTTACGACACATGTGTGAAGATCTGCTATTTAAAAGTAGTCAAAGTTTGTCAAATCCACTTAAAAATGTGAAAGCGCAGTAAAAATTAGTGAAATTTCCCGAGTTTTGAGGTGTCTGGCTGAAGTTTTTGCCATGGGACGAGGTCTAAAAATTACTGAAACTACTTAAGGGTAGTGTCCTACGACACATGTGAAAATATCTATCATTTAAAATTAGTAAAAGTGGGACAAACAAGAGAAAGCAAATTAATAGGAAAATAAAAGTTCTCGAACTTTCAGGTGTCTGGATGAAGTTTTTTCCATGGGATGATGTCTAGAAATTCTTGATTCTACTTAAGGGTAGCATTTTACGATACATGTGTAAAGATCTGTTATTTAAAAGAGGCCAAAGTTGGTCAAATCCGCTTAAACATGTGAAAGCGCAGTAAAAATTAGTGAAATTTCCCGAGTTTTGAGGTGTCTGGCTGAAGTTTTTTCCATGGGACGAAGTCTAAAAATTCCTGATGCTACTTGAGGGTAGTGTTCTACAAAAAATGGGAAAATATTGGGTAGTTAAAAGCTGCCAAAGTGGCCCAAATGCGTGAAATTAGTAAAACAGAATAAATTTCCATAGGAAAATCCGCGAACTGGGGGTGTCTGGCTGGAGCCTTGTCACTGGTACGGGTCTAACAACACTTGATACTGACGCGGGGTGGTAATCTACTTCAAATATGTGAAAATCATCCATTATAAAATAAGTGAAGTTAGGGTCATTTTTTGGCGACTTTGACCCCCGATTCCTAGGCCCTTGTCATAGGTATAGCTTTAAAATTTTCACATTCTTTCTAGATTCGGGGAGGACTATCGATCGGTATTGGTTTCATCCATTATAAAATAAGTGACGCTTTTAGGCTCTGGGATCTTGGTCTATGTGTTTTTTTTTTGATTTTTGAAGAGGCTGGCGCCTCAAGCACAATTTAAGCGGCATGTTACTCAATATAAATTTTTTCGCTCTACATAGCTAAAACAAAGTTCTTTATTTAACACATGTAGATCAATTTTTAAGATCATTTTGAAAAGTTGATATACAGACTCAAGAAATTGATTTATAATAAGTTAGGTTCTATAAAAATGATTTAGTGAAAGGAGTGAATTTTGCCTAATATTATTTTTTTCACAATAATTTAGGTTCTATCATTCGAAATTATTTAACTAATCAAAAATCGTGAAGTTAGTTTTTATTTTATTAGACAGCTTAGTTTGAATCATTTTGGCTGTAATAAAAAAACAGCTAACCTTTACCACTGAACGAGCGAACACCACATGACCACAATGACCACTTTGTTTCCATTTTAACCACGCTTTTGTTAGGTTCACTTGTATGTTTGTTTGTTTGCTTGCTTGTATGTATGTAACTCTCGTTCGGTTTAAGCCCCAGTGGCCCAAAAACCGTAAAATGTCCCTAAAATATGGGTATCAAACGAAAGGGGAAGGCCCCAGGTTTCATTTGGACTTCGATATATTTCGATAAATTTATCGATAACTGAGTTATCGGTCAAAATATGATTGCCCAAAAACGTAAAAAATTCACTACTATATGGGTATCAAACGAAAGGTGAAGGGCCCAGGTCTCTTTTGGACATCGACATATTTCGATAAATTGCCCAAAAGCCTAAAAAATTCCCTACAATATGGGTATCAAACGAAAGAGGAGGGCCCCAGGTTTCATTTGGACATCGACATATTTCGATAAATTTATCGATAACTATGTTCTCGGTCAAAATAAGAGTGCCCAAAAACCTTAAAATTTCCCTACAATATGGGTATCAAACGAAAGAGGAGGGCCCCAGGTTTCATTTGGACATCGACATATTTCGATAAATTTATCGATAACTATGTTATCGGTCAAAATATGAGTACCCAAAAACCTTAAAATTTCCCTACAATATGGGTATCAAACGAAAGGGGAAGGCCCCAAGTTTCATTTGGACTTCGATAAATTTATCGATAACTGAGTTATCGGTCATAATATGACTGCCCAAAAACCTAAAAAATTCCCTACAATATGGGTATCAAACGAAAGGGGAGGGCCCCAGGTTTCACTTGGACATCGACATATTTCGATAAATTTATCGATAACTGAGTTATCGGTCAAAATGTGGTTGCCCGAAAACCTTAAAATTTCCCTACAATATAGGTATCAAACGAAAGGGGAGGGCCCCAGGTTTCATTTGGACTTCGATATATTTCGATAAATTTATCGATAACTGAGTTACCGCTCAAAATATGATTGCTCAAAAACCTAAAAAAAATCCCTACAATATGGGTATCAAACGAAAGGTGAAGGCCCCAGGTTTCATTTGGACATCGACATATTTCGATAAATTTATCGATAACTGAGTTATCGGTCAAAATATGATTGCCCAAAAACCTGAAAAATTCCCTACAATATGGGTATCAAACGAAAGGGGAGGGCCCCAGGTTTCATTTGGACATCGACATATTTCGATAAATTTATCGATAACTGAGTTATCGGTCAAAATATGATTGCCCAAAAACCTAAAAAAATCCCTACAATATGGGTATCAAACGAAAGGTGAAAGCCCCAGGTTTCACTTGGACATCGACATATTTGGATAAATTTATCGATAACTGAGTTATCGGTCAAAATGTGGTTGCCCGAAAACCTTAAAATTTCCCTACAATATGGGTATCAATCCTCGACCTAACGATGTAACTGTCAAACACGGAGGCGAAGAGCTGGTAAAAAGCATGCATCAGCTCTTATGCAGTATATGGTCAGACGAGTGCATGCCTCCAGATTGGAATTTAAGTGTGCTCTGCCCAATCCACAAGAAAGGCGATCCCGCTAACCCCACCAACTACCGCGGAATCAGTCTTCTTAATATCGCATATAAGGTTCTTTCTAGCGTATTGTGTGAAAGACTGAAGCCCATCGTGGACAAACTGATTGGACCTTATCAGTGTGGCTTTAGACCTGGTAAGTCTACCATCGACCAGATTTTCACGATACGCCAAATCCTGGAGAAGACCCATGATAAAATAATCGATACACACCACCTCTTTGCCGATTTTAAAGCCGCTTTTGACAGCGCAAAAAGGAGTTGCCTGTATACCGCCATGTCTGAGTTTGACTTCCCTGCAAAGCTTATACGGCTTTGCCAAATGACGCTGAGCAATACCAACAGCTTCGTCAGAATCGGGAAGGACCTCTCTGAGCCATTTGAAACCAAACGAGGCTTCAGACAGGGCGACTCCCTTTCGTGCGATTTCTTCAATCTGATGCTGGAGAAGATAATTCGAGCAGCAGAGCTAAACCGCAATGGTACAATCTTTTACAAGAGCGTGCAATTGCTGGCGTTTGCCGATGATATTGATATCATTGGCCTTAACAACCGCGCCGTAAGCGCTGCCTTCTCTGGACTGGATAAGGAAGCGAAAAAAGTGGGTCTTGCGGTGAACGAGGACAAGACGAAGTACCTACTGTCATCAAAGAAAGAATCGGCGCACCTGCGCCTTGGCAGCCATGTCACTGTTGATAGTTACAAATTTGAAACTGTGAGGGACTTCGTCTATTTGGGAACCAGTATCAACACCGAAAATAATATCAGTCTAGAAATCCAGCGGAGAATCACTCTTGCCAACAAGTGCTACTTTGGACTGAGTAGGCAATTGAGAAGTAAAGTCCTCTCTCGAAGAACAAAGATCACGCTCTATAAGTCTCTCATCATACCAGTCCTGATGTACGGCTCGGAATCATGGACAGTATCCAGAGAAGATGAGATGGCCCTTGGCGTATTTGAGAGAAAAGTTCTCCGGAAGATCTATGGTCCTTCCCGTGATGCCAACGGCGAGTATCGAAGGAAATTCAACGATGAGCTGTACGAGCTTTACGCAGACCTGACCATAGTTCAGCGGATTAAAGCCCAAAGGCTCCGCTGGCTGGGTCATGTTATGCGAATGGAAAAAGAAGCTCCAGCACAGAAAGTTTTACTATCGACACCCGAATTCGGCAGCAGAGGAAGGGGGAGGCCTCGACTGAGATGGAAACAACAGGTGGAGGATGACTTGTACTCCCTTGGGGTTTCCAATTGGCGTCAGTTATCGCTAAAAAGGAATGACTGGCGTGCTTTGATACGAAACGGCCAAAATCGCCTAGGCGGTTAAGCGTCATTATGACGCAAGCCAAGATTAGATTAGATGGGTATCAAACGAAAGGGGAAGGCCCCAGGTTTCATTTGGACTTCGATAAATTGATCGATAACTGAGTTACCGGTCAAAATATAATTGCCCAAGAGCCTAAAAAGTTCCCTATAATATGGGTATCAAACGAAAGGGGAGGGCCCCAGGTTTCATTTGGACATCGACATATTTCGATAAATTTATCGATAACTGAGTTATCGGTCAAAATATGATTGCCCAAAAACCTCAAAAATCCCCTATAATATGGGTATCAAACGAAAGGGGAGGGCGCCAGGTTTCATTTGCACATTGACACATTTCGATAAATTTATCGATAACTGAATTATCGGTCAAAATTTGATTGCCCAAAAACCCTAAAAAATTCCCTACAATATGGGTATCAAACGAAAGGGGAGGGCGCCCGGTTTCATTTGCACATCGACATATTTCGATAAATTTATCGATAACTGAGTTATCGGTCAAAATATGATTGCCCAAAAACCAAAAAAATTCCCTACAATATGGGTATCAAACGAAAGGGAGGGCCCCAGGTTTCACTTGAACATCGACATATTTCGATAAATTTATCGATAACTGAGTTATCGGTCAAAATGTCGTTGCCCGAAAACCTTAAAATTTCCCTACAATATAGGTATCAAACGAAAGGGGAGGGCCCCAGGTTTCATTTGGACTTCGATATATTTCGATAAATTTATCGATAACTGAGTTACCGCTCAAAATATGATTGCTCAAAAACCTAAAAAAAATCCCTACAATATGGGTATCAAACGAAAGGTGAAGGCCCCAGGTTTCATTTTGACATCGACATATTTCGATAAATTTATCGATAACTGAGTTATCGGTCAAAATATGATTGCCCAAAAGCCTGAAAAATTCCCTACAATATGGGTATCAATCGAAAGGGGAGGGCCCCAGGTTTCATTTGGACATCGACATATTTCGATAAATTTATCGATAACTGAGTTATGGGTCAAAATATGATTGCCCAAAAACCTAAAAAAATCCCTACAATATGGGTATCAAACGAAAGGTGAAAGCCCCAGGTTTCACTTGGACATCGACATATTTGGATAAATTTATCGATAACTGAGTTATTGGTCAAAATGTGGTTGCCCGAAAACCTTAAAGTTTCCCTACAATATGGGTATCAAACGAAAGGGGAAGGCCCCAGGTTTCATTTGGACTTCGATATATTTCGATAAATTGATCGATAACTGAGTTATCGGTCAAAATATAATTGCCCAAAAACCTAAAAAGTTCGCTATAATATGGGTATCAAACGAAAGTGGAAGGCCCCAGGTCTCTTTTGGACATCGACATATTTCGATAAATTTATCGATAACTATGTTATTGGTCAAAATATGAGTGCCCAAAAACCTTAAAATTTCCCTACAATATGGGTATCAAACGAAAGGGGAAGGCCCCAAGTTTCATTTGGACTTCGATAAATTTCGATAAATTTATCGATAACTGAGTTATCGGTCATAATATGACTGCCCAAAAACCTAAAAAATTCCCTACAATATGGGTATCAAACGAAAGGGGAGGGCCCCAGGTTTCACTTGGACATCGACATATTTCGATAAATTTATCGATAACTGAGTTATCGGTCAAAATGTGGTTGCCCGAAAACCTTAAAATTTCCCTACAATATAGGTATCAAACGAAAGGGGAGGGCCCCAGGTTTCATTTGGACTTCGATATATTTCGATAAATTTATCGATAACTGAGTTACCGCTCAAAATATGATTGCTCAAAAACCTAAAAAAAATCCCTAAAATATGGGTATCAAACGAAAGGTGAAGGCCCCAGGTTTCATTTGGAAATCGACATATTTCGATAAATTTATCGATAACTGAGTTATCGGTCAAAATATGATTGCCCAAAAACCTGAAAAATTCCCTACAATATGGGTATCAAACGAAAGGGGAGGGCCCCAGGTGTCATTTGGACATCGACATATTTCGATAAATTTATCGATAACTGAGTTATCGGTCAAAATATGATTGCCCAAAAACCTAAAAAAAATCCCTACAATATGGGTATCAAACGAAAGGTGAAAGCCCCAGGTTTCACTTGGACATCGACATATTTCGATAAATTTATCGATAACTGAGTTATCGGTCAAAATGTCGTTGCCCGAAAACCTTAAAATTTCCCTACAATATAGGTATCAAACGAAAGGGGAGGGCCCCAGGTTTCATTTGGACTCCGATATATTTCGATAAATTGATCGATAACTGAGTTATCGGTCAAAATATAATTGCCCAAAAACCTAAAAAGTTCGCTATAATATGGGTATCAAACGAAAGTGGAAGGCCCCAGGCCTCTTTTGGACATCGACATATTTCGATAAATTTATCGATAACTATGTTATTGGTCAAAATATGAGTGCCCAAAAACCTTAAAATTTAACTACAATATGGGTATCAAACGAAAGGGGAAGGCCCCAAGTTTCATTTGGACTTCGATAAATTTCGATAAATTTATCGATAACTGAGTTATCGGTCATAATATGACTGCCCAAAAACCTAAAAAATTCCCTACAATATGGGTATCAAACGAAAGGGGAGGGCCCCAGGTTTCACTTGGACATCGACATATTTGGATAAATTTATCGATAACTGAGTTATCGGTCAAAATGTGGTTGCCCGAAAACCTTAAAATTTCCCTACAATATGGGTATCAAACGAAAAGGGAAGGCCCCAGGTTTCATTTGGACTTCGATATATTTCGATAAATTTATCGATAACTGAGTTATCGGTCAAAATATAATTGCCCAAAAACCTAAAAAGTTCCCTATAATATGGGTATCAAACGAAAGGTGAAGGCCCCAGGTCTCTTTTGGACATCGACATATTTCGATAAATTTATCGATAACTGAGTTATCGGTCAAATTATGATTGCCCAAAAACCTCAAAAATCCCCTACAATATGGGTATCAAACGAAAGGGGAGGGCGCCAGGTTTCATTTGCACATCGACACATTTCGATAAATTTATCGATAACTGAATTATCGGTCAAAATATGATTGCCCAAAAACCCTAAAAAATTCCCTACAATATGGGTATCAAACGAAAGGGGAGGGCGCCCGGTTTCATTTGCACATCGACATATTTCGATAAATTTATCGATAACTGAGTTATCGGTCAACATATGATTGCCCAAAAACCTCAAAAATTCCCTACAATATGGGTATCAAACGAAAGGGGAGGGCCCCAGGTTTCATTTGGACATCGACATATTTCGATAAATTTATCGATAACTGAGTTATCGGTCAAAATGTCGTTGCCCGAAAACCTTAAAATTTCCCTACAATATAGGTATCAAACGAAAGGGGAGGGCCCCAGGTTTCATTTGGACTTCGATATATTTCGATAAATTTATCGATAACTGAGTTACCGCTCAAAATATGATTGCTCAAAAACCTAAAAAAAATCCCTACAATATGGGTATCAAACGAAAGGTGAAGGCCCCAGGTTTCATTTGGACATCGACATATTTCGATAAATTTATCGATAACTGAGTTATCGGTCAAAATATGATTGCCCAAAAGCCTGAAAAATTCCCTACAATATGGGTATCAAACGAAAGGGGAGGGCCCCAGGTCTCTTTTGGACATCGACATATTTCGATAAATTTATCGATAACTGAATTATCGGTCAAAATATGATTGCCCAAAAACCTCAAAAATTCCCTACAATATGGGTATCAAACGAAAGGGAGGGCCCCAGGTTTCAAACCTGGTTTCGGTCAAAATGAGGTTGTGAAATAATATTCAAAATTGCCTACAATATGGGTTTCAAACGAAAGTGGAGGCCCAGAGGTTTCGTTTGCACTGCGGTATACTTCGATATATATATCGATTACTTCATAACACATTTAACTAAAAAGTAAAAATAAATATAGTTTAAAAAGCGAAAACACGTGCTTTTAGAGAATATTGCACTAAAAAGGTAAAAATAACTTAAATAAAAAACGAAGATTATGGAACAAAGCGGACCACGCTTTTTCCACAATACTACTGTGTAGGGATTTTAAAATTATTTTCAAATTTTTAGTTCAATACTCTCTAAAAGAGTGAGTTTTAGTTTTTTTAAACTATATTTATTTTAATGTTTGCTCATACAAATTATACCTACCTACCTATGTTTACATACAAAGATCGCGAGATAATAGCGGCCATGAAAATCAAGAATCTCAAGTGTTTTTTTTTGTACTTTAGCATGTAAACGTTGAGGGAGAACCAAATGGATGTTTATAAAAACAAAACAAGTTATTTGCTATTTCAGGCACGCTTATCTATGTACATATCTGTAGCGAATTGTAATCAATATTTTTGGAATAAATATGTTTGAAATATAGATTAAATATGTTAGGAATATACTCATAAAAGGAAAGGCTCAAGTACAATCTCTATCTAGATTCGATATGATATAGGTAAGCATAGGGCATATTGTTTCATTAGAGCAATGCCCCAGGACTTGCCACTGAACCGCTTGAATCTTGTTCTTAAAGAAGAAGACAATGCGATAAAAACCAACTTTGAATCATATTTAAATGAAATATTTTCCAAACACTGGATTAATTAGGAAACATCTTTCATTTATTAATACTAGTATCGCTTGTGATCGAAAATTCGGCCAATAGAATCTGGTGGGGCCGCTAGCCCCGTACCCTCATCCTTACATTTCGTATATATATAAAAACGCCACATGAACAATTTTAGGAAACTCCTGTGAGCGAACCGTTTGACCGATTTGAATGTAATATGCACCGATGGAAAGTAAATTGAAAAAACTGAGGTATATGCGGTATATTTTCAGGGGCGTCCCCGAAATTTAAGGATGGTGGGTACGGGGCTATCGAACCCGCGACCCCCTAAAGATTGTATTGGTCGAATTTTCGATGACAAGCGATACTAGTAACATTTAAAACTTACTTTCTTGAAGGAATAACGCTTCTGGAACAAATATGTAATCCCGTTTCCACAAACTAATCACAAATTTGTGCTCTAAAAAAAATTGCATTTTGTACTTGCTGAAGATAAACAAATAACTATTATGAAAGTAATAAATATTAAATGTCACTCATTCACTATACATATTAATATTTATTGTTAGTCAAGTTGTACTCGTATGTTTATTTTTACAGAGCGACTCAAATTGGAAATTTCTCTTAGTTTGTCGTCAGAAATGAATATTAAATAAATATTTCAAATTAAAAATTTTATATTTTTGCAAATTTGTGTTAAGTTATTTTTAACATGAAAGAAATTTTTATATTTTATTTTTCAAGAGTTGTTGTTGTTCGATACAGGAGGGCATGGTCAGAGCGCAATCAAGTATGGTAGTATTTTAAATGGTTTTATTTTCGAAACAAACAAACATGCCAAATATAAGTTTTATGGCATACGTTTTTATAGTTTACAAAAATAGAAATTAATGATGGCGAATTTATGGTGATAGAAGATATTTTGAGTAACACTTTAATTGAAATATATATTTTTTTGGGCAATATTTATTGCAGATGGGAAGTTTTTATAAATAGTTAAAGTCCACTGAGTGAAATGAAACTCCACTAAAAATATATTCTAAGTAAAAATGCTTTTATTTTTCATTATCACTAAAAAATTATTTTATTGGTTATTTCCCACCATCATTAAACGATGATTTTGAATGAAGTTTCATTTCCACCATCACTAAAATTGTTTTACATTTTTATACCTTTCATAAACTACTACTACTACTAATGGCGGCGATATACCAATAGGTCATCATAACCTCTAACGAGATTTTTAGCCGAGCTTCTCTTTCCAACTTGTGGTGTGTTGCTTTTGAGTTTTTCCTACAAGTTGGCGGGACCTACAGTTTTTTGCCGACTCCGAACGGCACTTGCAAAGCAAATGAATTTTTTTGCTGAGAAGCTTCTCATGGCAGAAATACACCCGGAGAGTTTGCCAAACTGCTGCCGAGGGGCGACCCCGTTTAGAAAAATTATTTTTCTAAATTATTTTTGATGTTACTTTTGCCGGGCATCGAACCGACACGACTTGGTGTAGAAGGCCGAACACTTAACCGCTACACCACGGCGGCCGCCAAACCTTTTCATAAACATGATATGGTATTATAACTTTTCGCAATAATTGTTACGTTATGCTAACGGCTATATATTCGATTGTTCAGGTAATTTTGGTATGAGCTAAAGTTAAACTGATACGGGCTATTCTGAGGATCGAACAGTGAAAATTGTGACGCTTATTCATGAAAGGTATATAGCCTTCGGCACAGCCGAAGACAGCTTTCCTTATTTGTTTTTATTGATTTCAATAATTTAAAATACAAAATTTATTAAAATAAAAAAAATAATACAAAAAAAAAATAAAATTAAATTAAATTAAACATAAAAAATATAATAATAAATAAATAAATAAAAAGTATAAATAAAAAATATAAATAAAAAAGGACGTGTGGCACTCGTGGACTGCCGCGGTAAAGCTATTGCATATTATCAACTTATGCGATTAAAATATTTATGCAACATTTTGTTTTTCTTTGATATTAGTTCAAGTTTTGTCTTTGATATTAATTGGTGTTACACTTGGTAAGCGTGGTGACCGACAAGAAAACAAATTTTTACTTTTAAGCTTGGTATTGTCTTCATGCGTGAAAAATGTTGCAAGTAGCTTAAACACCATTTTAAAACACTTTTTTGATAAATGAAGTATAACAAAGGTTTCTAACATAGTATTACTACCGTGTAGAGTAGTTTTTCAAGCCGTAAAATCAAAGGATTTGGAATTATAGGCGTTACCAACAATTCACGGCAAAAAAAGTTGCAAAGGCAATTACGCCATGATAAATCAAGTTCAAGACGTGAAAAGGACTGAATAAGATGGGAAACGATGATAGTAAAATATTTTTTATTCTAGTCATTAAGATTGCGAATTCAAATGTTTTCTAGGCCACTTGCAACATTTTTCACGAAGACAATACCCAGCTTTATTGAATACTAGCAGAGTACCCATTTTATACATACCTGATTTTAAACCACATTTAAATAAAAGTAAGTTACTTCATGTTAGTAATTTGAGCTTTTAATTAGTTAATTATTTATAATTAATTATTTATAATTGAAATTATAGCTTTATGGTAACTGAAATAGGAAACATACGTTTGAGACTTGATATCCTCTAAGTATCTTGAAAATACCGCGTCAATGGTGGTCCCATATTTTGTTGTGGATTTTTTGGATCATTATTTATTTTCAAATTGAATTTTTCAAAAAGAAAACTTGTCAGCCGCTCTGATTTTTTATCAGCGAAGTTGATCTTGAAATCGCCGGCCAAGATAAGTGGAAATTTATCACCATTTGTACCAAGTGTTTTTGCCCCTTCTACCGAGTACTCCAGTAAAGTGCGATGAATAAAATGCTCTACCTCTTCCAATTTTGGATTCGGCGAAATGTAGATTGCTACCATGACAATGTGTAAACCATTACTAAGTTTGCATAAGCACGCAGAAATATCTCCAACAAATGAGTACATATCATTAACATCGCTAACGTGTCCATTATTTATTTCAATATTCAGAGACATAATATTAGTAACATTATTGTTATTTTGGTAAATAGCTACACCACCATTAGGAGCAGTATCTCGTTTGAATTGAACAATACATTTGAAATTAGGTATTTCAATCGGATTATCACGCGTCATGCAAGTTTCGGTAAGAAGTAAGACATTTGTTTGTCTGGTAACTGAATCTTGTAAATCGTATTTGTGACTATTTAGACTTTGGCAATTGAAAGTCATTATTGAAATGCCATTTCTATTACTAATGAAATCTAAGACGCTTTGAGCTATCGTCTGAACATTATTTAAAGACAATCTTTTAAATTCTTGCAACAAAGATGCAGTCGATGCAGCTTGCTTTCGATTATGATAAAACTTAAATGCGGCATTATCGTTTTTGGTCGTGATATACAATTTTTCATGAACGTTTGAGTTCATATAAATATTGATGATGTGACGTTGACTCATGAACATTTGAGTTCATATGAATATTGAAGATGTGACGTTGACTCATGAACATTTGAGTTCATGTGAATATTGATGATGTGACGTTGACTCATGAACATTTGAGTTCATATGAATATTGAAGATGTGACGTTGACTCATGAACATTTGAGTTCATGTGAATATTGATGATGTGACGTTGACTCATGAACATTTGAGTTCATATGAATATTGATGATGTGACGTTGACTCATGAACGTTTGAGTTCATATAAATATTGATGATGTGACGTTGACTCATGAACATTTGAGTTCATATGAATATTGATGATGTGACGTTGACTCATGAACATTTGATCCGGATCCGGATCCGGACCTCGACCCGGACCCGAATCTGGCTTTAATTTTGACCCGGATCCGGATCCAGATCCAGATCCGGATCCGGACCTCGACCCGGACCTGGATCCGGACCCTGACCCGGACCCAGATGTGACTTTGACTTTGACCCGTACCTTAACTTTATATAGAGATAGTACCTGGGTGACCGAGCTTGCTCGGTGCTATCAATTTAGTGCTAACTTTACTTACCAACCTTGTGAGGATGTGTTACACTGTCCTTTATATGTGGGCAAATTATTAAAATTTTTTAATTTTCGTAGCCGTAATGGACTTTTTGCGGACTACCCTACTTGAAAATATTTTAGTTGGTATGTCAGCAAAAATACCTTTCATTTGATACCCATATTGGCATATCAAGCTCCATAAATAAAAAAAAAATTAAATAGGTGGCAACCCTGTAAACTACTCGAAATGTCAACCCTAAAGTAGATAGCCTTGGAATCCTTCATACTGTCACCATACCAAATTTCATCCAAATCGGTCAACCGGTGCTCGAGATAGTACTGCGGTAAGGTGGCAACCCTAGGTCGCAACCCTACTTGAAAATACTTAAGTTGGTATCCCGCCGAAAGTACCTTTCATATGATACCCATATTGGCATATCTTGCTCCATAATTTAAAAAAAAGGGATAGGTGGCAACCCTGTAAACCGCCTCAAGTGGCAACCCTAAAGTGCATAGTCTTAAATCGATCATACTATCACCATTCCAAATTTCAGCCAATTCGGTCAAGCGATTCTCGAGATAGTAACGGATATACAAATATATTGTGGTAAGGTGGCAACCCTACTTGAAAATATTTTAGTTGGTATCTCGCCGAAAATACCTTTCATATGATACCCATATTGGCATATCTTGCTCCATAATTTAAAAAAAAGTGATAGGTGGCAACCCTGTAAACCGCCCCAAGTGGCAACCATAAAGTGGGTAGTCTTAAAATCGATCATACTATCACCATGCCAAATTTCAGCCAATTCGGTCAAGCGATTCTCGATATAGTACCGGATATACAAATATACTGTGGTAAGGTGGCAACCCTAGGTGGCAACTCTACTTGAAAATATTTTAGTTGGTATCTCGCCGAAAATACCTTTCATATGATACCCATATTGGCATATCTTGCTCCATAATTTAAAAAAAATGGGATAGGTGGCAACCCTGTAAACCGCCCCAAGTGGCAACCCTAAAGTGGGTAGTCTTAGAATCCATCATACTATCTTTGTGCCAAATTTCATCCCAATCGGTCAAGCGGTTCTCGAGATAGTACGAACATACAAAAATACAAATATACAAGATTAACTCGTTTAAAGATATTAGATAAAATTTTCGAATCTTTTCGAACCTTTTCGAACCTTTTCGAACCTTTTCGAACCTTTTCGAACCTTTTTTGAAAAATATCCGTCACTAACTTTTGATTTGGTGCCAGGCCTGCGATAAAATCTATGCAATAGCTTAATAAAATAAAAAATAAATAAAATAAAATAAATAAAATAAAAAGTAAAAGTAAAAAAATAAAAAAAATTATAACATAAATAAAATTATGAATTAAAAAAAATGACAAATAATCTCTACATCTCGACATATAATAAAATTGGAACAGGTCGATGTCTGTACATGGCAGATATCAACAAAAAATTGATTGGGGGAAGCATTATTAAGCGAGTAGAATCCAAATCAACCATTTTAAAAATTTTTGTGTGTATGTCTGTCTGTCCGTATGTTTGTGGCCCTATCACTCTGAAAGTAATGAATGGAATTGAATGAAACTTTTTTCGTTAGATTGCTAGACGTTCAACTCAAAATTTAAGATATTACTTTTTTCGATACCTCAACCGGTTTTGGAGTTATCGCCCAATATGTGAACCAAGTTTGTGATCGTAGCACTCTAAAAGTACTGAATGGAATTGAATCGTTGGATTGCTAGCCGCTCAACTTAATGTTTAAGATATTATTTTTTGCGATATCTCAACGGGTTTTGGGGTTATCGCCCAATATGTCGACCAGGGGTGACCAAAAATGTCTTAGTACAATATGGGTGTCAAACGAAAGGTGTCAATGAGTGCTATAATATGCGATGAGATTCATTGAAATATCTGAAATAGTTTGGGAGATGTGTTGAAATTTCGATAGCTCGACCGGTTTCCGAGGAATCGGCGAATATTTCCACAAAATGTGTTAGTGCATTATGGGTATCAAACAAAAGGTGTTTATGAATGCTGTCATAAGCCATTTGATTAATTTCAATACCTAAGCTACCCCGGAGATAGCTCATAAAATGTAAACCTTCTTAATACCAAAACGCTTAATATGGCTATTAAGGGAAATGTAGTTACTATTTTCTTACCTTATAAGAAATTCTCATAAACGTCAATCAACATTGTTTTAGACAGAACCGATACTACCAGTGACCCAGTAGAGTTTCTTACCTCTCTTTCAGCACCCGGACTGCCAGCGCATAACATCGTTGTAAAAGTTGTTATTCCGATTATGTTGCTTCGAAACCTAACCCCACCAAAGTTATGTAATGGAACCCGTCTTAAAGTTAAATCACTTCGAGCAGCTGGTATCGACCTTGGGACTAATTGCTCTTCACACGGGCAGCTTTATGTAACTTGCTCGCGAGTAACTTGCTCGGAAAATTTGTTTTTAATTTGTAATTTGGGTAGAACTTCAAATTCTATAATTTACTTTCTTTATATTGGAAAAATGAATGTCTTTAGGGTCGTTTTTTATTAAACTTTAAGCTTTATCAGTCCAATGAAAACATTTTTGTGACCGAAATTTGGATTTATCGAGCAGACTAACTTTAAAGCTCACATGACATCTCGACCCTTAAGTGCTGAATTTTTTTCTTTGCTAACCCAGTTGCAAAAAAAAACAGAAATTATACGCATACGAAGTCACGGGCACCGCTAGTACAATATAAAAAAAAAAATAATAATAATAATAAAACAAAAAAAAAAAAAATAATAAAACAAAAAAAAAAAAAAAATAATAATAAAAAAAAAAATACAAAAACAATTTAATGAATTAAAATAACATAAAATAAAATAAAAAAGGACGTGTGGCACTCGTGGACTGCCGCGGTAAAGCTATTGCATATTATCAACTTATGCGATTAAAATATTTATGCAACATTTTGTTTTTCTTTGATATTAGTTCAAGTTTTGTCTTTGATATTAATTGGTGTTACACTTGGTAAGCGTGGTGACCGACAAGAAAACAAATTTTTACTTTTAAGCTTGGTATTGTCTTCATGCGTGAAAAATGTTGCAAGTAGCTTAAACACCATTTTAAAACACTTTTTTGATAAATGAAGTATAACAAAGGTTTCTAACATAGTATTACTACCGTGTAGAGTAGTTTTTCAAGCCGTAAAATCAAAGGATTTGGAATTATAGGCGTTACCAACAATTCACGGCAAAAAAAGTTGCAAAGGCAATTACGCCATGATAAATCAAGTTCAAGACGTGAAAAGGACTGAATAAGATGGGAAACGATGATAGTAAAATATTTTTTATTCTAGTCATTAAGATTGCGAATTCAAATGTTTTCTAGGCCACTTGCAACATTTTTCACGAAGACAATACCCAGCTTTATTGAATACTAGCAGAGTACCCATTTTATACATACCTGATTTTAAACCACATTTAAATAAAAGTAAGTTACTTCATGTTAGTAATTTGAGCTTTTAATTAGTTAATTATTTATAATTAATTATTTATAATTGAAATTATAGCTTTATGGTAACTGAAATAGGAAACATACGTTTGAGACTTGATATCCTCTAAGTATCTTGAAAATACCGCGTCAATGGTGGTCCCATATTTTGTTGTGGATTTTTTGGATCATTATTTATTTTCAAATTGAATTTTTCAAAAAGAAAACTTGTCAGCCGCTCTGATTTTTTATCAGCGAAGTTGATCTTGAAATCGCCGGCCAAGATAAGTGGAAATTTATCACCATTTGTACCAAGTGTTTTTGCCCCTTCTACCGAGTACTCCAGTAAAGTGCGATGAATAAAATGCTCTACCTCTTCCAATTTTGGATTCGGCGAAATGTAGATTGCTACCATGACAATGTGTAAACCATTACTAAGTTTGCATAAGCACGCAGAAATATCTCCAACAAATGAGTACATATCATTAACATCGCTAACGTGTCCATTATTTATTTCAATATTCAGAGACATAATATTAGTAACATTATTGTTATTTTGGTAAATAGCTACACCACCATTAGGAGCAGTATCTCGTTTGAATTGAACAATACATTTGAAATTAGGTATTTCAATCGGATTATCACGCGTCATGCAAGTTTCGGTAAGAAGTAAGACATTTGTTTGTCTGGTAACTGAATCTTGTAAATCGTATTTGTGACTATTTAGACTTTGGCAATTGAAAGTCATTATTGAAATGCCATTTCTATTACTAATGAAATCTAAGACGCTTTGAGCTATCGTCTGAACATTATTTAAAGACAATCTTTTAAATTCTTGCAACAAAGATGCAGTCGATGCAGCTTGCTTTCGATTATGATAAAACTTAAATGCGGCATTATCGTTTTTGGTCGTGATATACAATTTTTCATGAACGTTTGAGTTCATATAAATATTGATGATGTGACGTTGACTCATGAACATTTGAGTTCATATGAATATTGAAGATGTGACGTTGACTCATGAACATTTGAGTTCATGTGAATATTGATGATGTGACGTTGACTCATGAACATTTGAGTTCATATGAATATTGAAGATGTGACGTTGACTCATGAACATTTGAGTTCATGTGAATATTGATGATGTGACGTTGACTCATGAACATTTGAGTTCATATGAATATTGATGATGTGACGTTGACTCATCTGTCTTTAATTTTGACCCGGATCCGGATCCAGATCCAGATCCGGATCCGGACCTCGACCCGGACCTGGATCCGGACCCTGACCCGGACCCAGATGTGACTTTGACTTTGACCCGTACCTTAACTTTATATAGAGATAGTACCTGGGTGACCGAGCTTGCTCGGTGCTATCAATTTAGTGCTAACTTTACTTACCAACCTTGTGAGGATGTGTTACACTGTCCTTTATATGTGGGCAAATTATTAAAATTTTTTAATTTTCGTAGCCGTAATGGACTTTTTGCGGACTACCCTACTTGAAAATATTTTAGTTGGTATGTCAGCAAAAATACCTTTCATTTGATACCCATATTGGCATATCAAGCTCCATAAATAAAAAAAAAATTAAATAGGTGGCAACCCTGTAAACTACTCGAAATGTCAACCCTAAAGTAGATAGCCTTGGAATCCTTCATACTGTCACCATACCAAATTTCATCCAAATCGGTCAACCGGTGCTCGAGATAGTACTGCGGTAAGGTGGCAACCCTAGGTCGCAACCCTACTTGAAAATACTTAAGTTGGTATCCCGCCGAAAGTACCTTTCATATGATACCCATATTGGCATATCTTGCTCCATAATTTAAAAAAAAAGGGATAGGTGGCAACCCTGTAAACCGCCTGAAGTGGCAACCCTAAAGTGCATAGTCTTAAATCGATCATACTATCACCATTCCAAATTTCAGCCAATTCGGTCAAGCGATTCTCGAGATAGTAACGGATATACAAATATATTGTGGTAAGGTGGCAACCCTACTTGAAAATATTTTAGTTGGTATCTCGCCGAAAATACCTTTCATATGATACCCATATTGGCATATCTTGCTCCATAATTTAAAAAAAAGTGATAGGTGGCAACCCTGTAAACCGCCCCAAGTGGCAACCATAAAGTGGGTAGTCTTAAAATCGATCATACTATCACCATGCCAAATTTCAGCCAATTCGGTCAAGCGATTCTCGATATAGTACCGGATATACAAATATACTGTGGTAAGGTGGCAACCCTAGGTGGCAACTCTACTTGAAAATATTTTAGTGGGATAGGTGGCAACCCTGTAAACCGCCCCAAGTGGCAACCCTAAAGTGGGTAGTCTTAGAATCCATCATACTATCTTTGTGCCAAATTTCATCCCAATCGGTCAAGCGGTTCTCGAGATAGTACGAACATACAAAAATACAAATATACAAGATTAACTCGTTTAAAGATATTAGATAAAATTTTCGAATCTTTTCGAACCTTTTCGAACCTTTTCGAACCTTTTTTGAAAAATATCCGTCACTAACTTTTGATTTGGTGCCAGGCCTGCGATAAAATCTATGCAATAGCTTAAAAACATAATAAAATAAAACAAAATAGAAAATAAAGTAAAATATAAAAAAATAAAATAAAATAAAACAAGTAAGGAAAGCTGTATTCGGCTGTGCCGAAGGCTAAATACCTTTCATGAATAAGCGTAACGATTTTCACTGTTTGATCTCAGTACAGCCTGTGTGAATTTAACTTCCGCTCACACCGCAATTATCGGAACTATAGATTATATGGGGGCGATGTGTTATATTGGTCCAATCCCATTGATTTTTAACATCGATATTCAACATTCTAAAATAGCAATAGTTACGAAATTTCACGTTCCTACCTATATAATTACAGGAGTTATCTAGCAAAATCCGTTTATCGGAATAATCGATTGTATGGGAGCTATGTGAAATATATATCCCATCTCAATGATTTTCAACATCAATATTTCATATATAAATGATAAAACGATCGATTTAAAAACACGAATATGAACTGGTTTATTTCAAAAGGAAAACTGAATGAAAAAATTATAATTCAAATGACAATTAGTTCGTAAAACTCAGAGATCAATATGTTACAAAGTGAACAGGTTATAAAAGCTACAGTTGTACAAAGTAATATATTTTCTAGTTGAACTGCTTTGATGCTCTAACACCTCCCCTCCAAGTAGTGAAACTAGATGTCCTTGTTACATTGATTTGCAATGCCCAATGCTGCTCTACACTTGCAATGTTTAATTTGTTGTACGCTCTTTGTAAGAAAATCTGCTGGCATATCTTCAGTTGACATATATGATAATGATATCGCACCACGTTGATAACACTCTCGAATGTAATGATGGCGAACATCGATGTGCTTGGTTCGTGAACGATAACCAATGCATTCTATAAGTTTTTGGGCACTTTGGCTATCGTTGTATAGCTCCACGCACTCACAATAAATACCCAATTCGCCTAATATTCCCCTAAGATACATTGCTTCTTTTGTACTTTCAGATATTGCCATGTATTCTGCTTCCGTGCTCGATAATGCAACTGTACGTTGCTTTCGTGCTTCCCAACTTATTGCGGCACCGGCCAATAAAAATGCATAACCACTGTACGAACGCCTATCAGTAAGATTTGCACCCCAATCGGCGTCCACAACACCGTATATCTTTTTAGAATTTTTCGTATAAATTAGTCCAAAATTTTTCGTTCCATTCAAATAGCGTAAAATTCGCTTTGCAGCCTTCCAGTGATCTTCATTATAATTAGTATTAAATTGACTTAAAAAATTTACAGCAAATGATATATCTGGACGAGTTGTAACTGCAAGAAACATAAGCGCCCCGATCATGCTCTGGTAAGGATACATTGCCATAACTTTTGCATCAGGCTTATCCGGTTTAACAAGTTTCAAATTGGTTTCCATTGGTGTCCAGGCAGGCTTACATTGCGTCATATTGAAACGTTCCAATAAAGCCTCTATATAATGTTCTTGAGTTAATGATACTTGATGTGACTTTAAATTTTGTTTAAAGCTTACACCTACGCAACGCTTAACAAGACCGATATCCTTCATATCAAATGATTCAGCTAATTCTCTTTTAATAGTTTTTATCCACATACTATTGTTCGATGCTAACAAAATATCATCTACATATATAGTTAACAATATAACTTGCTTACCGTCTTGTTTGGAAAATAGACATGGATCATATTTTGACGCTTTCAAACCAAGATCATTTAGTTTGTTGGTAAGCGTTTTATACCACATAAGTCCAGATTGACGTAGTCCATACAATGCCATTTTCAACATACATACAGGATTGCTAATTTCTTGAAGTTTTTTTAACCATCGATCTGCTGTCATCGTAACTGTTTGGCAATGTTTTGTATAACCATGACTACCAATTGCCTCACCTGACTTTATTTTTTCAAGTATATTAATAAGTTTCTCAGGAACCTCCATATAAACACTCTCTTCGAGCTTGCCGTTAAGGTACGCCGTTACTACATCCATTTGATGTATTTCAAGGTCCATTTCAGCTGACAAAGCTGATAAAAGCCGAATAGAAGTTGACCGTACTACAGGTGCGTAAGTTTCGTGAAAGTCCTCCGCTTGACGTTGTGCAAAACCCTTTGCCACCAAACGCGCCGTCTTTTTTCCATCGTCCTTAGTACGAAATACCAAACGATTGCCTACAACCTTACGTTGACTTGGACGTTCACAAATCTCCCATGTATTATTTTTAATTTGCGCCAAGTATTCGTCCTCTACTGCTTTATTCCACATCTCTGCATCTGGTGCAGCCTCTGCTTCACGCCATGTTAATGGATCCAAACCGGCCATAAGATACGCCATCTCGCATTCTTCAAACACGTCTTCTGCAGAATTAGAGTCACATTCTATATCACTTTGCGACATTTCATCGGTTCGATCCTCAGCTTGCGAATATATCTTCTTGGGTATTCCGCGTTGACCACGTTGTAACCTCGGGCAGCCTCGCCCTCGTCTTATATTAACAACAGGTATTTCATCGACACTTGATGTTGGAGTGTTATTTGTATTCACAATTTCAGAATTATTTACACCCACTGTCATTTCGACTTCATTATCATTTTCAAATGTACATATTTCTTCGTACTCATTATCAAAACCAGGTTCCTTTATAAATTTAACATCGCGACTTATTATAATGTTTCGTTTTTCTTTCGACCACAACCGATACGCTTTGGATTCTGCTGAATATCCGACCAATACGCAAGGAACGGAACGAGACTGCATCTTGTCTTTCGACTTGTCTTTATTCAACACATAAGCTTTTGACCCGAAAACTCTTAAATGTGTTACACTTGCAGTTTTATTTGTCCAAATTGTATATGGCACTTCGCGTGTTGTTTTTGTTATACATCTATTGCGTAAATAACATGCCGTATTAATAGCTTCTGCCCAAAAACTAGGAGGCACGCCAGCTTGTTTCATCATACACCTGGCCATCTCGACGAGCGTTCGGTTTTTACGTTCGGCCATACCATTTTGTTGCGGTGTATACGGCGCAGTCAACCGACGCTTTATACCGTATTTTTCAAGAAATTCGTCAAACTCGCGGTTGCAATATTCGCGCCCGTTATCCGATTGTAGCGCTTTTATTTTCGACCCGTAAATGTCTCTGCTGCAGCTTTAAATTTTTTAAATGCGTCAAATACATCAGATTTGTTTTTAATAAAATACACCTCGCACCATCTCGGGTGTTCGTCAATGAACGTAACAAAATATTTCGCACCAGAATTTGTTGCGCAACGCATCGGACCACATACATCACTGTGAACAATATCGAGAACACCATTTGTACGATTTCCTACACTTTTAGGAAAAGACATACGCGTTTGTTTTTCACTCACGCACACTTCGCATACTGACAAATTCTGCTTGGGTTCTATGTCAAGACCGTATACTACATTACCCCTTGCCATATCTTTTAGATCACGTTCATTTAAGTGACCCATCCGATAGTGCCACAAATCGATATTATTATTAGGTTGCACCGTGAAGGCATTGTTTTCGTTTAAATTTTGCATAAAATATAGATTTCCGTTTCGTTTCGCGGTTTTGTTTTTGTCAATGACTATGGCCTCACATTTACGAAAATGTACTTCATAGCCTTTATCCACGATCTTGGATACAGATAGTAAATTCGTACGTAGATCCGACACATAAAGAACATCACTAAGATTTATCTTTTTCTCACAACCACTTTCGTCTATAACCACTTTTACATTTCAAAATCCGTTTATCGGAACAATGGGGACTATGTGAAATATTTATCCCATCTCAATGATTTTCAACATCGATATTTTACATATAAAAATAGCGATGCTTCCAAAATTTCACGTTTCTACGTGTTTAATTACAGGAGTTATAGTCCAAAATCCGTTTATGTTGTTGTTGTTGTTGTTGTTAACAATGCATTGCCCTGTCTAGAGTGTATGATCATTCCGAAGATCTTCATCAAGCTCTTCTAAGGGGAGTCCAAGGAAACGTGCAGTTTCAACAGGGTTTGTCCAGAGGGACAGAGGGGTTAGAAGAGTAGGTTCAGATGAACAATTGAAGAGATGTAGACTATCGTGGGGGGTCCTACCACATGCAGGGCATGTGTTTAAGATTTTATCATTAAGTCTGGATAAGTAGAGATCCGACAAAAGTGTCTACCGACTCGCCCGAGCCCGCTTATGATTCTGCAGATCAAACGGCAAGGTAATATGATGCCGGATCTCATCATAATGCTTACGGAGATGTTTCCTTATGTCTCTCGGGGGCGGATCTATGTCCAAAAGATGACGGTTTGGATGTGCTGGCTTGTGGCAGTTCAGAAGGAATTGCCTGCTCAGCATTTCCGCATGCTCTTTTACATTGAGCAGTTTTGCCTCCTGATGGAGGTGAGACTCGGAAGACATGAGGAGACATCCCGTAGCAGTTCTGATGGCAGTACTTTGGCAGACTTGTAACTTCGTCCAGTTGGTGTTATGTACATTAGGCGACCATATGGGTGCAGCATAGTCAAAGACTGGTCGGCCAATGGCCTTATATGTAGTCAGCAACGTTTCTTTGTCTTTTCCCCAAGTACTGCCGGCAAGTGACTTGAGGATCTTGTTGCGACCACGTACCTTTGAGACCATTGCAGACACATGACCAGCAAATGAGAAAGTATTATCCAGTGTCATCCCTAATAACTTTGGGTGGCTGACAGTTGGTAGCTTAGTGCCATCAACGAAAATGTCTACTTCATTTCTCACCTGGTGCGTCCATGTCGTAAAAAGCGTCGCCGTTGATTTAGTCGGAGATATCGTTAGATCTCGCTCAGTGAAAAACCTGGAAAGGTCGCAGAGGTAACCGTTGATTTTCGTACAGAGTTCATCAGTATAGGGGCCCTTCCCCGTCGCCATTATTGTACAATCGTCGGCATATGAAACGACGGAGACGCCCTCTGGTGGTGGGGGCATCTTCGATAGATAGAAATTAAACAGTGTTGGGGATGCGCTGTGGCACCCCCTGTCTAATACGTCTAGGTTTTGATGTTGCGTTTCTAAAGTTAACCGACGCCTGCCGTCCATTCAAGTAATTAGCGGTCCATCTCTTTAACCCATCAGGTATCTGTGTTTCAAACAGATCTTGTATGAGAGTGGCATGGTTGACTGTGTCAAAAGCTTTCGACAGGTCAAGTGCCACTAACACAGTCCTGTGATTTGGTTGGTTTTGATTTAGGCCGCTATTTATTTGCGTTGTAATGGCATTGAGTGCGGTGGTGGTGCTGTGCAGCTTACGGAAGCCATGTTGATGACTAGCCAGGTGCAGATTTGCAGTATAATACGGGAGCAAAATGGACTCTAGAGTCTTCACTACCGGCGACAAAAGTGATATAGGGCGATATGAATCGCACCACTCTGCCTTTTTCCATATTTCAGGAATGACGAAAGTGTTCAGTGAAAGACTGAATAGAGCCGCTAAGTATTTGTGTCCCTCCTGGCCTAGATGTTTCAGCATCTTCATGGCAATGCCGTCGGGGCCGATGGATTTTGAGGGCTTAGCCTGTCTGATGGCTTCCTTGACCAGTGATGGCAATGGGCGTATTTTGGTTTTTATATTTACGCGCCTGTCGCATGGTTTTACGTTTAGCTCTATCGGGCGGGGAATGTAGTACAAATTGTCTACAGAAGGAGTCACACATCCCCTAGGGTCCTTCTTCACCCTGTCACCGAAAGTAATATCTACTTTATCCTTGTGTTGCGCTGGATTAGATAGAGCTTTGACCGTAGTCCATAATTTGCCAACACCATCAGAGAGGTTGCATTGCTCTAGGTGTTGTTTCCATTTGGCCAGTTTATGTTTATCGACCAACCTACGAATTTCCGCGTTGAGATCCCTTATATGGGGGTCTGCGGGATTGAGACTTCGCACTTCATCTCTTTCTCTAGCCATGGCCGCTGCCTCCGCGGGGAAATTTGGTCTTATTTGAGATATTCGACCCGCAGGAATGAAGCGTTTAGAGGCCAAGTCAATGATGTTGCGGAAGTCTCGTTCGTCTTTGCGTACGTCCGTAGGAATGGATAGAGCAGCCAAGGATTCGTCCGTATATGTCTGAAAACTGTCCCAGTCCGCCTTGGTAAAGTTAATATATGTACCATGCTCAGGTGTAATAAAGTCCGTCGGTCGTTCGATGGTAATGACTATTGGGAGATGGTCAGACGCCAACGTGAGTATGGGTCGCCAATTGGTGTTGTTCAATAGTCCTGCACTTACGATGGAAATATCTGGCGAACTATAGCAGTTACTCGATACTCTCGTTGAGGCGTCTCCGTTCAATGTACAGAAAGCCGTATCATCTATTTGTTCTGCAAGTACATGCCCGCTATTGTCTGCTGGCAAGTTTGAGTGCCACATGTCGTGGTGCGCATTGAAGTCGCCCAGGATCACGCGGTTATCTCCTCGTAGTAGCAAGCTAATGTCGGGGTGATAACCGGTGGGGCAACTTGAGACAGGGGGTATGTAGATGTTAATGATTTGCAGATCGACATCTCCTGTACGGATGGTAATACCTTGGCTTTCTAAGATATCATCCGTTCCTTCGATGTCGGTATCAAATAGATGATACTGTACAGAGCTATGCGTTATGAACGCTAGACCACCTCCCAGACCTCCTGTTACTCTATGACGGTCTTTCCGGTGGATGTTATATCAGCCATAGGTAATGAGGTCCGACCTAGGACTGAGCTTGGTTTCTTGGACTGCGGCAAGTTTTATGTCATATTGCGTCATCAAATTAGTTATCTCTGCGATCTTACCAGTTAATCCGTTACAGTTGTGCTGTAAGATTTGGAAGTGCGCCGGTGGGGTCGATGTCGAGTTAACCATAGGCGTGAGAGACGGATGAGTTCGCCCAGGTGTTGGTAGGCTAAGACCAAGGCTGTGCCTCAGCCTAGTTAGCTGTGGACCTGGTGTAACCGGGTTGGCTGGCGTCGTAGGTTGAGGTGTGTTACAGCATGGTGCGATGAACGCATCCGTCCAGAGGTTCCTGTTAGCGAGCCCAGAGCATAGATGTACGTGGCATTGGCCTAAGCAGTTATTGCATTTGACCGATGACGCGAGCGTATATAATCTTTGCCGACAAACAGTACACGTAGAGACAGGTGCGAGAAGATGTTGATCCTGACTCACGTGAGAATTTAAACGGGAGGGGGGGGGGGGGGGGGGGGGAGCGAGAGTGTTGAGCTGCTGCGCGTGATGTTGACGCCATAAGGCACGAGCAACAGTCTGGAGTATGTGTGGCGGGTATAGCAGAAGTACTGCTAGTCGTTAAGACATTATTATTATTATTATTAGTATTGCTACTAGGAAGTGGAGGTAGGGGTGCGCTTGAACGGCGCTTACCGCGGGACGCTCGAGGGCGCAAACAACAAGGGGCCACGAAAGTACTAAAGAAAGTACGGGGTCTGTGGATGTTAAGGTTAAGCCCTGAACATCCAGATTTATGGAGCCATCTCTTACACGAGAAGCATTGCACAGAATGCGACCGTTTAATATATATCTTTTTGCAACAGACACTGCATATCCATTCTTTTGGTCCGGGGTTCGGCTCAACGCCCGCCCGTAACAATAGAATATCTTGAAGCCCTGCTGTAAGGGGGGAGGATGATAGTTTCGGAATGGGACAAAACATACTAAACAGGGTTACATTGAAAGTGACAGTCCTTGGCCGAGGTAAAACCCCGGGTGGTTCCACTGCGCAGAGGACCATGGCGATGTCCTGGGTTTTCTGCTCTGAGAAGTGACTGTACATAAATTTTTTTTTTTTTTTTCTCTAAAAAATCCGTTTATCGGAACAATCGGTTGTATGGGAGCTATATGTAATATCGGTCCGATCTTGCTGGTTCCGACAAATGATTCCTATATTGGAAAATGGTGGCCGCATACAAAATTTCAGCCAAATATCTCAAAAACTGAGAGACTAGTTTGCGTTCAAACAGACAGACAGACAGACGGACATGGCTAAATCAACTCATCTCGTCATCCTGATCATTTCGGTATACTTATTGATGGGTCTATCTCTTCTTCTTCTCATACTTACAAACATGGGGGCAAAGTTATAATACCATTTCATGTTCATGAAAGGTATAAAAAGTAAAAAAAAAAAATAAATAAACTTAAATGCATAAAAATAATTCTTGAGTGATTAGTGACAGTTAAAACTATTGCACGCAAAATTTTATTGAAGCTTGGCCATATCTGATACTTTTGTATTTACAAAAACCACTTCAACGCTGGTTGACCAACTGAAGCAGCCTCAAAAATATCTGGCAATTAATTTGACACATTTTTCCCCGTGAAATCGCACCCACACGCGATTGACGCACTACAAATAATATTTTTCTGCCACTTCCATAAATGTAAATTAAAAAAAAATTTATTTCAAAATTATCACTTACCACTTGGGGGCTTTTGTGTATAGAAATCCAAACTTTTTATTTCTGCAGTATCGACATGCGGCGCAAATCCCTCATACAAATCGCTCTCCTCCTCGATGCCGCTCAATTTGTCGGCCTGAGCGCCTGATGTATCGCGGTTGTAGGGCATGCTTGCTCCAAAAGAAATTTGTTTGCTTACTTTCTTGCTGCTTCTTCGACACCAAATACTATATATTCCCACACTGCTGTAAAAACTTTGTGGCGCGACTTTTCACTCTTTTCTTATCTTCTCTTTGGTTATACCTTTTCTACTCCGCTTCCTATTGCTGACCTTTCTTTCTTTTAATTTTTACAAATTTCTCTTCCTTAATTTGACTAGAAGTGCTTTTGCGTAATTTGTTGCTTAAATACTTACTTAATTTTATCTTACTCTCAATTTTCACGATTTTTTTTTATTAAATTTTTACTTTTAAATGTTTATGGAGATAAAAATACTCCGCGACGACGTGTGTTTAAGTGCAACATTATGATATTTTCAAACCTATGTCAAATCCTCAAAAAGCATAATCCAATAATGCCGCGTACGATGTCTGGAGGAAACCTGGAAGAAAATAAAAATACATAATTATATATAATTATTATTATGTTGTTTAGGAAAAATATTTTTAAGAATTATAGAAGCCAAAAAATAGTCCTTGTCGGTCATTTTTTTAATTTACTTTTTTTTCATTTTTATACCTTTCATGAACATGAAATGGTATTATAACTTTGGTCCGATGTTTGTAAGTATGAGAAGAAGAAGAGATAGACCCATCAATAAGTATACCGAAATGATCACGATGACGAGATGAGTTGATTTAGCCATGTCCGTCTGTCCGTCTGTCTGTTTGAACGCAAACTAGTCCCTCAGTTTTTGAGATATTTGGCTGAAATTTTGTATGCGGCCACCATTTTCCAATATAGGAATCATTTGTCGGAACCAGCAAGATCGGACCGATATTACATATAGCTCCCGTACAACCGATTATTCCGATAAACGGATTTTGGGCTATAACTCCTGTAATTAAACACGTAGAAACGTGAAATTTTGGAAGCATCGCTATTTTTATATGTAAAATATCGATGTTGAAAATCATTGAGATGGGATACATATTTCACATAGCCCCCATACAATCGATTGTTCCGATAAACGGATTTTGGGCTATAAGTCCTGTAATTAAAGAGGAAGGAACGTGAAATTTTGAAAGTATTGCTATTTTTATATATGAAATATCGATGTTGAAAATCATTGAGATAATAATAATAATAATAATAATTTATTTATTACGGTCTTCAAGACCTAATTCCATAAAGGTTACAAAAAATATTAAAACTATGAAAATTTCAATGCATATTTAGTGTTCTGCAATGTAAAAACAATTTCTCTTTAAACCTATGTAGGTTTTCACAGTTTTTTATCGCAGTAGGTAATTCATTATACATTTTATAACCTAAGTATTCTAAAGTCTTCTTATCGAACTCAGTTCTTACTCTAGGCAGTCTTATATTGTTGCTACTTCTTGTCCCATAATCATGGGTCTCATTATTAAAATGAATTCTACTACTCAAATAGTTTGGTAAAGTTCCTAACTTAACATTATGTATAAATTTCAACGTGAAATAAATAATCGATTGCTTAATACTCAACCAATTTAACATATTTAGCATTGTGATCCTTGGTGTTCTTGGGGTGCATTTTAAAATCAATCTCATTGCCTTGTTTTGCTGTATTTGTAATTTCTTGATTTGTGTGTCATTTGCCAATAGTAGAATGGTAGGACAGTAGATGAAGTGCGGTTCAATAATTGCTCGGTATACTAATATTTTGTGTTGTTGACTAATGTGCTTACATGTTCTGTACATAAAGCCGACTTTTCGTGCAATCTTGCTTTCTAAGTAACTTATATGTTCTACAAAATTTAAGTTTTCATCTATCAAAACTCCCAAATACTTAATTTTGCTTACTTTTTGAATCTCATCTTCTTTAATTTTCAGGCTGATGTTGTTTAAGTCGTTTAAAAGGGGGCGGTTTTTACAAAATATCATGAATTTTTTTTTATCCACATTTAATTTCAGTTTTTTGCGGCATAGCCATATGTATAAAGAGTCTAAGTCTTCTTGCATTTTCATAATGGCACAGCTCGCATTTGTTTCACTTACGGTAACCAATGCATCATCCGCGAATAACCGTATTTTACAATGTTTTAGGCAACTCTTAATATCATTGATGTATATGTTGAATAATATTGGGGCAAGTACTGAGCCTTGTGGCAATCCAATGTTAACATCCACAACCGATGAAACTGCATCTCCAATAGTAGTCCTCTGTTTTCTGTTGCTCAAATAACTTCGGAACCATTCCAGGGCTCTCCCTGTTATACCAAGTCTAGCCATGACGTTCAACAGCTCAGCTCTGTCAATCGTTTCGAAAGCACGTTTCAGGTCTATGAAAACCGCAACCACCACCCGTCTTTCCGCCATATCCTCTTTCCATTCCGCCATTACCATATTCAGTGCCGTTTCGCATGAGTGACTCTTTCTGAATCCTGATTGTTCCGGTATAATTATATTAAATTTATCTAGATATGCCACTAGTTGATTTTTCACCACTGTTTCGAGAATTTTTTCATCAACAGGTAAAGTATTGATCGGGCGGAGCTCCTCAGGCTTCACTGTATTTGCAACTTTTTCAACGGGTATTATTGTCGATATTTTCCAGAAATCCGGGACAACACTATGGTTAAGTGAATCGTTGATTATCTTTCTATATATATGAGCAATATAAGGCATATATGTTTCACATATCTCCCATACAATCGATTATTCCGATAAACGGATTTTGGCCAATAACTCCTGTAATTAAACACGTAGGAACGTGAAATTTTGAAAGTATCACTATTTTTATATGTGAAATATCGATGTTGAAAATCATCGAGATGGGATAAATATTTCACATAGCCCCCATACAATCGATTGTTCCAATAAACGGATTTTGGTAGATAACTCCTGTAATTATATAGGTAGGAACGTGAAATTTCGTAACTATTGCTATTTTAGAATGTGGAATGTCGATGTTAAAAATCAATGAGATTGGACCAATATAACACATCGCCCCCATATAATCGATAGTTCCGATAATTTCGGTACTGGGCTGTACTGGGATCAAACAGTGAAAATCGTTACGTTTATTCATGAAAGGTATTTAGCCTTCGGCACAGCCGAAGACAGCTTTCCTAACTTGTCTTTTTTCATTTTATTTCATTTTATTATTATTACTATTTTTTTAATTTTTTTAAATTTATTTTAAATATTTTATTTATTTTTTTTTTTCTCTTTTATTTAATTTTTTTTCCTTTCATTTAATTTTGTTTTTAATTTTTTATTTATTTATTTTTTTTTTCGTTTTATTTATTTGATTTTTATTTAATTTAATTAATTATAATTCAAACTGTTTTAGCTTAAATGATCTCATTGAAAAAAAGTTTTTTCATCAAAGTTTTAGCCACACAGAAATTTTTAAATTTTCGCTCAACTTTTCACTTAACAACGTTATAGCCGTGGAAGTGAAACATGCAGCAATTTCAACAATTCTTTCGATAGCTACAACAACAACCGCATTGCAAAAATTAGATAGCAGAAAACGATGCACTAAACCAAAACAATAAATAATACTAGTATATCCCGTGGTCGAAATTCGACCAATTTAAAATAGTTGAACTTATTCAAACATCTGATCAACTTTTTGTCAATAGCTGCCTTTAGGACCCGTGGCCGAACCTCGACCAACTTAAATGTATACATTAAAAACTCATCTATAGGCAAAATGAGGCCATCAAAGAATTTAAAAAATAGCGGCTGTTATTATATAATAAAAATATTAAATTACAGCAGCCCTTTCCAAAATTATTTATGGCAAATGCCATGCAAATATTCCGTTTTCGAGATTTTATGTTGCACTTGAATAATCGGATGATGAGATTGTGCTTAACAAATAGCCACTAATTTATGCGATCGTTTTGAGCAGGTGAAGAACAAAAAAATATTAGGTTGAAAATTAAGTAAATTGTAATAGTTAAGATTAAAGGATTTTTAATATAAAAAAAACATAATTTAAGAAAAAAAAGGAATATTCCGCAACCGGGTCTTGCAACTGTGCACACCGTATTCTATACGCTCACCGCCGCGCCATTACCTTATGCACAAAGCAGTTTAAAAATTAACAATATACCAACAACAAAGTTAGACTATTAATATAAATAATGGACCGAAGTACTCAATGAGCGAGGGAATGAAAATAATTTCTCTCTCATAATAAGACGTGTTTAATGAGGGAGAGAATGAAGATAAAGAATGGTTTCCTTTGAAGTTCAGCCAACTTCGAAATATGAGTTTGACGCTATTACTCTAACTCTCAAAGAGCGAGAGAATCAAAATATTTCCATTGCACACACATATACAAATTTCTCAAAACAAGCTTGGTACTCCAACAACAGGAGCTATATTGAATTATTATTTTATTTTTTTGAAACATGTTTTTTGTTTTGTGGTACGCAAGCCAACTTTGATTGCGACATATTTTTTTCAAATTAAAAGTTTGACCATGGTTGCCCTATTTCACATTTTAATCATGGTGTTATGAAAACATAAAACTTTGTAGAATTTCATTTTAAACAAATCTATTACATTGGAATTTTTCCTTGAATAAATTTTTTTAATATGGAATTCTACAATTAAGTGAAGCTTTATTGGGCTTTTGAATCTCTATTTAGATATATACATACATATTAGAGTTTTATGGAAAAATATAATTTTGATTACGTTTTCCCAAAAAATTGTATAGTTAAATTACATTTTATTATAAATATATGTAATTGAAAATTTAAGATTTTCAGGATTTTATGGCACAACAATATAACATTTTTAGTTTTTCATTTGTTTATTAATACTTTGGAATATATGGCGACCATAGTTATCTCATTTTTATTATAGAATTCTACGAAAAAGATGTTTGATTTTTATTTTTTTAAAAAAGCAAAATTTCATATTATATAAAATTGACGGCAATGGGTGTATCTATTTCAATCTCATTTTTTTTTTTTTTTCCTTGATGAATTTCAATACAGAAAGTTAAAACATTGATTACTTCTTTCCTTTGGTACATAACAACACATATTGGGGCAACTCTGCGATTTGTGACGAAATGTGACATTGGGGGAGGGGGGGAGTAGCACTTACGTGATGTCACGTTATTTTTTGCATGTTTTCTAGCGTGCAACGTCCATGGACGTTTTCAAATTTAGCACGTTTTCATTCTTTCGATTGGCAAATATTATTTAATAATTAATATAAACATTCTAAATATGTATCAGATTTTATGTCAAATAAATATTGAATTTATATTTATTAAGGGTGTGATGTGACATTCGAGGGGGAGGGGGGGGTCTGGAGTTTGTGACTGGGTGTGACATGGGGGGAGGGGGGGTCAAAAACTACCAAAAATCGCGTGACGTCATATATGCACGACCCCTTATGCATGCCCGTATACGAGTGATGGCGGGAGATACAGCGTAGGAAATGCAAAAGGAAAGTTCGATGATTCCGAGAAATTCACACGGTAGTGGCTGCGCCTTTTGAAGTCGGGTCGAAAAATTAAGGAAACATCGCCACAAACACTACGACGGGGTCGTATCATCATACATAAAGCATTTCAAACTGCAAGTCCACCTTTGCATGAAACGGCTTTTTAAAAAATTCCGGATTTAGTCGTGGCGCTTGCGGATGCGACTTCTTAATTGCAGTGGAGAACTGCGCTACGCCTAAATTCGGTAATTCTTAATAATCCATTTTACGCAAAGGTGCACTTGCAGCCTCAGATGCTTTGGTAGGTATTTGTTTCCTTTAAGGTCAACTGCTAATAAATTAGCTAAGAGATTCAGGATCGCGACTCCGGAAGTGCTTTTTTAAATTTTTTGTTTTAGTGAAGTTATGGTCAGAAAACCGAAAAATTACCCGGGTCCGATACCAAAATTGGGGCGGTGGTATTTATGTGCGAAACACCTTTCGGTATTTGTTTCCTTTTGGGGTCAACTGCTAATAAATTACCTAAAATTATGTGATATAGCTCAAAAGACGGGATTCGGCCTCAGGATCAGGAATCCGGAAGCGCTTTTTTAATATTTTGCTTCCATGAAGACATATTTGCAATCAAATTTTCAAGTTTTCATGTGGTTGTAGTTTTATTAGGCTGTCCCTAAAAACGTGGAAAAAATTTCGGTAGCCACGGTTATGTCACACGTCCGGATTTGGGATGACGTAGCCCAGGGTTATTTTTTCAACTCAGAAAAGTGTTTTGCACATAAATACCATGGATTCCGCCCCAATTTTGGTATCGGACCCGGGTAATTTTTCGGTTTTTGACCATAACTTTTCACTAAAACAAAAAATTAAAAAAGCGCTTCCGGATTCGTGATCCTGAGGACAAAACCCGTCTTTTGAGCTATCTCCCATAATTTATTAGCAGTTGACCCCTAAAGGAAACAAATACCTTTGTGAGTTCGCGGCCTTCGGCCGCGCTTATAACAAATAACCCTGGGATATGCCATCCCAAGTCATGGTGGTGGACTGAACGCATTTTTTTGCCACGGTTTTAGGTACAGCCTAATAAAATTACAACAACCACAAGAAAACTTAATATCTCTTCAGAGAAGCAAAATATTAAAAAAGCGCCTAGGGATTCGTGATCCTGAGGCCAAACAGCGTCTTTTGAGCTATATCGGTTGACCCCTTAAGGCAACAAATACCAATGCTTTATTTGTATGATGATGTGTCCTCGTCGTAGTGCTTGTGAAGACATTTCCTTAATTGTTGTGGAGACGGTTCACATTATTTTAATATATATTTAGTTATTAGTATGTATAATATCAATAAATAAATGTTTAATATAAATTAATAAATGATAAAATATGTATATATATTAATTTTTGTGCAATTTATTTGGAAAAATTCGGTAAGTATTGTCCTTTTAGCAATAACCATATTGGTAACTGGTTTGGTAACCTATGCTAGCTGGTTCGGTAACCGATTCAACTACATATGTTAACCATATGCTAGCTTGTTTGTTGACTTATTCAAAGAATAATTTTAACAGCATGTTAACCAAAACATTTACTGTTTCATAACATAATGTTAGCCACCTGTTACCAGTTTCCATAACCATGTCAACAAATACTATTAACAAAACATTGACGACTTCAACAAATGGCTGTTAACTACATTTTAACAAAAACATTAGCCACAGTTTGAAAGGGAAATTTTTTATTTTGAAGAGTGCAGGTATACTTTATAGCAAATGGAAAAATAGAATAAGTGCAAGGGAGAGGCAAAGTGTTAATATGGTTAAAATTTTCACACGGCCTGAACAAAATTAGCTACTTCGGTAACCGTATGAAAAATTAATGAAACCAACTACTTAACTTGGTTGCTAGCCGGTATCTGGTTTGCAGGGTACTGTTTGTACTCAATGAGCGAGAGAATTGGAGTGTTTACGCATGTATGTATATGTGTATGCAAATAGATATGAGTATGAAATTGGTTTGACGTTTATTTTGAAGGGGTGGAAATTTGGAAATATGAGTTCGTGTAATATTAAAGAATATTAATGAGCGAGAGAACGAAAATAGTTACACATTCATTTTAGAGAAGTATGGGGTGTATTTGGGACCGGGGCAAGCTCCTGTAAGGACAATAATGGCGACCTGGTAACCGACGTACAAAGTGTACTTAAATTATGGAGAGAGCACTTCTCCACACTGCTAAATTGCGAGGGAGACGTCGAACCCGATACCCCAATCCCTGACGATGGAAAAGTCGTCCCACCACCTGACTATGATGAAGTGAGGATAGCTATATCCCGCGTTTTGACATCGTAAAAAGGAGTTGCCTGTATGCCGCCATGTCTGAATTTGATTTCCCTGCACAGCTTATACGGCTTTGTCAAATGACGTTGAGCAATACCAACAGCTCCGTCAGAATCGGGAAGGACCTCTCTGAGCCATTTGAAACCAAACGAGGCTTCAGACAGGGCGACTCCCTTTCGTGCGATTTCTTCAATCTGATGCTGGAGAAGATAATTCGAGCAGCAGAGCTAAACCGCAATGGCACAATCTTTTACAAGAGCGTGCAATTGCTGGCGTATGCCGATGATATTGATATCATTGGCCTTAACAACCCCGCCGTAAGCGCTGCCTTCTCTGGGCTGGATAAGGAAGCGAAAAAAGTGGGTCTTGCCGTGAACGAGGACAAGACGAAGTATTTGCTGTCATCAAAGAAAGAATCGGCGCACCTGCGCCTTGGCAGCCATGTCACTGTTGATAGTTACAAATTTGAAACTGTGAGGGAGTTCGTCTATTTGGGAACCAGTATCAACACCGAAAATAATATCAGTCTAGAAATCCAGCGGAGAATCACTCTTGCCAACAAGTGCTACTTTGGACTGAGTAGGCAATTGAGAAGTAAAGTCCTCTCTCGAAGAACAAAGATCACGCTCTATAAGTCTCTCATCATACCTGTCCTGATGTATGGCTCAGATTCATGGACAATGTCAAGAGAAGATGAGATGGCCCTTGGAGTATTTGAGAGAAAAGTTCTCCGGAAGATTTATGGTCCTTCCCGTGATGCCAACGGCGAGTATAGAAGGAAATTTAACGATGAGGTGTACGAGCTCTACGCAGATCTGACCATAGTCCAGCGAATTAAAGCCCAAAGACTCCGCTGGCTGGGCCATGTTATGCGAATGGACAAAGAAGCTCCAGCACAGAAGGTTTTCCTATCGTCGCCTGAATTCGGCAGCAGAGGAAGGGGGGGGGGGGCCTCGACTGAGATGGAAACAACAGGTGGAGGATGACTTGAACTCCCTTGGGGTTTCCAATTGGCGTCCGTTATCGCTAAAAAGGAATGACTGGCGTGCTTTGATACGAAACGGCCAAAATCGCTTAGGCGGTTAAGCGCTAATAAATGATGATGATGATGGGTTGTATTTTAAAAAAAAGTATTATACATGGCGTGGTTCTAAAACTTTTTAGTGGGGGTAAATTGCAAATTCCGGTCAGGTCAAAAAAAGTTTGAGGGTTTTCTAGCTTTTTTCTTTACCCATAACTTAGCAATATTTAAAAGACACTTTGGAAATATTGGATTTTTCTTTTGATTTAAAGAAAAAAATGTATATTGATTTTAAAAAAAATTCTATTCTATTTGGTCTAGACTTGTTTGGGGCTCGGGTTGCAAATCTGCCCTTTTAAAAGTTAATACATATATACATATGGAAAGAAATTATTTGTTGTCTTCAGTAAAATTTAAGTTTTCCGCTTATCACTTGGTTTAGTTAAAAATTTAAGTATGCATAAAATATGTTTTCGATTTTTATACTTTAAATAAGGAATTTATCAGCAACTCTATCTCAATCGATAGAAATCGTGAAATTTATCGAAATAATCTACAGAAATTGAATAACAGACCACTATGTTTGAAAAAAATTCGCAAATTGCAGCTTACATCTTCAAAAATTAGAGCAGTCTATAAGTCTGACTTAATGGTAATTTTTTGAAATATTTACCAAAAAAAAAAAAAGAAATTGTATAAGCGGTTATAGCTTTTCTATAATGGGTGGTATGTATGTATATTTATGATCTAAAATTATTATTTCACATGGCTTTCCGTAAACTAAAAATATTCGCACCAACTTTTTTTTTCTCGAAAATAGAGATCACAAACATAAAAATATTATTTATAAAAATTTTAAAAAGTCAAGATTAGAAATATAAAAATATATACAAAATATAAACAATTTTCAATGACAAAAAAGAAAAAAAATTTGGCCGATAGCTGTAACTGTACTTGAACCATCAACCGCTCGACCACTACCCCCTGACGCTTCCCACTGGGTTATCGCTTTACTTACAAATTGATTGTCAGATAACCAATTCAAGTTGCATGAGAAAATTTCATTCGCTTATTACAGATAAATGAAGCAGTATTGGTTATATATTAGATAATTGTGCACTGCTTTAGAGGTATGCCAACAAATTCATATGCATTTCATAAATATTTATGCATATTTAGTATGGGTTTAAGCTTGGCAATTATTTATATGTAAAATTTGTTAGCCTATTAATATAATAGATAATGGACCGAAGTACTCAAAGAGCGAGGGAATGAAAATAATTTCTCTCTCATAATAGGACGTGTTTAATGAGGGAGAGAATGAAGATAAAGAGTGGTTTCCTTTGAAGTTCAGCCAACTTCGAAATATGAGTTTGACGCTATTACTCTAACTCTCAAAGAGCGAGAGAATCAAAATATTTCCATTGCACACACATATACAAATTTCTCAAAACAAGCTTGGTACTCCAACAACAGGAGCCATATTGAATTATTATTTTATTTTTTTGAAACATCTTTTTTTTGTTTGGTGGTACGCAAGCCAACTTTGATTGCGACATATTTTTTTCAAATTAAAAGTTTGACCATGGTTGCCCTATTTCACATTTTAATCATGGTGTTATGAAAACATAAAACTTTGTAGAATTTCATTTTAAACAAATCTATTACATTGGAATTTTTCCTTGAATAAATTTTTTTAATATGGAATTCTACAATTAAGTGAAGCTTTATTGGGCTTTTGAATCTCTATTTAGATATATACATACATATTAGAGGTTTATGGAAAAATATAATTTTGATTACGTTTTCCCAAAAAATTGTATAGTTAAATTACATTTTATTATAAATATATGTAATTGAAAATTTAAGATTTTCAGGATTTTATGGCACAACAATATAACATTTTTAGTTTTTCATTTGTTTATTAATACTTTGGAATATATGGCGACCATAGTTATCTCATTTTTATTATATAATTCTACGAAAAAGATGTTTGATTTTTATTTTTTTAAAAAAGCAAAATTTCATATTATATAAAATTGACGGCAATGGGTGTATCTATTTCAATCTAATTTTTTTTTTTTTCCTTGATGAATTTCAATACAGAAAGTTAAAACATTGATTGCTTCTTTCCTAAAAATTGTATTTTTAAACTAAACTTACTAAAGCGTGCGAGATATGAGAAAAACAAATTGTCACTTTTTTTTAATTCTTTGGTACATAACAACACATATTGGGGCAACTCTCATGCGGAAACAAATTGGCTATTCGCGCCGACGCCATCTATTTGGAGTGTAACATTTCAATATACATATATGAGTTCAACGCCGAATCTACTATTTGTACTCAATGAGCAAGAGAATTGGAGTGTTTACGCATGTATGTATATGTGTATGCAAATAGATATGAGTATGAAATTGGTTTGACGTTTATTTTGAAGGGGTGGAAATTTGGAAATATGAGTTCGTGTAATATTAAAGAATATTAATGAGCGAGGGAACGAAAATAGTTACACATTCATTTTAGAGAAGTATGGGTTGTATTTTAAAAAAATGTATTATATGTTAACATGGAACACGTTAACATTTGCTGATCGCCACCTTGAGTGATCAGCAAAAGCACAACAATAAGAGCGGAAGTGCAGCTTGGGTTGCACAATGTTCCCACAGCAAAAGCCAGATGCACCGTCAGCAACAGGAAGCCACCGTCAACACGCGCAGCACAATTTGGCAATTCGAAGAACCAACGTCAACGATTGGCCGGTGCAATTAGGTTAGCTAGTAAGCACTTTTGATAAGCTAAGTTAGTTGTAAGCTTTTCATTTTTGTAAACTTTTAGTCTGGAAATAAAGATCAACCGAAACGGTCACCAGACCGCAAAAAACGCTTTTTTTTAATTCACTCAATTAAAGTCGCGTTATTTGGCGCCCAACGTGGGGCCAAGTTGTGAAAGTCGTGTACGCGTTCCGTAATACAAATTTAACAAACAAAATAAAAGAGGCCAATGAGCCCAAGTTAAATCACCAAGCGAACACAAGCTGCTTAACAAGGCTATTACTAGTAAACTATCGTCACGAGGAACAACAAGGCCCCGGCTCGAAACCCACCGAGTCCAACAAGTGTGCAGGAAAAGAGGCCCCTCAGTACCGGTCAGGAAACAGGAGATGAATTTTAGCATCAGCCGCCGCACCACCATAGTATATATGTAAGTGTAAGATAAAAGTAAAATTTCTATCGAGAAAAAATTAAGTGTTAGAAAAAGAAAAAATAATAATTTTAAATCAAATTTCCTACTGAGGAAAAATTAATTGAAATCGAATATTCTATCGAGAAAAAAATTAAGTGTTAGAAAAAGAAAAAATAATAATTTTAAATCGAATTTCCTACTGAGGAAAAATTAATCGAAATCAAATATTCTATCGATAAAAAATTAAGTGTAAGAAAAGGAAAAAATAAATAATTTAAAAAATAAATTTTTTTTATCAAACCAAATTCCCCTTTGAGTAAAAATACGATAATAAATTTTTGTAATTTTTTTTATTATTAAATTTCCTTTTAAAAAAAAATGCCAGTGAATCCTTCCAATCTTGTTCGGCCCCTATTCTTAACCTACCCACAGGGCAAACCCCCCAAAACGACCCACCAAATCCTGCTATTCCATTCAATATGGACCAACTAACTAATATAGTGACAGGACTAGTAACTGACATAATGAGACAGGAAGGACGAAACATGGTCCAAGCGGCCCTCAACCCAAACGCTAATTTTGCGAACATAACGGACGTGACAATAGACGCAAACCACTCCAATAACATAACTGAGTTAGACAAAATTCCGGACGTAGTTAGGTGCCTACGTGAATTCTCAGGCAACCCAGGAGAGTTCAACTCGTGGAAAAAAAGCGTAGATCGAATTTAGTTAACCAGGGGAATTATAAATGCCGGACCCAATAATTAACGGGGGGAATTATAAATTTTGGCGCTACTTACAGTTGCTGGATCCAAATGATGACGTTGGGAGTTCCGACTTCTTGGGTATTGCAGTCAACAAACCTTCGAAATTTCTTAGCCGCAAATAATATACAGCAATCACTTGTAAGGCAGGGGCAAATTCCAATTTTAACTTTATTCACAAGATCAATGTTCTTATTCGTTACACTGCTTACAATTTGTTTGGTTTTTATGTATAAATTGACCACCTTCTAGTCGTAGAAAAAATGCACAAGAAAAATGTAAGCTTCTTTGTAATATACAAAAGGAATGTCTTCACAGAAGAAAAACTTTACACATTCGAAAAACTAAAAAATGTAATTAGGAATGAGTAGGTGGCCTTAGGGATGGTTGTGTTAAGTTGCTATGCAAAAGTATCGAATCGCCCCTAAGGCCGCCTACACATGCGCCAATGCGTCGACCGACTAATTAGGGCGACCGGTGAGTTGACGCGTGAACATTCTGCCCCGCCTAGGCGTACTAAGCGCCTAAAGTATGCTCCAACTCCTGCAGAGCACGAACTGCTTCACGAATAAGGATCCTGCCAACCTTGTGTTTGTAAGTGGCCGTGCGTAATCCGGTAGCTGTGCATCGGATTGTGCGGTCTCCGACATTCGATGGCCGTTGCGCTTGGCGCACATTCGAGGCACGCCCATTGGGCCTGATTGTTTGTGGTCGGCGATGAGTTGCAGGAGCACGACGGCGCTGCTCCTGGCGGCGTGATTGGGAACGAACCTCTGGTTCTGGTTGAGCGGCGTATGAGCTGGCGACCTCCGGTTTGACGGTGTAAAACCGTATGGTGGTGTTGCCCGCAGACCCGACAGCTCTCCGGTGAGGTGCACTCGTTGGTGCGGTGTGACAGGGCCAAACAATTGATGCAGTACAGTTGTGCCCTAGCTATTACTGCGCGTTGTTGAGGCTGCATAGCCGCGAAGACAGGTCACATCTGTAGCGCGTGATGCCGCATACACAATCGGCACTTCCTGTAGTCTGTTTCAGTACGTCGAGGGCGTGCTGCGGGCCTCACCACCTGTGATGGTAAAAAACGACGGGGGGCTGGAACCGGAGGGCGCTGACGATCCATCTGTCAACGAAAATACATAAACTTATTAGTTTTGCGTCAGTTGGTAGAGTTGTAGACTCTATTAAGTTAGGGAGATGGGAGGAGGCATTGAGGGCCTACGTCACTCTCTGGTGACGGTAGAAAGCACAGTTTCGTGAGGGGTCGTGTGAGAATCCCGTTTTGAGTGCGGACGTCTACAATACGGATGTGTCCATCTCGTCCTTGATGTAGGGACTCCAATCGACCTAATCGCCACTCAGTGGGAGGTAAGTTTTCCTCCTTTATGATGACTATATCACCAATTTTGGGAGGAGTTTGGGTATTTTTCCATCGGTAGCGCTTTTGAAGGTCAGCGAGATAATCGGTTTTCCAGCGGTTGCTGAACTGATGGTGCAGCACTTTCAGGCGTTCCCACCGGTTTATCATTGAAAGATTTTCTTGATTCGGTTCGGGAAGAGAGAGCATTGGTGCTCCTCGAAGAAAATGACTTGGGGTGAGAGCGGTGAGATCATTGGGGTCCTGAGAAAGCTGGGAGATAGGACGTGAATTAAGCACGGCCTCTATTCGGACTAATAACGTTGAGAATTCTTCAAAGGTGAAGCTGTGAGTTCCGGCGACCTTTTTAAAATGGGTTTTAAAGCTTTTGACCGCGGATTCCCATAATCCGCCCATGTGGGGCGCGCCGGGCGGGATGAACTTCCAGTCGATCCCTTGCGGTGCGTATTTCTGGACAATCTGCGACGATACTTCTTTAAGGAAAGACACGAATTCCAATTCGATCGCACGTTTTGCTCCTATAAATGTTTTGCCATTGTCGCTCATCATCAGGTTCGGGTATCCTCTGCGTCCTACAAATCGGGCGAAGGCGGCAAGAAGGCCTTGCTGGTGAGGTCGGAGCATAACTCCAGGTGGACCGCTTTGGTGGTAAAGCAGACGAAAACGGCCACATAGCCCTTTACACGAGTTTGAGATCGGAGCATGGAGGCTTTTAATTGGAATGGACCGGCAAAGTCCACACCTGTTGTGGTGAAGGGAGGAGCAAAGGTGCACCGTTCGGGGGGTAAGGCTGCCATTATTTGGGAACGCATTTGCTGTTTATGCGTGGTGCAGACCTTGCATTGGAACACGCACTTTTTTAATAGAGGTTTCAGGCGGGCAATGAAGAATTCTTGTCTGACGGCTTGTTGCATTAGTCGAATTTCAGCATGTAGGAGCAGTTCATGGAGGAATCGGATGTATAGCGTACAGAGACTCGACTTCTCAGGTAAGATAATGGGATGACGCTCATTATAAGAGAGGGTTGCCTGGGCCAATCGACCGTTTACTCGCAGGACTCCGCTCTTGTCAAGAAAGGGATTGAGGACGAGCAGAGAGCTCCGTTTGCCAATGGGCTTCGAGTCCTCTAGGCATGCTCTTTCAAGAGCGAAGTATCGAGTTTGGGCCAGTATTATTAGCCGATGCTTTGATCTCTTGAGGTCGGTGTGAGTGAGGCCGGGTTCAACTGGGTCGTTAATGCGCTTCACCGCGTCTTTAACCGACGTATAAACTTTAGAACGTAGGCTATGACACGTAAAGCGCGGGGGTAAGAAGAAAACCGGGCTAAGAGATCCTCGGACTCTTCCGTTGCGTGGAGAGCTTCTACTTTACGTGCCTCGGGGGGGGGGGGGGGGTTGACGCTGCGAACTACTGGTTGGGGCCAGTCTTCCGGGGGGTCGGAAAGCCACTCTGGACCATTCCACCAGAGGGCAGACTTGGAGAGATCGGCTGGCGTACAACCTCGGGTTCCCAGATCCGCGGGGTTATCTCTACTCCGTACATGTCGCCAAGGCACATTACCGACAAGGTCTATGATCTGGGCTGTTCGATTGGAGACATAAGTCTTCCATGAATGAGGTGGCTTTTCGAGCCAGGCTAACACGATTTCAGAATCGGACCACATAGTTAATTTTCGTTGAGAGAGGTCGAGATGAGGTTGAACTACTGCGACTAGCTTTGCTAATAAAAGCGCTCCACATAGTTCCAGGCGTGGCAGACTGATAGTTTTGAGGGGGGCCACTTTGCCTTTGGAAACGAGGAGGTGAGAGAATACTTGAGTTCCGATAGTAGTTCGCACATAGAGTGCTGCGCAATAAGCCTTTTCAGAGGCGTCGCAAAACCCATGAAGCTCGACTTGTAAATTAGGGGCGAAATGAACCCATCGGGGTATTTGTATGTCGGAGATTAGATGCAGATTTCGGGAAAATTGTGTCCATTTTACGAGACGGATCGGCTTAACTCGTTCATCCCAATCGGTTCCGTCTAACCACAATTCTTGCATCAGTATCTTTGGGGTCGAAAAGTTCTGCAATGGAGGAGAGAATTTGTCTCTTCGTGGCTGCTGCACAGGCTGGCTCTGAATCGACGGTGTACGAGAACGTATCCGACAGTGCATTCCATTGAATTCCCCAGAGTCTTGGCGGTACTACTTTTCTCGAATTCGAGAAAGTCAGTCTCGAGTAAGTCCGCCTTGGGAATTTGTTTGATAATTTGTGGATGGTTTGCAGTGATCTTTCTAAGGGGGAAGCCGGCTGAATTTAGAGCATCTATGGTCTCTGTTAGGGATTGCTCGGCTGATTGAAGATCATGACTGCCAGACAAAATGTCGTCCACGTACGTTTCGGACTTTAGTATGGGGGCTGCATTGGGGTGAGACTCAGCCACGTCCTTAGCGAGTTCGTGCAGAGTCCGGATTGCCAGGAATGGCGCGCAGTTGGCCCCGAATGTGACCGTTTTTAGTTTGAAGTCCTTAACTTGACTATCTTCGGGAATCCGGAATATTATCCGTTGATAATCTCGGTCATCGGGGTGAAGGAGAATCTGGCGGTACATTTTTTCCACATCGCCATTAAACACGTATTTATACGTTCGCCATTTCAACAACATAAGTCGGAGATCGGGTTGTAGGGTTGGTCCGGTATATAAAACGTCGTTAAGGGAGTGACCGGAACCTGACTTGGTCCACCAAGGCTCGCAGCTTGAAGAGGTCTCCTCTATGTTCAACCGTGACCATTGCCGTTGGGAGTATGATTTTGCTATCATTTTCGGCATGGAAGGACTGAACTTCGGATGAGCTGGGACTAGGGGGATCTCCTTCATGAGATGGCTGACTGACGTCCTGAGTCGTGGCTACCTGGGATATTGTCCTTTGAGCTCCGGAATTTGTACTGGGAGTACGTGTGTCGTGAAGGGTGGTGTTGTGTCGGCCTTGGCAGTGCATGCACGTTCTCGTGCTTTGGCAGTCTTTTATTATATGTGTCTGGGCTAAACAGTTTTCGCATATACTGTTTTCTCTCACGAACTTTCTGCGCTCGGAGATTGGCATTCTTTTATACCGCAAACAGCTTTGAAGGGTATGGGTTGACTGCTTGCATAGTTTACATGCAAAATACTTTTGATGCTCCGTAGCATGTGACTTTGTATGTGTAGCGGGGGGATTGCTGTTATTTTGGGGTTGAGACTGCCTGAACTGGGGGTTGTTCTGACTATAGTGGGGTCTAGAGAAATTTGTGGAGGGTGGATTATATCGGGGTTTGGCTGGTCGCCATTGATCCACCCTTTCCACTATCTCATAGCGGGTAGTCAGAAACTGGTTCATTTGGGACCAGTTCGGGAGGTCTCTTCTGGAGCTTAAAGATTGCTCCCACAGCGCTACGGTATTTTCAGGTAGCTTTGAGGTGACTATATAAATCAATATGGGATCCCAGTTCGCTGTTGGGACCTGCTGGGTGGCTAGTATCTGGAGACAATTATTCACAGATGACTGTAGCCTCTGTATATCCTCACTATTTTCTGATTGAATTTGCTTGAGGTTCATGAGGATTTTGATTTGGTTATCGACCAAGACTCTTTTATTTTCATAGCGAGACTTGAGAGCTTCCCATGCTAGGGCGAAATTGTCATCGCTTAAGGGAAACTGTTCCACTATTTGGCCTGCCTTTCCTTTAGTTTTAAGTCGGAGGTGATACAGCTTCTGGGCACTGGAGAGTTTCGAGTGGTTGATATACACCGCAGTGAACATGTCACGGAATGACGGCCATTGATCATACCCTCCATAAAAAACTTCTGTATCACATGGGGGGACTTTTAGGTTCATATGGGATGACTCTGAGGGGGGTTGGCTTTGAACTGCTGGTGGGGGATTACTCAATTGTTTGAGTTGCAGTTGATCGCCTATAAGTGCTTTGGTCTCCTCATATGCTATGAGGCAGGCTCGGTATTTACCGAAAGCGGCGGACTTAAAGTCTGTGGGGAGGTCTTGGTCGTCTGTTTCAACTACCAAATCATATGAGGCCTGTACTCTCTCCCAAAATACATCGATATTTTTGTCTTTCAATTTAAGGGCTGCCTCGGTATTATCCTGAAGGGGGGTTGAGCGGAACCGTGTGCAATAATCTGTGAAATTATCGGTTTCAGAAATAAATTTATTTTCGGCTACAGATGTCATTCTGAAGAGAGATTTGCTTAATTTCACAGGCGCAATTTTGGGAATGTTCTTTTTCTTCAGCTACGGCTGTTTTTATTTATTAGGGGGTGCCGAAATTGTAATTTTCCTAATAATGTAGGGTGGAGTACTTTGTAATGAAAAGGGAGTACTTGGGGACCAGTTGGCTTGAACGACAATTTTTGACTACTGGGTTGCGCAACTTTTTACCGGACCAGTCAATTTTTTGCTGGGTTGTCACAATATATTGTATATTTTTATATGTATGTATTTAAATTCTACCGCAAGGGACAAGTCAACGGCACTAGATTTTTATATATGTTTATATATATTATATGGGGATATATATGTATATATGCCAATTACTGACTTTGGCGGGAATTACTTATTTTTGGCGGGAAAATTACTTTTTGTAATGGGGCCAAATCCGGTGATTTCTAATTAAATTAGGGGTTTTAGGCGCTGGATTCGTTTATGGCGAAGAAGGACCAATAGTTAACCAGGGGAATTATATATGCCGGACCCAATAATTAACGGGGGGAATTATAAATTTTGGCGCTACTTACAGTTGCCCCTCGTGAAGGGTTGACACCTTGCCGCGGTACGAGGGCTTAAGTCGATAGCCACAGGGCTGCGCTGCCTTTGTGATCATAGTGCCGCCGGTACTACATCACGAGAGAAGCCAAGCCTCTCTGGCGCGACGACTAAGATCTTCCCCCTCCCAATCCAGGGTGTTATGCGACCACGTGCCCATTGGACGTTTGCAGCCGGGAGGCAAATCGTGGCTGTAATCGAACGGAGCCTCTCTGATACCGGGCCGCCTCGGAGAGTAACTATGGCCTTACCGCGGCATGGGGCTCTGCCGCGGCGGACGACACATTCCCCATACTCTTCCTTTGACCCTAAACTGGCCTTGCCCGGCAAGGGGTCGTACGAACAAGATGAAAAAAAGTAATAAAAACCTTAAAAATAATGATACAACCATGTATACTGCCCAGCAGAGGAGGAAAATGCTGGAGCAAGCGAGAACGCAACGTCGGAGGACAAACTCCATTTCTTCATCAGCCGAGAGGTCGACAGCGATGGCAACTACGAGTCGATCAGCTCTGGATAATAAGGGGGCAATCCCCAAAGTAAGTACCGGTACAAACACGGTGAAGCCAACAACGGCTGATGCTAGAGCCCTAGTAAGTGCCGGTACCGAAACCAAGTCTTTAACGTCTATGGCAGTGGTCTCACGACCTGGCCCCAGAGATCCAAATAAGGGAACGACCGCGATGGCAACTACGGGTCGAAATTTACCCCAAAAGACATCTCCCAGTCGCTCTGAGTACTTGGACAAAAGAGCGGCCGCGAGGATACTGAAGAAATACGAGGGTATTTCACAAGAGACGCTATCGCCGAATGCTAGGAAGACGGTGGAGATGGCTGAAGCTATCTTACCGAACTTCCAAAGCGATTACGCGCCAAAGAAGGTTAATATAAATCCCTTCAAACGCCAGAGATCGGACGTGGATTTAAAACCTCACCCGAAGCGGCAGCAACACGCCCCCGTAATGGGTAAACTCAGCTTTGCTGAAGTGACTAAGGATAGGATCCTCATAGGCGTCATTGACCGAGGTAATGAAAACTGGGCCATCCCTAGGGACCAGTGGCGGTTCGTCCGGAACGCTATCGGTAATGCCCTTCTCGACATTATGGATGAGTCTCCGGGTGCCACTCCGATGGGTTCTGATGCGGGATGGCACCAGGGCCGAATCAAGGTATTCGCTTGCGAGGATGCAAAAACTGTTGCACTGTACAAGGCAGCAGCTGCAAGACTAGGTGAGATCTACCAAGGGGCAAGAATCGAGGTTGTCGACTGGAAGGACATCCCGGCTCGGCCAAGGGCAAGAGCGTGGATTCCTGCTATCCCTGCTGAACCTGAGAGAATTCTCAGGATGCTGAGGATCATGAACCCGTCTCTCCCGACGCAGGACTGGGGTGTAAATCTGGTCGAGGACGCGGTAGGGCCTGATAGGCAAGTGGTCTTCACCTTGAATAAGGAGGCACTCGAGCCCCTTAGACGGTGCAATGGACGAGTGCACTACGGCATGGGTCAGATCGTGATCCACGTATACCGCGGCGATGCACAGCGCGCTGCTATTTCGGCTGCACCGGAGGACTCGGACATCGCAGTGCCGGAAGGGGAGTCGGAGATGTCCGACTCGGAAAGTATGGTATCTGCCACGTCAAATGGCGAAGGAGCAGTGAACAGCTCGGAGATGGGAGACAGCCTGCTGGACGGGGAGGACCTCAACGTCACAGTGATAGCAGCTAGTCCTGAGCGCACCACAGTTGACACTGCCACAGTTAGGAGGATCTCTGCCACGCCAAACCGTGGTCTGAAGAAATCGTCGTTGAAAGATAAGCCTCCAGACGAGGTGGAACTCGACGATACGGCGGTGGCAGGGAAGTCTGAGCACTCTCATGTTGGTGGTGATTCAGATAAACCTGCACAAATCTAAAGCAGCCTCGGCTGCTTTAATCAGTCGTCTCTCTAAAGGCGACGTAGATGTGGTCCTCATCCAAGAACCCTGGGTCAACAGCTCAAGGATTTGCGGTTTGGGGACTAAGGGTTATAAGCTTATTCGAGCCAGCGAGGGGGGCCGGGTTAGAGCCTGTATTTTAGTTAAGTCTGAGCTGAATGCATTTCTCTTGCCCAACTATACCAATGGTGACGTTACAGCTGCCAGTTTAACAGTCGACAGTACCAGTCTGACGATTGCGTCGGTCTATATGCCCTACGACGCCGAAGAACCTCCGCCACAGAAGGAGGTAAAAGACCTGGTGGCAAATTTTTCCATGGGTCATCTTATTATCGGAACTGACGCCAATGCTCATCACGTCCAGTGGGGAAGCTCCGATATCAATGCTAGAGGAGAGTCGTTGTTTGACTATTTGTTAACAACTAACCTGGTAGTTTGCAACGTGGGTAACGAACCTACGTTTATTACTAAAACCCGTAGGGAGGTAATAGATCTCACTATTTGCAGCGAAGGCGCTTATGAGTGGGTCAGAAAATGGCGCGTTCTCGATGAGCACTCATTCTCCGACCACCGGTACGTAGAAATAGTTCTAGACTTTTCTGTTGAGCAGCCGGTTATGAAACGCAACCCACGTAACACTAACTGGCAGCTACACAATGAAATACTATCTAGGGACTTACCAGCACTGCCCCCACAAGTCCCCTCATCAGTAGGGGAGTTGGAGGATCTGGTAAAGACCTTTACAACGGCGCTCTCGAATGCCTTAGAGCAGGCTTGCCCAGTGCCAAAACCACGCGGTAAACATAGGCCGCATTGGTGGTCCTACGACCTGGACTCGCTCCGAAAATCATGTAGGACACAATTTAATAAGGCCAAGAGCCTTGGCACGGAGACTCAATGGCTCGAATATAAAGTTAAACTCAGGGCCTACAAAAAAGCTCTGAGGCAGGCGAAGAGAGTATCGTGGAGAAATTTCTGCACTGGGGTCGAAAATGTCGACGATACAGCGAGACTTAGACGAGTGCTCTCAAAAACTCAAACAGCCACAAGCTATTTGCGCAAACCTGACGGATCCTGGACCAGCACGGAGAGGGAAACCCTAGAGCTGCTCTTGAATACGCACTTCCCAGGGAACTTGCATGAGGAACCCGTAGCACCTACAACAAACCTGGCTGTATACATACCCATCACGGAGGAAAAGGTTAGGTGGGCGGTTAAGAGCTTCGAACCGTTCAAGGCTGCCGGGCCAGACGGGATTATTCCCGCACAACTCATAAACACGCTGGAGACATCAGCCAAATGGCTGGTATTTCTCTATACAGCCTGCCTGGCTCTTAGCTACATTCCGTGCTCCTGGAGAAGTGCCACGGTAGTGTTTATTCCTAAGGCGGGGAAGGCGTCTCATTACGAGCCGAAGGACTACAGGCCGATCAGTCTCTCATCCTTTGTGCTCAAAACCTTCGAGAGGATAATAAATGACTACCTCTCCTCTACTATTGATAGCAACCTGATCTGTAGCTATCAGCATGCATACACCAAAGGGAAATCTACAGAAACTGCGCTTCACAGCCTAGTTTCTGTTATTGAAAAATCGCTGTATGAGAAGGAGTACTGTCTTGCGGCCTTTTTAGATATTGAAGGAGCCTTCAACAACATAAGCCCTGATGCTATAAACACCGCTTTAACAAGTCTGGGCATAAGCAGGTCTCTTATTGGACTTATTGATCAACTGCTAAGGGGTAGACGAATAGTTTCATCACTGGGCTCGGTTGACTTATCACGCTATGTCACAAGGGGAACGCCTCAGGGTGGTGTTCTCTCCCCGCTTCTATGGAACCTCACTGTCAACTCGATGCTGCGAGACACAAGCTGGGGGGGCGGGAAGGTAGTGGCATATGCAGACGACTTAGCTATAGTATATAGGGGCAAATTCCCACAAACCCTGTGCGACTTGATGCAAGCAGCACTGCGAGAGGTTTCCTCATGGTGCTCGCGCTGCGGACTGAGCATCAACCCGGGAAAAGTAGAACTGGTTCTTTTCACCAACCGCTATAAGATACCACCGCTAACACTACCAAAACTGAATGACGTGCACCTGAACCTGGCTGACAAAGCCAAGTTCTTAGGCACAGTTCTGGATAGGAAACTAACCTGGAAGGAGAATGTTCTTCAGCGCCAGAAGAAAGCGTGTATTGCACTCTACACATGCAAAAGAGCCATTGGAAAGAAATGGGGGCTCAGCCCCAAAATATGCAAATGGATCTACACCGCAATCATTCGACCAATCATGCTCTATGGAGTTGTGGTATGGTGGCCTGCGCTGAGCAAGGCAACAAACCTTAATCTGCTAGGTAAAGTACACAGATCTTGCATGATCTGTATAAGCGGTGCGTTAAGAACAACGCCCAATGAAGCACTCCAGGCCATTCTTGGCATTTTGCCACTCGATCTGGAAGGGCACCGGGTAGCAGCAGCATCGGCTCTACGTCTAAGGGAAACGTCCGGCTGGGGCGCAAGCACTACTGGACATGCCTGTATTTTGGGATCCTATAGCTTTCTTCCGCTGAGCACGGATCGTTGTGCGACCACAACAGTCGGAGATAGCTGTTTTAAAATCAACATTCCCAGCAGGGAAGAATGGGAGAGCACGGATCGGAGTCCCGCCACTCATGGCGGCACTTCCATTTATACTGATGGCTCGAAGTTAGACGGCAGAGTTGGAGGAGGGGTTTATTCAAAGGATCTGAACCTTGAGCTCTCCTTCAGACTACCTGATCACTGCAGTGTCTTCCAGGCTGAAGTTTCAGCAATCATGGACGCCGCGGCTTGGATAGGCCAACACACTATCGGACACGACATTTTTATAATCAGCGACAGCCAGGCGGCCATCAAATCCCTTGGCTCTTATTCGTTCAACTCTGAACTGACGCTCAGCTGTCGTCGATCTCTACAGGAGATGGCCCAACAGAATCGCGTGAACCTCACATGGGTCCCGGGGCATAGGGACATTGAGGGAAATTGTAGGGCAGACGAACTTGCGAGGCAGGGCACGACCAAGCAGGTTCTTCGGGATAAAGAGCGCTTAGGTATGCCGTTTGCCACTTGCAGGCTTATGCTGAAGGAGTACACACTCCGCCAAGCCAACGAAAGATGGCTGCAATCTCCAGGATGCCGGATATCCAAAGAAACCTGGCCGAAATGGGATCATAAAAGATCGAGACAAATTTATGCCCTAAGGAGAAGAGAAATCTCCATATTAATAGGCGTATTGACTGGGCACTGCCTCATTGGTAGGCACGCAGAAAGACTTGGTGTGCCCTACCGAAGATGCTGTAGGAGTTGTAAGGATGATGAGGAGGAGGAAACGGTGGAGCACCTCATCTGCAACTGCCCGGCTTTAAGTGGCGCGAGAATGCGCTTTTTGGGAGTTCCCTTCCTGGTTAGCCTACGCCAGGTCACGGAGCTGGACATAAAGGACCTGATGGCCTTCATCAAGTCATCTAAATGGTTCGAGGAGGAGTAACGGTGTCGGTATAGGAACGTCAGTCCCGGGATTCTGCTATGTGGAGAATTCCGTTAATACCGGGATTTTCCATATGGCAGGGTCCCGGAACTGACTTTCCTAGTGTTGGTGGTATCACAACGGGCCTTTTAATACTGGCCTAGGTGTGCCTCTACGGTAGCCACTTGAACCTAACCTAACCTACAGTTGCTGGATCCAAATGATGACGTTGGGAGTTCCGACTTCTTGGGTATTACAGTCAACAAACCTTCGAAATTTCTTAGCCGCAAATAATATACAGCAATCACTTGTAAGGCAGGGGCAAATTCCAATTTTAACTTTATTCACAAGATCAAAGTTCTTATTCGTTACACTGCTTACAATTTGTTTGGTTTTTTATGTATAAATTGGCCACCTTCTAGTCGTAGAAAAAATGCACAAGAAAAATGTAAGCTTCTTTGTAATATACAAAAGGAATGTCTTCACCGAAGAAAAACTTTACACATTCGAAAAACTAAAAAATGTAATTAGGTATGAGTAGGTGGCCTTAGGGATGGTTGTGTTAAGTTGCTATGCAAAAGTATCGAATCGCCCCTAAGGCCGCCTACACATGCGCCAATGCGTCGACCGACTAATTAGGGCGACCGGTGAGTTGACGCGTGAACAGAATTCTTCAGATCTACGAACCCATGAAAGGTACACCCAAATATTATGGCATTCTAAATGTCATTAGAAATAAAGTCGTGGGCAACGCCGACATTGCCCTAGAATCTTACAATACCCCCTTGGACTGGAAGGCTATTTCAAGATGCCTTACCCTACACTATGCTGATAAACGTGATATGGGTACCCTTGAGTACCAAATGACCTCATTAGTGCAAGGCAATCTGTCCATTCAGGAATTCTATCAGCGCGTGTACTCCCATCTCTCACTTATTTTAAATAAATTTGGATGCATGGAAGTCGGCATAGAATCGATGCATCTACTGACACGCACATAAAAGGAGATTTACCAAGACTCCTCGCAACGAAGGAACCAGCAGACCTCCCTCAGGCACTACACCTGTGCCTCAAGCTGGAAAATCAAAATTTCAGATCCCATTATGCCTTGAGCAATAATAGCCCAGGCAGGAAACCACAAGAGTTTCGGCCGCCCCTACCCCCTAGAAGGATAATTAGTGAATTTTATCCCGAATTGGCATACATGCCACAACCAGGACTGTACGCAGCCACACCCCCTAGACCTTATCAAGGTGATTACCGAGTCCAGCGTCCCCAACAGGCCAATAATTATGGCCATCAATTAAATCAATATTCCCAACCTAACCACCAATTCCAACCGAATCAGTACTTCCCACGTCCGAATAACCCACCACCTCGTCCACCCCAAAACCCTCAACCGCGACCAGAACCAATGGATATAGATCCATCCCTACGAACAAGAAACCTTAACTACATGAACAGGCCCCGTCCCAATGATCCTACTAACAAAAGACCACCTAACTGCAACCTTCCCGCACCCCCTAACAAGATACAGAGGAATTTTCACATCGAACAGACGACTGAACAAGACCAATACAACCTAGACGATTATAATCCCACTAACCAAGAGTATGAAACCAACACTAATGATACCTATAATAATAATGATAATACCTATAACAATAACAATAGTGAATTAACTAATGAATTCATAGATACAACTGACCTACATTTTTTAGAATGAATCACTCTTCGCTGCCATATATCGAGTGCAGGCTGAAGAGTGGAAACATCATAAAATTTCTCATAGATACAGGATCAACAAAAAATTACATCCAACCATCCATTGTACCAAAACCCATTAAAAATGAAGAAATTTTTTTTGCAAAATCTATAGCCGGAGATATTGAAATAAAAGAACACACTTTCTTAAATCTGTTCCACATAAATAAAAAATTTAAATTTTACCTGCTCCCCACACTTCGACCTTTTCATGGGAACGACAGCCTCAAGCCGACAAGGCAATACCAAAATAAAACTAAAACAATTCCACTCAAAATCTGTTAACAAAATCGAACTTAGTGACAATCATTTATCATCAAGTCAACAAAGTAAAGTCGATAATTTAGTAAATAATTTTTCAAATCTGTTTGCCGAACCTAATGATAAACTCACATACACTACCAGCAAAGACACCCCCGTCTATACAAGATATTACCCCTACCCAATGTCGCTTAAACATGAAGTTGAATCCCAGATTAAAAAAATGTTAGACGACGGTATTATTCGACCATCAAGGTCGCCGTATAATTCACCCATTTGGGTCGTTGCAAAAAAACCCGACTCTCAGGGTAACAAACAGTACAGAATTGTAATCGACTACCGCAAACTTAACGCGGTCACTGTAGCAGACCGCTACCCAATTCCACAAATTAACGAAGTACTGTCCCAGCTTGGGAAAAATAAATATTTTTCCGTTTTGGATTTGAAGAGCGGATTTCGCCAAATCCCTCTCAAAGGAGTCCGACATTGAGAAAACAGCTTTCTCAATAAATAATGGCAAATTCGAGTTCACGAGACTGCCATTTGGACTAAAGAATGCCCCTTCAGTATTCCAACGGGCCTTAGATGACATTCTTCGCCACCAAATTGGCAAAATTTGCTACGTCTATATCGACGATATAGTTGTTTTCAGTAACTCTGAAGAAGAGCACACCCTCCACCTGCAAGAAGTTTTCAAAACGCTCGAAGATGCGAACATGAAAATTCTGTTGGACAAATGCCATTTTTTCAAGGACTCCGTAGAGTTCCTAGGATTTATTATATCCTCAAAAGGCATAACGAAAAATCCGGCAAAGGTAGAAGCAGTAGCAAAAATACCTTACCCACAAAATATAAAACAACTTCGCTCATTTCCAGGTCTCTCAGGATACTATCGCCGATTCATAAAAGATTATGCTAAGTTGGCAAAACCCCTCACCTTACTTCTAAGAGGGGAAGAGGGCCGCATATCTAAAAACAAGTCGGCTAAAATAAATATAGGCTTGAACGATGAGGCAAAAGACGCCTTCAACAAAATTAAAAAATCCCTTACATCTGACAATGTCATCCTCTCATACCCTGATTTCAGTAAAGAATTCCATTTAAACACCGATGCCTCAAATTATGCCATCGGTGCAATCCTTTCCCAAGATCAAAAACCAATTGCGTTCATTTCACGAACACTCACCAAAACCGAAGAAGCCTACGCTACGAACGAAAAAGAGTCCTAGCTATAATATGGGCCCTGAACAATTTCAGAAATTATCTATACGGCTCAGCAAGAGTCAAAATATTCACAGATCACCAACCACTAACGCAAGCCCTTAGCAACAAAAACAACAATTCTAAAATGAAACGATGGAAATCAATCCTGGAGGAATACAATCACGAACTCCACTATAAGCCTGGCACAACTAATGTCGTAGCTGATGCGCTATCAAGGATGCCAGGTAAACCCCTTAATTCCCTATCAGTATCCCAACACAGCGACGAAAGTTCATCGCATAACTTAATCCCATCTGTAGAAACCCCAATAAATGTATTTAAAACCCAAATTTTTTTGAAGATAGCCGAAGTCCCAACATATCAATTTAAAATAGTCTTTCCCACTTACCACAGACACATTTTGGAAGAACCCGATTATACTCCCGAAACTTTAAAAAACTTCCTGAAAAGATACCTTAATCCCTCCGTTGTCAACTGTATTAAAACAGAAGAAATCATTGTAAAAACCCACAAAAGAGCACATCGAAACTGTCGGGAAAATAAAATCCAAATCCTTGAAAATTTCTACTTTCCTTCTATGACCAAAAAAATAAATAGAATAATCCAACAGTGCTCAATTTGCAAAGAAAACAAATACGACCGTCATCCCTCCATACCAAAATTAGGAGAAACTCCCATTCCACAATTCCCATGTCAAATTTTACACATTGATATTTACATCACTGAGCGAAATATCGTCCTCACAGCCATAGATAAATTTTCAAAGTATGCCCAAACAAAAATCCTTAGATCAAGAGCCATAGAGCACGTTAAGGAACCTCTCCGCGTACCAGAATCAGTTGGCGTACCAGAATCAGTTGTAATAGACAACGAAACGTCCTTAAATTCAGCTTCCATTCGATTCCTGTTGGAAGACACCCTAAATATACAAATCTTTAAAACACCGCCCTATGCAAGTTCCGTTAATGGTCAAGTAGAGCGATTTCATTCGACTCTTACAGAGATTATGCGTTTCTTGAAAGCAGAGCGAAGCTTCACTTCATTCGCCGAACTCCTCGATAACTCCGTTTATGAGTACAATTATACAATCCACTCAACTACCAAGAAGAAACCAATAGAAGTATTTTTTGATAGAAGAGTTACTACCGACCCAAGCCAATTCGAAAAGGCTAGAGCTGAAAATATAACCGAATTAAAAAATAAACAGGAAAAAGATCTTGCTTATCACAATAAATTCAGACACCCTATAAAAGTATATAATCCGGGAGATACCATTTATGTAAAAATAAACAAAAGATTAGGTTCAAAAATATCCAAAAGATTCAAAAAAGAAATAGTAAGAGAGGATCGAAACTCAACCATCTTAACAGAATCGGGAAAAGTTGTACATAAAAGCAATATAAAAAATCAAATTTAAAATTTCCTTTCCAGATTCCTCCTTATCCACATCGCTACGGCGACCATAGACATATATGACTACTCGACAGCACAGATCGTAACGATAAATGACGGACTCGCCAAAATACAGAACGGAGACTTCAGACTGATACTCATAATCGGAAAAAACTTACTGCGAATATTTTCATAAATATACATACATACCACCCATTATAGAAATGAGATAACCGATTATACAATTTGGATTTTTTGGTAAGTTTTTCAGAAAATTAAATTTTTTTTAAAAACACCCTCATATTCATAAAAAATAAAATTGGTTTATAAAGCTTTTTAAAATGACATTTTAATACAAATTTTGAATAACAAGAGCTTAATAAACCTTTTATATTTTTTATGAATAAGGGGGATATTGTTCTGTTTATCGGACTTCGGTAGATTATTTCTATAAATTTTGAAATATAAAAATCCATAATTTTTCACAGGTCCTTAAATTTTGTACTAAACGAAGTGGTTAGAGGTCAAGGAAGGAAATCTCCATATTAATAGGTGTTTTAACCGGGCACTGCCTTATTGGTAGGCACGCAGCAAGGCTAGGCGTTCCCTACCGACGATGCTGCAGGAGTTGCAAAGATGATGAGGAAGAGGAAACGGTGGAGCACCTCATCTGCAACTGCCCGGCCTTAAGCGGAGCGAGAAGGCGCTCTCTGGGAGTTCCCTTCCTGGTTAGCTTAAGCCAGGTCGCGGAGCTAGACATAAAGGACTTGATGGCCTTCATCAAGTTATCAAAATGGTTCGAGGAGGGGTAGCGGTGTCGGTTAGGAGTGTCAGTCCCGGGTTTCGGCTATATGGAGAGTCCCGACAGCACTGGGATTTTCCATATGGCCGGGCCCCGGGATTGACTTTCCTAGTGTTTGGTGGTATCACAACGGGCCTTTTATTACTGGCCTAGGTGTGCCTTTGCGGCAGCCACTTCTACCTACCTACCTACCTACCTAAATTACAAATTCTGGTTAGGTCAAAAAAAGTTTGAGGTTTTTCTAGCTTTTTTCTTTAACCATAACTTAGCAATATTTAAAAGACACTTTATATGGATTTTTCTTTTGATTTAAAGAAAAAAAATGTATATTGATTTTTAAAAAAATTCTATTCTATTCGGTCTAGACTTGTTTGGGGCTCGGGTTGCAAATCTGCCCTTTTAAAAGTTAATACATATATACATATGAAAAGAAATTATTTGTTGTCTTCAGTAAAATTTAAGATTTCCGCTTATCACTTGGTTTAGTTAAAAATTTAAGTATCCATAAAATATGTTTTCGATTTTTATACTTTAAATAAGGAATTTATCAGCAACTCTATCTCAATCGATAGAAATCGTGAAATTTATCGAAATAATCTACAGAAATTGAATAAACAGACCACTATGTTTGAAAAAAATTCGCTAATTGCAGCTTACATCTTCAAAAATTAGAGCAGTCAGACTTATATTAATGGTAATTTTTTGAAATATTTACCAAAAAAAAAAAAAAAAAAATTGTATAAGCGGTTATAGCATTTCTATAATGGGTGGTATGTATGTATATTTATGATCTAAAATTATTATTTCACATGGCTTTCCGTAAACTAAAAATATTCGCACCAAATTTTTTTTTCTCGAAAATAGAGATCACAAACATAAAAATATTGTTTATAAAAATTTTAAAAAGTCAAGATTAGAAATATAAAAATCAAGGTCTGAAACCGATTAAAATAACGTTCCGGTTTCGGTTTCGGTTTTTGCAACGTGTTTCGGTTTCGGTTCCGGTTTCGTTCTACAAAATTTATTTCGGTTTCGGTTACGGTTTCGTTCCGGTTTCGGTTTCCAAATAAAAAAACGAAAAAAAATTTTACTACTAAAATACTCAAGTACCTATGTAGCTACGAAATAGGTCTGAATTTTCATAACTTTTTTCCTGCGGCCATGATGGGATTTCTCCCATATAATAATACATTTATTAACGCTATGCATGGATGAAATTTCTGCAAAACAAATTCCTAAAGTTAACTCTAGTTTTTTATTAAAAATGGAAGCCAAATGAAATGTATAAATCGTTAAAAACATTAAAATTAGTGGCGCTTTCTGAGACAAGTCTGAACATTTCTTTTACGGATCTCGTAAATTTGTTTCGATCGCTTCATTCAACTATAGTCAAACTTCCTGTTTCAGAATTTTGAAAAACGTGGCTCGACAATCTTCCATGAAAACTTTCAGGGTACCTGTTTGTAAAAGGAACTACCTATGTGCCCACTCACAGAAGTAAGGTATTGAGAAAATTCAAAACCGTTTGGAACCGGTTCCGGCTTTGAAACGGTTTCGGTTTCGGTCTTTTCCAGATCAAAATAACGGTTACGGTTTCGGTTTCGGTTTTGAAAAATTAATCGGTTTTAATCGGTTACGGTTACGGTTTCGGTTTCGGTTTCAGTCCTTGATAAAAATATATACAAAATATAAAAAATGTTCAATGACAAAAAAGAAAAAAATTTGGCCGATAGCTGTAACTGTACTTGAACCATCAACTGCTCGACCACTACCCCCTGACGCTTCCCACTGGGCTATCGCTTTATTTACAAATTGATTGTCAGATAACCAATTCAAGTTGCATGAGAAATTTTCATTCGCTTATTACAGATAAATGAAGCAGTATTGGTTATATATTAGATAATTGTGCACTGCTTTAGAGGTATGCCAACAAATCCATATGCATTTCATAAATATTTATGCATATTTAGTATGGGTTTAAGCTTGGCAATTATTTATATGTAAAATTTGTTAGCCTATTAATATAATAGATTCTAACTTGTACGCGGAGTTCTCCAGAAAAATAAATTCCTTTCCTTTCCAATTCTTTCCTTTATTTTATACTTTTATTTATTTCATTTTGCTTTATTTTTATTTATTTTATATTCTTTCCTTTCCTTTCGATTCCAACAAATTTCTTTTTTACTTTCAATCACTTTTCTATTTCTTATTTTAATTTTTTTAGTTTTATCAATTTTCCTTTTTATTTTATTTCACTAAGTCTAGCCACGAAGGGCTTTGTGCTTTTTTTTTTTCAAAACACCATGTCTGAGCAAGCATTTGCTTCTCTGAATACCCACGCACAGATTTTGTTTTTGTAAACACTGTTTTTACCTACGCTCATGTTTGAAGACATGCATGGATGAAGGGGGTATGTCGCATTCTCACTCAATTTCTGTTTTTGGCATTGGTGAATAGTGTTTATGCAGATATATATTTCTGTCTTATCAGAATCTGCCTATCGTGAAAATTGTAGAAGATAATTCATGGATGAAGGGGGTATGTACACAACTTTTCAATATGAATTGTGGAAGAAGGGGGTATGTTTCGGGTTTTTCATATAAAACACTAAATATGAACTTAAGCTTTTTATTGCATATTATGCAACGTCTTTTATGGCTTTGCATAATTTTTTTGTCAGTTTTCCATAAAGATTCGAAAAAACCTCAAATGTTTAAGCAAAACTTTAAAGCCGATTTTCTCGTTTCACTCAAAATGCGACATACCCCCTTCATCCATGGACGTCTTCATTTATTATTGCTGCCAAATTTTATTTACCTTAGAATTGTGGTTATTGCAAAAAAGGGGAAACTTTTAAGCATTGCGCATTTATATATAAATAGATAATAAATAATTAAAAGGCAAGAAAACAAACAAAAACTTTGTAATTACTATCTAAACAATTTGAATTTGCACAAAATTAAACAATCAACATCTCGTGCAAATGCACTGAGAATAAAGAGAATAGGCAAACACACCAAAATCATCATCATCATTTATTGGCGCTTAACCGCCTAAGCGATTTTGGCCGTTGCATATCAAAGCACGCCAGTCATTCCTTTTTAGCGATAACTGACGCCAATTGGAAACCCCAAGGGAGTTCCAGTCATCCTCCACCTGTTGTTTCCATCTAAGTCGAGGCCTCCCCCTTCCTCTGCTGCCGAATTCAGGAGACGATAGGAAAACCTTCTGTGCTGGAGCTTCTTTGTCCATTCGCATAACATGGCCCAGCCAGCGGAGTCTTTGGGCTTTAATTCGCTGGACTATGGTCAGATCTGCGTAGAGCTCGTACAGCTCATCGTTAAATTTCCTTCGATACTCGCCGTTGGCATCACGGGAAGGACCATAAATCTTCCGGAGAACTTTTCTCTCAAATACTCCAAGGGCCATCTCATCTTCTCTTGACATTGTCCATGAATCTGAGCCATACATCAGGACAGGTATGATGAGAGACTTATAGAGCGTGATCTTTGTTCTTCGAGAGAGGACTTTACTTCTCAATTGCCTACTCAGTCCAAAGTAGCACTTGTTGGCAAGAGTGATTCTCCGCTGGATTTCTAGACTGATATTATTTTCGGTGTTAATACTGGTTCCCAAATAGACGAAGTCCCTCACAGCAAATACTTCGTCTTGTCCTCGTTCACGGCAAGACCCACTTTTTTCGCTTCCTTATCCAGTCCAGAGAAGGCAGCGCTTACGGCGCGGTTGTTAAAGCCAATGATATCAATATCATCGGCATACGCCAGCAATTGCACGCTCTTGTAAAAGATTGTACCGTTGCGGTTTAGCTCTGCTGCTCGAATTATCTTCTCCAGCATCAGATTGAAGAAATCGCACGAAAGGGAGTCGCCCTGTCTGGAGCCTCGTTTGGTGTCAAATGGCTCAGAGAGGTCCTTCCCGATTCTGACGGAGCTGTTGGTATTGCTCAGCGTCATTTGGCAAAGCCGTATAAGCTTTGCAGGGAAGTCAAATTCAGACATGGCGGCATACAGGCAACTCCTTTTTGCGCTGTCAAAAGCGGCTTTGAAATCGACAAAGAGATGGTGTGTGTCGATTCTTTTATCATGGGTCTTCTCCAGGATTTGGCGTATCGTGAAAATCTGGTCGATGGTAGACTTACCAGGTCTAAAGCCACACTGATAAGGTCCAATCAGTTGGTCTACGATGGGCTTCAGCCTTTCACACAACACGCTAGAAACAACCTTATATGCGATATTAAGAAGACTGATTCCGCGGTAGTTGGTGCGGTTAGCGGGATCGCCTTTCTTGTGGATTGGGCAAAGCACACTTAAATTCCAATCCGGAGGCATGCATTCGTCTGACCATATTCTGCATAAGAGCTGATGCATGCTTTTTACCAGCTCTTCGCCTCCGTGTTTGAACAGCTCGGCGGGTAGTCCGTCTTTTCCAGGCGCTTTGTTGTTTTTGAGCCGGGATATAGCTATCCTCACTTCATCATAGTCAGGTGGTGGGACGACTTTTCCATCGTCAGGGATTGGGGTATCGGGTTCGACGTCTCCCTCGCAATTTAGCAGCGAGGAGAAGTGCTCCCTCCATGATTTAAGTACACTTTGTACGTCGGTTACCAGGTCGCCATTATTGTCCTTACAGGAGCTTGCCCCGGTCATAAAACCTTCCGTCATCCGCCGGATCTTTTCATAGAATTTTCGGGCATCATTCCTGTCAGCCAGCATCTCAAGCTCCTCACACTCACGCCTTTCGGCCTCACTTTTCTTTTTTCTGAAAAGGCGTCTCTCTTCCTTCTTTGCCTCACGATATATGTCCGTCAAGTTAGCACTACAACTTTGAAAAAATTAATATTGCTATATGGGATTAATTCCCGTTTTTTAACCGTAAACACACCGTGAAATCCAAAAAATTACCGTTTTTTAAAAATAACCCCTAGTAATGCTAACTTGACAGTCAAGTTAGCACTACCACCCTCGAAAACAATTTAATTCGATTCTAAATTTAAAATCAATTGCGCAGATAATTCCCGTTTAATAACCGTAATTAAGTAGTGCTAATGAAAAAAATCGAAAAATTTTCTTCTCGATTTTTTTTAAAAATAACCCCTAGTAATGCTAAATTGACGGTCAAGTTAGCACTACCACCCTCTAAAACAATTTAGTTCGACTCTAAAATTAAAATCAATTGCGCATATAATTCCCGTTTAATAACCGTAATTAAGTAGTGCTAATGAAAAAAATCGAAATTTTTTTTTCTCAAATTTTATTAAGAAAAAAAAATAGTAGTAGAAATTACCAACACTCGATTAAGGAAAAGGAAGTATCGGAACGAAAAAAAAATTCCGCAGTTAGTTGCTGCTTTTTAACCGTAAACACACCGTGAAATCCAAAAACTACCGTTTTTGATTTTTTAAAAATAACCCCTAGTAATGCTAACTTGACAGTCAAGTTAGCACTACCACCCTCGAAAACAATTTAGTTCGACTCTAAAATTAAAATCAATTGCACATATAATTCCCGTTTAATAACCGCAATTGAATAGTGCTAATGAAAAAAATCGAAAAATTTTTTTGTCGATTTTTTTTTTTTAAATAACCCCTAGTAATTCTAACTTGACGGTAGTTTTTGGATTTTACGGTGTGTTTACGGTTAAAAAGCAGCAACTAACTGCGGACTTTTTTTTTCGTTCAGATTTTTCCTTTTCCTTAATCGAGTGTTGGTAATTTCTACTACTATTTTTTTTTTTCTTAATAAAATTTGAGATAAAAAAATTTCGACTTTTTTTCATTAGCACTACTTAATTACGGTTATTAACGGGAATTATATGCGCAATTGATTTTAATTTTAGGGTCGAACTAAATTGTTTTCGAGGGTGGTAGTGCTAACTTGACCGTCAATTTAGCATTACTAGGGGTTATTTTTAAAAAATCAAAAACGGTAGTTTTTGGATTTCACGGTGTGTTTGCGGTTAAAAAGCAGCAGCTAACTGCGGAATTTTTGTTTCGTTCCGATACTTCCTTTTCCTTAATCGAGTGTTGTTAATTTCTACTACTATTTTTTTTTTCTTAATAAAATTTGAGAAAAAAAAATTTCGACTTTTTTTCATTAGCACTACTTAATTGCGGTTATTAAACGGGAATTATATGCGCAATTTATTTTAATTTTAGAGTCGAACTAAATTGTTTTCGAGGGTGGTAGTGCTAACTTGACTGTCAAGTTAGCATTACTAGGGGTTATTTTTAAAAAATCAAAAACGGTAGTTTTTGGATTTCACGGGGTGTTTGCGGTTAAAAAGCAGCAACTAACTGCGGAATTTTTTTTTTCGTTCCGATACTTCCTTTTCCTTTATCGAGTGTTGGTAATTTCTACTACTATTTTTTTTTTCTTAATAAAATTTGAGAAAAAAAAATTTCGATTTTTTTTCATTAGCACTACTTAATTACGGTTATTAAACGGGAATTATATGCGCAATTGATTTTAATTTTAGAGTCGAACTAAATTGTTTTCGAGGGTGGTAGTGCTAACTTGACTGTCAAGTTAGCTTTACTAGGGGTTATTTTTAAAAAATCAAAAACGGTAGTTTTTGGATTTCACGGTGTGTTTGCGGTTAAAAAGCAGCAGCTAACTGCGGAATTTTTTTTTCGTTCCGATACTTCCTTTTCCTTAATCGAGTGTTGTTAATTTCTACTACTATTTTTTTTTTCTTAATAAAATTTGAGAAAAAAAAATTTCGACTTTTTTTCATTAGCACTACTTAATTGCGGTTATTAAACGGGAATTATATGCGCAATTTATTTTAATTTTAGAGTCGAACTAAATTGTTTTCGAGGGTGGTAGTGCTAACTTGACTGTCAAGTTAGCATTACTAGGGGTTATTTTTAAAAAATCAAAAACGGTAGTTTTTGGATTTCACGGGGTGTTTGCGGTTAAAAAGCAGCAACTAACTGCGGAATTTTTTTTTTCGTTCCGATACTTCCTTTTCCTTTATCGAGTGTTGGTAATTTCTACTACTATTTTTTTTTTCTTAATAAAATTTGAGAAAAAAAAATTTCGATTTTTTTTCATTAGCACTACTTAATTACGGTTATTAAACGGGAATTATATGCGCAATTGATTTTAATTTTAGAGTCGAACTAAATTGTTTTCGAGGGTGGTAGTGCTAACTTGACTGTCAAGTTAGCATTACTAGGGGTTATTTTTAAAAAACGGTAATTTTTTGGATTTCACGGTGAGTTTACGGTTAAAAAACGGGAATTAATCCCATATAGCAATATTAATTTTTTCAAAGTTGTAGTGCTAACTTGACGGACATCACGATTTTGTTGCCATACACTGCGGGTTGCGCCCGTTCGCAACGTCTCCTTGTAGGCAGCGTCCTTTTTTTCGAGGCAGTTTTGCATTCCTCATCGTACCAGTTGTTCTTGCGGGCTCGCTGGAACCCTATAGTGGCCTCAGCGGCGGTACGCAATGAGTGAGAGATATGCTTCCATTGCTCGATTACATCGTTAAGTCGGGGATTGCCCTCTGCTAGCAGGTGTGAGAGTCGAGTGGAGAAATTATCAGCTGTCTGTGTCACGCGCAACTTCTCGACGTCAAACTTTCCTTCCGTTACGTTGCACAGAGGCGTGTGCGTATCTTGGCTGCGACAAGATAATGGTCAGAGTCAATATTGGGGCCACGCAGTGTACGCACGTCCAGAACGGTGGAGCTATGTCTGCCGTCAATCAAGACATGATCAATCTGGTTTCTAGTTCTTTGACCAGGGGACAGCCATGTGGCTTGGTGTATTCGCTTATGCTGGAACCTGGTACTACTGATGACCATATTGCGAGCAGCGGCGAAGTCAATCAACCTAGTGCCGTTGGGGGATGTTATATCGTGGAGACTGAATTTTCCAACTGTAGGACCAAAGACTCCTTCCTTGCCCACCTTGGCATTAAAGTCGCCGAGCACGATTTTGATATCATGCTGGGGGCAGCGATCATAAGTCTGTTCAAGTTTATCGTAGAAGGAGTCCTTCTCTGCGTCGTCCGTCTCCTCAGTCAGCGCATAGGCGCAGATAAATGTTATGTTGAAAAACCTCGCCTTGATGCGGATCGCAGCGAGACGCTCGTCCACAGGAGTGAACGCTAATACTTGGCGGCGAAGTCTCTTTCCCACCACGCGCTTTGCCGCGTGTCTGGCCACTGTAGTATACGTCACAAGGACCGATGGTCGTCTTTCCTTGCCCCGTCCATCGCATTTCCTGCAGGGCGGTGATGTCGGCCTTTGCGACTACGAGTACATCAACCAGTCGGGCAGCGGCACCGTCCCTTGAAAGGGTCCGGACATTCCCGGTACATGCCCTAATATCCAAATCATTATGCCTTATTCGTTTTGACGGGTCGTCAACATTAAAGGGGGTTCTCATCCGAGGCTTTGATTTTGTTTTCATTGGAATTAAGTTTTTTACGTGGCGGGTCCCAAACCCAGCGCACAAGCCGTTTCGGGGTTTTTGGAAAATATTTACACATTTATATAGCGAGCCGCTTGCTTCAAGACAGACGCCCGCTTGCAGCCGCACCTCATGGTGAAAAGACGCTACGCGAAAACCTCGGTGAGCCCTTAAACCAAGTATGTCAGAGTGGCCCCACCGGGGCTCCCTCTCTTTCTGCCGCGAGCCTAGGTAGCTCCCGTTGCCCAGAGTGCACGAACGAGGACGCAAGAGTCGGGATTGAGCAAGGTCACTTAGCAACCACACTCCATTACACTCTTTTCTTTCGTTTCCAACAAATTTCTTTTTTACTTTCAATCACTTTTCTATTTCTTATTTTACTTTTTTTAGTTTTATCAATTTTCCTTTTTATTTTATTTCACTAAGTCTAGCCACGAAGGGCTTTGTGCTTTTTTTCAAAATACCATGTCTGAGCAAGCATTTGCTTCTTTGAATACCCACGCACAGATTTTGTTTTTGTAAACACTGTTTGTACCTACGCTCATGTTTATTATTGCTGTCAAATTTTATTTACCTTAGAATTGTGGTTATTGCAAAAAAGGGGAAACTTTTAAGCATTGCGCATTTATATATAAATAGATAGATAATAGGCAAGAAAATAAACAAAAACTTTGTAATTACTATCTAAACAATTTGAATTTGCACAAAATTAAACAATCAACATCTCGTGCAAATGCACTGAGAATAAAGAGAATAGGCAAACACACCAAAAACGTCACAAAAACAAACAACTTGCATAAACTAACTATAGAAACTTTTGTTGTTTTATTGGATGAATAGAGAAAAAGGGGAAAAACCAAAAAGCGATGTTAATCATCATTATTCATCTCCTATTGGCGCTAACCCGCCTAGGCGATTTTGGCCGTTTCGTAAAGTATGCCATTCGTTCCTTTTTAGCGACAACTGACGCCAATTGAAAACGCCAAGGAAGTACCAGTCATCCCCCTCTTGTTGTTTCCATCGCATTCGAGACCTCCCCCTTGCTCTGCTGCCGAATTCGGCTGTCGATTGGAAAATCTTGTGTGCCGGAGCTTTTTTGTCCTTCGCTGCACTAGGGCCAAGTCTGAGTAAAGCTCGTACAGCGCATCGTTAAATTTCCTTCGATACTCGCCGTTGGCATCACGGCAAGGGCCATAAATCTTTCGGAGAACTTTTCTCTCAAATACTACAAGGGACATCTCATCTTCACTTGACACTGTCCATGATTCCGAGCCGTACATCAGGACTGGTATGATGAGAGACTTATAGAGCGTGATCTATGTTTGTCGAGAGAGGAATTTACTTCTCAATTACCTACTTAGCCCAAAGTAACACTTGTTGGCAAGAGTGGTTCTCCGTTGGATTTCTAGACTGACATTACTCTCGATATTAATGCTGGTTCTCAAATAGACGAAGTCCCTCACAGTTTCAAAGCTATAACTATCAACGGTGACTTGGCTGCCAATGCGCAGGTGCACCGATTCTTTCTTTGATGACAGCAGATACTTCGTTTTGTCCTTGTTCACCGCAAGACCCACTTTTTTCTTCTTTATCCAGACCAGAGAAGGCAGAGCTTACGGTGCGGTTATCAAGGCCAATGATATCGATATCATCGGCATACGTCAACAATAGCACTCTCTTGTAAAAAAATTGTACCATTGCGGTTAAGCTCTGCTTCTCGAATTATATTTTCCAGCATCAGGTTGGAGAAATCGCACGAAAGGGAGTCGCCCTGTCTGAAGGTTCGGTGGTCTTCTAATGGTTCAGAGAAGTCCTTCCCGATTCTGACGGAGCTGCTGATATTGCTTAGAGTCATTTGGCATAGACGTATGAGTTTTTCAGGGAAATCACATTCAGACATGGCTTCATACAGTCAACTCCTTTTCCTTACTTACAGGTATTTTTGGATATACGAAAGGCTGGGGAGTAAAAAGGAAACATAGGGGCATAGCCATAGTCGAGATAAAGTGGGTATCAAAGTTAGCGTCAGCTTTTTGACACTATTTCCGACGGCCTATCTGTGGTAGGTAATACTTATATTTACACATTTATGGACATAAAAATCTTCCTAATAGACATTTATATTTAGACTAGGTGGATCCGTGCGCGCCTTGCGCAAAAAAAAAAACAAATGTTTGAAATCGTTTACTTACATCATACAAACTTATGTAAAATTTTCGGAAATTTGATAAAAAGCAATTGATTTTTTCTATAAATATGACCCAGTGGCCACATGTATTTTTTTACAAAGCTTCCTTAAATACAATATTTGACGTAAAAATAAAATCATTTGTAATTTTTTGTTTGAATGTCGCTTGGGCTGAAAAAGTTATATCTTGGAATCGCCTGACTCTAGAAAATGCCACATACAACTGTCCGTGTGAAAACACTGGGCTAGGTAAATACAAACCGGCTTTATCAAATGTTTGGCCTTGGGCCATGTTGATAGTCATTACGAAAGCTACTTTTAAGGGAAACTGTTTCCTAGTTATCTTGAATAGTACTGTTGGATCTGAAGGAGTTAGTTTAACTCGCGGTATTATAGCAATTTTTCCACAACCGATTAATTTGACACTGATTGCGTTCTCGCCTAAATGACTGACGACCATCCTGGCACCATTTATAAGTCCTTATTTGGCATTAAGATTACGAATCAACATTACGATTGCATTTTTCTTCAAAATTAGTTTATGTGACGTCCCTTATTTTAGCGGCGATATGTTGGCGAAATCAGTTGAAATTTTACCTGAATTAGTAGCTAATTTATTGCTAAATAATTGCCAAAAGAAAACATTTATAGCTCTTCAAAATTTTTTTTTTTGACATTTTTCGCCAAAATAAGACTGAAGTTAGCGAAACCATCAGTGAAAAATTGTCGGATCAAGTTGAAAATTTGCCAGAATTAGTAGCTAATTTATTGCTAATTAATTGCCAAAAGAAAAAATTTATAGCTCCTGTTATGGAATTCAAGTTTTTCGATTTTCATGCAATCGAAATTTTTGCAAACATGTCATGAAAACTAGTTTCCACATATACAGTTGTATATCTCAGGGGTGGTTTAAACCCCTAAAAGCACCCCCTGGCTGCGCCCCTGGTCCAGCAGATTAAAGACCAAAGACTCCGCTGGTTAGGACATGTTATGCGAATGGACAAAGAAGCTCCAGCACAGAAGGTTTTCCTATCCACACCCGAATTCGGCAGCAGAGGAAGGGGGAGGCCTCGACTGAGATGGAAACAACAAGTGGAGGATGACTTGAACTCCCTTGAGGTTTCCAATTGGTGCCAGTTATCGCTAAAATGGAATGACTGGACAAATTTGTGATCACGTTCTCTAATAGAAAATGAAGAAGAATTCAATGACTTTCAAAAAAAAAAGAAACTTTAAAATTTTTGTTTGGAATTTGAAACAAAAAAGTATTAAAAATTGCCTAAACTGATAAATGGTTTAAAATTTAAATCCTAACTTTCGTTTCGTAAATTTGGGATCTAAAGTTAGATCTGAGAATACAAATTCTGATCAAATGCTTGTCAATTTGAGATTAAATATAAATGTCTAATCTTGGCTTGCGTCATTTATTGACGCTTAACCGCCTAGGAGATTTTGACCGTTTCGACGTAAATGAACATTATTGCCATCTTTTAATGATAGATCGTATGCAAACCCAAAGCAAACACGCTTTAAAAAATGGGTTTGGGTTATGAAATTTGTATGAGATTCGACAAGGGTTTCGGGTAGTGTTTGATTTTAAACACGCTAGGACCAGAAAACACGGTGTTTGCTTTTGGTGGAAACACCATATGACAAAAACTAACACTTTTCGGTAGTAGATTTTCTTCAGAGAAAAAATAAAAGTGTTACTTTTCGTCAGACAGAAAATTTTTGGTGTTAGTTTTCGTATGGCACGTCGATATGTACAAAAACCGTATTTCTGGTGCGATTTTATTCATATTTCGCAGTTTGAAAAATAAAACAAAATAAAAAAATTTAATTAAGTACAGCGTAATAATATAAAATAAAGTCAATTAAAATTTAAATAGAATTTAAAAAAAAAAATAAACTAAAATAAAGCAAAATAATATAAATAAAACTAAAATTAAATTGAGTTACATTAAATTAAAAAAAAAAAAAAAAACACATTAAAAAAAAAACAAATTAAAAAAAAAACCAATTAAAAAAAAAACAAATTGAAATAAAGAAAATAAATAAAACAAAACCAATTAAAATATAATAACAATCAGGTTGATATTTATAAATTTCTTTCTCCTATCAAATGTTGTACAAAAGTGGCTAGCCTGGAAGTTATCAACAAATTATATATTAAGGCCCGGTTTTTCAGTGCATGTTTAAACCACAGACAAAGTTGACTAGAGTTATCTCATACGAATTGGCCGCTTAAACTAAGTTTAAACTCGCACTGAAGTGTAATGGAGTGTGGTTGCTGAGTGACCTTGCTCAATCCCGACTCTTGCGTCCTCGTTCGTGCACTCTGGGCAACGTGAGCTACCTAGGCTCGCGGCAGAAAGAGAGGGAGCCCCGGTGGGGCCACTCTGACATACTTGGTTTAAGGGCTCACCGAGGTCTTTTTCGCAGCGTCTGTTCACCACATGGTGCGGCTGCAAGCGGGTGTCTGTCTTGTAGCAAGCGGCTCGCTATATAAATGTGTGAATATTTTTATCAAAATCCCGGAGACGGGTTGTGCGCTGGGTTTGGGACCCGCCACGGAAAAACTTTATTCCAATGAAAAGCAAAGAAAAGCCTCGGATGAGAACCCCCTTTAATGTTGACGACCCGGCAAAACGAAATAAGGACTACGAGAAGGATATTAGGGCATGTACCTGGAATGTCCGGACCCTTTCAAGGGATGGTACCGCTGCCCGACTGGTTGATGTCCTCGTTAACGCAAAGGCTGACATCACCGCCCTGCAGGAAATGCGATGGACGGGACAAGGAAAGACGACCATCGGACCTTGTGACGTATACTACAGTGGCCAGACACGCGGCAAAGCGCGTGGTGTAGGATTCGTGGTGGGAAAGAGACTTCGAATACACCAAGCCACATGGCTGTCTCCTGATCAAAGAACAAGAAACCAGATTGATCATGTCATGATCGACGGCAGACATAGCTCCACCGTTCTGGACGTGCGTACCCTTCGTGGTCCCAATATCGACTCGGACCATTATCTTGTTGCAGCCAAGATACGCACACGCCTCTGTGTAGCAAAGAAAGTGCGCACAGTAACGGAAGGAAAGTTTGACGTCGAGAAGCTGCGCACGACACAGACAGCTGACAATTTCTCCACTCGACTCTCACACCTGCTATCGGAGAGCAATCCTCGACCTAACGATGCAACCGAGCAATGGAAGCATATCTCTCACTCATTACGTACTGCCGCTGAGGCCACTATAGGGTTCCAGCGAGCCCGCAAAAACAACTGGTACGATGAGGAATGCAGCACTGCCTCGGACAAAAAGGACGCTGCCTACAGGGAGACGTTGCGAACGGGCGCAACCCGCAGTGTATGGCAACGCTATCGTGAGGCAAAGAAGGAAGAGAGACGCCTTTTCAGAAAAAAGAAACGTGAGGCCGAAAGGCGTGAGTGTGAGGAGCTTGAGATGCTGGCTGACAGGAATGATGCCCGAAAATTCTATGAAAAGATCCGGCGGATGACGGAAGGTTTTAAGACCGGGGCAAGTTCCTGTAAGGACAATAATGGCGACCTGGTAACCGACGTACAGAGTGTACTTAAATTATGGAGGGAGCACTTCTCCTCACTGCTAAATTGCGAGGGAGACGTGGAACCCGATACCCCAATCCCTGACGATGGAAAAGTCGTCCCACCACCTGACTATGATGAAGTGAGGATAGCTATATCCCGGCTCAAAAACAACAAAGCGCCTGGAAAAGACGGACTACCCGCCGAGCTGTTCAAACACGGAGGCGAAGAGCTGGTAAAAAGCATGCATCAGCTCTTATGCAGAATATGGTCAGACGAGTGCATGCCTCCAGATTGGAATTTAAGTGTGCTCTGCCCAATCCACAAGAAAGGCGATCCCGCTAACCGCACCAACTACCGCGGAATCAGCCTTCTTAATATCGCATATAAGGTTCTTTCTAGCGTATTGTGTGAAAGACTGAAGCCCATCGTAGACAAGCTGATTGGACCTTATCAGTGTGGCTTTAGACCTGGTAAGTCTACCATCGACCAGATTTTCACGATACGCCAAATCCTGGAGAAGACCCATGATAAAAGAATCGACACACACCATCTCTTTGTCGATTTCAAAGCCGCTTTTGACAGCGCAAAAAGGAGTTGCCTGTATGCCGCCATGTCTGAATTTGACTTCCCTGCAAAGCTTATACGGCTTTGCCAAATGACGTTGAGCAATACTAACAGCTCCGTCAGAGTCGGGAAGGACCTCTCTGAGCCATTTGAAACCAAACGAGGCTTCAGACAGGGCGACTCCCTTTCGTGCGATTTCTTCAACCTGATGCTGGAGAAGATAATTCGAGCAGCAGAGCTAAACCGCAATGGTACAATCTATTACAAGAGCGTGCAATTGCTGGCGTATGCCGATGATATTGATATCATTGGCCTTAACAACCGCGCCGTAAGCGCTGCCTTCTCTGGACTGGATAAAGAAGCGAAAAAAGTGGGTCTTGCGGTCAACGAGGACAAGACGAAGTATTTGCTGTCATCAAAGAAAGAATCGGCGCACCTGCGCCTTGGCAGCCACGTCACTGTTGATAGTTACAAATTTGAAACTGTGAGGGACTTCGTCTATTTGGGAACCAGCATTAACACCGAAAATAATATCAGTCTAGAAATCCAACGGAGAATCACTCTTGCGAACAAGTGCTACTTTGGACTGAGTAGGCATTTGAGAAGTAAAGTCCTCTCTCGAAGAACAAAGATCACGCTCTATAAGTCTCTCATCATACCTGTCCTGATGTATGGCTCAGATTCATGGACAATGTCAAGAGAAGATGAGATGGCCCTTGGAGTATTTGAGAGAAAAGTTCTCCGGAAGATTTATGGTCCTTCCCGTGATGCCGACGGCGAGTATCGAAGGAGATTTAACGATGAGCTGTACGAGCTTTACGCAGATCTGACCATAGTCCAGCGAATTAAAGCCCAAAGGCTCCGCTGGCTGGGTCACGTCATGCGAATGGACAAAGAAGCTCCAGCCCAGAAGGTTTTCCAATCGTCACCCGAATTCGGCAGCAGAGGAAGGGGGAGGCCTCGACTGAGATGGAAACAACAGGTGGAGGATGACTTGAACTCCCTTGGGGTTTCCAATTGGCGTCAGTTATCGCTAAAAAGGAATGACTGGCGTGCTTTGATAGGCGACGGCCAAAATCGCTTAGGCGGTTAAGCGCCAGTAAATGATGATGATGAAGTTTAAACTTGCACTGAAAACTGGGCATTAGTCGTATACGATTTGATAAGAAAACTTTATTTCATTATAACTTTTTTCAAACGCAAAAGGCATATTCACTAGGGTGGATCGACAAAAAAGTTTTTCCAGTCCACTCCTAGGATTAAAGATATTTTGAAGACGATCCCAAAAAAAATTTTTTTTTTGCCACGCCCCCCCGAGGGGCTATTTACTTTTTTTGACACTACGTCGCCATTTTAAGTCCGATTTTAATGAGCCGTTCACCGTTGTTCATGGCTTGGAGGCCGCCACAATTCTTACCTTAATAATTTTTTACTCCGAGTTCAAATTCTAGTAGTGATGTGATGATGTGAAACGAAATACCGACAGTCTCATTAAAATCGGACTTAAAATGGCGACGTAGCGTCAAAAAAAATAAAAAAGCCCATCGGGGGGGGCGAGGGAAAAAAAAAATTTTTTGGGATCGCCTTCAAAATATCTTTAATCCTAGGGGTGACCTGGAAAAACTTTTTTTGTATGGGGACCGATCCGGGTTAATATTCACTCTCAAGTTATGTCATTTTGCCATTGTAATCTACATCGCTGCACCTCTTTTTAAAATGTTTTTATTAGGTCGCTTTCGTCGTTCTTGTGCCCGGATTTTTGCATTCGATTTTGAACCAACTTCCTGTTGTGCTAGGGTCTTGAAATTTTCACTACAGTTCAGGTCGCGATGACAATGCAATATTATGAAAAAAAAAATCCGATAGGTGCCGCGTGGGCCGCTATATTTTCAAAAATCGCATTTATGGTCCGATTTGGCTGAAATTCGGAACAAGTATTACTACTATGAAAAGAAATATTTTCCTAAACAAAAAATTCCGCTAGGTGGAGCTGAGATCGGGGTAATAAAAGCTGAAAATCCTAATTATGGACCGATTTAGCTGATATTTAGCGTGTGTATTACTTAATCAATTTCCAAATGTTCAAAGGAAAATTGGACCCGCTAGGTGGCGCGTGAGTCGTTCTATTTAAGAAATGCGAAGTTTTGTTTTCGGTGTCGATTAATTTGTTTTTCAACGAACTTCCCGTTGAGGTAGAATCTTGAAATTTTCATCGTCGTTTAGTTTTCTGGCAGTATAAGAAAAAAATAATTCCGATAGGTGGCGCACGGATAGTGATATTTGAAAAGTTTCATTTCCAGAGATTTTGCTTCGGATTTTGAACTAACTTCCCATTGAGCTGGGGTTTTGAAATTTTCACCATCGTTCAGGTTTCGCTGACAATGCATTATACAAAAAAAAAAATCCAAAATATTGCTTTAATTGCAAAAGTCCCATTTATCGGCCTATCTTCCTTATTGCTATCTGAATATTTCGTACACATGCTATAATGCGCATGCTATAATGCGTTTTCAGCGCCATAAACAGCATCGAAATTTCGAATATTTCATCTGCATACATTTAGGCGCAGCCACTGTTGCACAAAGGAAGGTAATGTGCTTTATAATGCTTAAAAAAGAACAATTTTATTCATGTAACCATAGACACACCGCGTAAAGCGTGTAAACGTAGAAAATTGCCGAATGCGTAATTGAACTGTCAAAATTTTTATGGAACGAAGTTTACACAAATTCGGTAAACTTCCGCGAGGAGTTTAGTGTGTAAACACCTCCAAAAATTACCCAATTCGATTACGCTGTTCGACATGCAGTTTTTCAAAGCAGTCAATGCACACTAGACAAAAATAGAAGAATATGCTAAAAAATGGGTCAAAAATTAAATTAATAAGAATTTCAAAATAAAAAGTATTCACATAAACTTATCTATATCGTTCATCTAACTGAGCTGTTAAATGTATATATTTACGCTTTTGTTAAGTTATATGGTTACATGAGTACCACTAATATGACACAGAATATCCAATTACAATCTTAGAAATTTTCACAGACTCACAACTAAAAAGTATAAAATAAAAAATAGAATAAAAAATATTTTTAATTTAAATTGTTTTTAAAATGAACTAAAAACTGGAAAATAATTTCCCCTCTGCCTACATAGATTCTTCACCACGTAAAGCTTATCTGGAACATTTGTGAGTGGGAATTCTTATACACAGAGCCAAAAATGCCTAATAAAATTAATAAGATTGTCTTCATGATCAGCTTTTGGGCAAAGGGGTAGTCGCAACGGTGCAAACGAAGAAAAAACTGTAGGGAAATCTTTTTGGTTTTAAGAAGAAATTCTTATTAAAAAAACTATACATTTAGTACAAAGGTGTAGTTAGACGCTGGCAATTATTAGTATACGATGGCCGGATGGTTAGCAGCTGGGTTTAGCAATCGAAAAATTGTAAGTTCGATTCTCTCTCTTTTTTTCCTAATTAGAAATGTTAAAAAGAAATCTTCTTAAATATATTTATAAGATTTTCCTTTGAAACATTAACAACTCTACACATATCGGTAATTAGAAGCTGGCAATCAAAAGTGAGCGATGGCTTGATGGTTAACAGCTGGGTTTATCATTCCGAAAATTGTAAGTTCGATTCTCGGTGAGGGCGATATCATTTTATTTTTCATTTAAAATATTAAAAAGAAAATCTTCTTAATAAAATTAAAAAGACGGTCTCTACAATAATAAGAAGCACATCTTCTTGAAGAAAATCTATAGAGATATCTTATGACTTTTGTTCTATTTTATTAGGCATTGTTGGCTCTGTGTAGGTATTAAATAGTTTTTGGAGTTTGAAATGTATAAAAACATTTGGCGCTTGCTATATTGTGAAAAGATGTTTTTTTTTAGAAAAGCTCATATCGGTAATAAGATTGTTAGAAATTAATGCGAACCATCTTCAGCGTGCGCCAATGTTTTTATACCTTTCAAACTCCAAGTACTATTTAATACCTATAAGAACTCCCACTCACAAATGTTCCAGATAAGCTTTACGTGGTGAAGAATCTATGTAGGCAGAGGGGAAATTATTTTCCAGTTTTTCGTTCATTTTAAAAACATTTTAAGTTAAAAATATTTTTTATTCTATTTTTTATTTTATTTTACCACGCTTTTATTAGGTTCACTTGTATGTTTGTCTGTTGTATGTATGTAAACTCTCGTTCGGTCTAAGCCCCAGTGGCCCAAAAGCCGTAAAATGTCCCTACAATATGGGTATCAAACGAAAGGGGAAGACCCCAGGTTTCATTTGGACCTCGATATATTTCGATAAATTTATCGATAACTGAGTTATCGGTCAATATATGATTGCCTTAAAACCTAAAAAAATTCCTTACAGTATGGGTATCAAACGAAAGGGGAAGACCCCAGGTTTCATTTGGACCTCGATATATTTCGATAAATTTATCGATAACTGAGTTATCGGTCAATATATGATTGCCCAAAAACCTAAAAAATTCCTTACAATATGGGTATCAACCGAAAGGGGAAGACCCCAGGTTTCATTTGGACCTCGATATATTTCGATAAATTTATCGATAACTGAGTTATCGGTCAATATATGATTGCCCAAAAACATAAAAAATTCCTTACAATATGGGTATCAAACGAAAGGGGAAGACCCCAGGTTTCATTTGGACCTCGATATATTTCGATAAATTTATCGATAACTGAGTTATCGGTCAATATATGATTGCCCAAAAACCTAAAAAATTCCTTACAATATGGGTATCAAACGAAAGGGGAAGACCCCAGGTTTCATTTGGACCTCGATATATTTCGATAAATTTATCGATAACTGAGTTATCGGTCAATATATTATTGCCCAAAAACCTAAAAAATTCCTTACAATATGGGTAGGAAACGAAAGGGGAAGACCCCAGGTTTCATTTGGACCTCGATATATTTCGATAAATTTATCGATAACTGAGTTATCGGTCAATATATGATTGCCCAAAAACCTAAAAAATTCCTTACAATATGGGTATCGAACGAAAGGGGAAGACCCCAGGTTTCATTTGGACCTCGATATATTTCGATAAATTTATCGATAACTGAGTTATCGGTCAAAATGTGGTTGCCCGAAAACCTTAAAATTTCCCTACAATATGGGCATCAAACGAAAGGGGAAGACCCCAGGTTTCATTTGGACTTCGATATATTTCGATAAATTTATCGATAACTGAGTTATCGGTGAAAATGTGGTTGCCCGAAAACCTTAAAATTTCCCTACATTATGGGTATCAAACGAAAGGTGAAGGCCCAGGTTTCATTTGGACATCGACATATTTCGATAAATTTATCGATAACTGAGTTATCGGTCAAAATGTGGTTGCCCGAAAACCTTAAAATTTCCCTAAAATATGGGTATCAAACGAAAGGTGAAGGCCCCAGGTTTCATTTGCACATCGACATATTTCGATAAATTTATCGATAACTGAGTTATCGGTCAAAATGTGGTTGCCCGAAAACCTTAAAATTTCCCTAAAATATGGGTATCAAACGAAATTGGAAGTCCAGGGGTTTCGTTTGGACTGCTGTATTTTTCGATATATTTATCGATAATTTCATAGGACATTTGACTAAAAAGTAAAAAATAAATATAGTTTAAAAAAACTAAAACTCACGCTTTTAGAGAGCATTGAACTAAAAAGTTGAAAATAATTTTAAAAATCCTACACAGTAGTATTGTGGAAAAAGCGTGGTCCGCTTTGTGCCATAATTTTCGTATATCGAGCGCTCGACGCTTTTCCCACATTAAGCTGATGGCCCAATGCCCGCTGTTTTTGCTGGCTTTGCCTCGAGAAATGTCAAAATTCTTTTGAACTCTACTGAAATGTATGAAAGTTGGCCCAGTGGCAGCTTTACTTTGCTTGCTTGAAGCACTTCAAAGCGTCGAATAGCCCTAATCTCTATTTGACAGCGCTTTACACGCTTCACTGTTTGTCTTGTTGTTGAGTTGTTTGTCTCATCCTGTATTTTTGACAGCTTTTGAAGCTTCTACTTGGCCATAGAAGCTTTCAAAAAAAAGCAAAGTAAGCCTGGGTAAGCAAGGCAAGCAAATCAAGCCTGCATTGGGCCATCACCTTAATGCTAGTTTCTTTACTACGCTTTCATTAGCTTTACTTGTACATACATTCATATGTATGTTTGCTTGTTTGTATGTAACTCTACTTCAGTCTACCCGATAGTGGCATATGACTGTCACAAAATTGCCTACAATATGGGTATCAAACTAAAATGGAGGCCCAGAGGTTTCGTTTGCACTGCGGTATACTTCGATATATTTATCGATTACTTCATAACAGATTTAACTAAAAAGTAAAAACTAAATACAGTTTAAAGAGCGAAAACACACGCTTTTATAGAATATTGCACTAAAAAGGTAAAAATAATTTAAATAAAAAACGAAGATTATGGAACAAAGCGGACCACGCTTTTTCCACAATACTACTGTGTAGGGTTTTTAAAATTATTTTTAACTTTTTAGTTAAATGCTCTCTAAAAGCGTGAGTTTTAGTTTTTTTAAACTATATTTATTTAAGTACCACTAATTTAGTCAGCAAAATGCTGTAATACTTTGTGAAACTGGTGCAATTAACGCGCTCTTCATTTGCATAAAAGGGAGAACGAACTGAGAGGTCAGTCGATTGTAAGCAAGGTTGAATTTATGGCTTTTTTTTAACATACAAACGTACGATTAGTTATACGAGTAGGTATATATGAAATTACTAATAAACTTGCAGATATACATATATGCACATACGTATGTAGGTGTCTTCAAATGTAAATAAATAAATTTTTGCTTACATCTGGAAATATAAATATTTACCTTGAATTGTCGAATGGTGATTTTTTTTTTATTAAGCAACTGAAGTGAATTTACACTAGCAATGTACAAATATCTAAATTTGGATAATTTCGGTTATTATTATGAATCCGCGGGAGCAAGCGATCGAAGATAGTCATGCGCACTGGATATTGGGATACATTGAGGTCTTGAGGAAGTTTGTAAATCACTCTGAAACATTCTGGATTAAAATGGTTTCAACATCCAAACAAACCGTCTGCCTTTCTAACCCACTCAATAAAAAAAAAACTTTCATAAATGCATAGCTGCATTCACGCCCTCGCAGTAATTTGCTAAATGGTTTTGATCAACGGACGTGTTAACATCATCAAAATGATTATTTGCTTTTTTCGTTGCCAGACTTAATGCAAATATGTACTCGTACCATTCAGTGGCTAGTAAGTACATACAATAAGCTTCAATTAGAAAATTACACTAAATTTTAAGTGACGCCGCAGCAGAGCATGCCTAACCTGTCGACGTTGGTGTGAGAGATTAGAAAAAAAAGTGTTGTTGTAAAAATACAAGTGATACAGATATGAAGGAACCGGGTCTAGTAAAATCAATCCGTCTCGCGTCCTCTATTTCAGTTATTTTAATCTATTTCACTTTACTTAATTTTTTTTTAATTTTTTTTTTTTTTTACTTTTTTGTTTGTTTTTAATTTAGTTTTTTGTTTCTGTTTTTCACTTCCTTTTTTTGTAATTAGTTTTTTTCGGTTTTTTATTTCACTTTATTTTATTTTATTATTATTAATTAAATTTTATTTTATGTTATTTTAGTTAATAATCCAGTCAAACAAAGTTTGAAAAAAATAGGTATGCAACAAATTTTCTTACTTTACAATCTTTTTTATTTTGTTTTATCGCCGATTCCAAAGTATTTGTATTTACTTTTTAAAATTTTTGGGAAACTTTTATTTTTTCATAGAACTCAATTGTAAAAATGGAATTTTGAATGCCGTTTCAAAAACAATTTAAATTTTGATATACTTCTGTTTACTTTGGAACCGGCGTTATTTTGTTTTATTTTTTATTTATTTTCTTTTATTTTATTTTATGTTATTTTATTTAGTTTTTTAATTTTATTAATTTTTTTTATTTTTATCTTATTTTATTCCGTTCTTGTTATCTTATTTTATTCCGTTCTTTTTATCTTATTTTTATCTATTTTTTTTACTTTTTTATTTTTTTTTTACTTTTTTTATTTTTTTGCCATTTTTTAATTTTTTTCAATTCCATTTATTTTGTAAATTTTTTTCTTTTGTTTTTTTTTTTTTACTTTTTGCTAATTTTGTTTTATCTTTCTTTTACTTTTTTGCGAATTGTTTTTTTTCTTTTGTTCTTTTTTTTTGCAAATTTTTAAAAAATTTTATTTAATTTTGTTGAATTATTTTTTATTATTTTATTTTTTTTTTTAATATTTTTATATTATTTAAAATTTTTTTTTTATTTTTATTATTTATTTCTCTTTATTTTTTTTTAAATAAAAATGTCTTAATACCCCGCACCGCGCATCTCAAGATAACATACCGCATTGTGCTTACCCAACACACATCGAGCACCAAAAACTCAAACGTTTGGGAAAACATCTATTCTCAACTTTTTCTCAAATGTTGTATATATAACGGGATTATTTGTTGCACTATATTAATTAAAAAAGTATTAAGTAAAATTTAACTGCATAAATGGAAACAAGCTGTTTATTGAAATGGGTATTGGTTTTGCATGATTGGCATCTCTGAAAAAATATTTCAATGAGAGCATGTGGATTCCATTTCGATCCACTCCGCTCAGTTTGAGAAACGGTTGAAAATTCTGCCGTTCTCAATTTGTAAATCAGGGAAAATCCCATATCAAAAATTAGCCTTTTGGGTTGAGAACGCTATCATCGGTTATTTCGCCTCAAATTGAAAACGAACGTTTGAGATTTGAGAAGATGATTGGTTCTCAAATGCATCTCAAATTGAGATTAGCTAAAAATGTTTGTTGGGTAGTTAGCAAAAATGTTGAGATCGTGACTGCAAGCAAATAGCCAATTATAAAAGGGTTAGGAATAGGCGGTAAGTGAGTAGAAGTGGGGGGTTATGCTGCCATAAGTTTAGTCATATTTTTACCAATATTAAAAGCTCTATTTAATTGCGCTTATATGCGCGAATAAGGGGGCTTAATATATGGTTGTTCGAAGCCTTGAAGTATGCGATGGCCATTTGGTCAGCTGAAATCAATGTTTTAATCACAAGCACTGCTGTCAAGCTAGCTCCAGCAAATAGCTCCAGCAACTCGCTTCGTTTTGAGTATCATAAAACATAAATGCGTATCAAAATGTTGAATACAGACTGTTTTAAAAGTTCTAGGCCGGAAGGCCACAAAAAATGTCTCTAAGCCTAGAGAAATTGGAATGGAACAAATATCACTGCTTTACCAAGACCAGTTAGGATTTATTTTTCATGTCTTCAAACCTTTCAATCACCCTGTATCTCCTCACATTAACAAGTCATGCCAATAAAGCATTTCAAATGATTGTTTCTAATGTGTGCTGGTAACGCTTATTTGTAATCAATTTTGCGCTAGTTTTTTGTTGTAAAACACTTATTTTTTTCTTCGGACAAGTATTTTTGCCTTTTACGTTGCGGCACAAACTTTAAGCACCCGCCTGCTAGCCTTTCAGTTCTTGACGTCATCATATCACATGTCTCATTAGCTTATATGGCGTAGGTATGTTTGTATGCTTTGAACGGTGCGTACAAGACGCATTTAATAATATTACTCACGCATAAAAATTGCAACTATTCACTTTATACGATTATCGATTATTTGATTTTTTATTTATACTCAACAAACAATTCAGGGACTGATAGACGCAGCATTATTGATTTTTAGTTATTCTATTTTCTTTATTTTATTCTAATTTCATTTTATTTTATTTATTATTATTTTATTTTATTTTACTTTACTTTTTATTTTATTTTATACCTTTCTTATTTTTTATTTCACCTTATTTTACTTTATTTTATTTTATTTTATTTTAAATGATTTTATTTTATTTTATTTTAATTTATATTATTTTATTTTATATTAATTTATGTTATTTTATTTTATTTTATTTTAATTTATATTATTTTTTTTATTTTTTTTTTATTATTTATTTAATGAAAATGTGTTTTTTGATAAAAATTTACCCACGCGCTGCAGGAACCAGACAAGCCGACATATGTTTCGATGATACTGGAATTACATCTCTTCATGGACTTTTCTTCCCGGCATTGTGAGAGTCGAACTCACAACACTGTAATGACTTGTATGCTAGAAGGTCTAACACCTTAGGCCACTACCCAGCTAGTGATCGTGTTAATTTAACATGATGATCGTGTTAGTTTAACATGATGATCGTGTTAATTTAACATGGTAGATGGTGTTGATTTAAAATGATGATCGTGTTAATTTAACATGGTAGATGGTGTTGATTTAACATGATAGATCGTGTTGATTTAACAACAAAAACATGTTGAATTAACATGACAGATCGTGTTAATAAATTATACAAGCATTATATTCTTTCATACCTGAAAATATGTATGTTAAAGGTTTTCGATAAGTGAATTAACTAAATAAAAATTATTAAAAAAATCAAAAACAAGGTGTTTTATTTTAAGGGTTAATTTAACAATAAAAACCTGTTAAATTAACATGTTAGATCGTGTTAATTTAACAATAAAATCCTATTAAATTAACATGATAGATCGTGTTGATTTAACATAACATATCGTGTCAATTTCACATGATAGATCCTGTAAATTTAACAGGACGAAAGTGTTATTTCAACATAGTATAGTGTTAATTTAACATGTCTGATCGTGTTGATTTAACAAGAAAAATAAAAATTAGAATAAAAAATATTTTTAATTTAAAATGTTTTTAAAATGAACTAAAAACTGGAAAATAATTTCCCCTCTGCCTATCTGGAACATTTGTGAGTGGGAATTCTTATAGGTATTAAATAGTTTTTGGACTTTGAAATGTATAAAAACATTGGCGCGCGCTAAAGATGGTTCGCATTAGTTTCTAACAATCTTATTACCGATATGAGCTTTTCTAAAGAAAAAACATCTTTTCACGATATAGCAAGCGCCAAATGTTTTTATACATTTCAAACTCCAAAAACTATTTAATACCTACACAGAGCCAACAATGCCTAATAAAATAGAACAAAAGTCATAAGATATCTCTATAGATTTTCTTCAAGAAGATGTGCTTCTTATTATTGTAGAGACCGTCTTTTTAATTTTATTAAGAAGATTTTCTTTTTAATATTTTAAATGAAAAATAAAATGATATCGCCCTCACCGAGAATCGAACTTACAATTTTCGGAATGATAAACCCAGCTGTTAACCATCAAGCCATCGCTCACTTTTGATTTCAAGAAGATGTGCTTCTTATTATTGTAGAGACCGTCTTTTTAATTTTATTAAGAAGATTTTCTTTTAATATTTTAAATGAAAAATAAAATGAGATCGCCCTCACCGAGAATCGAACTTACAATTTTCGGAATGATAAACCCAGCTGTTAACCATCAAGCCATCGCTCACTTTTGATTGCCAGCTTCTAATTACCGATATGTGTAGAGTTGTTAATGTTTCAAAGGAAAATCTTATAAATATATTTAAGAAGATTTCTTTTTAACATTTCTAATTAGGAAAAAAAGAGAGAGAATCGAACTTACAATTTTTCGATTGCTAAACCCAGCTGCTAACCATCCGGCCATCGTATACTAATAATTGCCAGCGTCTAACTACACCTTTGTACTAAATGTATAGTTTTTTTAATTAGAATTTCTTCTTAAAACCAAAAAGATTTCCCTACAGTTTTTTCTTTCGTTTGCACCGTTGCGACTACCCCTTTGCCCAAAAGCTGATCATGAAGACAATCTTATTAATTTTATTAGGCATTTTTGGCTCTGTGTATAAGAATTCCCACTCACAAATGTTCCAGATAAGCTTTACGTGGTGAAGAATCTATGTAGGCAGAGGGGAAATTATTTTCCAGTTTTTAGTTCATTTTAAAAACAATTTAAATTAAAAATTATTTTTTATTCTATTTTTTATTTTATACTTTTTAGTTGTGAGTCTGTGAAATTTCTAAGATTGTAATTGGATATTCTGTGTCATATTAGTGGTACTCATGTAACCATATAACTTAACAAAAGCGTAAATATATACATTTAACAGCTCAGTTAGATGAACGATATAGATAAATTTATGTGAATACTTTTTATTTTGAAATTCTTATTAATTTAATTTTTTGACCCATTTTTTAGCATATTCTTCTATTTTTATCTATGTGCATTGACTGCTTTGAAAAACTGCATGTCGAACAGCGTATTCGAATTGGGTAATTTTTCGAGGTGTTTACACACTAAACTCCTCGCGGAAGTTTACCGAATTTGTGTAAACTTCGGTCCAAGGCGATTTCATTACAGGTGGCATCCTCCCACCATATGGTTTCTTCTTCTTCCCTGAAAATCAGATCGTAGCTGTCAAATTGCTTATGTGTTGCTTTGTCTGACATTTACAGCCACAAGGAGTGTGTGCGTGCGTGTAGATCTGAATTCGCTCGAGCACGCTTGTATGAATTCGCCCTTGCTTCGTTCCATAAAATTTTGACAGTTCATTTACGCATTCGGCAATTTTCTACGTTTACACGCTTTACGCGGTGTGTCTATGGTTACATGAATAAAATTTATTCTTTTTTAAGCATTATAAAGCACATTATCTTTCCTTTGTGCAACAGTGACTGCGCCTAAATGTATGCAGATGAAATATTCGAAATTTCGATGCTGTTTATGGCGCTGAAAACGCATTATTGCATGCGCATTATAGCATGTGTACGAAATATTCAGATAGCAATAAGGAAGATAGGCCGATAAATGGGACTTTTGCAATTAAAGCAATATTTTGGATTTTTTTTTTTGTATAATGCATTGTCAGCGAAACCTGAACGATGGTGAAAAATTTCAAAACCCCAGCTCAATGGCAAGTTAGTTCAAAATCCAAAGCAAAATCTCTGGAAATGAAACTTTTCAAATATCTCTACCCGTGCGCCACCTATCGGAATTATTGTTTTTTTTTATTATTATTGTTATTATTATTGTTATTGTTATACTGCGTGGGGCCAGAAAACTAAACGACGATGAAAATTTCAAGATTCTACTCCAACGGGAAGTTTCGTTGAAAAACAAATTAATCGACACCGAAAACAGACCTTCGCATTTCGTAAATAGAGCGACTCACGCGCCACGTAGCGGGTGCAATTTTTTTTGAACATTTGGAAATTGATTAAGTAATACACACGCTAAATATCAGCTAAATCGGTCCATAATTAGGATTTTCAGTTTTTATTACCCCGATCTCAGCTCCACCTAACGGAATTTTTTTTTAGGAAAATACTTCTTTTCATAGTAGTAATACATGTTCCGAATTTCAGCCAAATCGGACCATAAATGCGATTTTTGAAAATATAGCGACCCACGCGCCACCTATCGGAATTTTTTCTTCCATAATATTACATTGTCATCGCGACGTGAACTGTGGTGAAAATTTCAAGACCCTAGCACAACAGGAAGTTGGTTTAAAATCGAATGCAAAAATCCGGGCACAAGAACGACGAAAGCGACCTAATAAAAACATTTTAATAATGTTGTATCAACAAGAAAATCATGTTGATTCAATCCTTTGTGATCATGTTAAATTCACACTGTTCCTTCATGTTGATCTAACATGTAGGAACAGTTAAAAACCAGCTTCATGTTAAAACAACCTGAGCGATAGTGTTGAAAAATAATAACCTGAAAAAGTGTTAAAAAAGTGTTGATTCAACATAAAAATTATTCTGTGTGTACAAGTCACTACAGTGTTGTGAGTTCGACTCTCACAATGCCGGGAAGAAAAGTCCATGAAGAGATGTAATTCCAGTATCATCGAAACATATGTCGGCTTGTCTGGTTCCTGCAGCGCGTGGGTAATTTTTTCTCAAAAACACATTTTCATACAATCCCGAAAATTGCTTCACAATACCGTCGGTATTTACAGCCATAGACTACAAGTCAAAAGCAACAAAGAGATTATTTATTTAAAATAATTTAATTTTATTTTAAGCGCTTTTTTATTTTTTGTTTCTGTGGAAAGTTATGGTCAAAAAACCGAAAAATTACCCTGGTCGGACACCAAAATAGGGCGGGTTCCATGGTATTTTTGTGCAGAACACCTTTCTGAGCTGGTGGGCTTCGGCCACGCTTATAAAAATAACTCTGGGCTAATTTTTTAGCAGTTGGATGCTAAAGAAAATAGAAAACAATTTTTGAAATTAACTTCTTAGGCGGCGATATGAAGTTTTGATTGAGAGTAAATTTGAGAAAATGGATGACGATGAAACGAAAGTTATGACACGGAAATAGAAATTGTAGCCGACTTTCAGGCGTATGTTGCAGATTTTCAGGCGAAGGCGTTTTTTCTCATATCTCGGGAACCGCTCAACCGATTTGGATAAAATTTGGCATTATAGATTCGGGCAGTTCACAGGGTTGCCACTTATCTCAATTTTTTTATTTTTAAATATTGAGCAAGATATGCCAATATTGGTATCAAATGAAGGTATTTTTGACCATATTCCAAATATGTAAATATCAGCATGGTTGTCACCTAGGGTTGCCACCCAACCGCATTTTTATTTATTTGTATTAATATCTCGGTGACCGCTCGAGTGATTTGAAAAAATCTTGACATAACAGATAGTATGATTCATTCTAAGATTATACGTGTGGCTGTGGCACTTGGGGCGGTTCACAGGGTTGCCACCTATCTCAATTTTTTTTTAATATTGAGCAGAATATGCTAATATGGGTATCAAATTAAAGGTATTTTCGACCGTATTCCAATTATGTAAATCTCAAGAAGGGTTGCCACCTAGGGTTGCCACCTAACCGCATTTTATTCTTATTTCTCTATATCTCGGGAACCGCTTGACCGATTTGAATAAAGTTTCGCATTATAGATAGTATGATTCATTCCAAGATTATCTATGTGTGGGTGTTTCCATTTGAGGCTGTTCATAGGCTGCCCCCTATCTATTTTTTTTTTAAATATTGAGCAATATATGTATCATATGAAAGGAATTTTCGGCCGCATTTGAAATATGTCAATTTCTAGCAGGGTTGCCAGCTAGGGTTGCTCCAAACCGTATTTTATTTATTTTTCCTTATATCCCGGGCCCCGCTTTGCTTTTTGTATTAAATTGGCATTATTAGTAGTATGATTCATTCTAAACTATATACATATATACATGGCGGTTGCTACTTGGGGCGGTTCAAAGGGTTGCCACCTATCTATTTTTTTTTTTAATTTTGAGGAAGATATGCCTATATGGGTATCAAGTGAAAGGTATTTGCGACCGTGTTCCAAATATTTAAATTTCAAGCAGGCTTTTTACCTGGTCTTCCTATCTTTCTTCGTACAACTCTCTTTCCTATCTCCCTCCCTTTTGCTCTTCATTGCCCTCTTCCTTCTACCACGCCTCTATATCCCATTCGTATTGGCCCCTGCTAATTTAGGCCTAATTCTACCCATGTACCAAATTTTACGGAAAACGCACCATATATAAGATATTTTTGAATGAATCTTTCCCTGGTCCACTTCCCGGAAGTAAGATATTGTGAATCTAACCATTCTCGAATACATCTTATTCATATTTCGATATTTCCGGACTTAGAAGGTAACTTCTTTCACGTTACTGGCTACACGCGGTTTTTTTTTATTATAATTTATTCACCTTATTTTACTTTACGTTATTTAGATTTTTTTATTGTATTTCATTCACATTTTTTTATTTTATTCTATTTACATTTATATTTATGTATGTTATGAGTTTGTGGTCATTAATTTGAGAATCTTTGAAACTTTGGTGGACTTTTGACCGTTTGTGAATAATTTTTTCTTAAATTATTCTATGTTTTTATTATTAGTGAACAAGATGGGAAAAGTAACAACAATTACAAGCTACCATGATTACGTAATTTCGGCCTTGCTCAAGGGCACTTATCAAATGGCTTTTGTGTTTAGAAATTTTTCATCACCTTTTGTTGGTCATCGAACCAAGAACCAAGGGGATTAGGAATTTCTAAGCCCGCAGTGTGTACCTCTTACACCAAGCTGCGTTGAGATTATTGCTAGCTTATATCCATCATGTTCACTTAGTATGTATTCATTTTATTTTGTTTGTTTGTTTTTATACTACCTTATCGACAACTAGAGCGACATCAATCGATCGCCATTTATACTAGCAGTGTCAAGGATTTTAGTGCACCCCGTGATCATTTTACTGACAGCTGCAGCTTATTTTCATAGGGTGGCTTTTTTCGCTGTGTCCTGCGATTAATATGTATGTATGTTATGAGTTTGTGGTCATTAATTTGAGAATCTTTGAAACTTTGGTGGACTTTTGACCGTTTGTGAATAATTTTTTCTTAAATTATTCTATGTTTTTATTATTAGTGAACAAGATGGAAAAGTAACAACAATTACAAGCTACCATGATTACGTAATTTCGGCCTTGCTCAAGGGCACTTATCAAATGGCTTTTGTGTTTAGAAATTTTTCATCACCTTTTGTTGGTCATCGAACCAAGAACCAAGGGGATTAGGAATTTCTAAGCCCGCAGTGTGTACCTCTTACACCAAGCTGCGTTGAGATTATTGCTAGCTTATATCCATCATGTTCACTTAGTATGTATTCATTTTATTTTGTTTGTTTGTTTTTATACTACCTTATCGACAACTAGAGCGACATCAATCGATCGCCATTTATACTAGCAGTGTCAAGGATTTTAGTGCACCCCGTGATCATTTTACTGACAGCTGCAGCTTATTTTCATAGGGTGGCTTTTTTCGCTGTGTCCTGCGATTAATATGTATGTATGTTATGAGTTTGTGGTCATTAATTTGAGAATCTTTGAAACTTTGGTGGACTTTTGACCGTTTGTGAATAATTTTTTCTTAAATTATTCTATGTTTTTATTATTAGTGAACAAGATGGAAAAGTAACAACAATTACAAGCTACCATGATTACGTAATTTCGGCCTTGCTCAAGGGCACTTATCAAATGGCTTTTGTGTTTAGAAATTTTTCATCACCTTTTGTTGGTCATCGAACCAAGAACCAAGGGGATTAGGAATTTCTAAGCCCGCAGTGTGTACCTCTTACACCAAGCTGCGTTGAGATTATTGCTAGCTTATATCCATCATGTTCACTTAGTATGTATTCATTTTATTTTGTTTGTTTGTTTTTATACTACCTTATCGACAACTAGAGCGACATCAATCGATCGCCATTTATACTAGCAGTGTCAAGGATTTTAGTGCACCCCGTGATCATTTTACTGACAGCTGCAGCTTATTTTCATAGGGTGGCTTTTTTCGCTGTGTCCTGCGATTAATATGTATGTATGTTATGAGTTTGTGGTCATTAATTTGAGAATCTTTGAAACTTTGGTGGACTTTTGACCGTTTGTGAATAATTTTTTCTTAAATTATTCTATGTTTTTATTATTAGTGAACAAGATGGAAAAGTAACAACAATTACAAGCTACCATGATTACGTAATTTCGGCCTTGCTCAAGGGCACTTATCAAATGGCTTTTGTGTTTAGAAATTTTTCATCACCTTTTG
>CAXKVI010000003.1:52695106-52727518 GCA_964058755.1 Campiglossa producta
AAAAGTCCACCAAAGTTTCAAAGATTCTCAAATTAATGACCACAAACTCATAACATACATACATATTAATCGCAGGACACAGCGAAAAAAGCCACCCTATGAAAATAAGCTGCAGCTGTCAGTAAAATGATCACGGGGTGCACTAAAATCCTTGACACTGCTAGTATAAATGGCGATCGATTGATGTCGCTCTAGTTGTCGATAAGGTAGTATAAAAACAAACAAACAAAATAAAATGAATACATACTAAGTGAACATGATGGATATAAGCTAGCAATAATCTCAACGCAGCTTGGTGTAAGAGGACACACTGCGGGCTTAGAAATTCCTAATCCCCTTGGTTCTTGGTTCGATGACCAACAAAAGGTGATGAAAAATTTCTAAACACAAAAGCCATTTGATAAGTGCCCTTGAGCAAGGCCGAAATTACGTAATCATGGTAGCTTGTAATTGTTGTTACTTTTCCATCTTGTTCACTAATAATAAAAACATAGAATAATTTAAGAAAAAATTATTCACAAACGGTCAAAAGTCCACCAAAGTTTCAAAGATTCTCAAATTAATGACCACAAACTCATAACATACATACATATTAATCGCAGGACACAGCGAAAAAAGCCACCCTATGAAAATAAGCTGCAGCTGTCAGTAAAATGATCACGGGGTGCACTAAAATCCTTGACACTGCTAGTATAAATGGCGATCGATTGATGTCGCTCTAGTTGTCGATAAGGTAGTATAAAAACAAACAAACAAAATAAAATGAATACATACTAAGTGAACATGATGGATATAAGCTAGCAATAATCTCAACGCAGCTTGGTGTAAGAGGTACACACTGCGGGCTTAGAAATTCCTAATCCCCTTGGTTCTTGGTTCGATGACCAACAAAAGGTGATGAAAAATTTCTAAACACAAAAGCCATTTGATAAGTGCCCTTGAGCAAGGCCGAAATTACGTAATCATGGTAGCTTGTAATTGTTGTTACTTTTCCATCTTGTTCACTAATAATAAAAACATAGAATAATTTAAGAAAAAATTATTCACAAACGGTCAAAAGTCCACCAAAGTTTCAAAGATTCTCAAATTAATGACCACAAACTCATAACATACATACATATTAATCGCAGGACACAGCGAAAAAAGCCACCCTATGAAAATAAGCTGCAGCTGTCAGTAAAATGATCACGGGGTGCACTAAAATCCTTGACACTGCTAGTATAAATGGCGATCGATTGATGTCGCTCTAGTTGTCGATAAGGTAGTATAAAAACAAACAAACAAAATAAAATGAATACATACTAAGTGAACATGATGGATATAAGCTAGCAATAATCTCAACCCAGCTTGGTGTAAGAGGTACACACTGCGGGCTTAGAAATTCCTAATCCCTTTGGTTCTTGGTTCGATGACCAACAAAAGGTGATGAAAAATTTCTAAACACAAAAGCCATTTGATAAGTGCCCTTGAGCAAGGCCGAAATTACGTAATCATGGTAGCTTGTAATTGTTGTTACTTTTCCATCTTGTTCACTAATAATAAAAACATAGAATAATTTAAGAAAAAATTATTCACAAACGGTCAAAAGTCCACCAAAGTTTCAAAGATTCTCAAATTAATGACCACAAACTCATAACATACATACATATTAATCGCAGGACACAGCGAAAAAAGCCACCCTATGAAAATAAGCTGCAGCTGTCAGTAAAATGATCACGGGGTGCACTAAAATCCTTGACACTGCTAGTATAAATGGCGATCGATTGATGTCGCTCTAGTTGTCGATAAGGTAGTATAAAAACAAACAAACAAAATAAAATGAATACATACTAAGTGAACATGATGGATATAAGCTAGCAATAATCTCAACGCAGCTTGGTGTAAGAGGTACACACTGCGGGCTTAGAAATTCCTAATCCCCTTGGTTCTTGGTTCGATGACCAACAAAAGGTGATGAAAAATTTCTAAACACAAAAGCCATTTGATAAGTGCCCTTGAGCAAGGCCGAAATTACGTAATCATGGTAGCTTGTAATTGTTGTTACTTTTCCATCTTGTTCACTAATAATAAAAACATAGAATAATTTAAGAAAAAATTATTCACAAACGGTCAAAAGTCCACCAAAGTTTCAAACATTTATATTTATTTTTTATTTTATTTTATTTTATTTTATTGTATTTTTAATTATATTTTATCTTATTTTAGTTCATTTTATTTTATTTTATTTAATTTTTTTATTTTTTTTTATTTTTTTTTTTTATTATTTTTTTATTATTTTTTTTTATTTTTTTTTTTATTATTTTTTTTTTTTTTTTTATTTATTTTTTTTTTTTTGTTTTTATTATTTTTTTATTTTACTTCGGCTTATTTCGTTTCATTTCATTTTATTTTGTTTAAATTTTTTTATAATTTTTACTTTATTTCAATTCATTTTTTTTTTTTTTTCATTTATGTTACTTTATTTTATATTATTTAGTATTGTAATTCTTATTTGAGCTCGGTAACTTCACTCCACGCATAGCAACTCCAGTTCTATGCCTCCAATCACATTTCAAAATTTATTAGACTGCCATTTCCAGCGATCGCTTTGCATAAAATGTGCTAAGTAATTTTATTTATTCATTCGTTGTCAGATCAAATGTGATAATTTAAAATGACAGGTAAGGCATAACAATTTTTAATTTATTTACGATTTGTGCTTTTGTGTTAATATAAACAAGTAATTGTGAAAATAAAAGCGTTTAATGGCATTAAAATGGGTGACTGCTCTGGTCATTATTATTGGGATTTAGCATTAAATCTTGTATTTACTTATCTATTTAGTGATCAAGCTATGGGTGAGAGAAAGTGCGGCCCCTTTTTTGGTGTTGTTGATTAAACGAAAGTAAGGGATTTTTTTTTGTGTGTGACGTTTAGAGAAGAGACATTAGGTGGAAGGAAAGGCCACTGTTGAAGGCAGGCTGTAGCCTATGTTATCTCCCAATATGACAATCAAAATTCCACGAGTCGGCTTAGTCATGGGTAGTTTCAGTTTCATATTTGGATTTCTAATCCTGTTAGAAACCCGTTTACTCGGAGAATATAAACATATAGTTAATTGTAAATTGAACAAATACCAAAAACACAAAAGAATATAATAAATGCTAATAATAATCTATGGGCCACCCAGTGACTAAGCAGATATGTAGGAAACACTGTGCAACAAATTATCAACGAAGCTCTAGCAAAATCGAGTATGAAAAAACCCTCATAACACGTTTCACGAAGTATTTATGGCACTTTTTTCAGTCTGCTTCTAGTTCTTTCGAAGTTAGTTATACCATAACCATACCAATATCTTTTCTGAATATACATATCCTATTTTGTTTCGAAATTTAAACCAAATTAAATTGTTTGTTACACATTGTACTTAATGTCATTTAAATTAAATATACGTAGATTTAAGTGGAATTCGATTACTAGACATTTGAGCACCAAAGCTCTTGTTTTACTGACAAATACATTATGTTAGCTGTCAAGTCGCCAAATGATTTAGAAAAAAAAAAAACAAATACAAAACAGGAAAAAAGTGACATGATTAAAATGTTCATCTTAAACCAAATTAGACTAAAGCAATGCAGCTCAATTGATTTAAATAAATTAGAGAAAGTGAAGAAAGTAAAAAATATGGTTCTTCTTATTGGGTGCCTCCTATAAATCCTTTGGAGAACTTTTCTGTTTCAATTAATTATAACGTCGCTCGCTTGCCAGAGGCACGAATGCAAAAATTTTCCAGATTTGATTTAATAGGCTCATGTGACTAATCTCTCGTTTCTCTTCGATTCACAAAAATACTGGGTTTTCAAAGTACAAGGAAATTTTCAATGCCATTTTCTCTGAACATTGTGCCAGAAAAACGAATGTGCTACACATTCATATTTCTGGCGGAACGAAAATGTTTAAAATTTGAGTTTATAAATTTTTAGAAATTTTCGTTGAGCCACAAACAAGAATGTATTGCACTGAACCACAACCACCATGGCGTATATGTAACAATTTTGCTACACATTCGTGTATCTGGCTCAACGAAAGTTTACAAAAAAAATTGAGAAATTAAATTTTTAAACATTTTTTCAAAAATTTACTTTGGAAAATTTAAGAGGAATGGAAGGAATATTAACCTTAAACCTTTATGAGTGGAAAGAGTATAATGAGAATATAACTTGTATAAATATATTTATGTCAAAAACAAAAATTTTAAATTTTGCAAGAGCAATAAACTTTCAAAAACGATTTCGCGAAATTTTCTTCTAGCATGCGAACGGCGATATGATGAGAGGAACTATTTCAACTTATCCATCCCATCTTATTTTCGGAGAAGGTTTAACTTGCAATGTTTTCATCCCACAGATTCTTTTATTATTCTAGTTGCGAAGCCTGTTTTTGGCCTCACCCCAAATCATTGAATATTTTAGAATTTCAGAAGCAAAAAAATATTCGCAAGCACACCCGTTGATGTCACTTAGTAAGGCCGTCTGCGGCACTATGTCAAACAAAATTATATATGTATATGGACACAAAGACGCCGAGTAGGTCATTAGCAAAAAATATAGAAATACATAAATAAATAAAACACATGTTGTTGACATGAAAAAAAAACAACAACACAAACAATTCTACAGTAGCCCCTCAATGTTTTTTGATATCTCCTAAAGAAAACACTTGAATTTGCTGGACTAATAATAACACACGCTTGCTCAGCTGTTGTGGACGAAAGAAGAAAAGCGCGTTTGTAGAAAGAGCATAAAAAGTGTAATGAAAGAGCGAAAGATAATAAAACAATCAAAGATGACTTGATCCGAAACTTATTGCTCTCTGAGAGCGCTCTAAATGTGTCATTTTTTATAACAGTGTCCAGTGGTGTCAGTAATGCGAAGATAATATTTGGGCATTTTGATTTAAACTTTGGTTATTTTGCCTTTTTCAAATTAAGTCATGTAAATTTGCCAAGAAGAGGTTTACTTTATGAATGTTTTTCTTACAACGTACTATTTCACAGTTCATTTTTCTTAATAAATGTTGATATTTGAAGCAAATAACCAATTTACCATCTAAATACCTGCCCAATTTCAAAACGATTTTATTCGCGCTAATAGGGAAATTTAAAGTAAACTTTGGCTACCAGCAAATCCTACGACACATTTCCTTGTGATTAGCATTTTATACTCTTATTTATTACGTTCTTGCCGCCTTTTTAACTAAAATCCCAAATCACAAATAAAAAACCTACTGTTTTCTGTCAATGTATTTCATTTGGTAACCACACTGAAAAAAAAATTCACAAGAAACGGCCGTCAAATTAACAGTAAACCCTGTCATTTTTCGTCCAACAGTGGGTAATATCAAATTTGAAAGTGACCCCCTATCATTCTTCGAATATACTATCATATTGAAATGAATTACTGTAAATTTGAAAGTGGACACTATCATATTGGCATGAATTACTGTAAATTTGAAAGTGGACTCATATCATTAATTGATATTTTTCAAAAATCACATGTTTTTACTGCCAATTTTACAGTAAATACTGTAATATTTACAGTATTATAATAATCGATTTGAAAGTGGTTTTGATATGTTACTTTCAATGTGCACTTTCAAACTTTTTATTTCAGTGCAGATTTTGCGCTGCTTCTGCTGGCAGATGTTCCTCGATTATGCAGTGCTGCCAAGTCGCAACACATAATCAGTACCCCCGATAGGTGGCGCGCGAGAGTTTCGCATCAAGTCATCTTTGCATACAATTTACGCATTCAAGCGGCAAAACAAAAAAAAAATTACCGATAGCAAAAAAGCAATTTTAGTTTTGTAGTACATTTGTCTGCATTTCAATGTCGCGAACTGATGAGAGGAGCACAAATAGAGAGGCAAACAAATTGAGGGGCTCGAGAGTACACAATGTGCAAAAAATATTCAAAATGAAAAAGAAACTACTAAACACGTTTCTAATTAAATTAATATTTATTAAGCTGTTTATACACAGAATGAGAACTAATTGTTGAATTCAAAAAAAAAAAATAGGGCACGGCCTTTCTCGAGAAGTGTTTTTTAAGGTTATTTTGGTTTCGAATGTGATAAGGGGTCGTGCATATATGACGTAACGATCTTTGGTGGGGGGAGGGGAAGTGTGACATGGGGGGAGGGGGGAGTAGCACTTACGTGATGTCACGTTATTTTTTGCATGTTTTCTAGCGTGCAACGTAATTTTAAAAGCAACTAAATCAGAGTTAAAAAGTTATATACCTCATAGAAGAAGTTATATATATCTTTACACTGAAAAAAAAATCTACAAGAAACGGCCGTCAAATTAACAGTAAACCCTGTCATTTTTCGTCCAACAGTGGGTAATATCAAATTTGAAAGTGACCCCCTATCATTCTTCGAATATACTATCATATTGACATGAATTACTGTAAATTTGAAAGTGGACACTATCATATTGACATGAATTACTGTAAATTTGAAAGTGGACTCATATCATTAATTGATATTTTTCAAAAATCACATGTTTTTACTGCCAATTTTACAGTAAATACTGTAATATTTACAGTATTATAATAATCGATTTGAAAGTGGTTTTGATATGTTACTTTCAATGTGCATTTTCAAACTTTTTATTTCAGTGTAAATATTATTTAATAATTAATATAAACATTCTATTTTTTATGTCATTCTATAAATTTTATGTCAAATAAATATTGAATTTATATTTATTTAGGGTGTGATGTGACGATCGAGGGGGAGGGGGGCGTCTGGAGTTTGTGACTGGGTGTGACATGGGGGGATGGGGGGGGGGGGGGGGGGTGTCAAAAACTACCAAAAATCGCGTGACGTCATATATGCACGACCCCTAAGTGATAAATAATGGTTTGCAATGTTTTACAGCCGCATATCATTTCCCATTACCAGTAAGTACCCGTGTATAGTTCGGACTACAAAATACTGGGATAGAGGACCTTCCCCCAACAACGGTTCAATCCACCTGCAGACAGATTGCTCAAAACTTAATCACAAGGTGGGCGCTCCTCAGCTGGGTCTTAGTTTTGGCTTTCGACTGCCTGACCAGTGTAGTGCCTCTCAGGCAGACGTGGCAGGAACTGAAGACAGTGGACATCAATAGCGATGATGTCAACATCTTCTTTGAGAGCCAAGCACCTCCTAAGGAGCTAAGGGCAATGACATGTAATTCCAGTACTTTGGAGAGCTGCCGCAAAATCTCTCAACGATATGGCTGAGCAACTCTCGATTCACCTTACATGGGTTCCTGGACTCTGTGACATACCAGGAAACGAGATGGCAGAAGAGGATGTTAGAGGGGGCACATACGCTCCGATTTCACAGTCCGGGAAGGGTTTATGTATGCCCCCTGCGACTAGTAAGCTCTTAATGAGGTATACATTTCTCAAAACAAGCCAGTGACTGATGGAATAAGTACAGTAACTGCAATCATGCTAAACTGGTGTGGCCAGTGATTATCGCAGGTAGGTCGGAAAACCTACTCAAACTCTGAGGAGAGGGACTCTCGTTATTTATGGGGCTTCTCGCGGGGCCACCTTTAATAGACAAAAAGTTTGTGTGCTACAACTTCTATCTATACAAAATTAAAGTTTGGAATATTTTCTATCTGAAGAAATGTGACAGGTAACAAGATTAATGGAAATAGTGTCAATTGACACTATTTCTATTTTGTAAAGTGAAGTAAAGTCAACAGCAATTTGGCAATATAGTCATTGATTTTATTTCCTAATTGAAATGGAAATAGCGTCAACATTGCTTACGACATGTCAACTAAACATCACGTGATGTTTAAGTGTGATGATGTGATTTACAAAAAGCATCGCATCTAATTTTTGACTACGTCGGTATCATGCCATCCCGCGCCCCGCGGTTCTCCGCTGGGCTGGGCCGCGAACGCGTATATGTTATGTACGACATACTTTGCAAGGAAGAACTTGATTCCAATAATAATTTTGAATTTTTCCTAAGCCCCTCTATAACAGAGTACTTTAATGACATTTTGGACTTTTTTGATTCACTTTGGACTAAACTCAAATATAAACTGATCAATGGTTATATACGACTGCTTATTTCCTACTCACTTTGCTCACTAACAAACGGTCATCATAACGGTTTAACTAAGCTAATCAGTATATATTTCTTCGAATATGCATTCTTTAAGCATTATTGACACTATTTTCATTTGAATTGGAAATAAAGTAATTTTTAATTCATGCTGCTCTTATTTGAGTAAATTTGTAAGTCATGCGATTTTTTATTCCAAATTTCTGCCTGCGCTGCTTTTTAAAATAAATTTCAAAGCCAAGCCATTAAATATTTTAAATTAATATCATACTAAAAAAAATAAAAATTTTCAATTAAAAATTGTGCGGTTTTTTAATTTCAAATATTTGCCTGCGGCGCTTTTTAAGATAAATTTATAATTAAATATCGCTTGATTTATATCAGATTATTAACTAAAAATTTACAATTAAAAAAATCGTACCATTGAGTATTTTAAATTGAAATCATATTATAAAATGCGACGCTTTTTGTAATGTTGAAAATCACATCCTCAAACTCAAACATCGCGTGATGTTCAGTTGACATGCTATAAGCAATGTTGACGCTATTTCCATTTCAATTAGGAAATAACGTCAATAAACATATTGACAAAGAGAAGTTAAGACAACTGACCTTATTTCCGTTTCGAAAATGGAAATAGCGTCAATTGACACTATTTCCATTTGGGGTCGAAATAATGTCAATTGACACTATTTCCATTGACCTTGTTACCTGTCACCCTGAAGAAAATGTGAGCCCATATTTGCCCTCCTCGATTTAATGAGGAAAAATCACTTCAAACTTTCATAAAAATGACATGGCGTGTACGTAATATTTTTTTAACGAATATATAGTCTACATTGTGGGTTTCCTTCTCTTTCTCTACATTTCTCATTCAGTTTTCTACAATAAATCCTTTTATCAAACACATATTTGACAAATAAGCATAACAAAGTAGGTAGCATATATATTGAACTAGCTCAATAGGAAGTCTATCCTTTAGGGATCTTTATTTGTTGTTGTTGTTGTTGTTGTTAACAGCAAAAACATGGCATTCATAAAATCAGCAATCACTCGTTTGCCGTTCTTCACCCTAATCTCAATATACAATTCCATTGAATAAAAAGTCTTTTTACATTGTTGTTGCGTTTTTATACGTCAGCGACTACACCCACTCGCTCACACTTTGGGCAAACGATGCGTAACCAAACAATCGTTAAAGTATACACATTACACTCGGAAGAACTGAACAAAGTTCGTGCGGCGAAATTGTAAGGCAAGCTCTTGCTGCTGTGAACGATTTGTCTGTTAGCGATAAAAATCAATAACAGCGATACATTTTTTGTATAACTTTTTTTTATAGCAACAGTGAGAGTACTATCCTCAATTCTAAACTTTCCTGCTTTATCTACTTTAAAAATCGTTCGTTGTATATTTACAGTATATCTACTCGCTCCATGAAATATCAGCGAATAACCAGTAAATACAACTCCGATAAAAATTAATCGATAACACATCAAATCGCTCTGCTTCATATTGTCACATCCCTTATTACTGTAAATCCTTTTGATTTTTTCACATCCTCCTTCATACCCAATTCTCTATTCAGTGACCTCAATTCATTCTGTATTTCATTTTGCGCACTCAAGAACATTTCAGTTTATGTACCAGTAAAGTTACTATACCAACATTAAGTTGCGTGAAAAGATATAGAACGACATAAGAACCATAGGGTTTCCCAATTCGTGTGAGTCGACCTTGGATTGTTTGACGGTATAAGACATAAATAAATGGGGTTGTCATCATAAACCTCTTAAAATATATTTGGGTCGAGCTTCTCTTCCGATTTGCAATTTTAATTTGGCCAAAATTTTTACGGGATGAGAACCCGGAACCTAAGCTTTTAATTCTGAAAAAAGAAACATCAGAATAATTTTGCGAGTAATTGTAAGCCACTAGCCCGCGTCCGGGTAAGTTCCTTTCCCATAAGACTTAGAGCTCCTTATAATGCACCGGTATTCTTGAAGGCCAATCTCTCTCTGCAGCACACTGCTAAGTAAGAAGTTGGATTAAAAGTGAAAAATCTTAAAAAGATAACTTCACAAGTTTTAATTTTGTACAACCATTTTTTTATCAAAGAATCAACTTTTCATACAAGTATTTTTTTTTTTCATAAAAGTACAAATTACTTTTCATACAATTTCTCATAGCTGAACTAAACTTTTCATAAAAGTATTATTTCTTTTTCATACAAGTGTTTACTCATACCAGTATTATACGTTGTTTCCACCAAAAGCAAACACCGTGTTTTCCTAGCGTGTTTAGAAGCAAACAAAACACCATCCAAGTTCTTATAGCCGAACTAAAATTTCCATATAAGTATTACTTTTCGGACAAGTATTAATTTTCATACACGTATTACTTTTCATACAAGAATTAATTTTATACAGGGTATAATTTTTCGTACAAATATTATATTTCATACAAGTATATTTTTCATACTAGTATTATTATTCATGAGAACTTGTGATAGCTGAAATAAGGCTTTACAAGTATTATTATTTTTCCGTACAGGTGTTTTGTTTTCATACGGTATGATTTTTTTCATAAAAGTATTACTTTTCATGCAAGTTTTTTTTTCGTACAAGTATTAGTTTTGATATAAGTTCTAATAGCTGAACTCAAGTTCTCATTCGAACATTTTCCAAGCTTCTTTTAATATCAAACTGTTCTTACTGTATCACCCTTCAAACAAATGATTGTTCTACTTATTTACACTCGTTTCCCTTTAATGTGGTTATATATTTGTTTTAACGGGTTATTATGTTGTTCGCCCCCTGCGAACATCAACCACAACAACGTAAGACTAAAAGCAAACGAATGTCCTTCACGCATTTTGAGTGTGTTACACTACATACAAAGTCATTGTCCTGCTAGAAAATAAATAAAGAAACATGCGAGTATAGAGGCCTTGTTAGCGGGTAGGGCGTATAATCTTGTCTTACTTATGTGTGTGCCCTTTAAACAACCTTATTGAGCATGGCTAACCACTTCAGAGGAGGTGAAAAATTGGATTCCATCACTGTTACAATTTTTCCTACTGAATTAGAGCCTAAAAGCATGCACTGAAAAAAAAAATCACAAGAAACGGCCGTCAAATTAACAGTAAACCCTGTCATTTTTCGTCCAACAGTGGGTAATATCAAATTTGAAAGTGACCCCCTATCATTCTTCGAATATACTATCATATTGACATGAATTACTGTAAATTTGAAAGTGGACACTATCATATTGACATGAATTACTGTATATTTGAAAGTGGACTCATATCATTAATTCATATTTTTCAAAAAACACCTGTTTTTACTGCCAATTTTACAGTAAATACTGTAATATTTACAGTATTATAATAATCGATTTGAAAGTGGTTTTGATATGTTACTTTCAATGTGCACTTTCAAACTTTTTATTTCAGTGTGCAGCCTTTCAGAGCTCACACCTACATATACGGCGAACAAATATCACCATGGTTAAATAGTAAAGCATTTCGAACAAAACTACCCACCAGCTTTTTATCCAGATTTTTATCCATTGCTACTTGGCAGGGAATGCATTCTTACAACATATTTTGTATACACTTTGGTAATTCCTCTATACGTATTCGTGGTAAAACTTCTGTGTATAATTGTACAAAGTATTTGAAACTTTTACACAGAGTTTGTTACTGAAGCAATGTAAATGTGACGGCACTAGCATTTCTCTTACGTATTTACTTTTAGGGTTTTTAATTTCTATATAATTTTCGTTTTCAATTCTGCCTTCCATCACTCCTCGTTCAACTTTTCTCTCGCTGACGTCAATTTGTAATACATTTTGAAGTCACCGTGGGATTTTGTCGATTTTGTTATAAAAAATAACACGTAGTTAGTCGCTGGGTCAAAGGGTGAAGGACACAAATTGTGGGTGTCATTCAAATTCTTAATGAATGTTTAAGCCAATTTTAATTTCTCGAATAGGCTTTTCTGGGGTATGATCTTACTGAATGTTTCAATGTTTTTAAAAATACCGTAAACCAAATTTGTATTAGTAATATTCCACGTAAAAGGAAGAGCTGTTATAAAATTCCATGGTATACTAAGAGACTAAAGCGACTAAAGAATCTGAGGAACAAATTTTTCAAAAAGTTCAAATATACAAACTTGCCTGTTCACAAACGCAAGTATCTTTATTACTCCAATAAATTCAAAACGTTAGGCATGAGGCTCCACAGGTCCTTTGTTAATAACTATGAATCTGACATCAAAGTAAACCCCAAGGCATTTTGGAACTATGTTAAGGCTAAAAAACTTTGTTCGACTATTCCGTCGTCGGTCTTTTACAATTCGGAACGAGCTTGTTCACCGTCTGCGGCGGCTAATTTATTTGCGGACTTTTTCCGCTCCAACTTCGTCCCCCCGTCTGATTCATCAACGGATTTCCCCTCTACTGTAGATAGTCCTATTAACTTTGGTGCCCTGACTCTATCGTTAGACGACGTTATTAGTGGCATTCAAAATCTAAAATTATCTACGCAGACTGATATAGATGGTTTATCATCTTATCTTCTCAAAAACTGTTTGGCCTTGGCTCCTCCACTCCTTCTAATTTTCAACAAATCTCTCGAGTGTGGCGAGTTTTTAGCTGCATGGAAGATAACCTTCATTAACCCTATTTTCAAAAACGGTAACAAAAATAACGTTGCCAACTATAGGCCCATCGCGAAGCTGTCTACAATTTCCAAACTCTTTGAGTTCATCGTTAAACAGAAAATGTATTTTGCCGTTAGGCCTCTGATCATCGATAATCAGCACGGTTTTGTCTCGGGGAGATCGACTGTGACAAACCTCTCGATTTTCTCTGAATTCTGCCTATCATCTTTCAATAGTTGCCTTCAAGTCGATGCAGTGTATACTGATTTTTCTAAGGCGTTTGACAAAATCAGCCATTCAATATTGATCTCGAAGTTGGCCAATGTGGGTTTCCACTCAATATTTCTTTCTTGGCTAAGATCGTATCTCGATCAGAGGAACTGTGTAGTCGTGATAGAAAACGCGAAATCAGATTCTTTTGTTGCCACCTCTGGCGTACCGCAAGGTAGTATTCTTTGTCCATTACTGTTTGTCATTTTCATTAACGACATTTCGGTCTGTTTCCAACACTCAAATTTTCTGCTTTATGCTGACGACTTGAAGAAGGTTTTCTCAACCATTTCGAGCCCCCCAGATTCAGATAAGATGCAATCTGATCTGAACAATGTAGCGGTTTGGTGTAACACGAATAATCTACCGCTGAATGTTAGCAAATGCTTTCATGTCACCTTTTCAAAATCTCGGGATCCCATTTGTACTTCTTATGTCATTGGTGGTTCTCGTCTTACGGAAATTAAAGACTTGGGTGTAGTTTTTGACTCTAAATTTTCGTTCACGACTCACTTAAACTCTACAATTGCAAAGGCATACTCTGTTTTAGCTTTTATACGCCGTTTTAGCTCGGACTTTAAGGTCCCTATACTATCAAAATATTGTTCACCTCACTTGTTCGTTCCAAGTTAGAATATGCCTGTTTCATTTGGCGACCCTATCATGAGTGTCATATCAAGAGGCTCGAACGCGTGCAAAAAAGCTTTGTTCGGTTTGCGCTGCGTTCTTTGGCTTTTTCCGATCCGATTCCTTCCTACGAAGCCAGATGTGCTCTCATTAACCTTCAGACTCTTGAATGTAGAAGAACCTTGCTGTCAATGACCTTTGTCTTCGACATTATTAATGGTTCCATCGATGCGCCAGCTCTCCTCGAGAGTATTCAGTTCCATGTTCCAAACAGACCGCTTAGAAATAGTAACACGTTTTATACGGGGTTAACTCGGACCCTCTATGCTTCTAACGCTCCCATCTTTAGAACATTAACGGAATTCAATCTTCTCTCAAATTCTTTAGAAGTCAACTTTTCTGTATCCAAATCTGTTTTTAAATCTATAATTGCTCATTTATAATTATAATAAATTATTTTGTATAACTCTACGTAGTCTGTAAGTTTTCTATATTCTAGACTACTTTTGTAATTTGTAATCTGTTCAAATTACTAAATAAATAAATAAATAAAAGATGTGAGACCTAAGTTAAACAGTTGCAGCATGACACTAATTTTGACTGGAAATTGAGCAGAGATTAAGTAGAAAATTAGAGCGTTTTAGTAGAAGGGTAGAGATGAACAATAGTATCGGATAAGGTGCGAAAGCAATAAACGCATACATTGATGTGAAAATTGAAACTAGACTGCTTGGTGTGAATAAATATCAGTATGCTTGAATAAACTGGGTTAAGTGGTTGACAAATGGGTCGCTGCTAAGTGGGTGTATAGCAAGTGAATGTATGACAAGTGGGGTTGATGCCTTGCTGTGTGAACATTAAATTGATTTAACACAAAATAACTTTGGAACTATGGGGATTGTAAAGTGATACAGATTAATCAGAATAATCAGAGAAAACTACCGCATTTATTTTAATTTATTAACTTTATATAGTTTAGTTTATTCGTTTTTTATTCCGTTGTTATTTTGTTTTGTTTTATTTTTAAAATTTTAGTTTTTTTAGTTTTTTTTTTAGTTTTTTAAATTTTTTTTTTTTTTTAGTTTTTTAATTTTTTTTTTACTTTTTTAATTTTTTTTAATTAATTTTATTTTAATTTTTTTATTTATGTTTTATTTTTTTGTTGTTATTTTTTGATTTTTTATTGTTTTTTTATTGTTTTTTTTTATTAATTGTGTTTTTTTAATTGTTTTTATATTTAATTAAATTTTTTTTTAAATTTTTTTTTTAAATTTTTTTTTATTTTATTATTTTTTTTTATAATTTAATTACATTTTTTTTTTATTTAATTAAAATTATTTTTTATTTAATTAAACGTTTTTAATTTTTTTTTAGTTTAAATTTACTTAATTTAATTTGTTAATTTAATTTAAAATGGTTTAATATTACAACTAATATAAACCAGCAAAAATTATACTTTATAAATGCTACCTTTTCTGCTTTGGATAGACAAAAACTTTTTGTGCTACATCGTGCTAAACCTTCTAACTGTAATAAAATCAAAGTTTGGAATATTTTCTATCGATTACTGAAAAAAATGTTTGCCAATATTTGCACCTCTTGAGTTAATGACGAATAGTCACTGAAAATTTTCATAAAAGTAACATGACGTATACGTAGGTTAGGTTAGGTTCAAGTGGCTACCGTAGAGGCACACCTAGGCCATTATTAAAAGGCCCGTTGTGATACCACCAACACTAGGAAAGTCAGTTCCGGGACCCTGCCATATGGAAAATCCCGGTATTAACGGAATTCTCCACATAGCAGAATCCCGGGACTGACGTTCCTATACCGACACCGTTACTCCTCCTCGAACCATTTAGATGACTTGATGAAGGCCATCAGGTCCTTTATGTCCAGCTCCGTGACCTGGCGTAGGCTAACCAGGAAGGGAACTCCCAAAAAGCGCATTCTCGCGCCACTTAAAGCCGGGCAGTTGCAGATGAGGTGCTCCACCGTTTCCTCCTCCTCATCATCCTTACAACTCCTACAGCATCGTCGGTAGGGCACACCAAGTCTTTCTGCGTGCCTACCAATGAGGCAGTGCCCAGTCAATACGCCTATTAATATGGAGATTTCTCTTCTCCTTAGGGCATAAATTTGTCTCGATCTTTTATGATCCCATTTCGGCCAGGTTTCTTTGGATATCCGGCATCCTGGAGATTGCAGCCATCTTTCGTTGGCTTGGCGGAGTGTGTACTCCTTCAGCATAAGCTTGCAAGTGGCAAACGGCATACCTAAGCGCTCTTTATCCCGAAGAACCTGCTTGGTCGTGCCCTGCCTCGCAAGTTCGTCTGCCCTACAATTTCCCTCAATGTCCCTATGCCCCGGGACCCATGTGAGGTTCACGCGATTCTGTTGGGCCATCTCCTGTAGAGATCGACGACAGCTGAGCGTCAGTTCAGAGTTGAACGAATAAGAGCCAAGGGATTTGATGGCCGCCTGGCTGTCGCTGAATATAAAAATGTCGTGTCCGATAGTGTGTTGGCCCATCCAAGCCGCGGCGTCCATGATTGCTGAAACTTCAGCCTGGAAGACACTGCAGTGATCAGGTAGTCTGAAGGAGAGCTCAAGGTTCAGATCCTTTGAATAAACCCCTCCTCCAACTCTGCCGTCTAACTTCGAGCCATCAGTATAAATGGAAGTGCCGCCATGAGTGGCGGGACTCCGATCCGTGCTCTCCCATTCTTCCCTGCTGGGAATGTTGATTTTAAAACAGCTATCTCCGACTGTTGTGGTCGCACAACGATCCGTGCTCAGCGGAAGAAAGCTATAGGATCCCAAAATACAGGCGTGTCCAGTAGTGCTTGCGCCCCAGCCGGACGTTTCCCTTAGACGTAGAGCCGATGCTGCTGCTACCCGGTGCCCTTCCAGATCGAGTGGCAAAATGCCAAGAATGGCCTGGAGTGCTTTATTGGGCGTTGTTCTTAACGCACCGCTTATACAGATCATGCAAGATCTGTGTACTTTACCTAGCAGATTAAGGTTTGTTGCCTTGCTCAGCGCAGGCCACCATACCACAACTCCATAGAGCATGATTGGTCGAATGATTGCGGTGTAGATCCATTTGCATATTTTGGGGCTGAGCCCCCATTTCTTTCCAATGGCTCTTTTGCATGTGTAGAGTGCAATACACGCTTTCTTCTGGCGCTGAAGAACATTCTCCTTCCAGGTTAGTTTCCTATCCAGAACTGTGCCTAAGAACTTGGCTTTGTCAGCCAGGTTCAGGTGCACGTCATTCAGTTTTGGTAGTGTTAGCGGTGGTATCTTATAGCGGTTGGTGAAAAGAACCAGTTCTACTTTTCCCGGGTTGATGCTCAATCCGCAGCGCGAGCACCATGAGGAAACCTCTCGCAGTGCTGCTTGCATCAAGTCGCACAGGGTCTGTGGGAATTTGCCCCTATATACTATAGCTAAGTCGTCTGCATATGCCACTACCTTCCCGCCCCCCCAGCTTGTGTCTCGCAGCATCGAGTTGACAGTGAGGTTCCATAGAAGCGGGGAGAGAACACCACCCTGAGGCGTTCCCCTTGTGACATAGCGTGATAAGTCAACCGAGCCCAGTGATGAAACTATTCGTCTACCCCTTAGCAGTTGATCAATAAGTCCAATAAGAGACCTGCTTATGCCCAGACTTGTTAAAGCGGTGTTTATAGCATCAGGGCTTATGTTGTTGAAGGCTCCTTCAATATCTAAAAAGGCCGCAAGACAGTACTCCTTCTCATACAGCGATTTTTCAATAACAGAAACTAGGCTGTGAAGCGCAGTTTCTGTAGATTTCCCTTTGGTGTATGCATGCTGATAGCTACAGATCAGGTTGCTATCAATAGTAGAGGAGAGGTAGTCATTTATTATCCTCTCGAAGGTTTTGAGCACAAAGGATGAGAGACTGATCGGCCTGTAGTCCTTCGGCTCGTAATGAGACGCCTTCCCCGCCTTAGGAATAAACACTACCGTGGCACTTCTCCAGGAGCACGGAATGTAGCTAAGAGCCAGGCAGGCTGTATAGAGAAATACCAGCCATTTGGCTGATGTCTCCAGCGTGTTTATGAGTTGTGCGGGAATAATCCCGTCTGGCCCGGCAGCCTTGAACGGTTCGAAGCTCTTAACCGCCCACCTAACCTTTTCCTCCGTGATGGGTATGTATACAGCCAGGTTTGTTGTAGGTGCTACGGGTTCCTCATGCAAGTTCCCTGGGAAGTGCGTATTCAAGAGCAGCTCTAGGGTTTCCCTCTCCGTGCTGGTCCAGGATCCGTCAGGTTTGCGCAAATAGCTTGTGGCTGTTTGAGTTTTTGAGAGCACTCGTCTAAGTCTCGCTGTATCGTCGACATTTTCGACCCCAGTGCAGAAATTTCTCCACGATACTCTCTTCGCCTGCCTCAGAGCTTTTTTGTAGGCCCTGAGTTTAACTTTATATTCGAGCCATTGAGTCTCCGTGCCAAGGCTCTTGGCCTTATTAAATTGTGTCCTACATGATTTTCGGAGCGAGTCCAGGTCGTAGGACCACCAATGCGGCCTATGTTTACCACGTGGTTTTGGCACTGGGCAAGCCTGCTCTAAGGCATTCGAGAGCGCCGTTGTAAAGGTCTTTACCAGATCCTCCAACTCCCCTACTGATGAGGGGACTTGTGGGGGCAGTGCTGGTAAGTCCCTAGATATTATTTCATTGTGTAGCTGCCAGTTAGTGTTACGTGGGTTGCGTTTCATAACCGGCTGCTCAACAAAAAAGTCTAGAACTATTTCTACGTACCGGTGGTCGGAGAATGAGTGCTCATCGAGAACGCGCCATTTTCTGACCCACTCATAAGCGCCTTCGCTGCAAATCGTGAGATCTATTACCTCCCTACGGGTTTTAGTAATAAACGTAGGTTCGTTACCCACGTTGCAAACTACCAGGTTAGTTGTTAACAAATAGTCAAACAACGACTCTCCTCTAGCATTGATATCGGAGCTTCCCCACTGGACGTGATGAGCATTGGCGTCAGTTCCGATAAGAAGATGACCCATGGAAAAATTTGCCACCAGGTCTTTTACCTCCCTCTGTGGCGGAGGTTCTTCGGCGTCATAGGGCATATAGACCGACGCAATCGTCAGACTGGTACTGTCGACTGTTAAACTGGCAGCTGTAACGTCACCATTGGTATAGTTGGGCAAGAGAAATGCATTCAGCTCAGACTTAACTAAAATACAGGCTCTAACCCGGCCCCCTTCGCTGGCTCGAATAAGCTTATAACCCTTAGTCCCCAAACCGCAAATCCTTGAGCTGTTGACCCAGGGTTCTTGGATGAGGACCACATCTACGTCGCCTTTAGAGAGACGACTGATTAAAGCAGCCGAGGCTGCTTTAGATTTGTGCAGGTTTATCTGAATCACCACCAACATGAGAGTGCTCAGACTTCCCTGCCACCGCCGTATCGTCGAGTTCCATTTCTTTGTTAACGAATATGTAGACATAGAGAAACAAATTATTAGAGCTGCAACACTAGTTATTGGAATGCTTGACGAGTGAGTAAAAAAGCACGAAATAATGATTACGGAAATTATAGGCTTATGTTTTCTAAGAGAAGTGATAAGATTCCCACCAATGCAGATGTTATTAATAGACTGCTGGCAAGTTCTGACCAATAAAATGAATGAAAATATATTAAATTGAATAAAAAATAAACAAACAGTAGAATAAAACTATTACTAAGATTTTGATCGCAACTGTACTCAAACATGTACAGTACACCCATGCCAGTCACTTTGCAGATATAATAAAAAAAATAAATCCCAATTAATAACACCTGGTTGAAAACGCTACAACTCTATCAATAACAATCGATTTCCACACGCAGTTGGTTTTTTTTGCGTTGACTTCTGCTGAAATGACATTTTTCGTGTTGCTTTAATTTGATTGATTATAAATTCGATCAAAGCATTTAATTGAATAAACTATGGCGCAATAAAGTAAGTTTGGAGGAAAAAATTTCATATAAAATACGAGTAAACACAACATAAATAAAAGGAAACAAAAGTGAGTAAATGGTGCAGAAAATCAGAAATGAAACACAATACTGAATATCAAATACAGTAAGAATTCTGTTTTTTTAATCGCAAGATGATTCCCCTCGTATTTTCTGAAATTAAAAGGAATTACAAGCGCCCCACCTAACGAAATTTTGATTTTTATCAATTGTATCGTCATTGTATCCTAAACGGCATACATATGTGCTAAGTTTCATATCCCTAATTTTAAAAGAATTTTCCAAATAGCACGATCTGTGCGCCACCTAACGGAAATTTGTTTATAAATCGTATTGTCACCGTGTTCTGCACAGAGCAAAAAGTCACATAAAATTCCCTCTAAATCAGAAGGATTCCTCTATGATATTTTTCCAATAAGATGCCCGTCTTATTATGACTGGGTGTCTCTTTTTTTACCACGCTTTTATTAGGTTCACTTGTATGTTTGTCTGTTTGTATGTATGTAAACTCTCGTTCGGTCTAAGCCCCAGTGGCCCAAAAGCAGTAAAATGTCCCTACAATATGGGTATCAAACGAAAGGGGAAGACCCCAGGTTTCATTTGGACCTCGATATATTTCGATAAATTTATCGATAACTGAGTTATCGGTCAATATATGATTGCCCAAAAACCTAAAAAAATCCTTACAAGATGGGTATCAAACGAAAGGGGAAGACCCCAGGTTTCGATAAATTTATCGATAACTGAGTTATCGGTCAATATATGATTGCCCAAAAACCTAAAAAATTCCTTACAATATGGGTATCAAACGAAAGGGGAAGACCCCAGGTTTCATTTGGACCTCGATATATTTCGATAAATTTATCTATAACTGAGTTATCGGTCAATATATGATTGCCCAAAAACCTAAAAAATTCCTTACAATATGGGTATCAAACGAAAGGGGAAGACCCCAGGTTTCATTTGGACCTCCATATATTTCGATAAATTTATCGATAACTGAGTTATCGGTCAAAATGTGGTTGCCCGAAAACCTTAAAATTTCCCTACAATATGGGTATCAAACGAAAGGGGAAGACCCCAGGTTTCATTTGGACTTCGATATATTTCGATAAATTTATCGATAACTGAGTTATCGGTCAAAATGTGGTTGCCCGAAAACCTTAAAATTTCCCTACAATATGGGTATCAAACGAAAGGGGAAGACCCCAGGTTTCATTTGGACTTCGATATACATATTTCGACAAATTTATCGATAACTGAGTTATCGGTCAAAATGTGGTTGCCCGAAAAGCTTAAAATTTCCCTACAATATGGGTATCAAACGAAAGGGGAAGACCCCAGGTTTCATTTGGACTTCGATATATTTCGATAAATTTATCGATAACTGAGTTATCGGTCAATATATGATTGCCCAAAAACCTTAAAATTTCCCTACATTATGGGTATCAAACGAAAGGGGAAGACCCCAGGTTTCATTTGGACTTCGATATATTTCGATAAATTTATCGATAACTGAGTTATCGGTCAAAATATGATTGCCTAAAAACCTAAAAAATTCCCTACAATATGGGTATCAAACGAAAGGTGAAGGCCCCAGGTTTTATTTGGACATCGACATATTTCGATAAATTTATCGATAACTGAGTTATCGGTCAAAATGTGGTTGCCCGAAAACCTTAAAATTTCCCTAAAATATGGGTATCAAACGAAAGGTGAAGGCCCCAGGTTTCATTTGGACATCGACATATTTCGATAAATTTATCGATAACTGAGTTATCGGTCAAAATGTGGTTGCCCGAAAACCTTAAAATTTCCCTACAATATGGGTATCAAACGAAGGGGGAACGCCGCAGGTTTCATTTGGATTTCAATATATATAGTTATTGTCAAAATGTGAGGGCAAATACCTTAAAATTTCCTAACAATATGGGTATCAAACGAAAGTGGAAGTCCCAGAGGACTGCTGTATTTTTCGATATATTTATCGATAATTTCATAGGACATTGACTAAAAAGTAAAAAATAAATATAGTTTAAAAAGCTAAAACTCACGCTTTTAGAGAGCATTGAACTAAAAAGTTGAAAATAATTTTAAAAACCCTACACAGTAGTATTGTGGAAAAAGCGTGGTCCGCTTTGTGCCATAATTTTCGTATATCGAGCGCTCGACGCTTTTCCCACATTAAGCTGATGGCCCAATGGCCGCTTGTTTGCTGGCTTTGCCTCGAGAAATGTCAAAATTCTTTTGAACTCTACTGAAATGTATGAAAGTTGGCCCAGTGGCAGCTTTACTTTGCTTGCTTGAAGCACTTCAAAGCGTCGAATAGCCCAAATCTCTATTTGACAGCGCTTTACACGCTTCACTGTTTGTCTTGTTGTTGAGTTGTTTGTCTCATCCTGTATTTTTGACAGCTTTTGAAGCTTCTACTTGGCCATAGAAGCTTTCAAAAAAAAGCAAAGTAAGCCTGGGTAAGCAAGGCAAGCAAATCAAGCCTGCATTGGGTCATCACCTTAATGCTAGTTTCTTTACTACGCTTTCATTAGCTTTACTTGCACATACATTCATATGTATGTTTGCTTGTTTGTATGTAACTCTACTTCAGTCTACCCGATAGTGGCATATGACTGTCACAAAATTGCCTACAATATGGGTATCAAACTAAAATGGAGGCCCAGAGGTTTCGTTTGCACTGCGGTATACTTCGATATATTTATCGATTACTTCATAACATATTTAACTAAAAAGTAAAAAATAAATACAGTTTAAAGAGCGAAAACACACGCTTTTAAAGAATATTGCACTAGGTTAGGTTAGGTTCAAGTGGCTGCCGCAGAGGCACACTTAGGCCAGTTTTGAAAGGCCCGTTGTGATACCACCAACACAAGGAAAGTCAGTCCCGGGACCCAGCCATATGGAGAATCCCTGAGTTGTTGGGATTTTCCACATAGCAGAATCCCGGGACTGACACTCCTAAACCGACACCGTTACTCCTCCTCGAACCACTTAGATGACTTTATGAAGCCCATCAAGTCCTTTATGTCCATTTCCGCGATCTGGCTTAGGCTATCCAGGAACGGAACTCCCAAAAAGCGCGTTCTCGCGCCGCTTAAAGCCGGACAGTTGCAGATGAGGTGCTCCACTGTTTCCTCCTCCTCATCATCTTTGCAACTCCTGCAGCATCGTCGGTAGGGCACACCTAGCCTTTCTGCATGCCTACCAATGAGGCAGTGACCGGTTAATACCCCTATCAATATGCAGATTTCCCTCCTAGTTAGGGCATAAATGCGTCTAGACCTTTTAAGATCCCATTTTGGCCAGGTTTGTTTCGATATGCGACACCCTGGGGATAGCAGCCATCTTTCGTTGGCTTGACGGAGTGTGTGCTCCTTCAGCATTAGTTTGCATGTGGCAAACGGCATACCTAAGCGCTCTTTATCCTGAAGAACCTGCTTGGTCGTGCCCTGCCTGGCAAGCTCGTCTGCCTTACAGTTTCCCTCAATGTCCCTATGTCCCGGGACCCATATGAGGTTTACGCGGTTCTGTTGGGCCATCTCCTGAAGAGATCGACGACAGCTGAGCGTCAGTTCAGAGTTGAACGTGTATGAGCCAAGGGATTTGATGGCCGCTTGGCTATCGCTGAAAATAGCGATATCTTCTCCGATAACACGTTTGCTTAACCAGGCCGCGGCGTCCAGGATTGCCGAGACTTCCGCCAGGAAGACGCTACAATGATCAGGTAGTCTGAAGGAGAGCTCAAGGTCCAAATCCCTTGAATAAACTCCTCCTCCAACTCTGCCGTCCAACTTCGAGCCGTCGGTGTATATGGAAGTGCCACCATTTGTTTCGGGACACCAATCCGTCCTCTCCCAGTCTTCTCTGCTGGGAATGTTTATTTTGAAACAGCTATCCCCGACTGTAATAGTCGCACAACGATCTGTGCTTAGAGGGAGAAAGCTGTAAGATTCCAGAATACTGGAGTGTCCAATAGTACCCGCAGCCCAACTGGAGGTTTCTCTTAGGCGCAGAGCTGATGCCGCCGCTGACCGAAACCCTTCCAGATCAAGTGGGAAAATGCCCAGAATGACCTGGAGGGCTTCGTTGGGCGTTGTCCTTAGCGCACCGCTTATACAGATCATATTGGATCTATGGACTTTCCGCAACAGATTCAGGTATGTTGCCTTGCTCAGCGCAGGCCACCATACGACGACTCCATAAAGCATGATTGGGCGAATGATGGCCGTGTAGATCCAACTGCATACTGTAGGGCTGAGCCCCCATTTTTTGCCGATGGCTCTTTTGCATGTGTAAAGAGCGATGCAAGCTTTCTTCTGGCGCTGAAGAACATTCTCCTTCCAATTCAATTTCCTGTCCAGAACTATGCCTAGAAACTTGGCCTTATCCGACAAGCCCAGGCGCGTGCCATCTAGTTCTGGTAGGCTTAGTGGCGGTATTTTGTACCGGTTGGTGAAGAGGACAAGTTCCACCTTCCCTGGGTTGATACTAAGTCCGCAGCGAGAGGACCACGTCGAAACTTCTCGCAGTGCTACTTGCATCAGGTCACACAGAGTTTGTGGGAACTTGCCTCTGAATGCAATAGCTAAATCGTCTGCGTATGCCACTATCTTCCCGCCCCCCAGCTTGTGTCATGTAGCAACGAGTTGACTGTGAGGTTCCATAAAAGCGGGGAAAGAACACCACCCTGGGGTGTTCCCCTTGTGACATAACGTGATAACTCAACCGTACCAAGTGAAGAAGCTATTTTCCTTCCCCTTAAAAGTTGGTCAATTAAATCAGTTAGAGGTCTATCTACGCCCAGATTAGTTAGAGCGGAGTTGATAGCCTCCGGGCTTATATTGTTGAAAGCCCCCTCAATGTCTAGGAGGGCCACGAGACAGTAGTCCTTTTCACACAGCGATTTCTCAATGACAGACACTAGGCTGTGCAGAGCGGTTTCTGTTGATTTACCCTTGGTGTATGCATGCTGATAGCTAGAGATAAGGTTGCTATCAATAGTTGTTAAGAGGTAGTCGCTTAGTATCCTCTCAAAGGTTTTTAGTACAAAGGACGAGAGACTGATCGGTCTGTAGTCTTTTGGCTCGTAGTGGGATGCCTTCCCAGCCTTAGGGATAAACACTACCGTGGCGCTTCTCCAGGAGCCCGGAATGTGGTTGAGAGCCAGGCAGGCTGTGAAGAGAAATACCAGCCATTTAGCTGATGTCTCCAACGTGTTTATAAGTTGCGCGGGGATAATCCCGTCCGGCCCGGCAGCCTTATACGGTTCAAAGCTCTTAACTGCCCACCTTACTCTTTCCTCAGTGATGGGTATATTTACTGCCAGGTTTGTTGCAGGTGCTAGTGGTGCATCATGCAGATTCCCCGGAAAATGTGTATTCAAGAGCAGCTCAAGGGTTTCCTCTTCCGTGCTGGTCCAGGATCCGTCAGGTTTTCGCAGATAGCTGATGGTTGTTTGACTTTTCGAGAGGACTCGTCTAAGTCTCGCTGTGTCGTCGACCTTTTCGACGCCAGTGCAGAAATTTCTCCACGAGGTTCTCTTCGCCTGTCTCAGAGCTTTTTTGTAGGCCCTTAGTTTAGCTTTATATTCGAGCCAATGTTAAATTGTTTCCGGCATGATATTCGGAGCGAGTCCAAATCGTAGGACCACCAATGTGGCCTGTGTTTACCGCGTGGTTTTGGCACTGGACAAGCCTGTCCTAGAGCATTTGAGAGCGCCGATGTAAATGTAGTAACAAGATCCTCCAGCTCCTCTACTGATGAGGGGGCTTGTGAGGGCAGTACTGGTAGGTCTCTGTCTAATATTTCATTTTGTAACTGCCAATCAGTGTTACGTGGATTGCGCTTCATGATTGGTTGTTCTACAATAAAGTCTAAAACCACTAAAAAGGTAAAAATAATTTAAATAAAAAACGAAGATTATGGAACAAAGCGGACCACGCTTTTTCCACAATACTACTGTGTAGGGTTTTTAAAATTATTTTCAACTTTTTAGTTCAATGCTCTCTAAAAGCGTGAGTTTTATTTTTTTTAAACTATATTTATTAATAAAACTGAGAAGATAATCACATAATATTAAGAAGATTTTCTTTTTAATATTTCAAATTAAAAAACCAAAAAATGAACGCTCAACCCAGATGTATAGTCAGTCTAGTCTAATCTACACTACCATGCCATCGTATACTTAACTTGCCAACGTCTAATTTTCTATTGCCTTCACCGCGAATCGAACTAAGAATTCTTAACTGCTGAACGGAGATCTCTACCATGATGCTATCGTGTGCTTGTGCTTGGTAGCGTCGAATTACACATTCGAAGAAGGCATACCTGAATTTGAATTAATAAGGGATCTTCTAAAAATATATTGTTTTCCTTTTCAATAAATTCAATATGAATCTAGTGAAACTAAGAGGATGTTCTCATTAATTTACTTTAAACAGGTTTTCTCATAAAAACTAGCAGATTTCTTCTAACTTTTGACAAAAGTACATAAAAAATTCATAAATAAGAAGCTAACTCCTTGTTTTTAGCCGATTTCCTTTACAATAAATTTGAGAAGAAATTCAAGCTAAAATTTAGAAGATTTCCTAGCACAAATTTCTTCAAATTTGTCCCCACTCGCTCTCCCCGGCCAAAAAGTTTTTTTAGACGTCGATCTCTTTGATTATAGGTGAACTTTTTGGCTCTGTGTGGGGCATGTGCCAAGTTTCAAGTCTCTAGCTGATGGGTAAGCTACTCAAAAATCGATTGCAAAGTCAGGGATAAACGAGGAAACACCAAAAAATAAAAACGACTATAATTACTGAATGATACCTACCCTAACTTATAGGCGACCCGACAAGAAAAAAAATCAAAATTAATTACTAGAGGTATTTGAGTTGCCTACAACTCTTTGTATGTTTTATATATAAAAAATCTCAACTAATCTTTTGCTTTCCAAACATGTCGTTGAGGTCAAAACAACCTGCCCAATGCACCGATTTGTCCAAACAAAAGAAATAGAAAGACAGAAACCACGGAAGTGATTGTACAAGTAGAAATAACGCAGCTGCACGCGAACAATTTCATGGCATGTGACCTAATTTGGGAACGTGCGCAGCAAGCAGTAAAAGGCGCGCACGACACCAAACCAAACTCGCGCGCGAAACACAAACAACTTGTTACTTGCAACATCGAGCAACGAAGCAACAAAAAAAACTTGACACAGATTTAAAAATAACTCTCAAGCAAAGATTTGAACAAAAAGTTGGAAGAAAAAGTAAAGAGGGAAGTTGAAACAATCTCATCGATTTAAAAAACAAGAACATTTCAGCAGCACCACGTGCAGCAAATGTCAGCAAAAGTGTAGAAGCCGAATAGCGGACTTTACACGATCAAATTGTGTCACAAACATGGTTTGATGAAAAAAAAATTGCTTTCGTTTAAACGGTCACACATGTTGTGATTCATTTCTCTGTTATTTGTGAACGAAGCAACATGGCACGGGCATTGGTTACAGCACTTGTATTTGACATTTTAGAAGAGACGAAATAGAACAAAATAGGCAGCATTCTTTTTTATTTTATTTTTGTATTCTTCGCTTTTAATTTTCCAGATTTCTGGATATCTTCGATATACTTCGAAGAACTCCTTTCAAATTTCTTTGTTTGCCCGCGATGTCATTACCCTCTAATTTTTGCTTATCGACTGAAAAAATACACAACGTGCATGATGCACGCGTTTACACTATCACACATGTGTGTCACACAATCATGTTTTCTAAAATTTTAGAAAACCATCACACATGTGTGACACACACGAATTTCTTATGTTTACACGCTCACACTTCTCATCACACCGCAAATGTTTGTCACACAATTTGATCGTGTAAAGGCCGCTAATGGCATGAGCGACGGGAAAACCAAACAAAAAACAACTGAGTAAGAAGAAACAAAGAAAAATCCCCAAATGTTGCTAGCAAAATGTTTTCGCGAGCAATATTAGGGCAAATTATTTGTACTTCACAAACCTGAAAGTGAGAAGTTTATTACAGTATGTTTATTGTTGTTGTGTTCCCATAATCATATTTACAAAAACAACAATACTCACGCAGTCTAGCAATAATAAATATAGCTTAAAAAAACTAAAACTCACGCTTTTAGAGAGCATTGAACTAAAAAGTTGAAAATAATTTTAAAAACCCTACACAGTAGTATTGTGGAAAAAGCGTGGTCCGCTTTGTTCCATAATATTCGTTTTTTATTTAAATTATTTTTACCTTTTTAGTGCAATATTCTTTAAAAGCGTGTGTTTTCGCTCTTTAAACTGTATTTATTTTTTACTTTTTAGTTAAATCTGTTATGAAGTAGTCGATAAATATATCGAAGTATACGGCAGTGCAAACGAAACCTCTGGGGCTCCATTTTAGTTTGATACCCATATTGTAGGCAATTTTGTGACAGTCATATGCCACTATCGGGTAGACTGAAGTAGAGTTACATACAAACAAGCAAACATACATATGAATGTATGTGCAAGTAAAGCTAATGAGAGCGTAGTAAAGAAACTAGCATTAAGGTGATGACCCAATGCAGGCTTGATTTGCTTGCCTTGCTTACCCAGGCTTACTTTGCTTTTTTTTGAAAGCTTCTATGGCCAAGTAGAAGCTTCAAAAGCTGTCAAAAATACAGGATGAGACAAACAACTCAACAACAAGACAAACAGTGAAGCGTGTAAAGCGCTGTCAAATAGAGATTTGGGCTATTCGACGCTTTGAAGTGCTTCAAGCAAGCAAAGTAAAGCTGCAACTGGGCCAACTTTCATACATTTCAGTAGAGTTCAAAAGAATTTTGACATTTCTCGAGGCAAAGCCAGCAAAGCAAGCGGGCATTGGGCCATCAGCTTAATGTGGGAAAAGCGTCGAGCGCTCGATATACGAAAATTATGGCACAAAGCGGACCACGCTTTTTCCACAATACTAGTGTGTAGGGTTTTTAAAATTATTTCCAACTTTTTAGTTCAATGCTTTCTAAATGCGTGAGTTTTAGTTTTTTTAAACTATATTTATTTTTTACTTTTTAGTCAAATGTCCTATGAAATTATCGATAAATATATCGAAAAATACAACAGTCCAAACGAAACCTCTGGACTTCCACTTTCGTTTGATACCCATATTGTTAGGAAATTTTAAGGTATTTGGCCTCACATTTTGACAATAACTCAGTTATCGAAATATATTGAAATCCAAATGAAACCTGCAGCGTTCCCCTTTCGTTTGATACCCATATTGTAGGGAAATTTTAAGGTTTTCTGGCAACCACATTTTGACCGATAACTCAGTTATCGATAAATTTATCGAAATATGTCGATGTCCAAATGAAACCTGGGGCCTTCACCTTTCGTTTGATACCCATATTTTAGGGAAATTTTAAGGTTTTCGGGCAACCACATTTTGACCGATAACTCAGTTATCGATAAATTTATCGAAATATGTCGATGTCCAAATGAAACCTGGGGCCTTCACCTTTCGTTTGATACCCATATTGTAGGGAATTTTTTAGGTTTTTAGGCAATCATATTTTGACCGATAACTCAGTTATCGATAAATTTATCGAAATATATCGAAGTCCAAATGAAACCTGGGGTCTTCCCCTTTCGTTTGATACCCATAATGTAGGGAAATTTTAAGGTTTTCGGGCAACCACATTTTGACCGATAACTCAGTTATCGATAAATTTATCGAAATATATCGAAGTCTTCCTCTTTCGTTTGATACCCATATTGTAAGGAATTTTTTAGGTTTTTGGGCAATCATATATTGACCGATAACTCAGTTATCGATAAATTTATCGAAATATATCGAAGTCCAAATGAAACCTGGGGTCTTCCCCTTTCGTTTGATACCCATATTGTAGGGAAATTTTAAGCTTTTCGGGCAGCCACATTTTGACCGATAACTCAGTTATCGATAAATTTGTCGAAATATATCGAAGTCCAAATGAAACCTGGGGTCTTCCCCTTTCGTTTGATACCCATATTGTAGGGAAATTTTAAGGTTTTGGGGCAACCACATTTTGACCGATAACTCAGTTATCGATAAATTTATCGAAATATATCGAAGTCCAAATGAAACCTGGGGCTTCCCCTTTCGTTTGATACCAATATTGTAAGGAATTTTTTAGGTTTTTGGGCAATCATATATTGACCGATAACTCAATTATCGATAAATTTATCGAAATATATCGAGGTCCAAATGAAACCTGGGGTCTTCCCCTTTCGTTTGATACCAATATTGTAAGGAATTTTTTAGGTTTTTGGGCAATCATATATTGCCAAGGCAACATGAATAAGGAAAACACAATTGAAATTGGGCAAAGCTCTAATGACCAATCTTTGGCATATATATATCTACATACATGCCTAGATGCACGTATGCATAGCTAGATAAGTTTGTATTTGTATTATTACGTCGGCTGCCTTGGCGGGTGAATGAACTTTAAAAAATTCAAACCAAAATAAAAATTCGAATGTTGCAATAACAAAGACGACAGACAGCAGCTAAGTAGAAACTGTGGATCAGGTCGAGGAAAGTATTGGTTTAAATGTTTAAGATTATAGACTCAAGTTATCAATTTGGTTTAATTGTATTTACTTTAGATTATTATTTACTTTAGGTTAGTTTGGAAAAATTAATCTAATTAAATTTATTTTAATTCAATTTAATTTTATTTTGTATTAATTTAATTTAGTTTAATTTATTTTAGTATATTTTTCTTTTTCTTTTGTTTTATTTTTATTATTTTTATCTTATTTTTTTCTTTTTTTATTCTTTTTTCTAGTTTTTTAGTTTTTCTTTTTTTCTAGCTTTTCTTTATTCTTTTTTTATTTTTTTATGTTATTTAATTTTTTAATTTTTTTTATTTTTTTTATTTTTTTTTATTTTTTTTATTTTTTTTTTATATATTTTTATTTTTTTATATTTTTATTTTTTTAATTTTTTATTTTTTTTTTTATTTTTTTTTTTATTTTTTTTATTTTTTTTTTTTTATTTTTTTATTGTTTTAATTTTTTTCTTTTTACTTTTTTATTTTTTTTTCCTTTTATGTTTTAAAATTTTTTTCTTATTATGGTTTACTCCTTATTCTTTATTATGCTTTACTCTTTATTCTTTATTATGCTTTATTCTTTATTATGCTTTGCTCTTTATTCTCTATTATGCTTTATTCTTTATTATGCTTTACTCTTTATTATTCTTTTATTCTATTCTATTTTCAATTTTTTTTGGTTCTTTCATACTTTTTTGTTTTTAATTCAAAAAACAAAAAACTTTTTATTTTTTTATTTATTAATTTTTATTTTTTTGTATTTTATTATAGTTTATGAGACATTCCATATGAAAACGTCTTATTCAAAAAGCTGGCTAGTCTCGGATTTCGCTCAAACTTAGAGGGACACTTGTCTAGGGTCCTAAAGGATCAAATTTACTCACATTTAATTTTTATAATCACTGGACTTTGATTTTATTTTATTTTTTTAGTTTATTTTATTATATTTTATTTTATTTTATATTTTTTTTCCTTTTTTTATTTTATTTTTTTTTTGTCTTTTCTTTTTATTTTTTTATTTTTGTTGTTTTTTTTTAATTTTTATTTTATTTTTTTATTTTTTTTTTATTTTTTTTTTTATTTTTTTATTTTATTTTATTTTATTTTTTAATTTATTTTATTTTATTTTTTTATTTTTTTTTATTTTTTTTTATTTTATTTTATTTTTTTATTTTTTTATGTTATTTAATTTAATTTTATTTTTTTATGTTATTTAATTTTTTTCATTTTTTATTTGATTTTTTTTAATGCATATATTATTTATTCTTCTTCTATTTTTTTATTTCTTTATTTTTTTTTGCTTTTTTTAGTTTCTTACTTATTTTGTTTTTTACAGTTTTTAAATTTTTTTTTTTTGTGCTTATTTGTATTTTTTTATAATTGTTATTTTGTATTTTAGTTTTTTTACTATAGTTTATTTTTTATACCTTTTTTATTTTATTGGATTTTTATTTCTTTATTGTTTTATTTTATTTTTTTTTTGTTTATTTATTCTTTTTTTTTAACTTAATATATTTATTTTTGTTTACGGCCTTTGAATTATCAATAGAAAGTCTTACCGAGCTCGAGGCCAAATATATGTATATTATTTATTAAAACACAACAAGTGAATTTTTAATATACATTTATTTTAGTGTATAACGTCACGTCGATATTTCGACTTCACTCTGAAGTCATCATCAGGACTACAAAAGAACAGACATATTTAAATTTTAAAATCATAAATAAATATTTAAAAAATATCACAATTACACAACTTATATTTTTGACTGATTTATGTCGACTAGTGTAACAATACAAAAATATACATGTTTCTAATTTTAAGAAACAGGGAAAAGCAATATAAGAAAATGTAAATAATAAAATACGGTTATCATAAACAAAATTGTTTTTTGTTTCATGAGCAATACATTAACTAAGTAGTGAGCGCTACTCACTTGATTTCACCTGCAGGCTGCAGCTGAAATCAAGTGAGTAGCGCTCACTACTTAGTTAATGTATTACTCATGAAACAAAAAACAATTTTGTTTATGATAACCGTATTTTATTATTTACATTTTCTTATATTGCTTTTCCCTGTTTCTTAAAATTAAAAACATGTATATTTTTGTATTGTTACACTAG
>CAXKVI010000003.1:52727718-52750218 GCA_964058755.1 Campiglossa producta
ATTATGCTTCTTTATGACCAAAGTGTCCAGAAACGGTAGCTTCCCATCCGTTTCCACCTCAATTGTAAATTTTATATTATTGTTATATCCGTTCAGAATATTTATCATTTTATCCACGGCAGGTTTTTACAATTGCGAAAATGTCATCAACATATTTCGTCAGTAAGCGTGGTTTGTGAGCTGAGTCTTTTTCAAATTTTCCTAACAATTCTTCCATCACAATGTCTGCTATGACGGGGAAGCTGGTGAGCCCATAGGCATTCCACAACGTTGTTCGTATATTTTGTTGTTCAATTTAAAATACCTGTTTTCTTTTATACAAAATTTAACCACTTCTAAAAAGAGTTCCTTGGTGAGTGTGGTGTGGTTTTTTATCTGTTCCCATTTGGAAGCTATGATTTCTAATGCGTAATCTACGGGGATGCTGGGAAATAACGAGATGACATCGAATGATACGAGACTCTCGTCATCGTATATGTATGTATGAAAAACACAAACTTGTTAGTAAAACATCAAATGCACCCAGGTTATATGGTCTACCTAAAATCCACAAAGCAGGCATCCCTCTGAGACCCATTTGTTCATCCGCTAACTCCCCCTCGTACAATTTGTGTAAATATGTGGTGAACATACTTAAAAACATCACCGAATCATCAAAATATAATGTAAAAGACTCCGTTGAGTTTAAAAACAACGTTATATATATAATACGTTGCGGAGCATTTTTAGTAATACGAAGAGTAAAATAGAGAAATATGAGAAATCAGACTTAGTATATAAAATTCAATGTAAAGGCGACGGGTCCCACGTATGCAACAAGGTATATGTGGGTACTACGAAATCGAAGTTAAAGACGAGGATGCCCGGACATAAAACGAATATTAAAAACCGTAACACCACTAACGACAACAAAACGGCGCTAACACAACATTGCAGAAACACTGGCCACTTCCCTGATTTAGAAAATGTAGCAATAGTACAGCAAGAGAGAAATTACAACAAACGCTACGTGTTAGAGATGCTGCATATCATAAATATTCCGAGTGACAAACGTATCAACTTCAAGAGTGATTTAGATGGCTGTGGAAGAGCGTATAGGCAGCTGATAAACAACAACAACAACGATAAGAGCATCACTCTTTGCTTACCAAAGAGTTCACCTGCAGGCTGCAGCTGAAATCAAGTGAGTAGCGCTCACTACTTAGTTAATGTATTACTCATGAAACAAAAAACAATTTTGTTTATGATAACCGTATTTTATTATTTACATTTTCTTATATTGCTTTTCCCTGTTTCTTAAAATTAAAAACATGTATATTTTTGTATTGTTACACTAGTCGACATAAATCAGTCAAAAATATATGATGTGTAATTGTGATATTTTTTAAATATTTATTTATGATTTTAAAATTTAAATATGTCTGTTCTTTTGTAGTCCTGTAGGTCGATTCCCTAACTATTTTATCGCCAAGTGTTAGCGTTAATTCTGTTTAACGCCATTTTTATCGCTTTTCCCTATTCTCTAAGTGTTAACTACACTAAAAGTCGATAAACTCGATCAGCTGTTTTCGCTAACACTTTTATTGTAGCTAGTTATCGCGAATTAATTTGATGGTGTTTAAAAGTGTTTAATAGAAAATAATAAATTAGAAATGAAATAAAAAATGTCTTTTAAGTTTGTGGCGCTTTATTTGGTGCGAAATATTGAAAATATGGAAGTGCGTTAAAGGCAAGTTAGAGAATCGCAGTTTCGTTAAGAACAAACGCCAAACCCTGGCGAAAACCTAAACGCTTGGCGAGTGGTTAAAAGTTAGGGAATCGGGCTACTGATGATGACTTCAGAGTGAAGTCGAAATATCGACGTGACGTTATACACTAAAATAAATGTATATTAAAAATTCACTTGTTGTGTTTTAATAAATAATATACATATATTTGGCCTCGAGCTCGGTAAAACTTTCTATTAATTTAATATATTTTTTATTTTACTTTCCTTTTATTACTTTATTTTGTTTTACTTAATTTTTTTATTTTGATCGATTTTATTTTCCATTATTTTATAATAAGAGTCCCACAGTTCGCCGGCTATACAGTAGGAAATAAATTAAATGAGCATTTCGTAATAAAAAAAAAACCAAACGAAACCCAAAAACCGAAAAGCCTGGCATACCACAACAGTCAATATGCAACAGCAATGCATGTGTGATGGCATTAAAAATAGTAATAACAATAAGGAAAGCTGTCTTCGGCTGTGCCGAAGGCTAAATACCTTTCATGAATAAGCGTCACGATTTTCACTGTTTGATCCCCAGTACAGCCTGTGTGAATTTAACTTTAGCTCATACCGAAATTATCGGAGCTATCGATTATATGGGGACGATATGTTATATTGGTCCAATCTCATTGATTTTTAACATCGACATTCCACATTCTAAAATAGCAACATTTACGAAATTTCACGTTCCTACCGATATAATTACAGGAGTTATCTACCAAAATCCGTTTATCGGAACAATCGATTGTATGGGGGCTATGTGAAATATTTATCCCATTTCAATGATTTTCAACATCGATGTTTTAAATATAAAAATAGCGATGCTTCCAAAATTTCACGTTCCTATGTAATACGTCCAAAATTTCACGTTCCTGCGTGTTTAATTACAGGAGTTATAGCCCGAAATCCGTTTATGGGAATAATCGATTGTATGGGAGCTATGTGAAATATTTATCCCATCTCTATGAGTTTCAACATCGATATTTCACATATAAAAATAGCAATACTTACAAAATTTCACGTTCCTACGTGTTTAATTACAGGAGTTATAGCCCAAAATCCGTTTATCGGAATAATCGATTGTATGGGAGCTATGTGAAATATTTATCCCATCTCTATGAGTTTCAACATCGATATTTCACATATAAAAATAGCAATACTTACAAAATTTCACGTTCCTTCGTGTTTAATTACAGGAGTTATAGCCCAAAATCCGTTTATCGGAATAATCGGTTGTATGGGAGCTATATGTTATATCGGTCCGATCTTGCTGGTTCCGACAAATGATTCCTATATTGGAAAATGGTGGCCGCATACCAAATTTCAGCCAAATATCTCAAAAACTGAGGGACTAGTTTGCGTTCAAACAGACAGACAGACAGACGGACAGACGGACATGGCTAAATCAACTCATCTCGTCATCCTGATCATTTCGGTATACTTATTGATGGGTCTATCTCTTCTTCTTCTCATATTTACAAACATCGGACCAAAGTTATAATACCATTTCATGTTCATGAAAGGTATAAAAAGATAGATACCATTAAACTAGTTACAGCTAGTAAGAAAAAATATATTTAGCCAAAAATAAAGTACAAAACAATTGCTGTAATTGAGGTAAGAGTTGGAAGCAATGACCTAAGCAAAAAAAACCAAAAAAGTTAAGTATTTTCTGTACACAAAATTATTACAACAATTTTTCATATACTGCAAGTAAATTTTACGTAACATGGTTGCCATAACGAAACCACAATACTACGCCTTAATCACGTAGTATGTATGTACTACATATGCCACAAGCTCGAAATGTATTATAATCACAAATCTTTAATCAATTGGACTCAAAGAGGAATGTACTCCTGAGTACAAAGATGGATGGACTTGTAACTTATGTGACAATCCAAAAAATCTAGCGGATATCGGAATTTGATTGCGATTTATCGTTTTGCATTTCGCTCTTAAGAATTTTTAATTAGGTAAGTCATTTTATTTAACTTTATTAATTGTATTTGTTATTATTTTAATTTTTTATTTTTTTTTATTTGGCTATATTTTTTTTTTCATATTATTTTATGTTGGTTTATTTTGTTTGACTTTATTTTTATTTATTATTTTTTTTGTTTTTTCATTTTAATTTTCTATTTTTTTTTTTTTTTTCATTTTAATTTTTTAATTTTTTATTTTCTTTTCTTTTTTCCATTTTAATTTTCTATTTCCTTTCTTTTTTTCATTTTTTTTCACTTTTTCTTTTTTCTTCGACTTTTCTTCTATTTTTTCTTTAAGTTTTTTTTTCTTTAACTTTTTTTCTAATTTTTTTGTTTAAATTTTTCGTTTTTTTTTTTGTTTTTTTCCTTTTTTTTTTTTCTAAGCACAAAAACCAAAAAATTTAAGTATTTTCTGTACACAAAATTATTACAACAATTTTTGGAATTGTAGCTTTTGTGACAATCCAAAAAATCTAGCGGATATTGGAATTTTATTGCGCTTTGTCATTTTGCATTTAGCTCTTAAGAATTTTTAATTAAGTCATTTTATTTAACTTTATTAATTTTATATATTTTAATAAATGTGTAGAAGTCCACGCAAGTGGGGAAAGCTTCTGATCGCCATTCAACTGGGAATGGCCAGAGCGATTCTTCTATGTGCGGTCCAAGCAGCTCACAACGTCCGGGAAAGCCCACGCATCCTCTGGATAGCCACTGAACACCCGCTCGGTGGTGAACTAAAGTGAGAAGGCGACAACCTGACAAGGCCACTCCGACATATTTGGTTTAAGGGCTTGCCAGGGGACTTCATCAGCAGCGTCTGTCACCATGAGGTGCGGCTGCAAGCGGGCGTCTGTCTTGAACCAAGCGGAACGCTATATAAATGTGTAATTTAAATCCAACCCCCCGAGAAACGGGTTGTGCGTAGGGTTTGGGACCTACCACATAAAAACAAACTTCCAATGAGATCAAATATTCAGGCCTCGGATATGATAACTCACTTTTTAGATAAAGACCACTGCAAACGAAATAGGTATATGATTAAGGAAATCAGGGCATGTTCTTGGAATGTCCGAACCCTTAGCAGGGAAGGTGATGCCCGCCTAGTTGGGGTCCTCAAACAGGCAAAAGCTGACATCACCGCTATACAAGAAATGCGATGGACGGGGCAAGGTTATAAGACCATCCAAGCCTGCAATGTCTACTAGAGCGGATACACTAATGAGCGCAGATTCGGCGTCGGTTTTGTGGTGGGACAGAGGCTTGTAAAACAGGTAGTGTCTTTCACAGCCGTGAACGAGCGTCTCGCCACAATCCGAATAAAACTACGATTTTTCACCATATCGTTTATCTGTGCACACGCACCGACCGAGGACAAGGACGACGTGGAAAAAGATGCATTCTACGCGAAATTAGAAGAAACTTATGAGCCTCCGTCATGATATCAAAGTCGTGCTTGGCGACTTTAACGCCAGCACCAGGTTCAAGCATAAAAAGATCCATCAAGCAACATGGCTATCGCCAGATCGGAAAACGCGCAATCAGATCGATCACTTTGTGATAGACGGACGGCATTCTTCCAGCGTTATGGACGTACGTACGATGCGGGGTCCAAACATCGACTCCCACTACTTGGTAGTAGCCAAGATTCGCACTCGCCTAAGTACAATGAAAGAGGCACCACTAAAAACGCAAGCAAAGCTGGACGTCGAAAAGCTGCAGTCACAACAGACACCAATGATTTCGCAGAACGACTCGCGCACCTGCTCTCTGAGAGCACAATTCAACCCAGCGGAGTGCAGGAGCAGTGGGAGCATATCTCCGGATCACTTCGTACCGCAGCCGAAGAAGTAATTGGATTCCGGCAAATGCGAAAAAACAGCTGGTACGATGATAGAGAGTGCAAAGACGCAATGAAAAGAAAGGACGACGCCTATAAGGCAACGTTAAATGCGAATGCAACGAGGAGCGTGTGTGAACACTACCGCGAGATGAAGAGGGAAGAAAGACGGCTTTTTCGGGCGAAGAAAAGGGAAGCGGAAAGGCGTGAAATCGAAGAATTCGACGAATGACGGAAGGTTTTAACCCCGGGGCAAACTTCTGTAAAAATGACAGCGGCGACCTGGTGACAGATGTTCAGAGAGTACTAGGGTTATGGAGGGATCACTTCTCTGCCCTTCTAAACGGAGGACGAACCCGACCCCACAATCGAAGACGATGGAATCGAAGTTCCACAACCCGACTATAACGAGGTGCGAGTAGCACGGCTATATGCCGCTATGTCTGATTTTGGTTTCCCAGCAAAACTTATACGGCTGTGCAAAATGACGCTGAACAACACCACCAGCTCGGTCAGAATTGGGAAGGACCTCTCCGAGCCGTTCGAAACTAAACGAGGTTTCAGGCAGGGCGACGCCCTATCGTGCGATTTCTTTAATTTGATGCTGGAGAAAATAATACAAGCTGCAGAACTTAACCGCGCTGGAACAATATATTACAAGAGCGCACAACTGTTGGCGTATGCCGACGACATCGACATCATTGGCCTCAACAACCGCGCCGTAACTTCTGCGTACTCCAAATTAGAAAAGGAAGCAGAAAAAAAGGGTTTGGTGGTGAACGAAGGTAAAACGAAGTACCTGCTGGCGTCATGCAAAGAGTCAGCGCATTCGCGCCTTGGCAAACACGCCACTGTTGGCAGCCACAATTTCGAAATAGTAAGGGACTTTGTATACCTGGGAAGCAGCATTACTACCAACAATGTAAGCCTGGAAATCCATAGAAGCATAACTCTTGCAAACAAATGCTACTTTGGGCTGAGTAGGCAATTTAGAAGTAAAGTCCTCTCTCGACGAACAAAAACAACACTCTAGAAGTCACTTATCGTACCCGTCCTGCTATATGTACGGTGACCATCCATTGTTTTTGGCAGAACAGTTCTGTTTTAAGGAGCTTGCTCTGCGTATTTTTTTGTTTTCTAAGGAAATTAACAAAAATGTTCTGTTTTTAAGCAAATGTTCTGTTTTGTGCCGGCTATCTTTTTTAACAAATGTAATGAGTAGCTCTGTAAAGTTAGTTTGCTCAATAATTTCAAAACTTTATGAAAAGTTTAAAATCTTTCAAAATATTTTAAAAATAATTTAGTTTATGTTTAACGCGGTCAATTGCTTCAGCGAAATCAAAAATTGAGTACGTTAAGATGCAAAAACGTACCAAATTTGGAAGTTCCGTACCCGGAAAAAACTTCGTACCAAAAATGGTACATTTCGGCCAAAACGCCAACCGTGGTTATGGTAGGTTTTAAATTAACAAGGAAATGTCTCTCACCATCAAGAATACTATTCACAAAAAGGAAGTATATACTTAAAAAAATTACTTTCAATTGATGCACTTTGGTTGAAATTATTTGAGATTGCAATTCGATGGCAGGACCAAGTAGAGGCAGACCTGCGAGCACGCGGTGTCTCTAATTGGCGCCAGTTGGCTCAACAAAGAACCGACTGGCGTAACATGTTGGACGGCCAAAATCGCCTAGGCGGTTAAAGGCTATTTTAAGTAGAAGTAGTAATTTTTTATTTTTTTTATTGGCTATATTTTTTTCATATTATTTTATGTTGGTTTTTTTTACTTCATTTATTTTTATTTTGTTTGATTTTATTTTTATTTATTTTATTTTTTGTTTTCATTTTAATTTTTTTGTTGCTTTTTTTTTGTTTTTGTTTTTTTTCAGTGGCTATTTTCTTTTCTTTTTTTTCATTTTTTTGTTTCACTTTTTCTTTTCTTTTTTTATATTTTTTTTCTTAAATTTTTTTTTCTATTTTTTTTTTCTTTAACTTTTTTCATTTAACTTTTTCTATTTTTTTTATCTTGAATTTTTTATTTATTTTTCTTTTTTGCTGTGCTTTTTTCTTTTCTTTACCTTTTTTCTTTTAATTGTTTACTTTGTTGTTTTACTCTGACCAGATATGTTAGTGGGAAATCCAAAATACCACCTCCAACAGGTGGAGCTATTCGACTTTATTCAAATATAAATCAAAAAACTTACTGGACACTCAGCCACAACGACAATGCAATCACACTAAAATTGTAGTATCTTTGAAGTTATGTAACCATGAAATTTTTATCACTTTTACTCACTCTTTTGTTGTATCTACACAAAAATAAAAGCAAAGCAAAAACAGCACCCTTTAGTAACTTTGAAAGTGAACTCAACAATAGAGTCAATGATAGAAAAAGTGACTATTTGTATTTGTCACGTTATAAAAAAACCAAACGAAAATAAAGCAATTCGCATGCGCCACATTTACTGACGTATGTATGTATGACGAGAGCTCAAAGGAAACACAAAGCCGATGTGGAGTACACAGGAAGCATATTTGCAGAACATCATTTTCGTGTATTTTGGAATTCGCGCAGTTGGTAATGTTTGTTATGCAGATAGCTGTGTATGTGTATATTTGTAGAGCATATCATGGCGACAACTTTTCTCGCACGTACGCACCTTTTAACGATATTCAAGTTTGTGACTAACTTTTGAACCTTTCCATAAGCGGTGTTACTCACGGGAAAATTTCCTTTTATTTTTACTTAAATGCTGAAATTTAGCGCAATTTTATTTCACATGGGAAAATGTAATGATGATGGAAAAGACTGACAGATTGTAGGCGGACTAAAGCAGTTAGCTAAATCTCATATAATCCGTTAGTAAATAATAATGTATGTATTAAACATTTTAATTTTCTTTTTTATTTTTTAAAGTTATTATATATATAATATATTTCCTTTTTTCTTCCTACTTTTTTTATATTTTATTTTTTTATAATCTTTTTTTTATTTTTTCCAATTTCTTTTTTAATTTTTTTCCAATTTTTTTTAATTTTTTTTTTTTTAATTTTAAATTTTTTTTATAATTTTTAATTTTTTTTTAATTTTTTGTTGTAATTTTTTTTAATTTATCTTCAATTTTTTTTGTTTTTTTTTTTTTTTGTTTAATTTATTTTTATTTAATTTTATTGTATTTTATTCTATTATTTTGCTATATTTTACTTTATGTTACGTAATTTAATTGCATAGATTTTATCGCAGGCCTTGGCGGTGGGAGTGAAATGAAAAAAAAAATGTTAATACTAAAAAAGTTCGTAACGGACTTTTTTCAATGTTAAAAGGTTCGGCGTTAGCAACATAACTTGACAAAAATAAATATAAGTGTTACCTACATTTAGGCGTATGACGTTGTACTGATGTTAGCAGCAGGTCGATTACATAAAATTGGAGCTGTACAATACATAAAATAGGTTGTTGACTATTTTTAGGCTATACTGTTAACAGGTTAAGGCTGTACTGCTCTAAAGTCATATCGTTACCTTAATTCACAAAGGCCCTAATTGACACATTTTTCGAAAATGACTTTTTTACATATTTAAGTATATTATAGTTAAATACACACTCACATCAAATTTCAAGGAGTTACTAACAGTAATAACGGAGATATTCCAAATTTACAAAGCTATATTTACATGCGTTCAATGTAAAAAAAAATTTGTTTTTTGCTTCTCCTGTAAAATTTTTTTTATGTCAGTTAGGGCCTTTGTGAATTAAGGTGACGATATGTAAATATGCTCATTGAGTTTTCATAAATATTATAATTGCATAAGTTGATAAAAAGTGATATGCAACAGCTTTACCGCGGCAGTCCCCGAGTGCCACACGTCTTTTATTTTTCTTCTTATTTGACTTTTTATTTTTTAAATTTTTTTTAAAGTTTTTTTTCTAATTTTTTTATTTTTTTTTTTTTTATTTCATTTTTTCAATATATTGTTTTTGTCAATTTTTTTGCATTTTATATTATTTTTTGCATTTCATATTATTTTATTCCTTTTTTTCTCTTTATTTGTTTTGCTTTAATTTATTTTATTTTACTTTGTTGTATCTTAATTTTTTATTTAGCTGTATTTTTACTGTATACAGTCACTCTGCACAAAGAACTTTTAATTTTCTCTCAAGCGATTTTTCTTCATTTTTTTAATTGTTTAATATCGCGACAATTCATATTTCGCCTGTTGCACGGCATGTCAATTAAAATTAAATTACACAACAAAGTGCGCTTTCAATTAAACTAAATTAGTTTAAATGATATGAAATATATATATATATTTAGGTGTGGTTGTCTGTGTGTTTACAAAAATATTTCATTTGGGTACACGACGCGAATAAAAATGAAAACAGTACAAGGCATTTGACCTTTGAGAACCTGCGTTACTGGGCAAATATAAATTTTTAAAATGTGCGAAGGCAATAAATTTATTATTTTAACAATATACTATCAACAATTTTTTTATATACACAAAATATTCATTGCTAAAAATGGAAAAAGTACTAAATCTAATTATGAATTTTTTGGTTACGAATAACCATTAAGTCAACCAAAATAACCATTATCATTATATTATTTTATTTTGGGCATCGTAACCAATATAAATGAGAGATATATTTTTTTGGTTACGAATAACCATTAAGTCAACCAAAAATTTTGTTGGTTACCAATAACCATTAAGTCAACCAAAATAACCATTATCAAACAATTTTTGGTTGACTTAATGGTTATTGGTAACCAACAAAATTTTTGGTTGACTTAATGGTTATTCGTAACCAAAAAAATATATCTCTCATTTATATTGGTTACGATGCCCAAAATAAAATAATATAATGATAATGGTTATTTTGGTTGACTTAATGGTTATTCGTACCCAAAAAATGTTTCTCTCATTTATAATGGTTATGGTGACCAACATAAAGTATATCTTATGGTAATGGTTAATTATAACCAATATTTTAATACATCAGTACTAATGGTTAAATGGAACCTTTTTATCATATTTCTTATAGCAGTTACGTTCCTGCTCGATATTAAAAATATCAGCGATATATCGGACTTACCCAATATTAGATTAGTATAGCAAATTATACAATATTTACCTAAAAAGAAAAGAAAAGATATTATTAAGAGGCTGAAATTGTTTCCTTTAACGGGAATTAAACAGATTTGATAAACAAATATTTTTGTTGAACAACATTTGTGTTAAAATAAAATTAAACAAAACAGAATAAAACGAAATGAAGCAAAATTAAATCAAATTAAATTAATTTTAAAGAAACCAACTAAAATTTAAAAAAAAATAAGGAAAGATAAGGTTAGCCGAAGTAAAATAAAATAAAGTAAAATAAGATATAATAAAATAAAATAAAATATCAAAAAAGACAAAATAAAATAAAATAGAACAAAACCAAACAAAATAAAATAAACATAAATTCAATTAAACAAAATAGAACAAACCAAAAAAATAAAAATAAATCAAATCAAAATAAAATAAATCAAATCAAAATAAAATAAAATAAAACGAAATAAAATTAAGTATAATAAAATGCAATGAAATGAAATAAAATAAAACATGACAAAATAAAGTAAATAAAACCCAACAGTAATAATTTTTTTGTTTTTCTCAAAGCGGTTTGTTGTTAAGTGGTTTTAACTGAAATAACAGTCCTTGGTGGTCTAAATATATGTACATTAGGGTGGTCCTTATAAAAAAAAGGACGTTTGGCACTCGGGGACTGCCGCGGTAAAGCTATTGCATATCACTTTTTTCAACTTATGCAGTTATAATATCTATGGAAAATCAATGAACATATTTATGACTTTAGAGCAGTACAGCCTTTACCTGTTAACAGTATAGCTTACAGTATAGCCTACAGCTCTAATTTTATGTACAACGTCACACTGTTAGTAGTAAAGCCTAAATGTAGGCAACGCTTACAGATCCAATTTTAATGTTATGTAATACACAGCTCCAATTTTATGTAATCGGCCTGCTGCTAATATTAAATGTAGGCAACGCTTATAATTATTTTTGTCAAGTTATGTTGCTAACGCCGAAACTTTTAACATTTTTTTCATTTCACTCCCACCGCCAAGGCCTGCGATAAAATCTATGCAATAGCTTAAAAATGTACAATTTTTTCCAGTCTCGCCCCTATATCGGTTACACTTATTGCACATAAAATTTTATCCCGATTGGTTTAGACTTGTCGCATGGGGGAAAAATTCAGATTTCCTTATAGAGACTCAAAAAATAAAAGTTATTTTTCTTTTTATCTAATACTCAAAATCGGTAGCACTATGGTCGAATCAGTGGCGTGCCTACGTGTTTCAATCTAGGCAAGCCCCAGTCCTTATAACCCCAACAAAAGCACATACTGCTGCCAAAGAACATTTCAGACGAAGAAGAAGATTTCAGGATAGATATTTATCGACTTTTGCACACGGGGAAAAACTTAAACATTTAGGTTTCTTCAATAGGCAAGTTATTGTTTTGCAGATTTTTTAAGCTTTTCCAATCCAAGGGAAAAGGTTTACTTGCACTATTTCCCATTTACATACATCGCAGAAGCCAAGGCTCACTTGCACAACGAAAATTTATATTTTTAACTCAGAGTTAATGTCAAATTAACTCTGAGCTAAAAAGATAACTCGGCGTCGTGCAAGTGGACCTAAGAAACCTAAAAAATATTTTTTATATTTTATAATGCCTAGCAAAAAAAAAAAATATTACAGCTATCACCACTATTGAATTCTTTTTTTCTACTTTAAAATATGCGCCAATAATTTTTGAATAGAGCTCTTTGCACATTAACATTGTAGATATGTATATACATATCCAGTTTGGCTTTAAAGCTTATAGTAACAACAGCACGAAGCTGGCTTCGTAGTTGCATACAAAATTTCTTCTAAATTAAAAAAAACTGTAGCTTCAAAAAGACATTTTAGTAAGGGATTTGAAAGCCAGGTAAAAGCCAATAAGTAAAAGCGAGATGGCAATCATCGCCTAGGCGGTTAAAGGCTATTTTAAGTAAGCAAGTAAGAGAAGCCATCATATGCGCTGAAATTTTATGTTAATTGTTTTGCTATCAGCCGACAGATGGCAGGAAGAGCTTTATTTATATGTTTATGCTATTGGCAGTTAGTGAAACCAAATGTAAACGTTAAAGAAATTGTTACGATACATTTTTGAAACATATTGTAGCTCATAGAGGATTAGCTAGGCAAGCCGGGCTTTTCGGCTTATATGGAAGGCACGCCACTGGGTCGAATATAGTACATACAAAATTTGGTTCCGAATGGAAACGCCTAAAGCGTGTCACAGCGGGGTAAAATTTCAGACTGAAGATGTAAAAACACATCGTACCCATTCTAATGTAGATATTTCCATATATAGTATTACTTTACATAATTACAAATACAACACTTTCAAAACCCTACATATGTAACTCATAAATATTGGTAATTATACCACGTATAATGTGTTGAGACAAATTACCATCCAGCGAATAATTGTATGCAATTAAAAGTTAACTTATTTGCATTACAACTGAACAAATTAATTAAAAGCAATCAATGAATTTTTATATAGCAGCAGATGTCTTTCTATATTTATCGATGCATTTCAAGATGAAATGCTGAATGTATTTGAAATCTAATCCCAATTAAACTTAAAGATTTATCTACCCGATAATGTGCACCTCCAATATTCAATGTTTTCATCAATGAAAGTAGCGATAGTTAACTACTCTATTTTTGGCCATTTTCAATATTTGAGGACTGAACAAACAAAACGCCTTATTTCCATTTTTCAATTTTGTAGTGTTTTGATGCAATCTGGTGGTTCAGACAACATTACACATGATGTACTCAATAGAAACTACTAAAACGTCATATTTCCTATAAAAAAGATCCGCCAAATCAAAACTTCATATAAATGGGAAATATTTCCTTCTCATTTGTTTGTGCGTGGAAATTTTTGCACCAAAACCACTGGGCAAGGCTTATATCGTGCCGTAGATGTTGATAGGCCGAAAAAAATTGAAAGGTCAATATTTTATTTTCCAGCAAAAGTTTATTTTGTTGATTTTTTTTTTTGTTTTTTTTTTTTTCGGTCTATAAACATCTACGGCTACAGTTATTTTAACGCAGATCCCGTATAAAATTGCCCGTTTCAAACAAAAGGGCATATTTCCAAATTATAAAGTTAAAAAACTATAACTACACAAACAAAAAATTAAAAAAATGATGGCCCAGTTGGCCGTAGCTGTTTTATTTTAGTAACACCAAATTAAAACTTTAAATTGGGGTTATTTGAATCTGTCAAAGTTTTTTTCGGTTTCTGAAAAATTTTTGAAAGTGGAAATAAGGCGTTTGGTTTGTTCAGTCCTCATTTGTGAGTTTGTACTTATTATAAGTTTATGAGGCAACAGAGTATTAAAATTTTGGTAGTACGCGATGATAGCCTATTATACAGCAATACTTTCGGTGATTTCGAAGGTAGAGGCAGAAATGTCGAGGTACTTTGGTGCGTAAATTTTTTACGGTAGCATGTTTTTTTGTTGGCACAACTACAGTGTTACTTTTATTACGCGTTACTCTTTTGTAATTTGTTTTCCGACACTACAGTAGTATAAAACCAAATGCCTCATTTTGAAAGATAAATATAACGAAAGTTATAGAAATTTGTACAAGGGGCAAATAGTTATGGGCAATTTTCGAGAAATATTAGAACCTAAAAGTTGGCGACGGCAAGTACCGAAGAAGATATAATGAAGAGCTGTATGAGCTTTACGCAGACGTGGACATAGTTCAGCGAATTAAAATCCAGCGGCTCCGCTGGCTAGGACACGTGGTGCGAATGAACGAGGACGCTGCGGCCCGGAAGGTATTTTTATCGGCACCCGCCGGTGGAAGTAGAGGAAGAGGGAGACCACCACTTCGATGGCAGGACCAAGTAGAGGCAGACCTGCGAGCACGCGGTGTCTCTAATTGGCGCCAGTTGGCTCAACAAAGAACTAGTGTTGGGCAGTATCGATTCCAAAAGTACTCAGTACTCGATGCTGAAAAGGATCGACAGTACCCGATTCTTAAAAGTATCGATACTGACTACAACTACTACTAATACCCCAAATGTACTGTGTCTAACAAGTACTTGCACATAAGAAGTACTTAATACGGAACATGTACTCAGTACAGAAAATGTACTCAATTGTCAAAAAGTCGAAAAACCAAATATTTTTCAGTAGGAAAAAATTACTAGTACTCAGTTACTTGTCGAAATTTCCGGATTTTGTACCCTTAATAGATAGGTATGTATATTTGTTTATTATTCCGAAACGTTTGCCGTAACGAGCGATTTTACTAAGTTACATTAGGTAGCTAAATGACAAGTTGTTGGTTATGGTTGTAAAATCTAGAGCTACCAGCAGAACTTGACACAAAGTACCCGATACTATTAGTACCCGATGCTTGAAAGTATCGATACTAAAGTAGTAAATACTCAAAAGTACTCGATACTGCCCAACACTACAAAGAACCGACTGGCGTAACATGTTGGACGGCCAAAATCGCCTAGGCGGTTAAAGGCTATTTTAAGTAAGTAAGTAAAAAAATTGGAAAAACTATATTTAACTACTTCCAAGCTAGTTTTTATTTAAGAGTTAGTGAACTTAAACACAAGCTTAGTACAACTATTAAAAAACTATTAAAAAAAATTAAAACATGTAAGTATACATTAGACTGGGCCAAAAATAAAATATTTCGTTTTTTTCAAAAATTATATTGATGGTGGATAAAAAAAAATCGATTTTAGTTTTTCTCGAAGGGCATACACAAATTCTAATTCCTGACCATAAATGGAGCAGGGATGGGCAATATTTCATTTTTGAGTGACGAGTGCGCGGCTATTTTTATTCCAAAAATTTTGAGTGATAAGGTACTAACTGCGCGTTTCACGTGAAACAGCTGTCAAAATCCATACAAAATTTCTTGTCGTGAAGTAGCCCTGAAATTTCGCTTGTATTTCACGGCAAAGTAGTACTGAGTTGACGACCTGAAAATATTGCGCAATAGTTATGGCATTAGCAACATTTTTTCACGACTTTTTTTAATTGTCCATGTCATTTAAAATAGTCGACAAGTAACATTTGTTGACATTGACCCTTGAAAATGGAAAAATAGCAGAAGAGAGATAAATAAACATAGAATAAATGAAATAAAAAAATGTAAATTGCTAGCAACATTTCACGACAACCCAATTGCATGTTGCCGGCGAAATTCCACGGCTTTGATGATAGTACTTGGCTATAAATATCAATTTATTTTATTCAAAAATCGCTTGAAATAAAAATAAATTGTTATTCATCACTCAAAGTTTTGAATAAAAATAGCCGGTCACTCATCACTCAAAATTTTAAAAAATATTTGACCGTTTCGGCTCCAAAACTGATATCTAAAAAACATTTGGCCTAAATATAACCTTCATATATCTATACACGTGCTTATTGTGTTTCGATGTTTCAAATTTTTTTTTTTCGGCAAAAATGTAACACTGTGGCGGATTCGCACATATATTTCATTAAACTTCATTATGCAATTAAGTGTTTAATTTTTCTGTGCACGTAATCACTTTTTGCCTTAATATGTACATTTTGTTGACACACCCACAAAATCACAGATAACCTAATAAGAGCGACAGGAACAAAATCAAAGCCCAATCAAAATAAAAAAGAGGGTTCAATGGACCATAACATAGGCAAAGCCTAAATATAGCTTAATTAAGCGCAATTATGTTTGTTTGAAAATATTTTTAGACTTAGAGTGACGTCTTCTATATATCGCCGTGCCATACGAAAAGTAACACTTTCAGTTTTTCTCTGAAGAAAATGTACTAGTCAAAAGTGTTAGTTTTCGTCAGACACAAATGTTTTTCTTCGTATGGAACGTCGATATGTACCCAGTCGGGACTTTTGTAGCTAGCCTTACAAAAAACTAACTGGAAGCCAATTTATACAGATTGGTTTATAGCTAGCCCTAAAGTCATGCAGAAATCAAACAGTACGGATACACATTTCTGCCCGTGTTTCAATTTTTCGAACCTGACTTTTAGTTAACCACAAAGTCATGCACAAACCAACCAATTGATTTTTAGTTGATCATAAAGTCATGCAGAAGTCAACCAGTTGAAAAAAAAAATTATTGCTTTTCACTAATTTTTTTAGGCTGACTTTTACCTAACTACAAAGTCATGTAGAAGAAAAACATTCAATAATAAAATGTATTACTTTTTCTACATTTTTCTGAGCTGACTTTTAGATAACCATGAAGTAATGTAGAAAGCAATCAGCTTATACCTTGCTTTATTTTGTTCGTTAGCTTGGAGAACTTTCAATTGCGTTAATTTTCAAAAAATTTTCATAAAAACAAAACATCCACAACGTTTTGTATTTTAAAAATCACATGTGTACATTTATTATAAGGCGAATTAAAGATAAATAAAGAACAAAAGGTATCTGTGTGGGTGTCAGTGCCATAGAGCAACGAGGCGTAAACGTATGCCTAAATCAGGCCTCGGCAGCTAGTGGGACAATTGGCCGAAAAGCTGAGAACGGAATTCACACAGGTTGTAACGCTTTTTGCTTGGCCTCTCGAACAATTCAACTGTTGCTGCGCTTGTGAGAGCGCTGTGATAATTCTGAACAATAACGTCGTTCTCGTGCAAACAACGACTCAACAACATCCGTTGATTGGTACGGTGACCGCTCTTTCAATTCTGCCGGGCCCTGGCCTAAATACAACGGACACCTTTGCTGATAAATCTTATTTGATGGCCCCTAAGGGCAACATCTTTAGAGAGCTGCATGCATTTGTGCTGGAATGTAATGTGAATAGGAAAAATAATATTATATACTATTTTATACAATGTACTTATTAAAAGAAAAATAAATATTGTATAGTGCATTTAAAAAAAGTATACATGCTTTTTAAGATTTATTTGAAGTGGAAATAAAATCTGTCAAATGCAGCCAAAATAGGTGCTACCATAAGCTAACCTAAAATAATCGACTTAAAGTCCTCTTTAAATAGCCAATTACAAACAATCTTTAAGAAGTGACCTAAAAGTTAGCTCAATATAGTTAATATTAATCTGCCTTAAACAAATTGACTTTTAGTTAGCTGCGAGTCATGCAGAAATAAGCACTACTGACTACCTCCTAGGCCATCGCCATGTAAAAATAGTCAGTCTGCTCCATACAAAGTAGTTAGCCTTTCAAACAGTATTGGGTACAAAGTAGTCAACTTAAAATGCATTAATGGTTAGCAGAGTTCCCGACTGGGTACATAGAGGGTGACTGTCGAAATACTTGTTATTGCATTATTTTTTTTATATCTATATCTACGCAATATATGATGAATTTCATATCAAAGGCTGAAAAAAAGAACATTTTAAACCCGACCCCCTCAGAATTTGATGAAATTTTGCATAGAGGTACATCTTACCTACCCAAACACAACCTTATTTTTAGAAATTGCATTTTCGAAAAATTGTGGGCGAGGCAGGGTATCGAAATATTCGAAAATATTCGAAAAATGATGATAATAGGTACTTTAAAGTGTGGTTACTACGGAATGGCTTTACCGATTTCAAAGATCTTCATACCATTAGAAAAGTATTGAAATAAGCTTTCAAAAAAATACACTGTAAAAATTGTTTTTACTTTTTGAAAAATAAAATTTTATTTTAGAAAGGTCTATTCAATATATATAACATATCTGAAAACTAAAATGCGGTTTTTTTTCTTTTTTTTAAATTTATGTAAGTAAATGCATCTCTTGGTTACTTTCTCATATTTTGATATCACGCGTAAACTAATCAACCGATTTCAAAAATTTGTATACCGTTAGAAAAGTATTAAAATCACCTATTGAAAACATATAATGTAAAGATTCTATATTACACTGAAAAAAAATTTTTTCAAATTTTTCAAATTTTTTTTTCAAACTGGGACAACACTTCAAAGATCATTTAACAAAAAAATAGAAAGGTCTATTTAATAAACATATGTAACATATCTAAAAACTAGAATGGTGTTTTTGTTTTTCTTTTAAAAAATTTATAAGTAAAACCATCTCTTTTTAACGTTTTTTATTTTGATATTATTGTGTGACAAAAAAAGGTACCTAGCTATATTTTGGAAGTTATACAGATACAGATAGGTACTATGACTAAGTATTCTAATAGATTCAAACAAGAATCGTATTATCAAATTTTTCAGGCACTAACGATAAATTTAAATAATTTTTATACCCAGTGTACTAGTACTAGTACAAGGGTATATTAATTTTGTCCACATAACGTTAGTACGTAACGGCACAAAATAATCGTGATAGATATAGAGTTCCATATATGAAAGTTCTTAGGTTGAAAAGATGAGTCCATTAAGACATGTCCGTCCGTCCGTCCGTCCGTCTGTGTACACGATAACTTGAGTAAAAATTGAGATATTTGCATGAAATTTTGTATACAGGTTACCTTTCGGCCAAGGTAGGTTGCTATTGAAAATGGGCGAAATCGGATGATAACCACGCCCCCTTTTTCGATATCGAAAATTTCGAAAATCACACAAATTGACATATCTCGGTAGCCGAAATGGCTAAAATGATATAATTTTATAGGTGAATGCCTCTGGTAATTCTCTTATGATTTTTCCATGGCACCGCCCACTTTTAAGGGAGGCATTTTTGAAAATTTGACTGGTCGTAACTTTTAAACTGATTACGATAGAATGATGGAATTTGGCAAAAAGCATACTAGTATCGTTGGGAGTATACCTGATGAAAATGGATAAAACCGCCCTCCAACCATGCCCACTTTCGATATCGAAAATTTCGAAAATCACATAAATTGACATAATTCGCTAACGGAAATGGGTAAAATTATATAATTTTATAGGTGAATCCCCATGGTCATTATATAATGATTTTTGATAAATTTTCTAAAGTGGGCGTGGCCCCGCCCACTTTTGAGGGAGGCATTTTTATACCCAGCGTACTAGTACAGGGGTATTATACTTTTGTCCACATAACGGTACTACGTACCGGCGCAAAATAATCAAGATCCATGTATGAAAGTTCTTAGGTTGAAAAGAAGAGTCTATTCAGGCATGTCCGTCCGTCTGTCCGTCCGTCCGTCCGTCTTTGTACACGATAACTTGAGTAAAAATTAAGATATTTGCATGAAATTTTATATACAGGTTACTTTTTGGCCAAGGTAGGTTGCTATTGAAAATGGGCGAAATCGGATGATAACCACGCCGCCTTTTTCGATATCGAAAATTTCGAAAATCATACAAATTAACATAACTTGAGTAAAAATTGAGGAATTTGCATGAAATTTGGTATACAGATTACTTTATGGCCAAGGTAGCTTGCTAGAGAAAGTGGGCGAAATCGGATTATAACCACGTCCCTTTTGTCGGTATCGAAAATTTCGAAAATCACATAAACTGACATAACTTGACTAAAAATGTAGATATTTGCATTAATTTTGGTTTAAACCTTACTTTCTGGCCAAGGTAGGTTGCTATTAAAAATGGGCGAAATCGGATGATAACCACGCCCCCTTTTTCGATATCGAAAATTTCGAAGTTCACAAAAACTGACATATATCGGTAGCTGAAATTGATAAAATGCTTTTCTGTTAAATTTTAAAAAGTGGGCGTGGTACCGCCCACTTTCAAGTGAAGCATTTGTGAAAATTCGACTGGTCGTAAGTTTTAAACTGATTACGGTAGAATCGTGAAATTCGGCACAAGGTATACTAGAGTTATAGGAAGTATACCTGTTGAAATTAAACGAAATCACTTCCCAATCACGTCCACTTTCAATATGGAAAATTTCGAAAATCACATAAATTGACATAATTCGGTAAGGTAAATAACTAAAATAGTATAATTATAGTATAATTTGGTAGTTCAATTTGTAAGGAATTGTCTACTATTAACGAGTCTTAAAAGATGAGTTAACTTTTTAAGGGAGCCACCTATAATTTTTTCGACGGCCATGTATTTTAGTGAAAGTTTGTAGTATGGCTCAGAACGATTAAACAAAAATACGTATACAATTTTTCGAAATTCGAATTATTTTGAAGGTTATAGCTATCAACAGTTTTCGAAATTCCTCACGTTTTGATGATTTTCTCAGGATTGGTCAAACCGATTTTGCTAATTTTTTAAATATATATAAAAGATGGTATCTTCTACAAAAGGACATTTCCAATTTTTGCAAAAAAATTTTTTTTGCAAACATTATTCGCAATTTTTAACTTCTCCATCGTGGCGAGATGGCGCTTTTGTATGATGTTGTTGGGCATTGCATTAGTAACTGTTAGCAAAAAACAATTTTTTTTGGCACTTTAAGGGAGCGGAAGTTATTTACATTTTTTGTCTTCATAGTCCACAGTACGTAGAGAAAAAGCAAATTTCATAAAAAATTTACTAGTCTGTAAAAAAATGTAAATAACTCCCGCCCCCTTAAAGTGCCAACAAAATTTTTTTTTGCCAATAGTTACTAATGGAATGCCCAACAACATCATACAAAAGCGCCATCTGACCACGATGGAGAAGTCAAAAATTGCGAATAATGTTTGCAAAAAAGTTAGAATCGTCGTTTAGTAGAAGATACCATCTTTTATATATGTATATTTAAAAAATTAGCAAAATCGCTTTGACCAATCGTGAGAAAATCATCAAAAAGTAAGGAATTTCGAAAAGTGGTGATAGCTATAACTTTGACAATAATTCGAATTTCGAAAAACTGGCCCAAACGTATTTTTTTCTATTTAAAACTTTGTCACAAATTGGGCGTAAGTATATTAGAAGTAAGAAATGTATTCAACTATAAGTAAGATTTTGAGGGCACGCGACCAATGTACATATATGTTATACCGTAGCATAAATAAATATTAATTTTATAAACTAACTAATAAATTTATTGAGTTCGTTTTTCCCAAATTATAATATATATATGTAGAAAATATATAACTTATAGGTACTACTATTGTTTCCATACACTGGGTATTTAATGTTCGGCTTACCCGAACTTAGACTTCCTTACTTGTTATTTTTAATTAAGGTTAATTTTTTATTTTTATTTATTTAGATTTATAGTATACAACTTTGCGCAGCTCATACTGCTGACTTTCGGAATATTTGCTGACTTTTAGTGATGTTTCATCTAAAGGTACAAAAGAATGGAAGCTTTGAGTTCCTGTAATAGTTTTGGCATTTTTGTATGTTGAAAGTAGCTCTTCTTTTGTTTTGTTGTATTCATCAGCGTCTGCGTAAGCAACTTCTATGGAGGTGTTATACGTTTGTGAAGTCCAATGATAAAGGCCTTTCGCCGTTTGAATTTGGTTTTTATTTGCCATGCTATAATTCCGAGCGCCTCTTTTCAATGTCCCACCTATACCATCAGATGCAGATTTTCCATGGCTGGTTGCGTAAAAGTGCCACTAAGCGAATATTTCGAAATCAATTTTATGATGACATAAATTACCTAAATAAGTTTTACATGTTTTTGTACTGTGCTCCTGCACCAACTGACACGTAGATAACTTTCGTAATTGAATTGCTTATATTAGTCTTAACAAAATTAATCATTTTTGAAATATATAGATGAACTGCTATGCTATCAAGGATATTACAATCGTATATTATGGCAAAGGTTCTATGAATTAAATTATCCTTATCTTTGTAATAAAAAACGAACGGATGTATCGTGGCTTGATTATTATTCCAATGATATCCTTCAATGGAATCTTGTATAACAAACGCAGCTTATTGATGTGTTGTACAAAATCGTCA
>CAXKVI010000003.1:52755218-52836221 GCA_964058755.1 Campiglossa producta
ACAGGCTTGTCCAGATTTGGACTCGCTCCGAATATCATGCCGGAGACAATTCAACAAGGCCAAGAGCTTCGGCTCTGAGCCTCATTGGCACGAATATAAAGCTAAACTAAGGGCCTACAAAAAAGCTCTGAGACAGGCGAAGAGAACCTCGTGGAGAAATTTCTGCACTGGCGTCGAAAAGGTCGACGACACAGCGAGACTTAGACGAGTCCTCTCGAAAAGTCAAACAACCATCAGCTATTTGCGAAAACCTGACGGATCCTGGACCAGCACGGAAGAGGAAACCCTTGAGCTGCTCTTGAATACACATTTTCCGGGGAATCTGCATGATGCACCACTAGCACCTGCAACAAACCTGGCAGTAAATATACCCATCACTGAGGAAAGAGTAAGGTGGGCAGTTAAGAGCTTTGAACCGTATAAGGCTGCCGGGCCGGACGGGATTATCCCCGCGCAACTTATAAACACGTTGGAGACATCAGCTAAATGGCTGGTATTTCTCTTCACAGCCTGCCTGGCTCTCAACCACATTCCGGGCTCCTGGAGAAGCGCCACGGTAGTGTTTATTCCTAAGGCTGGGAAGGCATCCCACTACGAGCCAAAAGACTACAGACCGATCAGTCTCTCGTCCTTTGTACTAAAAGCCTTTGAGAGGATACTAAGCGACTACCTCTTAACGACTATTGATAGCAACCTTATCTCTAGCTATCAGCATGCATACACCAAGGGTAAATCAACAGAAACCGCTCTGCACAGCCTAGTGTCTGTCATTGAGAAATCGCTGTGTGAAAAGGACTACTGTCTCGTGGCCCTCCTAGACATTGAGGGGGCTTTCAACAATATAAGCCCGGAGGCTATCAACTCCGCTCTAGATAGACCTCTAACTGATTTAATTGACCAACTTTTAAGGGGAAGGAAAATAGCTTCTTCACTTGGTACGGTTGAGTTATCACGTTATGTCACAAGGGGAACACCCCAGGGTGGTTTCTTTCCCCGCTTTTATGGAACCTCACAGTCAACTCGTTGCTACGTGACACAAGCTGGGGGGCGGGAAGATAGTGGCATACGCAGACGATTTAGCTATTGCATTCAGAGGCAAGTTCCCACAAACTCTGTGTGACCTGATGCAAGTAGTACTGCGAGAAGTTTCGACGTGGTCCTCTCGCTGCGGACTTAGTATCAACCCGGGGAAGGTGGAACTTGTCCTCTTCACCAACCGGTACAAAATACCGCCACTAAGCCTACCAGAACTAGATGGCACGCGCCTGGGCTTGTCGGATAAGGCCAAGTTTCTAGGCATAGTTCTGGACAGGAAATTGAATTGGAAGGAGAATGTTCTTTAGCGCCAGAAGAAAGCTTGCATCGCTCTTTACACATGCAAAAGAGCCATTGGCAAAAAATGGGGGCTCAGCCCTAGAGTATGCAGTTGGATCTACACGGCCATCATTCGCCCAATCATGCTTTATGGAGTCGTCGTATGGTGGCCTGCGCTGAGCAAGGCAACATACCTGAATCTGTTGCGGAAAGTCCATAGATCCAATATGATCTGTATAAGCGGTGCGGTAAGGACAACGCCCAACGAAGCCCTCCAGGTCATTCTGGGCATTTTGCCACTTGATCTGGAAGGGTTTCGGTCAGCGGCGGCATCAGCTCTACGCCTAAGAGAAACCTCCAGTTGGGCTGCGGGTACTATTGGACACTCCAGTATTCTGGAATCTTACAGCTTTCTCCCTTTAAGCACAGATCGTTGTGCGACTAGTACAGTCGGGGATAGCTGTTTCAAAATAAACATTCCCAGCAGAGAAGACTGGGAGAGGACGGATTGGTGTCCCGAAACAAATGGTGGCACTTCCATATACACCGACGGCTCGAAGTTGGACGGCAGAGTTGGAGGAGGAGTTTATTCAAGGGATTTGGACCTTGAGCTCTCCTTCAGACTACCTGATCATTGCAGCGTCTTCCAGGCGGAAGTCTCGGCAATCCTGGACGCCGCGGCCTGGTTAAGCAAACGTGTTATCGGAGAAGATATCGGCCATCAAATCCCTTGGCTCATACACGTTCAACTCTGAACTGACGCTCAGCTGTCGTCGATCTCTTCAGGAGATGGCCCAACAGAACCGCGTAAACCTCATATGGGTCCCGGGACATAGGGACATTGAGGGAAACTGTAAGGCAGACGAGCTTGCCAGGCAGGGCACGACCAAGCAGGTTCTTCAGGATAAAGAGCGCTTAGGTATGCCGTTTGCCACATGCAAACTAATGCTGAAGGAGCACACACTCCGTCAAGGCAACGAAACATGGCTGCAATCCCCAGGGTGTCGCATTTCGAAACAAACCTGGCCAAAATGGGATCTTAAAAGGTCTAGACGCATTTATGCCCTAACTAGGAGGGAAATCTGCATATTGATAGGGGTATTAACCGGTCACTGCCTCATTGGTAGGCATGCAGAAAGGCTAGGTGTGCCCTACCGACGATGCTGCAGGAGTTGCAAAGATGATGAGGAGGAGGAAACAGTGGAGCACCTCATCTGCAACTGTCCGGCTTTAAGCGGCGCGAGAACGCGCTTTTTGGGAGTTCCGTTCCTGGATAGCCTAAGCCAGATCGCGGAACTGGACATAAAGGACTTGATGGGCTTCATAAAGTCATCTAAGTGGTTCGAGGAGGAGTAACGGTGTCGGTTTAGGAGTGTCGGTCCCGGGATTCTGCTATGTGGAAAATCCCAACAACTCAGGGATTTTCCATATGGCTGGGTCCCGGGACTGACTTTCCTTGTGTTGGTGGTATCACAACGGGCCTTTCAAAACTGGCCTAAGTGTGCCTCTGCGGCAGCCACTTGAACCTAACCTAACCCTAAATGCGCAATGCTTAACAGTTTTCTCCCTTTTTTGCAATAACCACAATTCTAAGGTATACGTCTCGACGAGCAGGGTATGCTACAACAAACCAAAAATTAAAAAAAAAATTTATTATAATATAATTTGAAAGTCACACCACTACAAGTCCTAAACACGCATTCACTTTATAAAGCCGCTGTTATGTGTGTATGTAGGTACACTTGCATTGTTGTGCTTGCATTCATTGCAGTTGGGGAGAGTCCGAGTGTGAGTTGTTTTGTTGGCAGCAATAATAAACATGAGTCCACTTTATTGAACGTAGGTACAAACAGTGTTTACAAAAACAAAATCTGTGCGTGGGTATTCGGAGAAGCAAATGCTTGCTCAGACATGATGTGAAGAAAAAGCACAAATAAGCTAGATCATGCACAAGGCCCTTCGTGACTAGACTTAGTGAAATAAAATAAAACGTAAAATTGATAAAATTGAAAAAAAAGTAAAATAAGAATTAAAAAAGTGATTGGTAAAGGAGTGGAAAAGAGAAGCAAATAGAGAAAGACAAAGATAGGAAAGCAGAGAAAAAGAAAGGATAGAAAAGGCAGCGAGAAAGAAGGTATGGAAAATAAATGAAAATAAAAAGAAAGGAAAATAAAGGAAAAAAAGGTAATGAAAAGCTGAAAAAATAAGTAAAGGAAATTAATTTAAAAGAAAAAAACTAAAGGAGTTATGGAAGGGAAAAAAAGAAAATAAGGAAACGGTAGGAAAGCAAAGGTAACGAAACGAAATGACAGGAAAAGAAATCTAAGGAAAAAAGTGAAAGAAAATAAAGGTAAGAAAAAAATAAAAAAAATGAAATGAAATGAAAAAAAAATGAATAAAATGAAAGGAAACTAAAGGAAACCAAACGAAACTAAAGCAAAGGAAACGAAGTGCTGCAACGACAAATTGAGCGAAATAGATCAAAATCATTGTGTAGCTCAAATGGTGAAACAATTACTATTTAGCTGCTCAATTTTAGCTTAGACAAATGAGTTCGATAAACGAGATGTAGATGTCGCTGGATCATCACCTGGGTAATAGCTCTGTTATGTAAAACGCTAACTGTAGCAAAAAGCCATATTCACTGACCTTCGGTGAATATCAGTCTATTTCTTACGTTTTTGGGTATTATATTGGAGACGCGAAAACTCATTATAGGTTTCACTTCATATATTTGTTTGTACTGTTTTTTTCGGCTTGAATTCGGAATAGCTTAATTTCCAAAATTAAAAAAAATTATTACGAGGATCGATAGACATTATAAAGATGACTACAAGTGTATATATTTTTTGAAGCAAAAACAACAAGATTTATAAAGGGTCAAAGTTTATGTACAGGGTTTTTTTAAATAAAAATTTCTCAAAAACTTAAGATTTTTTAAATTTTTTTTGCATTGGATAGGTAATTAAATTATCTTTTGTTTGATGTACCGTTGCTTTGTTTAAAGCATATTATATATCAAAGTTTGTCGTTACATTTTTAAAGCGCGGCCGAAGGCCTCCAATGCGGGAAGGTTTCCCTAACAGGGGTATTGTGGATTGTGTAGTCGGTGTTGGATCGGCTAAGTGTTATTTTTTTAACGCTGCTTAAGACAGCCAATGCGAAAAGGTGGTCTGTAGAAACACAACCAAATGAAAGAAATCAAGAGCTTCGGCGACATCTAGCGCCGGTAAACAAACAAAAGCAAGAAACACAACCAAATTTAACAAATTAAGGGTATCAACCGCTAAATGTCGCCGGTAATGGGTAATTTTAAAAAACCCAAGTGTAATAAATTAAAGTAAAGCGTACTAAATTAGCATTAAATAAGGAGAAAACAACTCCTTTTTTGGTTGGGCTGAAATTTTTTTGATGGTTGGGCTAGCTTAACCTTAACCTTAAGCTAGCCCAACCCTGGGTAATTTTAAAAAACCCAAGTGTAATAAATTAAAGTAAAGCGTACTAAATTAGCATTAAATAAGGAGAAAACAACTGCGTTTTCCTTTTTTGGTTGGGCTGAAATTTTTTTGATGGTTGGGCTAGCTTAACCTTGGGCTAGCCCAACCCTGGGTAATTTTAAAAAAACCAAGTGTAATAAATTAAAGTAAAGCGTACTAAATTAGCATTAAATAAGGAGAAAACAACTGCGTTTTCCTTTTTTGGTTGGGCTGAAATTTTTTTGATGGGTAATTTTAAAAAAACCAAGTGTAGTAAATTAATGTATAGCGTACTAAATTAGCATTAAATAAGGAGAAAACAACTGCGTTTTCCTTTTTTGATTGGGCTGACATTTTTTTGATGGTTGGGCTAGCTTAACCTTAAGCTAGCCCAATTCTCGGTAATTTTAAAACCCCAAGTGTAAATTAAATCAAATCGTATTAAATTAGCATTAAATATTGGGCAATTTAGTACGCTTTCCTTTTTTGATTGGGCTAAAATTTTGTTGATGGTTGGGCTAGGTTAACTTTAAAACCCTCGGTAATTTTAAAATACCAGGTGTAATAAATAAAATGAAAGCGTACTAAATTAGCATTAAATAAGGAGAAAACAACTGCGTTTTCCTTTTTTAATTAGGCTGAAATTTTTTTCATGGTTGGGCTGGCTTAAGGTTAAGCTAGCCCAATCCTCGGTAATTTTAAAACCCGAAGTGTAATAAATTAAATGAAAGCGTATTAAATTAGCATTAAATATTGGGCAATTTAGTACGCTTTCCTTTTTTGATTGGGCTAGGTTAACTTTAAAACCCTCGGTAATTTTAAAATACCAGGTGTAATAAATGAAATGAAAGCGTACTAAATATGTAGATAATAACTGCATTTTTACTTTTTGGTTTTGCTAAAATTTGTTTCATGGTTGGGCTAGCTTAACCTTAAACTAGCCCAATCCTCGGTAATTTTAAAAGCCCAAGTGTAATAAATTAAATCAAAGCGTATTAAATTAGCAATAAATATTGGGCAATTTAGTACGCTTTCCTTTTTTGATTGGGCTACAAAGGTTGGGCTAGGTTAAGGGAGATCAATTTTAATGTATTTAAAGTTTGTTCTGGTAAGCTACGTTTGTCCATGCTAGAGCATTTGACGTCCGAAAACTTTGCTTTATTGTATTTTTTTGTATATCTTGCTAATTTTTATCAATTCGTAAGATAAATCATCTCCAAAAATGTCTTTAATTTATCGCTGTCATAGCCACCTAAACTGCGTTGCGAACGTTACTCAAAACGGAAGTAGTGTTAAGGCAACTAGGTAAATTAGCAATTTTCTTCCAATTTCACAGTATTAAGAAAAAACCTTTAAGGATAAATTAAAGATGATTGTAGTGAGTTCTTAAAACCGACACAAAAATAAGATAAGAAAAGCTGTTTGTAAGTAATCGTTAGATATGTGTGTTGGGGACGTTACGTTGCGGACGTTATTTTACTAGTAAAAAAAACAAATTTTTTCCATACAAAAAAATGGTGGTTGACTTTTTCTTGGAAACACCCATATATTAAATAGACCTTTCCAAAAAATTTTTTTTTTAAATCGCGGGCGTTATTTCCTTTTTTTTAATAGACCCAGTATTTTTAACTCAGTCTTGACTAAATGATAAATTAATAAGGCAAGGTTAGGTTAGGTTCAAGTGGCTGCCGCAGAGGCACACTTAGGCCAGTTTTGAAAGGCCCGTTGTGATACCACCAACACAAGGAAAGTCAGTCCCGGGACCCAGCCATATGGAAAATCCCTGAGTTGTTGGGATTTTCCACATAGCAGAATCCCGGGACTGACACTCCTAAACCGACACCGTTACTCCTCCTCGAACCACTTAGATGACTTTATGAAGCCCATCAAGTCCTTTATGTCCAGTTCCGCGATCTGGCTTAGGCTATCCAGGAACGGAACTCCCAAAAAGCGCGTTCTCGCGCCGCTTAAAGCCGGACAGTTGCAGATGAGGTGATCCACTGTTTCCTCCTCCTCATCATCTTTGCAACTCCTGCAGCATCGTCGGTAGGGCACACCTAGCCTTTCTGCATGCCTACCAATGAGGCAGTGACCGGTTAATACCCCTATCAATATGCAGATTTCCCTCCTAGTTAGGGCATAAATGCGTCTAGACCTTTTAAGATCCCATTTTGGCCAGGTTTGTTTCGATATGCGACACCCTGGGGATTGCAGCCATCTTTCGTTGGCTTGACGGAGTGTGTGCTCCTTCAGCATTAGTTTGCATGTGGCAAACGGCATACCTAAGCGCTCTTTATCCTGAAGAACCTGCTTGGTCGTGCCCTGCCTGGCAAGCTCGTCTGCCTTACAGTTTCCCTCAATGTCCCTATGTCCCGGGACCCATATGAGGTTTACGCGGTTCTGTTGGGCCATCTCCTGAAGAGATCGACGACAGCTGAGCGTCAGTTCAGAGCTGAACGTGTATGAGCCAAGGGATTTGATGGCCGCTTGGCTATCGCTGAAAATAGCGATATCTTCTCCGATAACACGTTTGTTTAACCAGGCCGCGGCGTCCAGGATTGCCGAGACTTCCGCCTGGAAGACGCTACAATGATCAGGTAGTCTGAAGGAGAGCTCAAGGTCCAAATCCCTTGAATAAACGCCTCCTCCAACTCTGCCGTCCAACTTCGAGCCGTCGGTGTATATGGAAGTGCCACCATTTGTTTCGGGACACCAATCCGTCCTCTCCCAGTCTTCTCTGCTGGGAATGTTTATTTTGAAACAGCTATCCCCGACTGTAGTAGTCGCACAACGATCTGTGCTTAGAGGGAGAAAGCTGTAAGATTCCAGAATACTGGAGTGTCCAATAGTACCCGCAGCCCAACTGGAGGTTTCTCTTAGGCGCAGAGCTGATGCCGCCGCTGACCGAAACCCTTCCAGATCAAGTGGCAAAATGCCCAGAATGACCTGGAGGGCTTCGTTGGGCGTTGTCCTTAGCGCACCGCTTATACAGATCACATTGGATCTATGGACTTTCCGCAACAGATTCAGGTATGTTGCCTTGCTCAGCGCAGGCCACCATACGACGACTCCATAAAGCATGATTGGGCGAATGATGGCCGTGTAGATCCAACTGCATACTCTAGGGCTGAGCCCCCATTTTTTGCCAATGGCTCTTTTGCAGGTGTAAAGAGCGATGCAAGCTTTCTTCTGGCGCTGAAGAACATTCTCCTTCCAATTCAATTTCCTGTCCAGAACTATGCCTAGAAACTTGGCCTTATCCGACAAGCCCAGGCGCGTGCCATCTAGTTCTGGTAGGCTAAGTGGCGGTATTTTGTACCGGTTGGTGAAGAGGACAAGTTCCACCTTCCCTGGGTTGATACTAAGTCCGCAGCGAGAGGACCACGTCGAAACTTCTCGCAGTGCTACTTGCATCAGGTCACACAGAGTTTGTGGGAACTTGCCTCTGAATGCAATAGCTAAATCGTCTGCGTATGCCACTATCTTCCCGCCCCCCCCCCCCAGCTTGTGTCACGTAGCAACGAGTTGACTGTGAGGTTCCATAAAAGCGGGGAAAGAACACCACCCTGGGGTGTTCCCCTTGTGACATAGCGTGATAACTCAACCGTACCAAGTGAAGAAGCTATTTTCCTTCCCATTAAAAGTTGGTCAATTAAACCAGTTAGAGGTCTATCTACTCCCAGATTAGTTAGAGCGGAGTTGATAGCCTCCGGGCTTATATTGTTGAAAGCCCCCTCAATGTCTAGGAGGGCCACGAGACAGTAGTCCTTTTCACACAGCGATTTCTCAATGACAGACACTAGGCTGTGCAGAGCGGTTTCTGTTGATTTACCCTTGGTGTATGCATGCTGATAGCTAGAGATAAGGTTGCTATCAATAGTCGTTAAGAGGTAGTCGCTTAGTATCCTCTCAAAGGCTTTTAGTACAAAGGACGAGAGACTGATCGGTCTGTAGTCTTTTGGCTCGTAGTGGGATGCCTTCCCAGCCTTAGGAATAAACACTACCGTGGCGCTTCTCCAGGAGCCCGGAATGTGGTTGAGAGCCAGGCAGGCTGTGAAGAGAAATACCAGCCATTTAGCTGATGTCTCCAACGTGTTTATAAGTTGCGCGGGGATAATCCCGTCCGGCCCGGCAGCCTTATACGGTTCAAAGCTCTTAACTGCCCACCTTACTCTTTCCTCAGTGATGGGTATATTTACTGCCAGGTTTGTTGCAGGTGCTAGTGGTGCATCATGCAGATTCCCCGGAAAATGTGTATTCAAGAGCAGCTCAAGGGTTTCCTCTTCCGTGCTGGTCCAGGATCCGTCAGGTTTTCGCAAATAGCTGATGGTTGTTTGACCTTTCGAGAGGACTCGTCTAAGTCTCGCTGTGTCGTCGACCTTTTCGACGCCAGTGCAGAAATTTCTCCACGAGGTTCTCTTCGCCTGTCTCAGAGCTTTTTTGTAGGCCCTTAGTTTAGCTTTATATTCGTGCCAATGAGGCTCAGAGCCGAAGCTCTTGGCCTTGTTGAATTGTCTCCGGCATGATATTCGGAGCGAGTCCAAATCTGGACAAGCCTGTCCTAGAGCATTTGAGAGCGCCGATGTAAATGTAGTAACAAGATCCTCCAGCTCCTCTACTGATGAGGGGGCTTGTGAGGGCAGTACTGGGAGGTCTCTGTCTAATATTTCATTGTGTAACTGCCAATCAGTGTTACGTGGATTGTGTTTCATGATTGGTTGTTCTACAATAAAGTCTAAAACCATTTCTATGTAACGGTGGTCGGAGAAAGAATGTTCTTCCAGAACCCGCCATTTTCTGACCCACTCATAAGCGCCTTCACTACAGATAGTGAGGTCTATGACCTCCCTGCGGGTCTTAGTGATAAAAGTAGGCTCATTACCCACGTTGCAAATCACCAGGGTGGTTGTTAAGAGGTAATCAAACAGAGACTCGCCCCTGGCATTGATGTCGGAGCTCCCCCATTGGACATGGTGAGCATTAGCGTCCGCTCCAATAATAAGATTACCCGTGCAGAAATTTGACACCAGGTCTTTCACCTCCATTTGTGGTGGGGGTTCTTCGGCGTCGTAGGGCATATAGACCGACGCCACCGTCAGGCGGGTGCTGTCGACCGTTAGACTGATAGCGGTAATATGTAGTTAGGTAGGAGAAAGGAGTTCAACTCAGACTTGACCAAAATACACGTTCTGACTTTGCTCTCCTCGCTGGCTCGAATGAGCTTGAAGCCCTTAGTCCCCAATCCGCAGATTCTCGAGCTATTGACCCAGGGTTCTTGGATGAGGACCACATCCACGTCGCCTTTAGAAAGACGACTACTTAAAGCAGCCGAAGCTACTTTAGATTTGTGCAGATTAATCTGAAGCACCACCAACATGAGAGCGCACAGACTTCCCTGCCGTCCCCATATCGTCGAGGTTTGCCCCATCCCGGAGGTTGCCTATCAACGACGAGTTGTTCCGATTAACTGCCCGATATGGCGTTGCAGGAGTCTTGCTGTCTGCAGCGTTAGATGTTAATCGCTCAGCGTTGGCTGCTACCACCGTGACGTCGAGGGCTTCCTCGTCCTGTAGGCTGTCCTCCATCTCCGAGTTGTTCACAGCACTATCGCCAAGGGACGTGGCGGATAACATGCTTTCCGCATCGGAATCCTCCGCTTCCTCTTCTGGTAATTCGTTTTCCCCCGGAGCAGCCGAGAAGGCAGCGCGCTGAGCATCACCACGATATACGTGGATAACGATCTGGCCTACGCTGTAGTGTACTAGGCCATTGCACCTTTTGAGGGGCTCGATTGACTCTTTATTCATGGTGAACACCACCTGTCTGTCGGGCCCTACCGCATCCCCGACCAGATTGACACTCCAGTCATGCGTTGGCAGGGACGGATTCATTAGCCGTAGCATCCCGAGAATTCTCTCGGGTTCGTCAGGGATGGCCGGAATCCACGCCCTTGCCCTTGGACGAGCTGGAATGTCCTTCCAGTCGACGACCTCTATCTTTGCGCCCTTGTAGACTTCACCCAGCTTAGCAGCTGCTGCCTTGTACAGTGCTACGGTTTTTGCATCCTCGCATGCGAGTAATTTAATCTGACCCTGGTGCCAACCCGCATCCGTTACTCGCGCCGAACTACCCGGAAACTCTGGAGCAACATTGAGAAGAATGTTGCCGAGTTCATTTCGCACGTAACGCCACCGGTCCTTAGGGATGGCCAGGCGGTCATTGCCTCGGTCCAGGACGCCTATAAGGATCCTGTCCTTGGTTACCTCAGCAAAGCTTAGTTTGCCCGCTCCAGGGGTATTCTGATGCCGCTTGGGAGGGGGATTCAACTCCAGGTCCGATCTCTGGCGCTTGAAAGGGTTAACTTTTAACCTCTTTGGCATGTAAGAATTTTGGAAATCCGGTATCACAGCTTTCGCTAGCTCTACCGATTTACTGGAATTCGGCGACAGCGATTCCTGCGGTACCCCTTCATACCTCTTCAGGATCTTTGCAGCCAATCTTTTCTCGTGGTATGTGAAGCGGCGGGGAGATGTCTCCTGGGAGTGCGGACCCGTAGTTGCCATCGCGGTCGCTCTCCTTGCCGAAATCTCAGTTGCAGCTTCCTTCTCCTTCGAAACTCCGAGGCCAGGTCGTGAGACCGCTGCCACAGGCGTAAAGATACTGGTTTTCATATCAGCGGTTGATGGGAGTTTAGCATCTGCCGTTGTCCGCTTTGTTGCGTTGGCAACCGCACTGGTGCTAGCTCCCATCAAGTCAATCTTAGTCGATAGAGGGTTGGTTGACCGACTCGTAGTTGCCATCGCTGTCGATCCCCCCCTTGATTGTGGAACGGAGGTTGTCCTCCGGCGTTGTTGTTGCTTTCTCGCCTGTTCCTCCATAGCTCTCCTTTGCTGAGGAGTGAAATTTGGCGTTGTTTGTTTTTTAGGTTTATCGTTTTTATTTGGATAATTTGAGTTCATCTTGTTCGTACGACCCATCGCCGGACACGGCCAGCTTAGGGTCAAGGGAAGAGTAGGGGAAAATGTGTCGTCCGCCGCGGCAGAGCCCCGTACCGCGGTAAGGCCATGCTTACTCCCTGAGGCGACCCGGTATCAGAGAGGCTCCGTTCAAATACAGCCACGATTTCCCTCCCGGCTGCAAACGTCCAATGGGCACGGTTTCGCATAACACCCTGGATTGGGAGGGGGAAGATCTTTGTCGTCGCGCCAGAGAGGCTAGGCTGCTCTCGTGATGAAGTGCCGTACGGAGCTATGATCACAAGGGCAGCGTAGCCCTGTGGCTATCGACTTAAGCCCTCGTACCGCGGCAAGGTATCCACCCTTCACGAGGGTAACTATAATAAAATAAGGCAAAATATTTTAAATTTTTATTAAAATAAAAAATAAAAATTTGGAATCCAATTTGAATTCCAAATTTTCGCCTGCGGCGCTTTTTTTAATAGACCCAGTATTTTTAACTCAGTTTTGGATAAAGTTAGATTAATAAGGCTAAATATTTTAATTTATTTCACTGCACCGTGTCAACAGCGAAGTAGATAGTCTAAGAATGAAGCATACTATGTACATATATGCAAAACTTGATGCAAATCGCCTGAGCCATGTACAAGATATTCAGGCCAATTCTAAATGAAATTCCGCAAGTATTTTTTTCCCTCTCGCAAAATTTATAAACTAATTTAATGACTTAAACAAAATTTTAAATTCGCAATATTATGTCAATTGCCAAAACAGACGATTTCCAATACTTAAAATTTTCGCTAGAGAAATTATTTAAAGGAACTTTTCGAAAAGATCGCAAAATTCCTAGAAGAAGTTAATTTCAACAAGTAAGTCTAAGTTCGGGTGAACCGAACATTAAATACCCAGCGGTAATTTTTAGAACGGGATAACAATGACATAAGCCCTAGGAGGATTTACCCTAAGTTTTTACTATCTTAGCTATTTACCTTACCGAATTATGTCAACTTATGTGACTTTCGAAATCTTCCAAATCGAAAGTGGGCGTGGTCCGAAAGCGATTTCGCCCAATTACATCAGGTATGCTCCCTATTATGCTAGTATACCTTGTACCAATTTCATCGTTCCACCGTAATCAGTTTAAAAGTGATGACCCGTGAAATTTTCAAATATGCCCCGCCCACTTTAGAAAATTTGTCAAACAATCATACCTATAAAATTATATCATTTTACCCATTTCCGTTACCGAATTGTGTCAATTTAGTGATTTTAGAAATTTTCGATATCAAAAGTGGGCGGTGCCACGCCCACTATAAAAAATTTATGGAAAATCCTAAGAGAATGACCATGGGGATTCATCTATAAAATTATATCATTTAACCATTGCAGCTGCCGAGATATGTCAATTTGTGTGTTTTTGAGATTTTCGATATCGAAAAAGGGGCGTGGTTATCATCCGATTTCGCCCATTTTCAATAGCAACCTACCTTGGCCAGAAAGTAACCTGTATACATAATTTCATGCAAATATCTCAATTTTTACTCAAGTTATCGTGTATACAGACGGACAGACGGACGGGCATGCCTTACTGAACTTCTCTTTTCAGCCTAAGAACTTTCATATGGGATATAGAGTATCTATCTCGATTATTTTGTGCCGTTACGTACTACCGTTATGTGAACAAAATTAATATACCCTTGTACAAGTACTAGTACGCTGGGTATAAAAATAACACGTCTAGATGGCGCTGTAGTCGAGATATTAAAAAAAAACCTTATTCATGTTCTGTTTTCGTAAATTTCGCAGACAAAGGGCGACGGGCATCTGCTAGTATGTATATAAATAATGATTCACGGCATTTGTAGCTAGGTAATTAGTAGGTAGTTTCAGTCAAGTGTTAATAAACGAAATAACTTCAAGTCGGTAATGAATGTTGCAATTATTTCATATTTTCTTAGAATTGAATAACAGTAACAAATGCAAACAAAACAAGTAAGGAAAGCTGTCTTCGGCTGTGCCGAAGGCTAAATACCTTTCATGAATAAGCGTCACGATTTTCACTGTTTGATCCCCAGTACAGCCTGTGTGAATTTAACTTTAGCTCATACCGAAATTATCGGAGCTATCGATTATATGGGGACGATGTGTTATATTGGTCCAATCTCATTAATTTTTAACATCGACATTCCACATTCTAAAATAGCAACATTTACGAAATTTCACGATCCTACCGATATAATTACAGGAGTTATCTACCAAAATCCGTTAATCGGAACAATCGATTGTATGGGGGCTATGTGAAATATTTATCCCATTTCAATGATTTTCAAGATCGACATTTTACTAATAAAAATAGCGACGCTTCCAAAATTTCACGTTCCTATGTGTTTAATTACAGGACTTATAGCCCAAAATCCGCTTATCGGAATAATCGATTGTATGGGAGCTATGTGAAATATGTATGCCATCTCAATGATTTTCAACATCGATATTTCACATATAAAAATAGCGACACTTCCAAAATTTCAAGTTCCTACCTATATAATTACAGGAGTTATCTACCAAAATCCGTTTATCGGAACAATCGATTGTATGGGGGCTATGTGAAATATTTATCCAATCTCGATGATTTTCAACATCGATATTTCACATATAAAAAAAGCAATACATCCAAACTTTCACGTTTCTACATGTTTAATTGCAGGAGTTATAGCCCAAAATCCGTTTATCGGAATAATCGATTGTATGGGAGCTATGTGAAATATTTATCCCATCTCTATGAGTTTCAACATCGATATTTCACATATAAAAATAGCAATACTTACAAAATTTCACGTTCCTACGTGTTTAATTACAGGAGTTATAGCCCAAAATCCGTTATCTACCAAAATCCGTTTATCGGAACAATCGATTGTATGGGGGCTATGTGAAATATTTATCCAATCTCGATGATTTTCAACATCGATATTTCACATATAAAAAAAGCAATACGTCCAAACTTTCACGTTTCTACATGTTTAATTGCAGGAGTTATAGCCCAAAATCCGTTTATCGGAATAATCGATTGTATGGGAGCTATGTGAAATATTTATCCCATCTCTATGAGTTTCAACATCGATATTTCACATATAAAAATAGCAACACTTATAAAATTTCACGTTCCTTCGTGTTTAATTACAGGAGTTATAGCCCAAAATCCGTTTATCGGAATAATCGGTTGTATGGGAGCTATATGTTATATTGGTCCGATCTTGCTGGTTCCGACAAATGATTCCTATATTGGAAAATGGTGGCCGCATACCAAATTTCAGCCAAATATCTCAAAAACTGAGGGACTAGTTTGAGTTCAAACAGACAGACAGACAGACGGACAGACGGACATGGCTAAATCAACTCATCTCGTCATCCTGATCATTTCGGTATACTTATTGATGGGTCTATCTCTTCTTCTTCTCATATTTACAAACATCGGACCAAAGTTATAATACCATTTCATGTTCATGAAAGGTATAAAAAGTATTGGACCGCTATTGATTGTAACGGTTCATTGTGCTTTTCTCACCTCACACGGCTCATGAAGCGGAACAATGAATAATGAAATGATGAATTAATTAAACGAAAATTGAGGTGACAAGCGTGTGGCGATACATTTCCTCAGTCGTATCTTATGTACCTTGAAATCGATATACATACATATCAAAAGGTGTTAATGATTCATGCAAGTTGACAGAATTTTATTAATGAATTAAGTTTTTATGACTTTTTTTACTATTTCAAAGAGAATCAATCCGTGAAACCCGAATTTGCGTCCCCTAAATAACGAGCTCAAAAAACGTTACCTTAAACTTATGAAAGAAGCTGTGAAAAAAACAAGTAAAAAAAAAACATGGTGAACATGGTTAAACTTATGAAAGAAGCTGTAAAAAAACAAATCCAAAAAAAACATGGTGAATCACCCTAATATGCATATTCGCATCATCTAATTGAATACCTTTAATTGATTTTTTTTTTTTTTTTTTCAATTTCCAGCACCTCAGAGTTTATCTTTGCTTTGCAGAACGCGTTCTCAAATATCAGGGTTCGGAATTATTCATTTATGAAGATTCAAGTACATTCTTTTTCTTTCGCATTCACGAACATGAACATTAAAAAAAAAATTGCATTCTCGTTCGTGAATAAGAACGTATAAAAAAATCCACACCGTTCACGTTCATGAATGCATTCGTGCCTTCTCGAATCTATATATGAACGTACTTCTTGCCGTTCATCTTCATATACGTATGCATATGTGGCGTGAATAATTCACGAAGGCATTTAAGAACGTGCATTGAATGCATATTTTGTATGGCATATTCGAAGAAGGTATACTCACAGGAATGTGTATGTACCAAATTTGGTACTAGTGTAACTAATATAGCAGCGTGGATGCAATTACTTGCGAAAAGCCATTATCTTCCAACAAACATTTTAATGAAATCTCAGTTTGAGATGCATTTAAGGATCAATCCTACTCTCAAATCTGAAGCGCACCTCAAAGAACCGTTGATAGAATTCGCAAAGTGAAGGGCAAAATTTTTAATATGGAATTTTTTTTATTTTAAAATTGGGAAATATAGAATTTTCAACTTTTCTCAATGAACAGAGCGGGCTTTCATTCATGCAGTTAAATTTTATTTAATATTTTTTTAATTAAATAATCTTGTTATATAAACCAAATCTGAGAAAAAGTTGAGAATAGATATTTTCTCAAACGTTTGAGTTTTTGGTGTTTGTTGGGCTTTTATTCTTTATGCTTTTTGGACAGACTCACTGAGATTTTTGTATATGTTAGTGCAGTTGTCATGTCTCTACCTAATTATACCTTTCATGAACATGAAATGGTATTATAACTTTGGTCCGATGTTTGTAAATATGAGAAGAAGAAGAGATAGACCCATCAATACGTATACCGAAATGATCAGGATGACGAGATGAGTTGATTTAGCCATGTCCGTCTGTCCGTCTGTCCGTCTGTCTGTTTGAACGCAAACTAGTCCCTCAATTTTTGAGATATCTGGCTGAAATTTTGTATGTGGCCACCATTTTGTAATATAGGAATCATTTGTCGGAACTGACAAGATCGGACCAGTATAACATATAGCCCCCATACAACCGATTGTTCAGATATAAGGTTTTTTGGCCAAAACTTCTGCAATTAAAAAGTTAGAAACGTAAAATTTTGCAACTCGAGTACTTTCTATTTATGTAGTGTATATACTGAAAATCAACCAGATCGGGCAAATGTAACATATAGCCCCCATACAACCGATTGTTCAGATATATGGTTTTTTGGCCAAAACTTCTGCAATTAAAAAGTTAGGAACGTAAAATTTTGCAACTCGAGTACTTTCTATTTATGTGGTGTATATAGTGAAAATCAACCAGATCGGGCAAATGTAACATATAGCCCCCATACAACCGATTGTTCAGATATAAGGTTTTTTGGCCAAAACTTCTGCAATTAAAAAGTTAGGAACGTAAAATTTTGCAACTCGAGTACTTTCTATTTATGTAGTGTATATAGTGAAAATCAACAAGATCGGGCAAATGTAACATATAGCCCCCATACAACCGATTGTTCAGATATAAGGTTTTTTGGCCAAAACTTCTGCAATTAAAAAGTTAGAAACGTAAAATTTTGCAACTCGAGTACTTTCTATTTATGTAGTGTATATAGTGAAAATCAACCAGATCGGGCAAATGTAACATATAGCCCCCATACAACCGATTGTTCAGATATAAGGTTTTTTGGCCAAAACTTCTGCAATTAAAAAGTTAGGAACGTAAAATTTTGCAACTCGAGTACTTTCTATTTATGTGGTGTATATAGTGAAAATCAACCAGATCGGGCAAATGTAACATATAGCCCCCATACAACCGATTGTTCAGATATAAGGTTTTTTGGCCAAAACTTCTGCAATTAAAAAGTTAGGAACGTAAAATTTTGCAACTCGAGTACTTTCTATTTATGTGGTGTATATAGTGAAAATCAACCAGATCGGGCAAATGTAACATATAGCCCCCATACAACCGATTGTTCAGATATAAGGTTTTTTGGCCAAAACTTCTGCAATTAAAAAGTTAGGAACGTAAAATTTTGCAACTCGAGTACTTTCTATTTATGTAGTGTATATAGTGAAAATCAACAAGATCGGGCAAATGTAACATATAGCCCCCATACAACCGATTGTTCAGATATAAGGTTTTTTGGCCAAAACTTCTGCAATTAAAAAGTTAGGAACGTAAAATTTTGCAACTCGAGTACTTTCTATTTATGTGGTGTATATAGTGAAAATCAACAAGATCGGGCAAATGTAACATATAGCCCCCATACAACCGATTGTTCAGATATAAGGTTTTTTGGCCAAAACTTCTGCAATTAAAAAGTTAGGAACGTAAAATTTTGCAACTCGAGTACTTTCTATTTATGTGGTGTATATAGTGAAAATCAACCAGATCGGGCAAATGTAACATATAGCCCCCATACAACCGATTGTTCAGATATCAGGTTTTTTGACCAAAACTTCTGCAATTAAAAAGTTAGGAAAGTAAAATTTTGCAACTCGAGTACTTTCTATTTATGTAGTGTATATAGTGAAAATCAACAAGATCGGGCAAATGTAACATATAGCCCCCATACAACCGATTGTTCAGATATAAGGTTTTTTTGGCCAAAACTTCTGCAATTAAAAAGTTAGGAACATAAAATTTTGCAACTTGAGTACTTTCAATTTATGTAGTGTGTAGAGGAAAATCAAGAAGATCGGGTAAATATAACATATATTTAGCCCCATACAACCGGTTGTTCCGATATAAGGTTTTTTGGCCAATACTTCCGCATTTAAAAAGTTAGGAACGTAAAATATTTCACCTTTAGTACTTTCTACATATGTAATGTGTATAGTGTAAGTCAGTACAATTGAACACGTATAATATATAGCCTCCATACAATCGATTGTTCCGATAACTCGGATCCTATTATTTTGTAAGTTTTTTTTAAATTATAACAAAGATGTGTAATGTGTATAGTAAATATAGTTAAATTGAAACAGGCTGTACTGGGGATCGAACAGTGAAAATCGTGACGCTTATTCATGAAAGGTATATAGCCATCGGCACAGCCGAAGACAGCTTTCCTTACTTGTTTTTTTATTGCAGTGTTGCTTAAGGTTTTTTCCATAGGTAATGGCCTTCAGAAATGTACCAAAATAAAATGTTTATCATATTTTTAGGGGTAGTTAACCACTTCCTACAGTAAACACAATGCAGGTAGTTAGGAACATCTTTTAAGACTGGTTAACCCATTAAAGTCGGCTCATAGATCCCGTTGTGCGATTTTATTGAAATTTAGTGGTAATGCTTATATAAGTCATAGAAGTTGTATTGCCAAATTTCAGAAGTATATCTTATGCCATATCCGAGATTTTCAGGGGGTATTCAAATACCCATCCGGCACATTCGAGTTCGGACCGAAAAAAAAAAATGCTTGGTATGGCAACACAATTTTGCTAAACCAAACAGTTGATTTGACTAGTGTAGTGAATGTGTCATTTACAAATAATTGAAAAATAACTTTTGTGCAAAAAAGTGAAGATTAAATATTTGTGTTTCTCGCTGAAAATGATAAGAAAAAAGTTCTTAACCGCTTTGGAACTACAGGCAGAAGTAGACAGTTGGAGTGACGAAGACGAATGCAGTGGACAAGCGGATCAAATTAACATTATTATTACGCCACCTGAAATGGTAGATGATCTCAGTGATACGGAAGAACTAGATGATAATATGCAAATTATCGCAGACGACGAAAAGTTTCCACAGGAAGTAGCCGGCAGTTTTGAAGTGGAATACATATATAATGACGAAAATAATAAGTTAGCAAACGTCGCTGACGACGATATGAATTTGGAGCCATCCACATCAAAAGCTGCACAAGAAACTCAGAGTGTTAATTACCCACAAGAACCAAAGTGGAGCCATCGAAAAAATTACGATTTTTGCCGGGAACCTTTTGATAATACTGCAACTACACATAAGGAGCTATATGAAAAGATTGGTAAGTATCCTCACGTTTTCTGGTGTAAGCGACCCACTTAAATAAATGCCTTCAGGATCACTATCACCGATTCAGTTATGGGAATGTTTCATAGATGATGAAGTACTTGAGTTTGTTGTAGTTAGCACAAATAAGTATGCTGGACAAAATAATGATCCTGAATTTTGCACGACAATAGACGAAATAAAATGTTTCCTTGGCATTTTGTACATTACTGGCTACCATACATTGCCTAATATACAAGCATACTGGTCTAATCGTGAATCTTTAGGCTGTGAATACATTAGGAAGTCTATGAGTCGAGAGAGATTCAAACAAATAAAAAAATATATACATTAGAGTGGTTCACAATTATGGACTTTTTGGAAATTCCAAAACGCTACCCCCAATTATTGTTCCTTATGACAAAAAAAGAGGCTGCTATTTTTTTTTTTTTTTTTTTAAAGGTGCTTTAGAGGTCGCGCTACTCGTTTTTATAAAAAAATGAGATGCTTGCAAATTTAACTTAATTTTAACATGTTTAAGTGCAGTAAAAATTTGCGTTTTTGTGTGTTGTTATTCTGTTTTCATTCACGAATATTCCTGCAATTCAAAAGCCTTCTTGGATGAGTAGAAGGGGTTTAACTCCTGAAAGTATGTTTCGAAATTGAAAACGGTGCAACTAAAACGCCTACACTGATCTCATCGCGCATTGGTTTTTTGGATATATTTCGCATCTAGAAGGTTTATCACATCGCTGATTATGAATCCGATGTCAGTTTTTTTAAATTCAAAATGGCGGGTCCAATATGGCGGTGATTTTTTTGAAAACTAATTGGATTTTATTGAAACTTGGAACTCGGGGGTTTATGCGTTGTCTGATTACGAATCCGATATCGGTTTTTTTAAATTCAAAATGGTGGATCCAATATGGCGGTGCATTTTTGAAAACTAATTCGACTGTGTGAAATTCGTCACTGATGGATTTATGACATCGATCAGATGGTTTGAATCACATTGTTGAAACCCTGGATCGGCGAAGCCGCTGTCGACAGTGTGGCATCAAAACGCAATTTGGATGTAGAAAATGTAATGCCTTCCTTCGTCCTAAGAACTGTTTTTCTGACTATCACAATGCAGTCGAACCCGATGCAAAAAAGATAAAAAGATCTCATTAATAAATGTTTTATAATAAATTATTTAATTTGTGTTACTTGTTTGCTTTACTTAAATAAGCCCATTTCTTTTAAACGAAATTAACTTTAATATTCCGTCCCGACCTTCACGACACTTTAGGCCTATTCGGCTGAAGCAATGCAGGACAAATTTTCAATTACACGAGCCTTTCCAGTGTTTGTGCGAAGATTTTAACTCTCATTCAGGCACATTTGATGTTTCGGACTCGCTTTTTATGATCAAAATAATTGTTCTATTATCTCTTAACACTTGATTTCTACGTTGTGTTAATTTATTGCAATTCCCTATTTATTTATGTATATCACTCAGCTGATGAATTCCTTTCTGTAGCTGAGCATTTTGAGAACTCGACGCTTAACAAACCTCCGCCTTTCAAACACTCGGCAAATTAATCCGCGCGCTATGCGGATGCGCCCCTCGTGTCGGTTGGGCGGGATGGTGGGTAAAATCCGTTGGGCATAATAATAATAATAAAAAAAAGTACATTAAAACCTTAAAAAAAAGGAATGTGAAAATCAACGCTTCATAATAGTTTATACTCATTTCGGCGGATGGGTATTTAAATACCCCCACTAAGATATATGCTCATAATTCCAAATGCATTCAGATGATCAAGTTTTTGGTTCGGGTTATGTTTAGAGAAAATCATAGGCAAACTTATCTTGAAACTTGGTCAAGTTCTAATTATTTTTTGTTTTTTTAGGAATTGTTAAATATAACTTTTTGTTCTCTTTGCAACTCACCAACTTTGATACAAAAAAAGGTCAAAAAATATTCGGAATTTCGTAGTACTTTATAGGAGCAGATCATAACACAGTATTTTCTTAACATTTACAAAAAAAAAAACAGTGTCGTAGCTCTCACAGTTTTCAAGATATGGCGATTTAGATGAACTCTGTTCTGGGGGTATTTAAATACCCCTATGTCGTTAATGGGTTAATAGTGGACAATTTATTACAAAGGAAAAACAATGCATACCCTTTTTATACCCAGTGTACTAGTACTAGTACAAGGGTATATTAATTTTGTTCACATAACGGTAGTACGTAACGGCACAAAATAATCGAGATAGATATAGAGTTCCATATATGAAAGTTCTTAGGTTGAAAAGATGAGTCCATTAAGACATGTCCGTCCGTCTGTCCGTCCGTCCGTCCGTCCGTCCGTCTTTGTACACGATAACTTGAGTAAAAATTGAGATATTTGCATGAAATTTTGTATACAGGTTACCTTTCGGCCAAGGTAGGTTGCTATTGAAAATGGGCGAAATCGGATGATAACCACGACCCCTTTTTCGATATCGAAAATTTCGAAAATCACACAAATTGACATATCTCGGTAGCCGAAATGGCTAAAATGATATAATTTTATAGGTGAATGCCTCTGGTAATTCTCTTATGATTTTTCTATAAATTTTGTATAGGGGGCGTGGCACCGCCCACTTTTAAGGGAGGCATTTTTAAAAATTTGACTGGTCGTAACTTTTAAACTGATTACGATAGAATGATGGAATTTGGCAAAAAGCATACTAGTATCGTTGGGAGTATACCTGATGAAAATGGATAAAACCGCCCTCCAACCATGCCCACTTTCGATATCGAAAATCACATAAATTGACATATCTCGGTAGCTGAAATGGCTAAAATGATATAATTTTATAGGTGAATCCCCCTGGTAATTCTCTTATGATTTTTCCATGAATTTTTTATAGGGGGGGTGGCACCGCCCACTTTTAAGGGAGGCTTTATTGAAAATTTGACTGGTCGTAACTTTTAATCTGATTACGATAGAACGATGGAATTTGGCAAAAAGCATACTAGTATCGTTGGGAGTAAACCTGATGAAAATGGATAAAATCGCCCTCCAACCATGCTCACTTTCGATATCGAAAATTTCTAAAATCACATAAATTGACATAATTCGCTAACGGAAATGGGTAAAATTATATAATTTTATAGGTGAATCCCCATGGTCATTATATAATGATTTTTTGATAAATTTTCTAAAGTGGGCGTGGCCCCGCCCACTTTTAAGGGAGGCATTTTTATACCCAGCGTACTAGTACAGGGGTATTATAATTTTCCACATAACGGTACTACGTACCGGCCCAAAATAATCAAGATCCATGTATGAAAGTTCTTAGGTTGAAAAGAGGAGTCTATTCAGGCATGTTCGTCCGTCTGTCCGTCCGTCCGTCCGTCTTTGTACACGATAACTTGAGTAAGAATTAAGATATTTGCATGAAATTTTATATACAGGTTACTTTTTGGCCAAGGTAGGTTGCTATTGAAAATGGGCGAAATCGGATGATAACCACGCCCCCTTTTTCGATATCGAAAATTTCGAAGTTCACATAAACTGACATATATCGGTAGCTGAAATTGATAAAATGATATAATTTCATAGGTGAATCTCTCTTATCATTCTATTATGATTTTCTGTTAAATTTCAAAAAGTGGGTGAAATTTGGCACAAATCATACTAGTAATTTTTTCGACGGCCATGTATTTTATATATGGTAGTATGGCTCAGAACGATCAAACAAAAATACGTATACTGTTTTTCGAAATTCGAATTATTTTGAAAGTTATAGCTATCAACAGTTTTCGAAATTCCTCACTTTTTGATGATTTTCTCACGATTGGTCAAACCGCTTTTGCTAATTTTTTAAATATATATAAAAGATAGTATCTTCTACAAAAGGACATTTCCAACTTTTGCAAAAAATTTTTTTTGCAAACATTATTCGCAATTTTTAACTTCTCCATCGTGGCGAGATGGCGCTTTTGTATGATGTTGTTGGGCATTGCATTAGTAACTGTTAGCAAACAAAAAAAATTTTTTGGCACTTTAAGGGAGCGGAAGTTATTTACATTTTTTGTCTTCATAGTCCACAGTACGTAGAGAAAAACAAAATTTCATAAAAAATTTACTAGTCTGTAAAACAATGTAAATAACTCCCGCCCCCTTAAAGTGCCAAAAAATTTTTTTTTGCCAATAGTTACTAATGAAATGCCCAACATCATACAAAAGCGCCATCTGACCACGATTGAGAAGTTAAAAATTGCGAATAATGTTTGCAAACATTTTTTTTTTTTTTGCAAAAGTTAGAATCGTCGTTTGGTAGAAGACCACCATCGGTTTGACCAATCATGAGAAAATCATCAAAAAGTAAGGAATTTCGAAGAGTGGTGATAGCTATAACTTTGAAAATAATTCGAATTTCGAAAAACTGGCCCAAACGTATTTTTTTCAATTTAAAACTTTGTCACAAATTGGGCGTAAGTATATTAGAAGTAATAAATGAGGAGGTTCAAACCAAAACGCTATAAATGTATACTGATTCAGTGTATACTTATTGCGTATTGGTTTGAAGCTCCTAAAATGTATTCAACTATAAGTAAGATTTTGAGGGCACACGAACAATGTACATACATCGCTCATTTGCTGCAACATCGTCATAACTCAAAAAACCCAAATTTTGAGTTAACATCACTAATATATCGGAAATAATATGTTTGATCAACTGGCAAAGTTTTATATCCGAGGTTTTAACATTTCACGCAGCATCGCGCTGGAATTGATTACTTATCCCATATAAGTATACAGCAATTCAAAAACTAAAAATGTGTTTTCTGTAATATCATATTTTTTGAGTTATGACGACGTTGCAGCAAATGAGCGATATGTTATACCGTAGCATAAATAAATATTAATTTTATAAACTAACTAATAAATTTATTGAGTTCGTTTTTCCCAAATTATAATATATATATGTAGAAAATATATAACTTATAGGTACTACTATTGTTTCCATACACTGGGTATTTAATGTTCGGCTTACCCGAACTTAGACTTCCTTACTTGTTTAGTTTGAAAAAGGCCAAGTTTAGTTTTAAAAAAAGCATCTCAAATAACCGCTCATAGCATTCTGAAACTAAAGGGCAAATTTTTAATATGCAATTTTCGTTTATTTTCAAATTGAGAAATATAGAACTTCTAAACCTTTCTCAAACTGAGCATAACGGAACGAAATCCAGTTGTTCTCATTGAAATATTTATACAGATTTGCCAATAATGCAAAACTAATACCTATTTTAATAAAACGCGAGTTTTCTTTTATGCAGTTAAATTTTATGTAATATGTTTTAATTATTATAGTTCAACAAATCATTCTGTTATATAAACCAAATCTGAGAAATAGTTGAGAATAGATTTTTTCAAACGTTTGAGTTTTTGGCGGTCGTTGTTTGCTGGGTAGTAGGTATACGAGGCATTGTCGCTACCCACTAAACCAAAGCTTCCGAATTTGTCGGACATCTGTCTTTTCTGAACAAAATCGGAATTCTACCGATCTAGCTTAACGAATTCGCAACGATTGGCCAAACCAGAATCGCCGAAGTTGTCGGATATCCGACTTGTCTGAAGGAAATCTAATACTTTTCGATTTTACTTAACGAATTCGTATCTATTTCGAAAAGAGATAAACGTAAATAAATTTTTAAACTCAGAAGGCCTTGATTCAGTTGTCAAAAAGAAATTCATGTGAAAAATTTATAAATTTCGGATTGTAGCAAAAACACGTGTTGTGAACAAAAAATATTATAATAACTAATCAGGTGTCAAACTGCGTCACCTGACTTCTGCACAGAGCAAAAAGTCACATAAAAAGCCCTCTAAATCAGAAGGATTTCTCTATGATATTTTTCCAATAAGATGCCCGTCTTATTATGACTGGGTGTCTCTTTTTAATAAAACTCGAGTAGATAATCACATAATATTAAGAAGATTTTCTTTTTAATATTTCAAATTAAAAAAAAAAATGAACGCTCAACCCAAATGTCTAATCTAGTCTAATCTACACTACCATGCCATCGTATACTGAACTTGCCATCGTCTAATTACACCTTTGTTCCTTTTGCCTCACTACATGTCCACTTGGGTCTGGTTAACAACAACCTCTCAGAAACGAATCTCCGGTTTAAAGATGTCAGAAAAATTTAGATTTTTGGCGACTTTTATAGTCACGTACATATTTGATGTATCGATGTTTCTATAAAAATTGTGAAGTTTTGAAGGTTTAAACGTTATTTCGGTTTCTCACTTGTCCAAAAACAAAAGTAAATTCGACCAACATCTTTTCCTTGTTCAAAAATATGCACGTAATTAGAAAAATATACACATATTAGAAAACTAACCAAGTCGAAGCATCGATGTACATATATAGCGAAACAAATGTACATAGACTTCGCATCAAAGACATATCGATTTATTTTTGCCATTGGTGTCTCCAGCATAGTTTAGCTCAATGAGATAACGGTAACTTTCTCGAAATGATCATTACCAAATGGTTAGTGATATCTATCTATCTATTATATATATCTATTATATATAAATGCGCAAACATAACTGGTTCATCCCTTTTTTGCAATAACCACAATTCTAAGGTATATAAAATTTGGTATGTATCGATATGTTTTGCCGAGCAGGGTGGCCGAAAACAAACCAAAAATTAAAAAAAATTAATTATAATATGATTTGAAAATCACACCACTACATGTGATATACACGCATTCGCTTTATAGAGCCGCTGTTATGGGTGTATGTAGGTATGACCACTGGCATTGTTGTGTTTGCATTCATTGCAGTAGGGTGAGTAGTTTTGTTGGCAGCAATAAGATAACATGAGCCAGCGCGTCAACTTTATTGAGCTTAGGTACAAACAGTGTTTACATAAACAAAATCTGTGCGTGGGGATTCAGAGAAGCAAATTTAAAAAAAACAAAGCACAAATAAACTAGATCATGCACAAGGCCCTTCGTGGCTAGACTTAGTGAAATAAAATAAAATGGAAAATTGATAAAATTAAAAAAAAGTAAAATCAGAAATAGAAAAGTGATTGAAATTAAAAAAATAAAATTGGTTGGAAATGAAAGGAAAGGGAATAATATAAAATAAATAAAAATGAAACAAAATGAAATAAATAAAATATTAAACTAAGAAAATAATAGGAAAGGAAAGGGATGGATAAAAGGAAAATTAAGGTAAGTTAAGGTAAGGAACGGAAAATATGACAGAAAAATCAAAGGGAAAGGAAAGGAGTGGAAAAGAAAAAAGGAAGGGAAGAAAGGAAATGTAATGTAGGTAAAGGAGTGGAAAAGAGAAGCAAAAGGAGAAAGACAAAGAAAGGAAAGAAGAAAAAAAAAAGAAGTGAAAGAAAAGGTAGCGAGGAAGAAGGTATGGAAAAAAAGAAAGAAAAATAAAGGAAAGATAGGTAATGAAAAGCTAAAAAAAATAAGTTAAGGAAATGAATGAAAGAAAAAGAAAAGCAAAGGAGTTGCGGAAAGGAACAAAAGAAAATAAGGAAACGGTAGGAAAGGAAAGGTAAGGAAACGAAATGACAGGAAGGGAAATTTAAGAAAAAAAGTTAAAAAAAAAGGTAAGAAAAAAATAAAAGAAAAGAAATGAAATGAAAAAAAAACGAATAAAGAAAAAGAACAGAGAAGAACAAAAAAGAACAAAAAAGAAAGAAAGAAAGAAGGGAAGTAAAATTAAATGAAAGAAGAGAAAAGGAAAGAAAAGGAAAGAAGAGAAAAAGAAAGGAGAAGATAAGGAAAGGAAATAAGAGGGAAGAGAAGGAAAGAAAAGCAAAGAGAATAAATTGAGATGAAAGGAGAGGAAAGGAAAGGAAAGAAATACGTATGAAGACGACCTAAGAAGAATAAATAATTATCAACAATGAAACTATATTACTGAATAATGTAAAGAGGGAGGAAAAGGCAAAATGAATAGGAATGTATAGAAACCAAAAATATACAAAATATGGAAAAGAAAGGCAAATTTAAGAAATAGCAAAAAGGTAGGAAAATAAAATAAGGTTTTGTGGTTGAATTTCAACCACTGGGCGAACTCTAGTTATATATAAATGCGCAAACATAACTGGTTCCTCCCTTTTTTGCAATAACCACAATTCTAAGGTATATAAAATTTGGTATGTATCGATATGTCTCGCCGAGCAGGGTGGCCGACAACAAACCAAAAATTAAAAAAATTAATTATAATATGATTTGAAAATCACACCACTACAAGTGCTATACACGCATTCGCTGTTATGGGTGTATGTAGGTATGACCACTTGCTTTGTTGTGTTTGCATTCATTGCAGTAGGGTGAGTTGTTTTGTTGGCAGCAATAAGATAACATGAGCCAGCGCGTCAACTTTATTGAGCTTAGGTACAAACAGTGTTTACAAAAACAAAATCTGTGCGTGGGGATTCAGAGAAGCAAATGCTTTTGAAAAAAAGCACATATAAGCTAGATCATGCACAAGGCCCTTCGTGGCTACACTTAGTGAAATAAAATAAAATGGAAAATTGATAAAATTAAAAAAAAAATAAAATCAGAAATAGAAAAGTGGTTGAAAGAATAAAAATAAAATTTGTTGGAAATGAAAGGAAAGGGAATAATATAAAATAAATAAAAATGAAACAAAATTAAATAAATAAAATTATTAAATTAAGAAAACAATAGGAAAGGAAAGGGACGGATAAAAGGAAAATAAAGGTAAGTTAAAGTAAGGAACCGAAAATATGACAGAAAAATCAAAAAAGGAAAGGAATGGAAAAGAAAAAATGAAGGGAAGAAAGGAAATGTAATGTAGGTAAAGCAGTGGAAAAGAGAAGCAAAAGGACAAAGAAAGGAAAGAAGAAAAAAAAGAAGGGAAAGAAAATGTAGCGAGGAAGAAGGTATGGAAAATAAAGGAAAGAAAGGTAATGAAAAGCAAAAAAAATAAGTTAAGGAAATGAATGAAAGAAAAAGAAAAGCAAAGGCGTTGCGAAAAGGAACAAAAGAAAATAAGGAAACGGTAGGAAAGGAAAGGTAAGAAAAGGAAAGGTAAGGAAACGGAATGACAGGAAGGGAAATTTAAGAAAAAAGTGAAAGAAAATAAAGGTAAGAAAAAAATAAAAGAAAAGAAATGAAATGAAAAAAAATGAATAAAATGAAAGGAAACTAAAGCAACGGAAACGAAAGGAAAGGAAAGAAAAAGAAAATAAAAGGAAAAAAAGAATGTAATGGAAATGGAAAGAAGGCTCAGGTAAGAATATAAAAGAAACGAAAAGAAAGAAAAATAAAAGAAAAGAACAGAGAAGAACAGAAAAGAAAGAAGGGAAATAAAATGAAATGAAAGAAGAGAAAAGGAAAGAAAAGGAAAGAAGAGAAAAGGAAAGAAAAGGAAAAGAACGGAGAAGATAAAGAAAGAAAATAAAAGGGAAGAGAAGGAAAGAAAAGCAAAAGAAATAAATTCAGATGAAAGGAGAAGAAAGGAAAGGAAATAAAAGCAAATGAATGCTAAGGAAAGGAACGGAAAGAAATACGTATGAAGACGACCTAAGAAGAATAAATCATTATCAACATTGAAACTATATTATTGAATGGTGTAAAGAGGGAGGAAAAGGCAAAATGAATAGGAATGTATAGAAACCAAAAATATACAAAATATGGAAAGGAAAGGAAAATTTAAGAAATAGCAAAAAGGTAGGAAAACAAAATAAGGTTTTGTGGTTGAATTTCAACCACTGGGCGAACTCTAATTATATATAAATGCGCAAACATAACTGGTTCCTCCATTTTTTGCAATAACCACAATTCTAAGATATATAAAATTTGGTATGTATCGATATGTCTCGCCGAGCAGGGTGGCCGACAACAAACCAAAAATTAAAAAAAATTAATTATAATATGATTTGAAAATCACACCACTACATGTGATATACACGCATTCGCTTTATAGAGCCGCTGTTATGGGTGTATGTATGTAGGTATGACCACTTGCATTGTTGTGTTTGCATTCATTGCAGTAGGGTGAGCTGTTTTGTTGGCAGCAATAAGATAACATGAGCCAGCGCGTCAACTTTATTGAGCTTAGGTACAAACAGTGTTTACAAAAACAAAATCTGTGCGTGGGGATTCAGAGAAGCAAATTTAAAAAAAAAAAAGCACAAATAAGCTAGATCATGCACAAGGCCCTTCGTGGCTAGACTTAGTGAAATAAAATAAAATGGAAAATTGATAAAATTAAAAAAAAAAGTAAAATCAGAAATAGAAAAGTGATTTAAAGTAAAAAATAAAATTTGTTGGAAATGAAAGGAAAGGGAATAATATAAAATAAATAAAAATGAAACAAAATGAAATAAATAAAAGTATTAAATTAAGAAAATAATAGGAAAGGAAAGGAATGGATATAAGGAAAATAAAGGTAAGTTAAGGTAACGAACGGAAAATATGACAGAAAAATCAAAGGGAAAGGAAAGGAATTGAAAAGAAAAAAGGAAGGGAAGAAAGGAAATGTAATGTAGGTAAAGCAGTGGAAAAGAGAAGCAAAAGGAGAAAAACAAAGAAAGGAAAGAAGGAAAAAAGAAGGGAAAGAAAAGGTAGCGAGGAAGAAGGTATGGAAAATAAATGAAAATAAAAAGAAAGAAAAATAAAGGAAAGAAAGGTAATGAAAAGCTAAAAAAATAAATTAAGGAAATGAATGAAAGAAAAAGAAAAGCAAAGGAGTTGCGGAAAGGAACAAAAGAAAATAAGGAAACGGTAGGAAAGGAAAGGTAAGAAAAGGAAAGGTAAGGAAACGAAATGACAGGAAGGGAAATTTAAGAAAAAAAAGTGAAAGAAAATATAGGTAAGAAAAAAATAAAAGAAAAGAAATGAAATGAAAAAAAAAATGAATAAAATGAAAGGAAACTAAAGCAACGGAAACGAAAGGAAAGGAAAGAAAAGGAAAATAAAAGGAAAAAGGAATGTAATGGAAATGGAAAGAAGGATCAGGTAAGAATATAAATGAAACGAAAAGAAAGAAAAATAAAAGAAAAAAACAGAAAAGAAAGAAAGAAAGAAGGGAAATAAAATGAAATGAAAGAAGAGAAAAGGAAAGAAAAGGAAAGGAAAAGGAGAGAAAAGGAAAGGAAATAAAAGCAAATGAGTGCTAAGGAAAGGAAAGGAAAGAAATACGTATGAAGACGACCTAAGAAGAATAAATAATTATCAACATTGAAACTATATTACTGAATGGTGTAAAGAGGGAGGAATAGGAATGTATAGAAACCAAAAATATACAAAATATGGAAAAGAAAGGAAAATTTAAGAAATAGCAAAAAGGTAGGAAGATAAAATAAGGTTTTGTGGTTGAATTTCAACCACTGGGCGAACTCTAGTGCTTTTAATAAGTACAAATCATAAGTCACTCTCAATCGTAATTTTTACATGTGCAGTTTGTAGCCCGAAAATGTCGGAGAATATTCCTGTTGTTACCTCTAACAAGGGGAAAATTTGAATAGACTTTGTATTGGAAAATGGTTGAAAAGTTCTTGGTAAGAGGTAAGGAAGTGATGAATAATTGTATACTGTCATAAAACACGTTGTTAAACTCAAATTTCCGAAGTTTTACATTAAGCATCCAAATTTCGACCTTTTTCGGTCATTTGCATTTTTTCGACATTTTTTTTTCGGTCAAAAATCTCTTCGGTATTTTAAAATTTTTTTAACTTCGGTCTTGGAAATTCGACATTTTTTTTCGACATATCGTACGGGACCCGTAGAAACAATGTACGGAATGATGTGTAAAATTCTCGCTTTTTTAGCCGTCGATCTCTTTGATTATAGGTGAACTTTTTGTCTCTGTGCATGTTCGTGAATGTGAGTGAAGGAGAGTGAATGTTCCCGAACCCTGTCACATATTCATTTCAACTTTTTATTACAACAACAACTATTTGCAAACTGTCATCAATCGCCTATGAGTGACTCACTTGTTATAGGCATTTCGTTTAAATTGTCAGCAAACTAATTTTATCGTCGTATCCACCTACAAGTTTGCCAACAATCCAAGTCAAGGCATTCATTGCCATCGATTTGCACTTGCTTGAAATTCCATTTGAAATTGTATACCCAATTGTTACCGAGGCGCCGCACACACACATGCTCCAAAGGTATACTAGCCGATCTAGCGGCTCGATTGACTGGGTGTCTAGCTGTTAGGTGCCGGTTATTATTATGCGCGCTGTCGTATCGAATCGTTATAGTTTGGTTGTTGTTGTTGTGGCTTGTCGTTGATGGAGTCGCCGTCGTCAGTGGTGGCTGCGACCGCATCACGTGCTTTTATGCGCGTTTTCAGGCATGCAAATATTAAACTACGTGTTGGTATGCAAATTTTGTTGTTTGTTGGCAAAACAAAAATTAAGTATTTTAAAGAAGAGTACCTGGGTGACCGAGCTTGCTCGGTGCTATCAATTTAGTGCTAACTTTACTTACCAACCTTGTGAGGATGTGTTACACTGTCCTTTATATGTGGGCAAATTATTAAAAATTTTTAATTTTCGTAGCCGTAATGGACTTTTTGCGGACTACCCTACTTGAAAATATTTTAGTTGGTATGTCAGCAAAAATACCTTTCATTTGATACCCATATTGGCATATCAAGCTCCATAAATAATAAAAAAATTAAATAGGTGGCAACCCTGTAAACTACTCGAAATGTCAACCCTAAAGTAGATAGCCTTGGAATCCTTCATACTGTCACCATACCAAATTTCATCCAAATCAGTCAACCGGTTCTTGAGATAGTACTGCGGGAAGGTGGCAACCCTAGGTCGCAACCCTACTTGAAAATACTTAAGTTGGTATCTCGCCGAAAGTACCTTTCATATGATACCCATATTGGCATATCTTGCTCCATAATTAAAAAAATGGGATAGGTGGCAACCCTGTAAACCGCCTCAAGTGGCAACCCTAAAGTGCATAGTCTTAAAATCGATCATACTATCACCATTCCAAATTTCAGCCAATTCGGTCAAGCGATTCTCGAGATAGTAACGGATATACAAATATATTGTGGTAAGGTGGCAACCCTAGGTGGCAACCCTTCTTGAAAATATTTCAGTTGGTATCTCGCCGAAAGTACCTTTCATATGATACCCATATTGGCATATCTTGCTCCATAATTAAAAAAAAGGGATAGGTGGCAACCCTGTAAACCGCCCCAAGTGGCAACCCTAAAGTAGGTAGTCTTAAAATCGATCATACTATCACCATGCCAAATTTCAGCCAATTCGGTCAAGCGATTCTCGAGATAGTACCGGATATACAAATATATTGTGGTAAGGTGGCAACTCTACTTGAAAATATTTTAGTTGGTATCTCGCCGAAAATACCTTTCATATGATACCCATATTGGCATATCGTGCTCCATAATTAAAAAAAAATGGGATAGGTGGCAACCCTGTAAACCGCCCCAAGTGGCAACCCTAAAGTGGGTAGTCTTAGAATCCATCATACTATCTTTGTGCCAAATTTCATCCCAATCGGGCAAGCGGTTCTCGAGATAGTCCGAACATACAAATATACAAATATACAAGATTAACTCGTTTAAAGATATTAGATAGATAACACACAGTTTGGAACCTTAATGAGCTTTTTTTGCCGCTGTGCTGTTTGAATTTTTGAAGTTAACTTTTGGACATTGGAGATTGAAATTTAAATAGGAAATAAAAATTGTGACGGAAATGAAAACTTTTGGTGGGTCTACCTTTCAGCAGATGCCGCACCAGCCATTTGGTAATAAATCTGAAACAATTTGGAACAAATTTCGCAGATAGATAGTATGCTTTATTCTAATATTTTCTACTTCGGTGTTGCCACTTCGGGCTGTTTACAGGGTTGCCATCTGTCTTTTTTTAATATTGAGCAAGATATGGCTATCAAATAAAAGGTATTTGCGGCCGTATACCAAAGAAAATTTTTTCAGGTAGGGTTGCCACTTAGGATTACCATCTCACGGCATTTAAATTATTCCTTCGTATATTGGCCGTTATTTCTCATATGCCTATATGCATATTATGCTTTGTTCTAGGATTTGCGAATTGGGTATTGATACCTGGAACGATTTATCTGAGTTTTTTTTTTTTTTAAATATGAAGGAAGACATGCCAATATGGGCATCAAATGAAAGGTATTTTCGGCCGTATAGCAACAAAAAATTTCATGCAGGCTTAGCACCTAGGGTTGCCACCTAACCCCATTTAATTTATTTTATCGAATATCGAAGATATTTTTAGGCCGGGTTGCCACCTACTTTATCTATTCCATTGTAAATCGACCACTATTCCTGAAACCTATTGACATTGGGGTAGTTTTCACGGTTGCCACTTATCTGATTTCTGTTTAGCAACACTGTATCAGATCCAAAACATCCCAGAGTATTACTCATCGGTTGCTAAAACTTTCAGAGATTGGCAGTAGTAAACAATTTTTTTTAACTTTTTTACAATTTCATCTGTATGCCACCAAATATAAAGACCAAAATTAAATTATGGTTATTTGATCCTAGAAAAATTGTTAGATCAAAAACAAAAAATTATGTTACCACTACCGATCTCTTTACAAACCACCCTCTGGAGTGTAATCCAAAAAGTGGATAGCATTATCTAAATAAACTTAAAACAGAAAATTGTGTGACGTCGTTATGATTTCAAATCGACTACTTCAGTCGAGACGATCGATCGTATAGTTATAGAAACGGGCATCTGCATATCTCACAAGCAGTGCTTGGCAAGGAGAGTGTTCAATATGTGAAGGTATTAGTTTCGCAGGCCAATGAAATTCTGGCAAGGCTACCTAGGTGATTTTTATTGCTACCGTTCAAAAACAATTTCAGTGTCATATGATCTTATCTTATCTTCTGATAAAGAATCAATGATAACTATGCTGATTAAAAAATATGTTAGGCAAGTAAGAGCAAATGTATTTGCCACTGGCATTCTAACTACGTTTAAAAATTAGCTTGATTAAATTCTTGAAAGTAGATAAGTACAGTAATAATAATTTGGCGGGGGAAAAATATACCTTTGTACGCCATGTACATACATATGAACTGTGGAAGAAATTGATGGTGTCTCGGCAAAAATGAGTTCTCATGTAACAACCAAATAAAAGCTTTATACAAATTAATTTGGGAGATGATTTCTATTATAGCTTCCTAACAAATTCTTGACCCACAATAACTCGAAAGTTAGTTATCAAACTACCAATTAACATTTTTGCAACGTCAGAATTTTTATTTGCGGGCTATTTATAGAAATATAAATGGTTTCAGTGGAGGATCGTAGGCTAGTTAGAACTAATTACTTATGGTGCAAATACAAGTTTTTATTTCACCTTCGTGCCCAACGTTTCGCTGAAATATAAATGGTTTCTTCAATTCACTCTCCATTTATCTAATCTCGTTAACTCTATGACAAAAATACTCGTAATAAATTGGACTAAATCAGTGCCATTTGCGACTAAAATTTCACACAGTAAACGAATATGGCAATCATATCCAGCGATACATCACATTGAATGCTTTTTCTAGATTAATTTTAATGGGTTAATAAAATAAATGAACACAAGTATTACAAAACATTTTTGAAGCAAACAAAATATTCGCAGTTTAAAATTACAGCTGGCAAGAGCGCTCAGAAATTTACATTATAAGCAATGGGAACGAATATAGTATAAATGTGTCGAAATACGGTGACCATAGGTATGAAACATAGACTTGAATTTCTTTAAAGTCACTTTCTGTTAGCTCACATAAAGCTATAATCTTTGTAGTTTTCATACCAGCCTCACGTGATTGAGGATCCCTGGAGAAGAGAAGAATGGAGGAAAGGAAAACGAAATAGAAAAGAAAATGAATAGTCAGTTCTTTCTAATGGTGTTAAAATTCTGAAAATTATTTTTTGTGAGATGCGCTAGGCTCATGGGGAAGATTGATTTGGGAAGACCTCGATCAGCTTGACCTGTTACATGGGGGCCATTGGTAAAATCGGCGGATCAATCGCCAATGATGGTACACTGGGATAGAGATGATGTGATTGTGACTGAAGTGGTTGTATACATCTACAGCAATACTCCCCTCAGCTTCAAATATTGTTGTGAATATACGCCCCGTGGATACTGCCAGCAAGCCTATAAGCGTTCCAGGCGTCTCTCCATATTAGATTTTATCCCGAGGAGAACAGTTAACAGTGGTTGGGACCATTTTATATGATAATATGAAGAAGCACAAGTGGCGCTTTTGGGCGCTTTTTTTTTAATTTTTAGAGATTTATTCCTCCATACGCATTCACTATCAAAGGAATCTACTGACGTTAGTGTGAACAAGTACCTTGGAAATATAAGTAAACTAGCTTTCATATTAATATCTTTGCCTCACTCGAATGCTTTTGTTTAACGAATTTTCCGTAATGAATTCAACAAAAACAAAGATTCGAAATAGGATGGTATTCGAAACCCGCAATTAAGTAGTTAGAATAAAATCATATATGAGGGCTAATATGTTGTCAAAATTAAACAGCTCAATATATGATAGATCTGAAAAAATAAATGAGTCAAATGAAACATCTTTCGAAGAAATTTTGGAAGATCTTAATTTATTATATACTTGTAATATGTCAAGTGTATATGGGTGTTTCCCAGCGGAAATTTCAATTTTGCATGGAGAAAAACTTGTTTACTATGTAAAAAACGTATACAACGTAACGTCCGCAACAGAGATATGAAACGATTACTTACTAAAAGGTTTACTTATCCTAATTTTCTAACTTTCACCTTTAATTTATCCTTAAATGTTTTGTACCTTAATACTTGGCAATTGGCAGATAATTGCCAAATTTCTTAGTTGCCTCAACCCTACTTTCGTTTTGAGTAACGTCCGCAACGCACTTAAAGTGGGCAAGACAGCAACATCATTCTATATAAGCGCCTGCAACATACTTTTACCGGAAGCAGGTTCCTAAATACGCCCATATACATATAATAAATCGACCCCAGCTTTTACGGTTCTTCTTCCTGAAAATTCAATAAATTCGTTCAAGCGTAACGTCCGCAACGCCAGAAAAAAGCCCATATAAATAAAATATTTATGTTATTTGCTATTAAAATAAAGTTTTGTTAAGTCGACCCATAAAAAGCGCCAGAAAGTGACCAAAAGCGCCGAAAATTCAAAATTTAAATTCCAATAAAACATATAGGGACATTAGAACGTATCACCAAAAAAAGGTCGGCCGTACCTCCCCTCATATGAAGTGTTTTTGAAAAACATTAAAAAAAATGTTTTTCTTTTGTGGCAACCCTACATGTCGCCCAATTACATTTTTCTTCAAATCTCTGGCATTTTTGTCGGATTTTAAAGTTTGACACATCAATTGTTTCGTCTCAAAGAGGAGGTTTTTCTCAAGAAAGTTCATTGAGCTCATGCGTTTCGTTGTGGTGCCACACTTTTAAATCCGACAATAAATGTCGAAGATATGAAGAAAAATGCAATTGGGCGACATCTAGGGTTGCCAGAAAAAAAATACAATTAACACTTCATATGAGGGGAGGTACGGCCGACCTTTTTTTGGTGATACGTTCTAATGTCCCTATATGTTTTATTGGAATTTAAATTTTGAATTTTCGGCGCTTTTGGTCACTTTCTGGCGCTTTTTTCTTCTGCAATCGCGCTTTTTTATTTAAACATCTGGCAAGCCTGGTTGGGACTGTTCTTCCTTGACTGTGCTAGTTTGAATACGACTCGTCCCTCGACAGAAGTGTAACGTAGCGTTGCAATAATACGATCCCCACTGCAACTTCACAAGAGTGAAGGGCTAGCCCATCAAAATAGTCTTCGACAAAACCCACCTCACAGAGGGAAGGCTCATTTAGCACTGTGTACCGGCAAACTGGTTACTCTCCGTAGCTTGATATAAGCTGGAACTTCAAGCTTCCTGACCATTGCAATGGCGCAATGCATTGTATGTCTTTCAAATGGTCGGCACAAATCAATTTCCAGTGGATGGGTTGCTCAGAAGCTACTACGGTAGGAGCGCGGTCGCGGGTATCTGCTTATTTTCGAGCTCAAGAGTCTCGAGCTGTCCCGGGTAATAGACATATCCCAGGCAACTATCTCTCCTCGGACCTATTATCGAGCCAACTTAAGTCTTCCCTTAGACAGATGGACTACAAGTTCTAGTCAACATGCACTTGGTTGATATTATGCAGCGTATCGAAATCCTTCTCTCAGCAAGTGTATCCCAGGCGATATGCTGAGCATAATGGGTTTACTGAGGCTTAGTTATCCTTTGCAGTCGGCGTTCTGACGGGGCACGCCAAATAGCGAAGAGTTTCGAGGTACACATCTTTTTAAAACATTGATATATTCTAGGCACAAGCGATTTTCTGGTGAGGTAGGTTGGATCCATATTAACTTATTATCCAACGATGTGAGTGTATAGGTACTTAAGAACATATGCTCAGATTGACACATACATACCTACGTATATGTATAAGGGCAATTATATGAAAGACCAACATGTTCTTACATCCTCATAATTTCTAATCAAATTAATCAAATCAAATGGGAACAGAGAAAGGGCCATGATAATTGCGCTGGTAAGAACGGCAATAGCAAAGGCCCACATAAAATCGGCGCGCAGTAGTTATTGTCACGGCCGTAGTCGCTGTTAATATTTATGCACACATCTGGGGATTCGAGACAGAATGAGTAGCAAAATACAAAAAAAAAACGCGCATGTGCAAATATGCTCGCGAATAAAAAGTAAAACGCAAATAATGACAAAGCGAATGACTCAAAAGGCTCTATTCGAAAAGTTCCATTCAATGGTTGGTCCCACAGTAGGCACCACAGCTGCGACAACAAACAAGTGACAATTGTCAGCTTCCTGTAGCGCGCAGATTCGCGCTCGAAATCGCATCATGCGACACAGACATAAAGCGTAAGTTTGTTTTGTAGAACATTAAAGGGGATAGAGTAGGGAAATTAATAAAAATTTATATGACAATGATGCGCGGAAACAAGCACGCATCGGGGCAACAGCAAAAGCTTGATTTTAATTCTGAATTAATTTTATTACTCTGCTTTAACTTTGCACTCGTTGACATGTTCGAATTTTGTTTGATCTTTTTAAGCGCTAAATCGAATAAGTAGACAGTATCGCGCGGCACAAAGAATATGCAAAAAAAAAATTAAAATGAACATGTAAGGGGATCTAGGTTCATATGAAATCGAACATTTTATAACTAGTTGTAAGGTATTTTTGCATCTATAGTTGTATCTACGTCAGTCCCTTTATGAAACTAACCTCGCCTTAAATTTCTTGTCGAAGCTCAACGTTTACTTGCAATTTTGTGATGTATTGCTGTTGATTGAGGATAACGCTTAGTGCGTGAGTTGCCATCATATATCATAAATTTGGTTGCAATGCTGATAATTTTAAGTTATGCAAGTTAATATTTATATCGGTTCCTTTATGATGTCTTCTATATACAACTAAGTATAAAGCAAACCCAAATAATGGAAAACAAAACCAAAAATGACGTTTACTACCTTATTCCTTTGCACCGGTATTCCCCTCTCCGTTCCGCCTCATTGCGCTTGATTAAGCTTATTTAGGTGAGCGACCGAAGCACTGCTGCAAGAATGGGATACGAATAACAAAACATTACCTATGTACATAATTCGGTGCACAGCCAAACAAAGGAATGGATAGTGCGAAGGAAGGAGGAGACAAGGACGCCGAAATCGCTATTTACGGTATTGAGCATGGTTGTGATTGGCAAATCAGTGCGCAATGAAAGCTACTCACTGAAAAACCACTAAATACTGAATACCTCTAGCTTACACTGGAATCTTGTTTGGTAATGGATGATACCCAGGTTGTGTACATTAAGGGTGGCATTATCGAGCACTTTGCCAAAAAAATGCAAATGAATGTAAGTAGATTTTGAGAACAATAACAAATACAAATGGAAACCTACGAAGCAACATCGCACTTTCGTAGCTTTTTGTACTGCGTAGTATATACATTAGGGTGATTCAAAATAAATGTCGACTTCGTCTTACCCCCTAAAAAATTTGGTATTGATGAGAAAATAAGCCTTGCAAAAAATTAGCGCTCTAACTTAACCCTTAGGGGTGGCTATTTTTTCGCCCTTTCCCATAAATTTTGGATGGGGGAAAATTATATTTTTTTTTTTTTTCAAAATATTTTTAGATACTCTTAAAGTTGAAGGTTTGGAGCTTCCAAAATGCTAAGCCATCTGCGATTATCTTAACCATTAAAATAATTACAGCCATTTAAAAATGACTGAGTTTTGTACTAATGCAAACACATACACACACGGAGGGAAATCTATGGATGGAACATCCATAATTATTGATACCACATTAAATAAAAATTGATAATCCTGTCCCATCAATGAATATGGATGTTCCATCAATACGTTTTTGATAAATCACTATTGAAGTGGTATCCATATAAACTATTGATAAATTCTAAATAACTACTTGGTTTAAAAAACAAAATTTCATACAACTTGACATCTGGTTTCAGTGGGACTCGAACACTGCTCCTCTGTTACGTTAGCCCAGTGTTCTACCATTCGGCTACTGCATATTATAAAATTTTTAGAAAAATTTCCCATCATAAGAAATTAAAAAATTTTGAATCCAAAAAAACCTTACAACAAGTTGTAATATTGTTAGAAAATCCATAGTAAAAATTATTGAACTATTATGATTATGCGTTCCAGAAAAATTTACATTTCGCCCATCTATTATGTATATTAATAGGCAAATTTTACATATAAATATTTGCCAAGCTTAAACCCATACTAAATATGCATAAATATTTATGAAATGCATATGGATTTGTTGGCATACCTCTAAGGCAGTGCACAATTATCTAATATATAACCAATCCTGCATAGGACTTGATGGCCTTCATCAAGTTATCAAAATGGTTCGAGGAGGGGTAGCGGTGTCGGTTAGGAGTGTCAGTCCCGGGTTTCGGCTATATGGAGAGTCCCGACAGCACTGGGATTTTCCATATGGCCGGGCCCCGGGATTGACTTTCCTAGTGTTTGGTGGTATCACAACGGGCCTTTTATTACTGGCCTAGGTGTGCCTTTGCGGCAGCCACTTCTACCTACCTACCTACCTAACCAATCCTGCTTCATTTATCTGTAATAAGCGAATGAAAATTTCTCATGCCAATTGAATTGGTTATCTGACAATCAATTTGTACATAAAGCGATAGCCCAGTGGGAAGCGTCGGGGGTAGTGGTCGAGCGGTTAATGGTTCAAGTACAGCTATCGGCCACATTTTTTTTTATTTTTATTTTTATATCGACAACATATTTAATATGTACTTAAATTTTGAACTAAATCAAGTGGTTAGCGGTCGTCTTAAATTTTACTGAAGGCAACAACTGATTTCTATTCATACGTACATATGTATTAACTTTTAAAAGGGCAGATTTGCAACCCGAGCCCCAAACAAGACTAGACCAAATTGAATAGAAAAATTAATATATATTTTTTCTTTAAATCATATAAAAAATCCATATAAATTGTCTTAAATATTGCTAAGTTATGGTTAAAGACAAAAGCTGGAAAATCCTCAAATTTTTTTGACCTAACCAGAATTTGTAATTTACCCCCTCTAAAAAGATTTAAAAACACGCCTGTATAATAAATTTCTATAAAAAGAACTCATTTTCTGCAAAATGAACCTTTCAATCTTTCACCCAACAAGCTCCTTTTATTAGAGAAACTATTTTCATTCTCTCGCTCATTGCCCATACAGCTTGAATTGGTGATTTGACAATAAATTCGTAGATAAAGCAGTAGAGCAGTGGTTAGCGCATCGGATAGCGAGCGTACTGTTGTAGGTTCGAGAACAGCTCCGGGCTACAATTTTTTTTTTTTCTTTGAAAATAGTTTTTTCTTTTTTAAAACATCTTTAGGTATTTGAGTATTTCTAATCTTCTTGATTTTTTATAAGCTCATTAAAATTTCATAAGACATATTTTTATATTTCTGATACTTTTTTCGGAAAAAACTTACTGCGAATATTTTCATAAATATACATACCTACCACCCATTATAGAAATGAGATAACCGCTTATACAATTTGGGTTTTTTGGTAAGTTTATCCGAAAATTTAAATTTTTTTAAACATACCCTCATATTCATAAAAAATAAAATTGGTTTATAAAGCTTTTTAAAATGACATTTTCATACAAATTTTGAATAATAAGAGCTTAATAAACCTTTTATATTTTTTATGAATAAGGGGGATATTGTTCTGTTTATCGGACTTCGGTAGATTATTTCATAATTTTTCACAGGTCCTTAAATTTTGTACTAAACGAAGTGGTTAGAGGTCAACTAAAATATTACTAAAGACAACAACTCATTTCTATTCATCCAGATTTACAACCCGAACACCAAACAAGTCTAGACAAAATTTGACCACTTTTGAATAAAAAAAAAAAAAAAAAATCAATATAAAATGTCTTTTTAAATATTTCTAAGTTATGGTTAATGAAAAAAGCTAGAAAACCCTCAAACTGTTTTTCCAAAAGGCTACATTTTGCCCGGTTTTAATATACCTACATTTTTTTTTTTTCAAAATCAAATCAAAAATCAATATAAAATGTCTTTTTAAATATTTTCAAGTTAGGGTTAAGGAAAAAAACTAGAAACCCCTCAAACTGTTTTTGCATAAGGCTTTTGAATAACTTTTTTTGTAAATCAAATCAAAAATCGATATGAAATGTCTTTTTAAATATTTCTAAGTTACGGCTAAGGAAAAGCTCTGTGAAGTTGGCACCTCCACATCGGAATTTTAAAAAAAACCAAATGTCATTCGTTCGTCCATCGTTTGTCCATGTTTGTCCAGGAAAAATTTTCGTTTGTCCACCCCTAGTAAAAAAGTTATTTAAAAAAAAAGTTTATATTAAAAACCCATAAAATTTGATTTTTAAAGTTTTTTTTTGGCTTAATCGTTTGTCCACCGTTTGACCATGATTGTCCAACAAAAATTTTCGATTGTCCAACTTTTGTTCAAAAGTTATTTCGAAAAAAAAAAAATGTTTGTGAAGTTGGCACTACCATCTCTGAATAATTAAAAAAACTAAATGTCATTCGTTTGTCCATCGTTTGTCCACGTTTGTCCAGGAAAAATTTTCGTTTGTCCATCCTTAGTAAAAAAGTTATTACAAAAAAAAGTTTTTATTGAAAAAACAAAAATGTTGATTTTTGAAGTTTTTTTTTGCTTAATCGTTTGTCCACCGTTTGTACAGGATTGTCCAACAAAAATTTTTGTTTGTCCACCCTTTGTTCAAAAGTTATTTAAAAAAAATTAATGAAATAACTTTTGAACAAAATTTTTGTTGGACAATCCTGGACAAACGATTAAGCAAAAAAAAAAACTTCAAAAATCAACATTTTTGTTTTTTCAATAAAAACTTTTTTTTGTAATAACTTTTTTACTAAGGGTGGACAAACGAAAATTTTTCCTGGATAAACGTGGACAAACGAATGACATTTGGTTTTTTTTTTTAAATTCCGACATGGAGGTGCCAACTTCACACCGGATTTTTTTTTTCGAAATAACTTTTTTACTAGGGGTGGACAAACGAAAATTTTTCCTGGACAAACGTGGACAAACGATGGACAAACGAATGCAATATGGTTTTTTTTTTAAATTCCGACATGGAGGTGCCAACTTCACAGAGCTCTAAGGAAAAAAGCTAGATTTTGCCCGGTTTCACCACTTTTTCATATTTTTTTTTTTTAATCAATATACGTACTATTTTTTTCAAAAATCAAATCAAAAATCGATATAAAATGTCTTTTTAAATATTTCTAAGTTATGGTTGAGGAAAAAAGCTTAAAAACCCTCAAACCGTTTTTGCATAAGGCTAGATTTTGCCCGGTTTAACCAATTTTGAATAACTTTTTTTTAAATCAACATACCCACATTTTTTTCAAAAATCAAATCAAAAATCGATATGAAATGTCTTTTTATATATTTCTAAGTTATGGCTAAGGAAAAAGGCTAGAAAATCCTTAAACTATTTTTGCAAAAGGCTACATTTTGCCCGGTTTCACCATTTTTGAATATTTTTTTTTTAATCAATATACGTACTATTTTTTTCAAAAATCAAATCAAAAATCGATAAGAAATGTATTTTTAAATATTTTTAAGTTATGGTTAAGGAAAAAAGATAGAAAAACCTTTAACAGTTTATGCAAAAGGCTAGATTTTGACTATTTTTGCAAAAGGCTACATTTTGCCCGGTTTCACCATTTTTGAATATTTTTTTTTTTAATCAATACACGTACTATTTTTTTCAAAAATCAAATCAAAAATCGATAAGAAATGTATTTTTAAATATTTTTAAGTTATGGTTAAGGAAAAAAGATAGAAAAACCTTTAACAGTTTATGCAAAAGGCTAGATTTTGGCTGATTTTACCACTTTGAATACATTTTTTTTTTTTTTAATCAATATACCTACATTTTTTTTTTAACCAAATCAAAAATCAAATTAAAATGTCTTCTAAATACACTGGTTTACAGCCAAAATGCACCAGAGACGCCATAGTGAAATTCCTATGTAAAATCACCTCCTAATTCGGAAAATCAAGGTTAGTTTTACTTGAATGGTACCGTTTTTGAGATATTTACGATTTACCGTTATTTCAAAAAACAAAAAAGATGGCTCCACTTAATCGTGTATATCTCAAGAACAAACTGAGCTCTTCCAAAACGGTTTGAAAAATTTGAAAGCTAATAAAATTTACTATAATCAGTACATACAACACTTTTTGCTAGGTCCTGCAGATTCAAACATATTGAACAATCATTACGGATTTTTTAAATTTTTTTTGTAAAAATATAAAAAATTTGTACTTTGCGAGGAAGCATCTCGAAAACTTTTTGTTTTTTAGCAGATATTTTCCCCTCCCTCTAAGCTCTGTTTTATTACAAAAAAAAAACAAGCTATCAGTGAACAAAATCGATGAACTAATACAAAAGTTATAAGCATTCAAGTAAATATATCCATTTAATGCTTAAGTACCCTACTGGTACATATGTGTTAGTATTCGTATATCAGTTAGTTAGCAGGTAGATTTTCGAAAAGTTATTAGATACAAAAAGCTGTTAGTGTCGTTTTCTCAAACCTAGGTACATTTTAAACAAGAGCATATTTTTGAGGCAGGTAGTGTTTTCTTTGTAGAACTAGGGGAACCTTTTTGGATAAGGGATGATTGGATAAGGGATTTGGAATTGTCAAAGAAAAAGGTCGAACTACACGCCTCTCGAATGCAACAATTTAAATTTGTTTCATCCGATGTTAAGGTAACATATTATAGAACTCGTCACGAAGAATTTTCCAACTACTATACGAAGGAGGACAGTGTTTGTTACTGCAAAGACATTGCTGGTCTATTCAAACAATTTGGTGAACCATATGATTCAAAAGAGTGGCGAATGTTCATAGACGGCAATAAATTAAGCTTAAAGGCCGTATTATTGCATATTGGCAACCAAAAGCCATCTATCCCGATCGCGCATGCAGTAAATACGAAGGAAACATATGAGATAATGCAAAAATTGCTCAAGTTAATCAAATAACTACGAAGAACATGATTGGTCTACAAAGTGGATACACAAAATACTGTTGCTTTCTATGCAAATGGGATGGTTCCCCATGTACAGTCACTTCTCAGAGCAGAAAACCCAGGACATCGCCATGGATCTCTGCGCAGTGGAACCACCCGGGGTTTTACCTCGGCCAAGGAGGTTTTGTTACGGGCGGGCGTTGAGCCGAACCCCGGACCAAAAGAATGGATATGCAGTGTCTGTTGCAAAAAAAAAAAAAAAAAAAAAAAAAAAAAAAAAAAAAAACTAATGGCGGCGATATACCAACAGGGCATCATAACCTCTAACGAGATTTTTAGCCGAGCTTCTCTTTCCAACTTGTGGTGTGTTGCCTTTGAGTTTTTCCTACTAGTTGGCGGGACCTACAGTTTTTTGCCGACTCCGAACGGCACTTGCAAAGCAAATGAATTTTTTGCTGAGAAGCTTCTCATGGCAGAAATACACCCGGAGAGTTTGCCACACTACTGCCGAGGGGCGACCCCGTTTAGAAAAATTCTTTTTCTAAATAATTTTGGATGTTACTTTTGCCGGGCATCGAACCGACACGACTTGATGTAGAAGGCCGAACACTTAACCGCTACACCACGGCGGCCGCCTGTTGCAAAAAAATATATATTAAACGGTCGCATTCTGTGCAATGCTTCTCGTGTAAGAGATGGCTCCATAAATCTGGATGTTCAGGGCTTAACCTTAACACCCACAGACCCCGTACTTTCTTTAGTACTTTCGTGGCCCCTTGTTGTTTGCGCCCTCGGGCGTCCCGCCGTAAGCGCCGTTCAAGCGCACCCCTACCGCCACTTTCTAGTAGCAATACTAATAGTAATAATAATAATGTCTTAACGACTAGCAGCACTTCTGCTATACCCGCCACACAAACTCCAGACTGTTGCTCGTGTCTTATGGCGTCAACATCATGCGCAGCAGCTCAACACTCTTGCTCCCACAGGAGCAGTTTAGACATGAGCAACTCCGAGCACCAGTCTCTCTCTGTTTCTATTACACAGTATCGGGTAACTGCTATAGTTCGCCAGATATTTCTATCGTAAGTGCAGGACTATTGAACAACACCAATTGGCGACCCATACTCACGTTGGCGTCTGACCATCTCCCAATAGTCATTACCATCGAACGACCGACGGACTTTATTACACCTGAGCATGGTACATATATCAACTTTACCAAGGCGGACTGGGACAGTTTTCAGACATATACGGACGAATCCTTGGCTGCTCTATCCATTCCTACGGACGTACGCAAAGGCGAACGAGACTTCCGCAACATCATTGACTCGGCCTCTAAGCGCTTCATTCCTGCGGGTCGAATATCTCAAATAAGACCAAATTTCCCCGCGGAGGCAGCGGCCATGGCTAGAGAAAGAGATGAAGTGCGAAGTCTCAATCCCGCAGACCCCCGTATAAAGGATCTCAACGCGGAAATTCGTAGGTTGGTCGATAAACATAAACTGGCCAAATGGAAACAACACCTAGAGCAATGCAACCTCTCTGATGGTGTTGGCAAATTATGGACTACGGTCAAAGCTCTATCTAATCCAACGCAACACAAGGATAAAGTAGATATTACTTTCGGTGATAGGGTGAAGAAGGACCCTAGGGGATGTGCGAACGCCTTCTGTAGACAATTTGTACTACATTCCCCGCCCGATAGAGCTAAACGTAGAACCATGCGACAGGCGCGTAAATATAAAAACCAAAATACGCCCATTGTCATCACTGCCTCAGAGGTCAAGGAAGCTATCAGACAGGCTAAGCCCTCAAAATCCATCGGCCCCGACGGCATTGCCATGAAGATGCTGAAACATCTAGGCCAGGAGGGACACAAATACTTAGCGGCTCTATTCAGTCTTTCACTGAACACTTTCGTCATTCCTGAAATATGGAAAAAGGCGAGTGGTTCCATTACTAAAACCTAGAAAACCGGCAAACATAGGCGATTCATATCGTCCTATATCACTTTTGTCACCGGTAGTGAAGACGCTAGAGTCCATTTTGCTCCCGTATTATACTGCAAATCTGCACCTGGCTAGTCATCAACATGGCTTCCGTAAGCTGCACAGCACCACCACCGCACTCAATGCCATTACAACTCAAATAAATAGCGGCCTAAATCAAAGCCAACCAAATCACAGGACTGTGTTAGTGGCACTTGATCTGTCGAAAGCTTTTGGCACAGTCAACCATGCCACTCTCATACAAGATCTGTTTGAGACACAGATACCTGATGGTTTAAAGAGATGGACCGCTTATTATTTGAGTGGACGGCAGGCGTCGGTTAACTTTAGAAACGCAAAATCAAAACCTAGACGTATTAGACAGGGGGTGCCACAGGGTGGTGTCCTATCCCCGACACTGTTTAATTTCTATCTATCGAAGATGCCCCCACCACCAGAGGGCGTCTCCGTCGTTTCATATGCCGACGACTGTACAATAATGGCGACGGGGAAGGGCCCCTATACTGATGAACTCTGTACGAGAATCAATGGTTACCTCTGCGACCTTTCCAGGTTTTTCACTGAGCGAGATCTGACAATATCTCCGACAAAATCAACGGCGACGCTTTTTACGACATGGACGCACCAGGTGAGAAATGAATTAGACATTTTCGTTGATGGCACTAAGCTACCAACTGTCAGCCACCCAAAGTTATTAGGGATGACACTGGATAATACTTTCTCATTTGCTGGTCATGTGTCTGCAATGGTCTCAAAGGTACGTGGTCGCAACAAGATCCTCAAGTCACTTGCCGGCAGTACTTGGGGAAAAGACAAAGAAACGTTGCTGACTACATATAAGGCCATTGGCCGACCAGTCTTTGACTATGCTGCGCCTATATGGTCGCCTAATGTACATAACACCAACTGGACGAAGTTACAAGTCTGCCAAAATACTGCCATCAGAACTGCTACGGGATGTCTCCTCATGTCTTCCGAGTCTCACCTCCATCAGGAGGCAAAACTGCTCAATGTAAAAGAGCATGCGGAAATGCTGAGCAGGCAATTCCTTCTGAACTGCCACAAGCCAGCACATCCAAACCGTCATCTTTTGGACATAGATCCGCCCCCGAGAGACATAAGGAGACATTTCCGTAAGCACTATGATGAGATCCGGCATCATATTACCTTGCCGTTTGATCTGCAGAATCATAAGCGGGCTCTAACCGACATCCACACCGAGTCGGTAGACACTTTTGTCGGATCTCTACCTGTGAATCCCGTTCTGAACAGTCCTCCACCGGATATTGCTGAAGAAGAACGCACCTTACCAAGGGAGACAATAGTGACCTTGGCACAGCTTAGGTCTGTATATAGTGTAAGGTTAAACTCCTACTTATCCAGACTTAATGATACAATCTTAAATACATGCCCTGCATGTGGTAGGACCCCCCATGATACTCTACATCTATTCAATTGTTCATCTGAACCTACTCTTCTAACCCCTCTGTCCCTCTGGACAAACCCTGTTGAAACTGCACGTTTCCTTGAACTCCCCTTAGAAGAGCTTGATGAAGATCTTCGGAATGATCATACACTCTAGACAGGGCAAAGCATTGTTAACAACAACAACAACATGCAAATGGGATAGCCGAGCTCGTCAAGACCACTACATCATAAAGGATTGGCCAGAACGAATCGAGTTTCAAGTTGGGGTAGATAACATAAGATTTGTTTCTTGAAATCTCCAGCAAAGAACTGTCAGCAGAAGAGAGTCTTGTAAAAAGCTGTCAAAATCTCATTTTTGCTAGTTTCATCTCTCTTCTGCTAGTTTTTCGCCGAACAGGAGCCAGCAGAAATTCTCCAGCAGAACAGCTGTTCTGACAATTGACAAATGAAAATAAATTTTTTTCGCAGCACATTAAATTGCGAATTTTTCAGCATTTGGACAATTACTGCGTATATATCGGATTAAACCTTACAAAATATTAAGAAAATTTAATGCCTTATATACCTTCAGTATTTCCCATTCCTGTAACTGCGCCTGCAGGATTATATTGGTCTCCTAAACGAGCCACATTACGTTGGTCCAATGGACATTGGGCTTCGGCGCTTTGCTATTCAAATATACGGAATTATTGAAGATTTGGTATTTATTGTATGTACTTACTTCATTTGCTGGTAAATAACTTATAGTTTTCAAAATATTCGTAATAAATTTTTAATTTCATAAAAATATGCAATCAATTTTTATTTTGCCATATGTCACAATCAGCTGTTTGTTACTTGCTAGTTTTTGCTGGACGAAAAATCTCCAGCAGCAACTTGCAGCGAACTTGCAGCGAATTGGCGCTCTTTCTCTCAATTAAATGTCAAAAAGCTGCTGGATTCGCTGCTAATTTTTTCACAAAACACTTTTCTAGGAATAATTATTCATAATTATTCATAATTAGCAGAAAAGAAACAAAGCTATAAAATACTCTCCACTTATAAAGAAGGAAAAAATAATTCTACCTCCGCTCCACATCAAGCTCGGCCTTATCAAAAACTTCGTGAAGGCTTTGGACAAAGAAGGCGAAGCTTTTCATCATTTGAAGACAATCTTCCCAGAGATTTCAGAAGCAAAAATAAAGGAAGGGATTTTTGTGGGACCGCAAATAAGGAAAATGATGACCAATAACCATTTCAAAGAACTATTGTCACCAGTGGAGGCAGCAGCGTGGGATTCTTTTGAAAAGGTCGTTACTTCTTTTTTAGGCAAACACAAAAGTCCTAACTACGAGATGATAGTGAACGACTTAATCAAAAACTATGCGGAAATGGGTAAATAAAAAAACATATTATAATAAATTATATATTACATAAATTTACATGAGAATATATAGCCATAAATCTGAATTCATCGTCCAGTTCCGAACAAACAAGAACGGGAAAAATATAAACAAAAAATTTGTTCTGAATTGAAAGATAAATCCAGCCTAAGAAAATTATATACTAATGTGTCACTTATGCATTTATCTAATTTACTTTTTTATTTTCTTTCAGGAGTAAATATGTCTTTAAAAATTCATTTCTTACACTCCCACTTAAATTTTTTCCCGCAAAATCTTGGCGACGAAAGTGACGAGCATGGCGAAAGGTTTCACCAGCAAATGAAAGTGATTGAAAGTCGGTATCAAGGATTCTGGGATGTCGCTATGATGGGCGACAACTGTTGGTTTCTCATAAGTGAAACCGATCCTAATCTAAATAAGCGTCACAACAAGACACATAACTTTTTCAATTATAAAATAAGATCATAGAGTTAAGACAGAACCATATGTACATATGCTATTATTTGTAGGGTACTTAAGTATTAAATGGATATATTTACTTGAATGCTTATAACTTTTGTATTAGTTCATCGATTTTGTTCACTGATAGCTTGTTTTTTTTTTTTGTAATAAAACAGAGCTTAGAGGGGGGGGGGGGATAATATCTGCTAAAAAAACAAAAAGTTTTCGAGATGCTTCCTCGCAAAGTACAAAATTTTTTTATATTTTTACAAAAAAAATTTTAAAAATCCGTAATGATTGTTCACTATATTTGAATCTGCAGGAACTAGCAAAAAGAGTTGTATGTACTGATTATAGTAAATTTTATAAGCTTTCAAATTTTTCAAACCGTTTTCGAATAGCTCAATTTGTTCTTGAGATATACACGATTAAGTGGAGCCATCTTTTTTGTTTTTTGAAATAACGGTAAATCGTAAATATCTCAAAAACGGTACCATTCAAGTAAAAATAACTTTGATTTTCGGAATTAGGAGGTGATTTTACATAGGAATTTCACTATGGCGTCTCTGGTGCAGAAAAAAAGTTGGAATTTGTGATCCAGTGATATTGATACCTAAGTTATGGATAAAAAAAAAAGCTAGAAAAACCTTTAACTGTTTTTGCAAAAGCCTAGATTTGCCCTAACCAGCATTTGTAATTTACCAACACTAAATAATAAATTTCTATAAATAGAACTCATATTTCTACAAAATGAATTTCATTCTTTCACTCAATAAGCTCCTCCTATTATTAGAGAAATTATTTTCACTCCCTCGCTCATTGAGTACTTCGGTCCATTATTTATATTAATAATAGGCTAACAAATTTTACATATAAATATTTGCCAAGCTTAAACCCATACTAAATATGCATAAATATTTATGAAATGCATATGGATTTGTTGGCATACCTCTAAGGCAGTGCACAATTATCTAATACATATATAACCAATCCTGCTTCATTTATCTGTAATAAGCGAATGAAAATTTCTCATGCCACTTGAATTGGTTATCTGACAATCAATTTGTACATAAAGCGATAGTCCAGTGGGAAGCGTCGGGGATAGTGGTCGAGCGGTTAATGGTTCAAGTACAGCTATAAGCCACATTTTATTTTTTATGCCAGATTGTGATATTTCACAAACTTGTGTTTAACGAACAATTTTATTGCTCTAGGTTGCTCTATCTTTTGTTTCATGAGTACGCTCAAAACAAAACTAGAGTAATCCAGATCACAAATTTCTGCTCTAGCATTTTTTATGGAGTAAGTTAGAGCAGAGAAGCAATTGTCAGTCAGGAAAAAATAAATTTTTGAAAACTTCAAAAAAATTAGCTGGCAAGAAGAGCAATGTTTTTGTATACGTGAATTTGCATTAATTTTGAAGATTTAAACAAAAAAAACAAATAAAAAGAAACTATTGAGATTCCAGTGTTTCATGGCATTTCTGCTCCGAGTTGCTCTAAGTTGCTCTATTTCTATTATGACAGCTGCCCTGCTCTGCTCTGCTCTAACCTGCTCTGAACTTTTTTTTGGTCAGTAAACAAACCTATTATTTTTTCAATATATAAATATTTCTTATCTTGACTTTTTTAAAATTTTTATGTTTGTGATCTCTATTTTCGAGAAAAAAAATTGCTGAATATTTTTAGTTGACGGAAAGCATATGCATAAATACCACCCATTATAGAAATGCGATAACCGCTTATTCAATTTGGGTTTTTTTGTCTAATTTTTGATGATATAAGATCGAAGATGCGAAATTTTTTCAAACGCAGTAGTCTATTTATCGGACTTCGGTAGATTAATTCTATAAATTTTAGTGATTTCTACCGTTTGAGACAAAGTTGCTGATAGACTCCCTATTTAAAATATAACAAGTAAGGAAGTCTAAGTTCGGGTGAAACCGAACATTACATACCCAGCTGTGCACATAAAGTGGGCGTGATCGTTCACCAATTTTTCTTATTTTCTGTGGTAGTACTCTACATAAACATAACATGCCTGGTACCTAGTATCGTAAATCTATCTCACACCGTTCTGAAGTTGATAGCAGTCGAATTTAAAAATTGCTTGACTCATAAGTGGGCGGTGCCACGCCCACTTTCCAAAATTTTGAAAAAATTATGTAAAGAATATGAAAGTTGATGTATGTACCAAATTATATTATTATAGCGAAATCAGTTAATTAGATATGGACTTTTCAATATTTCCACCTCCTTTCAATATAACTTTTATGAAAAAGTAGGCGTGGTCGCGAAGCGATTTCGTTTATTTTCTATAGCTGAATTTACCACAACAATAGTATGTCCTCTACGAAATTTCGTTATACTAGCATAAACTGTTCTGAAGTTATTAGGAGTCAAAATTTTAAAATTTCTTCAAATATACGTGGGCGGTACCACGCCCCCTTTTCAAAATTTTTTTATAAAATCGGCCTTAGAACATCTAAATCAATACATATTGCAAATTTTATCATTGTAGCTGCTTCTAATATTGAATTAACCCATTTTATACGTTTTTCGAAATTTTCGATATCGAAAAAGGGGCGTGGTTATGGTCCGATTTTACCCATTTTCAATAGCAATCTATTCTGAACCCAAATAAGTACGCATGCCAAATTTGGTGAAGATATCTCATTATTTGCTCAAGTTATCGTGTTAACGGACAGACGGACGGACGGACGGACGGACGGACGGACGGACGGACATGGCTCAATCAATTTTTTTTTCGATCCTGATCATATTGATATATGGAAGTCTATATCTATCTCGATTCCTTTATACCTGTACAACCAACCGTTATCCTAACAAAGTTATAATACCCTGTGTACAAGTACAGCTGGGTATAAAAATCGACAACATATTTAATATGTACTTAAATTTTGAACTAAATCAAGTGGTTAGCGGTTTCTATTCATATGTACATATGTATTAACGTTTAAAAGGGCAGATTTGCAACCCTAGCCCCAAACAAAACTAGACCAAATTGAATAGAAAAATTAATATATATTTTTTCTTTAAATCAAATAAAAAATCCATATAAATTGTCTTAAATATTGCTAAGTTATCATCATCATCATTTATTGGCGCTTAACCGCCTAAGCGATTTTGGCCGTCGCCTATCAAAGCACGCCAGTCATTCCTTTTTAGCGATAACTGACGCCAATTGGAAACCCCAAGGGAGTTCAAGTCATCCTCCACCTGTTGTTTCCATCTCAGTCGAGGCCTCCCCCTTCCTCTGCTGCCGAATTCGGGTGACGATTGGAAAACCTTCTGGGCTGGAGCTTCTTTGTCCATTCGCATGACGTGACCCAGCCAGCGGAGCCTTTGGGCTTTAATTCGCTGGACTATGGTCAGATCTGCGTAAAGCTCGTACAGCTCATCGTTAAATCTCCTTCGATACTCGCCGTCGGCATCACGGGAAGGACCATAAATCTTCCGGAGAACTTTTCTCTCAAATACTCCAAGGGCCATCTCATCTTCTCTTGACATTGTCCATGAGTCTGAGCCATACATCAGGACAGGTATGATGAGAGACTTATAGAGCGCGATCTTTGTTCTTCGAGAGAGGACTTTACTTCTCAATTGCCTACTCAGTCCAAAGTAGCACTTGTTCGCAAGAGTGATTCTCCGTTGGATTTCTAGACTGATATTATTTTCGGTGTTAATGCTGGTTCCCAAATAGACGAAGTCCCTCACAGTTTCAAATTTGTAACTATCAACAGTGACGTGGCTGCCAAGGCGCAGGTGCGCCGATTCTTTCTTTGATGACAGCAAATACTTCGTCTTGTCCTCGTTATGCTAAGTTATGGTTAAAGAAAAAAGCTAGAAAATCCTCAAATTTTTTTTGACCTAACCAGAATTTGTAATTTACCCCCTCTAAAAAGATTTAAAACACGCCTGTATAATAAAAAATTTCTATAAAAAGAACTCATTTTCTGCAAAATGAACCTTTCAATCTTTCACTCAAAAAGCTCCTCCTTTTATTAGAGAAACTATTTTCATTCTCTCGCTCATTGCCCATACAGCTTGAATTGGTGATTTGACAATAAATTCGTAGATAAAACAGTAGAGCAGTGGTTAGCGCATCGGATAGTGAGCGAACTGTTGTAGGTTCGAGAACAGCTCGGGGCTACAATTTCTTTTTTTCATTGAAAAAAGTTTTTTCTTTTTTAAAACATCTTTACGTATATGAGTATTTCTAATCTTGATTTTTTATAAGCTCATTAAAATTTCAGTACCTGGGTGACCGAGCTTGCTCGGTGCTATCAATTTAGCGCTAAATTTACTTACCCAAAATGATACCAAAATGACCCTAAAATAATCCAAAAATAATCCTAAAATGATCCCAAAAAGACCCTTAAATGTTCCCAAAATGATCCGAAATTGAACCCAAAACGACCCAAAAATGATCCGAAAATGAACCTAAAATTATTCCAAATTGGTCCAAAAATAATTCCCAAATTACCCCAAAAATACCCTTAAATGCACACTAAACGATCCAAAAAATACACCAAAATGATCCCAAATATATCCTAAAATAATCCCAAAACCACCCCAAAAAGACCCTCAAATATTCCCAAAGTATCCCAAAAATTATCCCAAAATGATACAAAAATTATCCAAAAATGGCTCCAAAATGAACCGAAAATTACCCAAAATTGTACCAAGTTAATCCGAAATTGAACCCAAAATGATCTCAAGCAAGCCCCAAAATTATCCCAAAGTGATGTTCTCAAAATAATCCTAAAATATCCAAATATGATCCCAAAATACAAAATACAATTACAATACGGTAAAATGGTAACCCTGGGTGGCAACCCTACTTGAAAATATTTTAGCTGGTATGTCGGCGACAATACCTTTACTTTGATACCCAAAACTACCCAAAAATGATCCCAAAATGACCCTAAAATGATCCCAAATTGGTCCAAAAATAATTCACAAATTACCCCAAAAACACCCTTAAATGTACCCTAAACGATTCGAAAATTACCACAAAATTATCCAAAAATTATCCCAAAATAATCCTTGAATAGTCCCTCAGATGTTCCCAAAATAACCCAAAAATTATCCCAAATGATGACGTGGCAACCCCCAAATTGATAGTCTTAGAATCAATCATACTATCTACATACCAAATTTCATCCAAATCGGTCAAGCGGTTCTCGAGATAGTACCGGATATAGAAATATATTGTGGTAAGGTGGCAACCCTAGGTGGCAACCCTACTTGAAAATATTTTAGTTGGTATCTCGCCGAAAATACCTTTCATATGATACCCATATTGGTATATCTTGCTCCATAATTAAAAAAAGGGATAGGTGGCAACCCTGTAAACCGCCCCAAGTGGAAACCCTAAAGTGGGTAGTCTTAAAATCGATCATACTATCACCATGCCAAATTTCAGCCAATTCGGTCAAGCGATTCTCGAGATAGTACCGGATATACAAATATATTGTGGTAAGGTGGCAACCCTACTTGAAAATATTTTAGTTGGAATCTCGCCGAAAATACCTTTCATATGATACCCACATTGGCATATCTTGCTCCATAATTAAAAAAAATGGGATAGGTGGCAACCCTGTAAACCGCCCCAAGTGGCAACCCTAAAGTGGATAGTCTTAGAATCCATCATACTATCTTTGTGCCAAATTTCATCCCAATCGGTCAAGCGGTTCTCGAGATAGTCCGAACATACAAATATACAAAAATATAAATATACAAATATACAAGATTAACTCGTTTAAAGATATTAGATAAGACATATTTTTATATTTGTGATACTTTTTTCGGAAAAAACTTACTGCGAATATTTTCATAAATATACATACATACCACCCATTATAGAAATGAGATAACCGCTTATACAATTTGGGTTTTTTGGTAAGTTTTTCAGAAAATAAAATTTTTTTTAAACATACCCTCATATTCATAAAAAATAAAATTGGTTTATAAAGCCTTTTAAAATGACATTTTCATACAAATTTTGAATAATAAGAGCTTAATAAACCTTTTATATTTTTTATGAATAAGGGGGATATTGTTCTGTTTATCGGACTTCGGTAGATTATTTCTATAAATTTTGAAATATATATCACAGGTCCTTGAATTTTGTACTAAACGAAGTGGTTAGAGGTCAACTAAAATATTACTAAAGACAAGAACTCATTTCTATTCATCCAGATTTACAACCCGAACACCAAACAAGTCTAGACAAAATTTGACCACTTTTGAATAAAAAAAAATCAATATAAAATGTCTTTTTAAATATTTGTAAGTTATGGTTAATGAAAAAAGCTAGAAAACCCTCAAACTGTTTTTCCAAAAGGCTACATTTTTCCCGGTTTCAATATACCTACATTTTTTTATTTTTTCAAAAATCAAATTAAAAATCAATATAAAATGTCTTTTTAAATATTTTCAAGGTAGGGTTAAGGAAAAAGCTAGAAAACCCTCAAACTGTTTTTGCATAAGGCTAGATTTTGCGAGGTTTAACCACTTTTGAATAACTTTTTTTTTTTAAATCAACATACCCACATATTTTTTTTAAATCAAATCATTAATCGATATGAAATGTCTTTTTAAATATTTCTAAGTTACGGCTAAGGAAAAAAGCTAGAAAATCCTCAAAGCCTACATTTTGCCCGGTTTCACCACTTTTGAATATTTTTTTTTTTTAAATCAATATACGTACTGTTTTTTTCAAAAATCAAATCAAAAATCGATATAAAATGTCTTTTTAAATATTTCTAAGTTATGGTTGAGGAAAAAAGCTTAAAAACCCTCAAACTGTTTTTGCATAAGGCTAGATTTTGCCCGGTTTAACCAATTTTGAATAACTTTTTTTTTAAATCAACATACCCAAATTTTTTTCAAAAATCAAATCAAAAATCGATATGAAATGTCTTTTTAAATATTTCTAAGTTTTGGCTAAGGAAAAAGGCTAGAAAATCCTCAAACTATTTTTGCAAAAGGCTACATTTTGCCCGGTTTCACCACTTTTGAATATTTTTTTTTTTAAATCTATATACGTACTATTTTTTTCAAAAATCAAATCAAAAATCGATAAGAAATGTATTTTTAAATACTTTTAAGTTATGGTTAAGGAAAAAAGATAGAAAACACTTTAACAGTTTTTGCAAAAGGCTAGATTTTGGCTGATTTTACCACTTTGAATACATTTTTTTTTTTAAATCAATATACCTGCATTTTTTTTTAAATCAAATCAAAAATCAAATTAAAATGTCTTCTAAATATTGCTAAGTTATGGATAAAGAAAAAAGCTAGAAAAGCTTTATCTGTTTTTGCAAAGCCTAGATTTGCCCTAACCAGCATTTGTAATTTACCAACACTAAATAATAAATTTCTATAAATAGAACTCATATTTCTACAAAATGAATTTCATTCTTTCACTCAATAAGCTCCTTCTATTATTAGAGAAATTATTTTCACTCCTTCGCTCATTGAGTACTTCGGTCCATTATCTATCTATTATATTAATAGGCTAACTTTGTTGTTGGTACATATATTGTTAATTTTTAAATTCTGATTCTCATAAAGCCTAATTGCAGAATTTGATAACTGCTTTGTGCATAACGTAATGGCGCGGCGGTGAGCGTATAGAATACGGTGTGCACAGTTGCAAGTCCCGGTTGCGGAATATTCCTTTTTTTCTTAAATTATGTTTTTTTTATATTAAAAAACCTTTAATCCTAACTATTACAATTTACTTAATTTTCAACCTAATATTTTTTTGTTCTTCACCTGCTCAAAACGATCGCATAAATTAGTGGCTATTTGTTAAGCACAATGTCATTATCCGATTATTCAAGTGCAACATAAAATCTCGGAAACCGAATATTTGCATGGCATTTGCCATAAATAATTTTGGAAAGGGCTGCTGTAATTTAATATTTTTATACCTTTCATGAACATGAAATGGTATTATAACTTTGGTCCGATGTTTGTAAATATGAGAAGAAGAAGAGATAGACCCATCAATAAGTATACCGAAATGATCAGGATGACGAGATGAGTTGATTTAGCCATGTCCGTCTGTCCGTCTGTCCGTCTGTCTGTCTGTATGTTTGAACGCAAACTAGTCCCTCAGTTTTTGAGATATTTGGCTGAAATTTGGTATGCGGCCACCATTTTCCAATATAGGAATCATTTGTCGGAACCAGCAAGATCGGACCAATATAACATATAGCTCCCATACAACCGATTATTCCGATAAACGGATTTTGGGCTATGACTCCTGCAATTAAACACGAAGGTACGTGAAATTTTATAAGTGTTGCTATTTTTATATGTGAAATATCGATGCTGAAAATCATAGAGATGGGATAAATATTTCACATAGCTCCCATACAATCGATTATTCCGATAAACGGATTTTGGGCTATAACTCCTGTAATTAAACACGTAGGAACGTGAAATTTTGTAAGTATTGCTATTTTTATATGTGAAATATCGATGTTGAAACTCATAGAGATGGGATAAATATTTCACATAGCTCCCATACAATCGATTATTCCGATAAACGGGGTTTGGGCTATAACTCCTGTAATTAAACACGTAGGAACGTGAAATTTTGGACGTATTGCTATTTTTATATGTGAAATATCGATGTTGAAAATCATCGAGATTGGATAAATATTTCACATAGCCCCCATACAATCGATTGTTCCGATAAACGGATTTTGGTAGATAACTCCTGTAATTATATCGGTAGGCACGTGAAATTTCGTAAATGTTGCTATTTTAGAATGTGGAATGTCGATGTTAAAAATCAATGAGATTGGACCAATATAACACATCGTCCCCATATAATCGATAGCTCCGATAATTTCGGTATGAGCTAAAGTTAAATTCACACAGGCTGTACTGGGGATCAAACGCTTATTCATGAAAGGTCCCTGCAGTCAACTTAACTAGTTTTATACTAATCACATACCAGTCAGCCAGGCGGCCTCAACTAGTTCGAGTTCTGTAATTTTTCCATATTAGCAACTGGTATTTTTAACACGGCGATGTCCTACGAGATAGCAATTGTCCTTCTCTGCATCAGCACCATACCAATTGGCTGACTAGTCAGCCTCTGCATCAGGAATATACCAGTTGATATACTTGTTATTATACACATCAGTATCATACCATTTAAGATACTAGTTCGTATATACGTCAGGATCGTACCAGTTGAAAGAATAGTTCATATATACATACGAATCATACCAGTTGGCAGACTAGTTCATATATACATCAGAATCATTACAGTTAAAAGACTAGTTCATATTTGCATCAGAATCATACCAGTTGACAGACTAGTTCTTATATGCATCAGAATCATAACAGTTGGCAGACTAGTTCATATATGCATCATAATCATACCTGTTGACAGACTACTTCTTATTTGCATCAGAATCATACCAGTTGACAGACTAGTTCATATATGTATCAGAATCATACCAATTAACAGACTAGTTAAAAAAATCATCGGAATCATACCAGTTGTCATACTAGTTCATATATGCGTCAGAATCATACCAGGTGATATAGTAGTTCATTTATGCATCAGAATCATACCAGTTGACATACCAGTTCATTTATGCAACATAATCATATCAGTTGACATACTAGTTCAAATTTGCATCAGAAATATACCATTTGACATACTAGTTCATATATGCATCAGAATCTTACCAGTTGACATACTAGTTCATATATACATCAAAATCATACCAGTTGACATACTGCTCAGTCTATGCGGCAGGAGATACTAATCATTATGCCCATTCAGATCGTACCACTTGTCATACTAGGCCACGAATTTGACATTCATTCCAATTGGTATACTAGTCGGTCTATGCACCAGTATTATAGTCAGCCTCTACATCAGCAAGATACCAGTTTATTCTTTAGAAAGCAGCGACTATTTGTATTTACCCAAACCCGAAAAAGCATCTGTGAATTACAAGGTAAAAAAGAAGCAGTTACAAGAGAAAAAGAAAAGCAATTGTCCTCTTCTGCATCAGCACCATACCAATTAGTATACTAGTCAGCCTCTGCATCAGCATTATACCAGTTGATATACTAGTTCATACACGGCCAAAAATGAGCTAAAGGCTCTGAGTTCGATTCTCGTTAAAGTTAACACAAGTTTTTTTCTATATTTTTTAAATTACGTTGTTTATTGTACATATTTTTAATTTAATTATTGAATTCAACTTGCAATGGCTCCTTTCAAATTCCGCGTTCGTCAAGTTTGATTATTTAGGGGAAGGCCCAATTGGATTCAACTTTGTAGGATCCACTTTCATACAAAGTTTTTTAAACGTAAAGCGAAGCGAAATTTTTGCAAATACTCAAAGACGAGGCGCGCATTTGTCAAAGTTTTATGTAATTGGGGCTTTGGAGTTGTATTTTTAGGTAAGGTAAATTAAGGTTACTTAAGGTTAAGTTAGTCGTCCACTGCGGAGTTCCGGTCTCACATATGTATATATAGATAAAAGTAAGTCTTATTTTTACATCATACACTCGAGTTAAAGGAGCATTGTTAGAGTTAATTTATATTGTTGTTGTCAATATACTCAAGTTTATTCCGCAACGTAAAAAAATGGGGGTTATATACCAACAGGTTGTCATAACCTCTAACGAGACTTGTGCCGAACTTCTCTTCCAACTTATAGTGTGCTGCTTTGATTTTTTTCCTATAAGTTGGCGGGACCTAGTTTTTTTTTTTTTTAATTTACAAATCTGTGACTGTTCAAACAGTTGAATGCAGTTAGGTTATGTTAGGTTCAAGTGGCTGCCGCAGAGGCCAGTTTTGAAAGGCCCGTTGTGATACCACCAACACTAGGAAAGTCAGTCCCGGGACCCCGCCATATGGAAAATCCCTGAGTTGTTGGGACTTTCCACATAGCAGAATCCCGGGACTGACACTCCTAAACCGACACCGTTACTCCTCCTCGAACCACTTAGATGACTTTATGAAGGCCATCAAGTCCTTTATGTCCAGTTTAGCGGTCTGGTTTAGGCTATCCAGGAAGGGAACTTCCAAAAAGCGCCTTCTCGCGCCGCTTAAGGCCGGGCAGTTCTGCGTGCCTACCAATAAGGCAGTGCCCAATTAGAACAAATATTAATATGGAGATTTCTCTCCTTCTTAGGGCGTGAATGCCTCTAGATATTTTTTAATCCCATTTCGGCCAGGTTTGTTTGGATGTCCGGCACTTGGGGATTGTTGCCCCCTTTCGTTGGCTTGGAGTACACACTCCGTCAAGCCAACGAAAGGTAGCAACTATCCCCAGGGTGCCGGACATCCAAACAAACCTGGCCAAAATGGGATCATAAAAGCTCTAGAGGGATCATAAAAGATCTGAATGCAGTTACTTCAACAAAAAATACCGTTCAAACAACCAAAATTTGGTCAACTTCAGGATAACAGCACGATTTTGTTGATTTTGCCAGTGCCTTTTTACCAGTGCCTTTTTTCTGTGTATATACACAAGAAATATAGCAGTTGACATACTAGATCATATATACATCAGCATCATATTTGTATTTACCCAAACACGAAAAAGCATCTGTGAATTACAAGAGAAAAAAAACGAAGCAAACCAAAAATTCAAATAATGTTTGCATAGTACCATGTACTACAATAGATCGTACTAATGGTTGCGGTGTAATAAGGCCTTATAATAATAATGTAGTATGAAATGGAATTTTTCTAATTAGTATTATTCTAAAATAGATTAGACTTTTTCTGACTACACCTTTTTCAGTTTATATTCAGAAAGTAACAATTTATATTTAGAAAATTACAATTCATATTCAGAATTTCTATTTGATATTCAGAAAAATACAATTGACATTCAGAAAATTACAATTGATATTCAGAAAACTTTCTGACTAGTATGATTTCGCCCAGAAAATTATAGTTGTATACTAGTATGTTTTCTGATTAGGTTGGCATTGATTGGTTTAAGGGTAATCAGCAAAGAACTAGTATAAAAACATCCATAAAATGTATAGTGAACGAGCTAGGTGTCTGCTGAGTAGTTTGGAATTGATTAGTTTGAAGGTAGTCAGAAATTAACTAGTATGAATACACGCCAAAATTTTTAGGCGTAGAACTATAATGTTGCTGAGTAGTTTGGCATTGACTGGTTTAAAGCTTATCAGAAATGAACTAGTATGAATACACCACAAAATGTACAGTCAATGAATTACATTGTTTGCTGAGTAGTTCGACATTGACTGGTTTGAAGCTAATCAGCAATGAACAAGTATAAATACACCACAAAATGAACTATATTGTTTGCTGAGTAGTTGGACATTGACTGGTTTAAAGGTGATCAGAAATGAACTAGTATGAAGACACCACAAAATGTATAGTCAATGAACTATATTGTTTGCTGAGTAGTTCGACATTGACTGGTTTGAAGCTAATCAGCAATGAACAAGTATAAATACACCACAAAATGAACTATATTGTTTGCTGAGTAGTTGGACATGGACTGGTTTAAAGGTGATCAGAAATGAACTAGTATGAATACACCACAAAATGTATAGTCAATGAACTATATTGTTTGCTGAGTAGTTTGGCCTTGACTGGTTTGAAGCTAATCAGCAATGAACTAGTATAAATACACCACAAAATGTATAGTCAATGAACTATATTGTTTGCTGAGTAGTTTGGCACTGACTGGTTTGAAGCTAATCAGCAATGAACTAGTATGCATACGCCGCAAAATGTATAGTCAATGAACTGGAATTTTCGCTGAGTAGTTTGGCATTGACTGGTTTTAAAACTAATCAACAATGAACTGGTATGCATATGCCACAAAATGGTTAGTCAATGAACTAGTATGTTTGCTGAGTAGTTCGGAATTTGACTGCAGGGGTATTTAGCCTTCGGCACAGCCGAAGACAGCTTTCCTTACTTGTTATTATATAATAACAGCCGCTATTTTATAAATTCTTTGATGGCCTCATTTTGCCTATAGATGAGTTTTTAATGTATATATTTAAGTTGGTCGAGGTTCGGCCACGGGTCCTAAAGGCAGCTATTGACAAAAAGTTGATCAGATGTTTGAATAAGTTCAACTATTTTAAATTGGTCGAATTTCGACCACGGGATATACTAGTACCAAGTAACTTACTAATGGCGGCGATAATCTCTAACGAGATTTTTGCCGAGATTGTCTTTCCATTTGTGGTGCCTTACTATAAGGTGCATTATAAGGAAGCTTAATAATCATATGGAATCGGAGCTCATTTTTTTGCGGGATCTCGAATTTTTGTCAACCTAGCATCACGCAAGAACGATTCATGCAAATACATACTTTGGTTGACAAAAGACTTCATAAATTAGCATACAACAATGAAAGCGAATTAAAGAATTGAAAAAAAAAGATCATTCGTTCAACTCAAGTATGACAACGTACATATTTCAATTTAAAAGAATCTCGCTAACTAAAAAAAACAACAACCTATAAAAAAAAGCACTTTAGAAAAATATTTATAAGCAGATATTAAATCAGATGTGTACTCGTAAGTAGCTAGACATAGTCGCGAAGCACAAACAAAGAAAGCATTGTCTGAAATACAAATAAATTATTTAAACAGCGGAAAAAGTAATGCTCAATCAGACAATTAAATATGGAATTTGTGTAGTGGAGGAGGCCGGCTGGCTGACCACGTCATATCTCACACAATGCCCCGTGTTTACGGTATGGGGATGAGATCCAGGGATCCCGACCCTTTTTAAGGGCTTGAAAATCCCTTGATTTTCGGGATGTGAGAACAAAATCCAATAGGAGGCGTGGTGAAAGTTTCAAATTTTTTAATTTTTCAATAAATATCTACCCTTTAATACATTTATATTAGTAAACTGGCGGACCCTCACCTGCTTCGCAGGGTGAAAGAAAAAGAGAAATGAAAGTGGTTCTTTGTTTTTTTCTTGTTTTATCATTTAATTCATGTTCGGCCATTATTTTGTGATTTATTTTAAAAACAATGTTTTATTTATTTTAGTGACTTACTCTAATTATTGCAAACAACAACTTATTCTAAAGCCTTCTGATACACAACATTTTTGGTTTTATTTTCATGCGGTTTATAAATGGTTTCCTACTTATATCTCTATCCTAATTTTCAGCCCCCTACCTTACCCCATTTAGAGACATTCAACCTGAAGAAATTAAGTTTGTGTGGAAGTTGCCACGCCCCCTTCTCCATACCCCTACTTACCATTTTGATATCTTATAGCTCTATAGCGATTTCCAGGTCCTTACCTTAGACCCTTTCACAGATATTCTGCTTGAAAATTTAAGTTTGTATGGGAGATGCCACGCCCCTATTTCTGATAACCCCCCTTTTTATGTGTGAGAATGCTTTTGATATCATAAAGATCTATACCAATTTTCAGGTCCCTACCTTGAACCCTTTCACAGATATTCTGCTTGAAAAATTTAGTTTGTATTGGAGGTGCCACGCCCCCTTGGTTAAAATCGGTTCAGCCATTCTCCGTAAAGTTCATTACAACGCGAAAAACGGCTAAATTTATATATATATAGATTAACAATATACTTTGAAGATAATACACTCTCAATAATGGAATGTTAGTCTTAAGATTGTAAAAAGTTTCCGTGAATTTGGCAATTTTTTTTCTGACGAGCTTAAGTAATTTTTCCTTAAAACCAGGGCACGAAAATAAACTGTACAAAATACTTTTCATTTCCTCATCGAGTAGCATGTCATTTAAGTTTTGTACAGTTTATTACTTTTTGGAAACGTTTGCTTTTTGTTTGTGACAATTCCAACAAAAACAAGTAAGGAAGTCTAAGTTCGGGTGAAACCGAACATTACATACCCAGCTGTGCACATAAAGTGGGCGTGATAGTTCACCGATTTTTCTTATTTTCTGTGGTAGTACTCTACATAAACATAACATGCCTGGTACCTAGTTTCGTAAATCTATCTCACACCGTTCTGAAGTTGTTAGCAGTCGAATTTAAAAATTGCTTGACTCATAAGTGGGCGGTGCCACGCCCACTTTCCAAAATTTTGAAAAAAATTATGTAAAGAATACGAAAGTTGATGTATGTACCAAATTATATTATTATAGCGAAATCAGTTAATTAGATATGGACTTTTCAATATTTCCACCTCCTTTCAATATAACTTTTATGAAAAAGTAGGCGTGGTCGCGACGCGATTTCGTTTATTTTCTATAGCTGAATTTACCACAACAATAGTATGTCCTCTACGAAATTTCGTTATACTAGCATAAACTGTTCTGAAGTTATTAAGAGTCAAAATTTTAAAATTTTTTCAAATATACGTGGGCGGTACCACGCCCCCTTTTAAAAAATTTTTATAAAATCGGCCTTAGAACATCTAAATCAATACATATTGCAAATTTTATCATTGTAGCTGCTTCTAATATTGAATTAACCCATTTTATACGTTTTTCGAAATTTTCGATATCGAAAAAGGGGCGTGGTTATGGTCCGATTTTACCCATTTTCAATAGCAATCTATTCTGAACCCAAATAAGTACGCATGCCAAATTTGGTGAAGATATCTCATTATTTGCTCAAGTTATCGTGTTAACGGACAGACGGACGGACGGACGGACGGACGGACGGACATGGCTCAATCAAATTTTTTTTCGATCCTGATCATATTGATATATGGAAGTCTATATCTATCTCGATTCCTTTATACCTGTACAACCAACCGTTATCCTAACAAAGTTATAATACCCTGTGTACAAGTACAGCTGGGTATAAAAAATTTATAAACACAAACGTTTCAATTGATTGAAGAAAAATATAAGTGTTTGAATGTATGTTCATAGAGAACAAAATATTTTTTTTTATTTTGTTTTTTATTTTGGATGTAAATTTCAAAAAATGTATTTTACAGTTTTCAAAGTGAACTCAGCTTTTGGATTTTGTTTTGTACTGAACTATGAAAGTAATAAACAAAACGAAATAGTACCGTACAATAAAGTTTATTTTCGTACACTGCTTAAAACAAATTAAAATTATAAAGGTGTATGTAAGAAAGCGTTAAGAAAAATAAATTTCAAAATTCAGAGACAATTCAAAATAATACATTAAAAGTAAATAAAAAATACAAGTGATAATTCAATTCTTCGTTATTTATTTAAAAGTTGACAGTTTCACAAACTATTTATCCAGTCTTTTTCAAGCAAACCTGTTAGAAATAACGAGTACCCTAATAGCGGGACTAATCCCGGGATTTGTAAAATCATATCCCGAAAATCCCGGGATGGTTAAAACCCGAAAAATTGACATCCCTAGTACGGTACGAATGATTATGCACACGACAAATCTGCCTCATACTTAACATGCATAAGAATATTAATTTCAATTAATTGACGATTAAAAATAAAGATCCATCTTTTTAATAAATTTTTTATTTTTATCAACAATAAGGGAGGAAATTAATTGAAAATGCGGTTCAATTTCAATTTACAGAATATGGAGGAAAGAAAGTCTCTGTAGATTGTATTGGTGTAGCTGTGCATTGTTCAATAGAAGCGGGTAGTGTGCGTTAAGATTTAATTAAGTTCGGCCAAAGCACAACTTTCGAATTCGTTTTGAGATATTGATGGGACTCGACTTCCCCTTCTGAAATCTGTATAACTACATATTTTAGCTGTAAAAACAGGCAATTTAGCCATTCTGTATCGCTCTTAAAAATACGATTCACAAGCAATAACTTCATACGATTTTTATATTTATTAAAGTGAAAACTAAACTATATGTAGAACTTTTTATTTGGAAATGACACATAAAAACGTTGATACACGTAAACTCTATTTTTGGCCGTACACTATTTTCTATATTAGATCATTTTTGCAAATATTGTATTATATATAAAGTAAAGTTTCTTAACGAATGAAAGCATTTTTGGTAAACTGAATTAGACAATAGTAGCATCTTGGCGAATAAATTACTTACAATAACATTATTTTGCGGTCTATCCAATGCCTATTGATAGGAACTATGATAAATTACTTTAAGACTTGTATTTTGCTCTGGGACTCATCAGAAATTGATATATCGTTATAAAAATAACTCCACAAACCCCATTCTCTGAACTTTTTATGTGTAACTTTTTATGTGTAACTTATTGCGTTTTGGTTTGAAGCTCCTCAAATCTCTTTGGATGTTGAAACTATTTTTTGGGATTTTTGGGAAAGTAATAGCCTGTGGATTAGGGTGATTCAAAAAAGTTAGGTATTGATGAGAAAATAAGCCTTGCAAAATATTAGCGCTCTAACTTAACCCTTAGGGGTGGCTATTTTTTTCGCCCCTTTCCATACATTTTGTACGGGGAAAAATGACATTTTTTTCAAAGTGAATTTTCTTTTAATTTTTGAAACTTTTTTCACAATATTTTTGCATACTCTTAAAGCTGAAGCTTTGAAGCTTCTAAAATGGTTAGCCATGTGCGATTATCTCAACTATTAAAATAATTACAGCCATTTAGAAATGACTGAGTTTTGTACTACTGCACACACATACACAGTAACACGTATAAAATCTAGTAAATTTTAAATGGCTGTAATTATTTTAATAGTTAAGATAATCGCACATGGCTTACCATTTTGGAAGCTTCAAAGCTTCAACTTTAAGAGTATGTAAAAATATTTTAAAAAAAGTTTCAAAAATTAAAAGAAAATTCACTTTGAAAAAATGATATTTTTCCCCATACAAAATGTACGGGAAAGGGCGAAAAAAATAGCCACTCTAAGGGTTAAGGTAGAGCACTAATTTTTTGTAAGGCTTATTTTCTCATCAATACCTAAAGTTTCAAGGGGTAAGACCGTAAAAAAACAATTTTTTTTAAATTTGAATCACCCTACTGTGGATGGTACATGGGGTACGTCGTAGCAAAAAAATTTCTTTTGTAGCTTTACTCTATTTGTTTTGTTATACTTTATTTTGCAAAATTTTTTGGTATTTTTTTTACATTTGAGTTTTAGTAGGAGAGTCCTCATAAGGAAAAAATTTATGTCCGTCAAGTCAGCACTACAACTTTGAAAAAATTAATATTGCTATATGGGATTAATTCCCGTTTTTTAACCGTAAACACACCGTGAAATCCAAAAAATTACCGTTTTTCATTTTTTAAAAATAACCCCTAGTCGCCCACCCTCGAAAACAATTTAATTCGATTCTAAAATTAAAATCAATTGCGCAGATAATTCCCTTTTAATAACCGTAATTAAGTAGTGCTAATGAAAAAAATCGAAAAATTTTGTTCTCGATTTTTTTTTAAAATAACCCCTAGTAATGCTAACTTGAAAACAATTTAGTTCGACTCTAAAATTAAAATCAATTGCGCATATAATTCCCGTTTAATAACCGTAATTAAGTAGTGCTAATGAAAAAAAATCGATTTTTTTTTTTCAAATTTTATTAAGAAAAACAAGTAAGGAAGTCTAAGTTCGGGTGAAACCGAACATTACATACCCAGCTGTGCACATAAAGTGGGCGTGATCGTTCACCGATTTTTCTTATTTTCTGTGGTAGTACTCTACATAAACATAACACGCCTGGTACCTAGTTTCGTAAATCTATCTCACGCCGTTCTGAAGTTGTTAGCAGTCGAATTTAAAAATTGCTTGACTCATAAGTGGGCGGTACCACGCCCACTTTCCAAAATTTTGAAAAAATCATGTAAAGAATATGAAAGTTGATGTATGTACCAAATTATATTATTATAGCGAAATCAGTTAATTAGATATGGACTTTTCAATATTTCCACCTCCTTTCAATATAACTTTTATGAAAAAGTAGGCGTGGTCGCGAAGCGATTTCGTTTGTTTTCTATAGCTGAATTTACCACAACAATAGTATGTCCTCTACGAAATTTCGTTATACTAGCATAAACTGTTCTGAAGTTATTAAGAGTCAAAATTTTAAAATTTCTTCAAAGATACGTGGGCGGTACCACGCCCCCTTTTCAAATTTTTTTATAAAATCGGCCTTAGAACATCTAAATCAATACATATTGCAAATTTTATCATTGTAGCTGCTTCTAATATTGAATTAACCCATTTTATACGTTTTTCGAAATTTTCGATATCGAAAAAGGGGCGTGGTTATGGTCCGATTTTACCCATTTTCAATAGCAATCTATTCTAAACCCAAATAAGTACGCATGCCAAATTTGGTGAAGATATCTCATTATTTGCTCAAGTTATCGTGTTAACGGACAGACGGACGGACGGACGGACAGACGGACGGACATGGCTCAATTAAATTTTTTTTCGATCCTGATCATATTGATATATGGATGTCTATATCTATCTCGATTCCTTTATACCTGTACAACCAACCGTTATCCTAACAAAGTTATAATACCCTGTGTACAAGTACAGCTGGGTATAAAAATAGTAGTAGAAATTACCAAAACTCGATTAAGGAAAAGGAAGTATGGAACGAAAAAAAAAAATTCCGCAGTTATTTGCTGCTTTTTAACCGTAAACACACCGTGAAATCCAAAAACTACCGTTTTTGATTTTTTATACCCAGCTGTACTTGTACACAGGGTATTATAACTTTGTTAGGATAACGGTTGGTTGTACAGGTATAAAGGAATCGAGATAGATATAGACTTCCATATATCAATATGATCAGGATCGAAAAAAAATTTGATTGAGCCATGTCCGTCCGTCCGTCTGTCCGTTAACACGATAACTTGAGCAAATAATGAGATATCTTCACCAAATTTGGCATGCGTACTTATTTGGGTTCAGAATAGATTGCTATTGAAAATGGGTAAAATCGGACCATAACCACGCCCCTTTTTCGATATCGAAAATTTCGAAAAACGTATAAAATGGGTTAATTCAATATTAGAAGCAGCTACAATGATAAAATTTGCAATATGCATTGATTTAGATGTTCTAAGGCCGATTTTATAAAAATTTTTGAAAAGGGGGCGTGGTACCGCCCACGTATATTTGAAGAAATTTTAAAATTTTGAATCTTAATAACTTCAGAACAGTTTATGCTAGTATAACGAAATTTCGTAGAGGACATACTATTGTTGTGGTAAATTCAGCTATAGAAAATAAACGAAATCGCTTCGCGACCACGCCTACTTTATCATAAAAGTTATATTGAAAGGAGGTGGAAATATTGAAAAATCCATATCTAATTAACTGATTTCGCTATAATAATATAATTTGGTACATACATCAACTTTCATATTCTTTACATAATTTTTTCAAAATTTTGGAAAGTGGACGTGGCACCGCCCACTTATGAGTCAAGCAATTTTTAAATTCGACTGCTAACAACTTCAGAACGGTGTGAGATAGATTTACGAAACTAGGTACCAGGCATGTTATGTTTATGTAGAGTACTACTACAGAAAATAAGAAAAATCGGTGAACGATCACGCCCACTTTATGTGCACAGCTGGGTATGTAATGTTCGGTTTCACCCGAACTTAGACTTCCTTACTTGTTAAAAATAACCCCTAGTAATGCTAACTTGACAGTCAATTTAGCACTACCACCCTCGAAAACAATTTAGTTCGACTCTAAAATTTAAATCAATTGCGCATATAATTCCCGTTTAAAAACCGCAATTAAGTAGTGCTAATGAAAAAAAATCGAAATTTTTTTTTCTCAAATTTTATTTAGAAAAAAAAATAGTAGTAGAAATTACCAACACTCGATTAAGGAAAAGGAAGTATCGGAACGAAAAAAAAAATTCCGCAGTTAGTTGCTGCTTTTTAACCGTAAACATACCGTGAAATCCAAAAACTACCGTTTTTGATTTTTTAAAAATAAGGGTAGTAATGCTAACTTGACAGTCAAGTTAGCATTACTAGCAGAGCTGGGTAGTAATCATTACTTTAGGAATTAAATTACTCCCAATTCCCCATTACATGTAATTGAGAAAAGTAATCAATTCCTTTCCTGAAAAGAAAAGGAATTGATTACATTTCAATTCCTAAAAAAAAAATACTAAAAGTATTTCATCGTTTTGAGGCTCAAGTACAAAATGTAATTGCCGCGCCATTACTTTTGAAAGGAATTGAAAATGTAAGTGAATTTTTTCAATTACATTACAAGGAATTTAAAATGTACTTTAGAAATTCCCATTCCTCAAAGTAATTGCAAAAGTAATTGAACTTCATTACATTTTCAATTACTTTTGCAATTCATTTTGGGGTCATATTGGGATCATATTGAGATCATTTTGAGGTCGGTTTGAAGTCATATTGGGATCATTTTGGTGTCAATTCTTGGGTCATCCTTGGTCCACCTAATGGTCAATATCTTGGAAATGGGTTCACAGATGAACCTGAAAGCCGCTCCATGTGAAAACTCTCACCAATACCTTTAATTCGGAACCCATTCTTGGGTCATCCTTGGTCCACCTAATGGTCAATATATTGGAAATGGGTTCACAGATGAACCTGAAAGCCGCTCCTTGTGAAAACTCTCACCAATACCTTTAATTTGGAATCCATTCTTGGGTCATCCTTGGTCCACCTAACGGTCAATATCTTAGAAATGGGTTCACAGATGAACCTGAAAACCGCTCCTTGTGATAACTCTCATCAACACCTTTAATTTGAACCCATTCTTGGGTCAGCCTTGGTCCACCTAATGGTCAATATCTTGGAAATGGGTTCACAGATGAACCTGAAAGCCGCTCCTTGTGAAAACTCTCACCAATACCTTTAATTTGGAACCCATTCTTGGGTCATCCTTGGTCCACCTAATGGTCAATATCTTGGAAATGGGTTCACAGATGAACCTGAAAGCCGCTCCTTGTGAAAACTCTCACCAATACCTTTAATTTGGAACTCATTCTTGGGTCATCCTTGGTCCACCTAATGGTCAATATCTTAGAAATGGGTTCACAGATGAACCTGAAAACCGCTCCTCGTGATAACTCTCATCAACACCTTTAATTTGAACCCATTCTTGGGTCAGCCTTGGTCCATCTAATGGTCAATATCTTGGAAACGGGTTCACAGATGAACTTGAAACTGCTCCTTGTGAAAACTCTCTCAACACCTTTAACTTGAACCCATTCTTGGGTCAGCCTTGGTCCACCTCATGTTCAATATCTTGGAAATGGGTTCATAGATGAACCTGAAAACCGCTCCTTGCGAAAACTCTCATCAACACATTTTATTTGATACCCATATCGTATAACCACATTCTAGGACTCCACAAAATTATTTTACTTTTTCTTTCAGTAGGACCTTCTCCTGGCAAAAGCAAATAGGGAAATGGGCATTCATTTATATGTATATATATATATATATATATATATAATAACATTTAGCATTTCAATTACTTTTCCAATTCCTTTAAGGAATGGAATGGGAAATTCTCAAGTACATTTTCCATTCCTTGTAATGTAATTGAAAAAATTTCAATTACATTTTCAATTCCTTTCAAAAGTAATGGCGCGGCAATTACATTTTGTACTTGAGCCTCAAAACGTTGAAGTACTTTTGGTATTTTTTTTAGGAATTGAAATGTAATCAATTCCTTTTCTTTTCATGAAAGGAATTGATTACATTTTTCAATTACTGAGGTATGTAATTGTAATTGTAATGGAATTGATTTTACCCAGCTCTGATTACTAGGGGTTATTTTTAAAAAATGTAAAACGGTAATTTTTTGGGTTTCACGGTGTGTTTACGGTTAAAAAACGGGAATTAATCCCATATAGCAATATTAATTTTTTCAAAGTTGTAGTGCTAACTTGACGGACATAAAAAATTTTGATTAATAACAAGCTGAGCTGAGCGTGGAACATGTCAATTTGGTGCATGCAAATTTTTTTTAATAACAGTTAGGGTACTCCCAGTTCCATATTACTAGCCATGTTAATATTGCCACCTGGGAATATCTTGACAATTTAACAGGTGTCAAATATTTTGTTTTTGTTTTGCCTGAAGATACCACTTTGTGGCAATATTGCCGGGCTTGTTCCTATGTTAAAATAGTTGGCAAAATTGAAAATTGTCATTTTGCTTTGTTTTCAAATAAACATTTGTTATGAATAAATAAACAGAAAGAGAAAAAGTAAGTTTTTTCATATTTGGAGTTTATTCAAATAACTAATTTGAACATGTTTATAGCATCAAAGATGCCCATCAAGTTAGCATTGCCACTTTACCATTTCAAGGTCACTCCTAGTGGATAAATTGTCGTTAATTTGTTGTAAATTTGTGGTGGAAAAAGAAATTTTGTCGCTCTTTTTATACCCAGTGTACTAGTACTAGTACAAGGGTATATTAATTTTGTTCACATAACGGTAGTACGTAACGGAACAAAATAATCGAGATAGATATAGAGTTGCATATATGAAAGTTCTTAGGTTGAAAAGAGGAGTCCATTAAGACATGTCCGTCCGTCTGTCCGTCCGTCCGTCTGTGTACACGATAACTTGAGTAAAAATTGAGATATTTGCATGAAATTTTGTATACAGGTTACCTTTTGGCCAAGGTAAGTTTCTATTGAAAATGGGCGAAATCGGATGATAACCATGCCCCCTTTTTCGATATCGAAAATTTCGAAAATCAAACAAGTTGACATATCTCGGTAGCTGAAATGGCTAAAATGATATAATTTTATAAGTGAATCCCCCTGGTAATTCTCTTATGATCTTTCCATAAATTTTTTATAGGGGGCGAGGCACCGCCCACTTTTAAGGAAGGCATTTTTGAAAATTTGACTGGTCGTAACTTTTAAACTGATTACGATAGAACGATGGAATTTGGCAAAAAGCATACTAGTATCGTATGATGAAAATGGATAAAATCGCCCTACAACCATGCCCACTTTCGATGTCGAAAGTTTCTAAAATCACCTAAATTGACATAATTCGCAAACGGAAATGGGTAAAATTATATAATTTTATAGGTGAATCCCCATGGTCATTATATAATCATTTTTGATAAATTTTCTAAAGTGGGCGTGGCCCCGCCCACTTTTAAGGGAGGCGTACTAGTACAGGGGTATTATAATTTTCCACATAACGGTACTACGTACCGGCCCAAAATAATCAAGATCCACGTATGAAAGTTCTTAGGTTGAAAAGAGGAGTCTATTCAGACATGTCCGTCCGTCTGTCCGTCCGTCCGTCCGTCTTTGTACACGATAACTTGAGTAAAAATTAAGATATTTGCATGAAATTTTATATACAGGTTACTTTTTGGCCAAGGTAGGTTGCTATTGAAAATGGGCGAAATCGGATGATAACAACGCCGCCTTTTTCGATATCGAAAATTTCGAAAATCATACAAATTAACATAACTTGAGTAAAAATTTAGGAATTTGCATGAAATTTGGTATACAGATTACTTTATGGCCAAGGTAGCTTGCTAGAGAAAATAGGCGAAATCGGATTATAACCACGTCCCTTTTGTCGGTATCGAAAATTTCGAAAATCACATAAACTGACATAACTTGACTAAAAATTTAGATATTTGCATTAATTTTGGTTTAAACCTTACTTTCGGGCCAAGGTAGGATGCTATTAAAAATGGGCGAAATCGGATGATAACCACGCCCCTTTTTCGATATCGAAAATTTCGAAGTTCACATAAACTGACATATATCGGTAGCTGAAATTGATAAAATGGTATAATTTCATAAGTGAATCTCTCTTATCATTCTATTATGATTTTCTGTTAAATTTTAAAACGTGGGCGTGGTACCGCCCACTTTCAAGTGAGGCATTTTTGAAAATTCGACTGGTCGTAACTTTTAAAAAAATTATGGTAGAACGATGAAATTTGGCAAAAATCATACTAGTACTGTTGGGAGTATACGTGATGAAATTGGATAAAATCCCCGTCCAACCACGGCTACTCTCGATATCGAAAATTTAGAAAATCACCTAAAAGACTGGTCGTAAGTTTTAAACTGATTACGGTAGAATCGTGAAATTCGGCACAAGGTATACTAGAGTTATAGGAAGTATACCTGTTGAAATTAAACGAAATCGCTTCCCAATCACGTCCACTTTCAATATGGAAAATTTCTAAAATCACATAAATTGACATAATTCGGTAAGGTAAATAACTAAAATAGTATAATTATAGTATAATTTGGTAGTTAAATTTGTAAGGAATTGTCTACTATTAACGAGTCTTAAAAGATGAGTTAACTTTTTAAGTGAGCCACCTATAATTTTTTCGACGGCCATGTATTTTATTGAAAGTTTGTAGTATGGCTCAGAACGATTAAACAAAAATACGTATACAATTTTTCGAAATTCGAATTATTTTGAAAGTTATAGCTATCAACAGTTTTCGAAATTCCTCACTTTTTGATGATTTTCTCACGATTGGTCAAACCCATTTTGCTAATTTTTTAAATATATATAAAAGATGGTATCTTCTACAAAAGGACATTTCCAATTTTTGCAAATGATGTTGTATGATGTTGTTGGGCATTGCATTAGTAACTGTTAGCAAAAAAAAATTTTTTTTGGCACTTTAAGGGAGCGGAAGTTATTTACATTTTTTGTCTTCATAGTCCACAGTACGTAGAGAAAAAGCAAATTTCATAAAAAATTTACTAGTCTGTAAAAAAATGTAAATAACTCCCGCCCCCTTAAAGTGCCAACAAAATTTTTTTTGCCAATAGTTACTAATGGAATGCCCAACAACATCATACAAAAGCGCCATCTGACCACGATGGAGAAGTCAAAAATTGCGAATAATGTTTGCAAAAAAGTTAGAATCGTCGTTTAGTAGAAGATACCATCTTTTATATATATTTATAAAATTAGCAAAATCGCTTTGACCAATCGTGAGAAAATCATCAAAAAGTAAGGAATTTCGAAAAGTGGTGATAGCTATAACTTTGACAATAATTCGAATTTCGAAAAACTGGCCCAAACGTATTTTTTTCTATTTAAAACTTTGTCACAAATTGGGCGTAAGTATATTAGAAGTAAGAAATGTATTCAACTATAAGTAAGATTTTGAGGGCACGCGAACAATGTACATATATGTTATACCGTAGCATAAATAAATATTAATTTTATAAACTAACTAATAAATTTATTGAGTTCGTTTTTCCCAAATTATAATATATATAGAAAATATATACCTTATAGGTACTACTATTGTTTCCATACACTGGGTATTTAATGGTCGGCTTACCCGAACTTAGACTTAATTACTTGTTTTTTTTTTTTGAATAACCCCTTGACTGTCAAGTTAGCATTACCACCCCGCTAAAACGGGTAAGCTTGAAGATTTCAAGGTCACTCCTTGTGGATTAATTGTCGTTAATTTGTCGTAAAAAAAAAGAAATGTTGTCGCCGGGGGTTATTTAAAAAAAAAGAGCGACAAATTTTCTTTTTCCACGACAAATGTACGACAAATTAACGACAATTAATTCACTAGGAGTGACCTTGATATCAGTCAAGTTAGCATTACCAGGGGTTATTTAAAAAAAAAAGAGCGACAAAATTTCTTTTTCCACGACAAATATTTTTTTTTTTTTCATTAACTGCCACTGTCGTAACCAACTCAGGAATATATGAGTCCTACAAATTGGGTGAAACACAAAGTGGGTCCGGTTATTAATGAAAAGTGCTGACCTCAAATCGACCACTTTGGGGTGGGGGACTGGCTGCATGTTTTACTTTTTATGTAGGACAATAATGTCCATCACTGACAACAAACTGTCAAAAAATTAGCTTGATGTTAATAAATATTTTGATGACGTTATTTTGGCATGTTTGGGCTGTCGGACCCACTTTTTTATTTGAATTTAGTTTATTTTATTTTTTATGTTTCATTTAGCTACAACCTGCGCAAATCCTATTATAGCTATTTTATTTTACTTTGATCTGTGTTATTTTGTTTTGTTTTACTTGAATTGATTTATTTTAGCTTTTTTTCATTTTTTTTTATATTGATTGTAGTTTTGGAAACAATTTTACGACAAAAGTAATCTCCCATTAATTGCTACCAACACGTTGGCATCAGTCAAGCGTTGTTAAGCCACATGTGTGAAACTGCATTATTGGCAAAACAAAAAAAAAGCGCAAAAAATTTAGAACACTTCAGAGCACAGCAGGAAATGAAACACATACAGCGTTCAAGACAAAGCAACAGCAGAAGCAAAATAACTATTTATGTAATTAAGTAAAATAAAAACAAAAAGAGAATGAGCTGCCTCTCACCGCTGACTACCTAGGCGTATGAGTAACATTGTTTGCCTGCGGGCAATTCCATTGTAGTGGATTTTACAGTGCTCCGTAAATAAAAATAACAATAAACTATAAACATCTGAACTTACATTTCCAATTTAGCCCTGTCGCTCTAGGTTAGAAAATTTAGTAAGTTTGAAATTTGAGACAAGAAGCTGAAAACTCATCTTCTCAGTCATTTAAATAATTATATAGAGATAAATATCTCGTTTAGTACCTCGAAAGCAACAATCTTTTTATTAAAGGTCAGTTTTTGTGGATATACCCACACCTAAGTACATAATTTAACAGACCTGCTGATATATGGAATTCGAAACGCAAGCAAATTTAATTATATGAAGAGTGCAGCAAAGCTCAACTAAAGGCAAAGAAAAAAGGCATATTTATAGAAAATACAAGAATAATTTTTAAAAACTTGACTGATTCTTATAAACTCTTGCATAAATTACCTACGGCAGCACTTAAATTTGACAAATAATTTCGAAATCTAATTAGAATGTAACCGCTGACGAAACGTCAAGACCAACTATCGTTTGTTTTGGTTATCGTTCGCCAAAGAGAATGAGGCTGTAAATATGGGGCTCATCCGAAGGTGGTGGGTGTAATAGAAAAAAAAAATTTTATATTACTATTTTTTTTGTTTATTCAGTTTTATTTTATTTTATTTTTAATTCATTTTATTTTTTATGTTTTATTTTATTTTATTTCAATTTATTTAATTTTATTTAATTTTTTATATTATTATTTCGTTTCAATTAATTTTATTTCTATTAATTTTATATTAATTTAATTGTTGTTATTGTCGGTCATTATATTACGAACTTTAAAAATTTTTGTGGACTTTTGACCAGTCAAAAAATTTTTATCCAATTATTCTTTTGAGGTTTTTTCCGTCAATCATAATGGAATACCCCATACAAATATTTCATGTTCATGGCGATTTAGTAGCTCAGTCGACGCGTCACTTATTTGTAGACACGACTAACTAGAGGCAGCGGGCGCAGAGAAAATTTTCGCACGCAATTAGTTTTTACTGTCATTTATTGCGAAAATAAACACTTTTGGTTTTATTGTCGCCGTTTTACGGCTTTTTAGATTTTTTTGTGTTTTCTATACCAAATATGATCAATATTAAATTTTATTTCAATTCACTTTAGGTCACTTTATTTCACATTTCTTATTCTTGTCTCATTTAGTTTTAGATTATAATTTTATACCGCTTGGCTCTCTTTACTTGATGTTATTTGATTTTATAACTTTTAATTTATATTATTTTTTTTTTTTGTTCAATTTGAATCTATGTTAATTTTTTTTATTTTACTTAAATTAAATTTATTTTATTTCAATTCAGTTTAATTGAATTGAGTTAAATTTTAGCTTGTTTTATTTTATTTTATTATTTTCTATGTTGTTTTACTTTATTTTTTTAAAATAGTTTACATTTACATTTATATATATTTTTTATTTATTTATTATTTTTCATTCTTTATTTTATTGACGTCTAAGCAAATTTTTTTCCCCTCATTAATTTTCCAAATATAAACAAATGCCTATTTTTAATGCACTTTTACAGCTGATGTGACTGTATGCACTTTAGCTTCGGACGTCATTCAATGAGATTAGCCAAAAATATAAGCTCGCACCTCTAATGAGCCTAATCAGGTATAATACATTGTAATATGGCTAATTATATGCTTCAAGCAAAATTTATAATCCTATATGAGTTGTTGTAATAGTCAATTTCTAAATAGTGCACAGAGCCAAAGGTACCAAATAAAATAGAACAAAAATGATAAGAATTAGCCCCCACTGAATTAACCCCCACCGGGCAAAATGACTTAAGCGCCACCAATTTTACAACGAAATTAAAAATGGCGGAAAGTGGGGCTAAAGTCATTTTCGTGGGGACATTGTGTACAACATAAAGTGTGAACTCTAGCTTTGACAGAAATGTCAAAACACACTTCCACGTCAAATCACAATTGTCAAACACACATCAATGTCAAAAATCTGGGTTGCTATTGTTGTTTTCGTTGCGCTCGGGTTTTGTGCAGCACCGAATATCAATGAGACAGGGTTCATGTTTGCACAAGAGTGTTGCTGTGTTGCACAAATATTTCATTCCAGTTTCTAGGGCAACTTTTAAGCGAATCTTTCAGTTTATACTTTATATCAAAGAAAAAAAAAAAAAACAAAAGAAAAAAACTTAAAACTAGTAAATTTTATTTATTTTACGGAAAAATTTTGAGGTAAGTATCTTCGAAATGAGAAATTAGACAGAAAATGAAAACAAACGTTTTTTTTTAATGTCCCGTTAGCATTAACCAACACTTTTTATGATTGATAACAAACGCTTTCTGTACATTGAACTGGCGGCTAGAGTTAATGGGAGATGCCAACAGTTTTATAGTACATTTACACTGCACCAAATTTGGCTAATTTGAATGAGTCGTTTCGAACCTGTTTACACTGGCAAATTTGCATTTGGCTTCACCTTCCCTGCAAGAATCTTCTACCAGAACACAAAGCCACCGAAAGAAAATGCACCACCGTGATGTTTTAAACACCTGTAAAGTAATAAAAAATGAAGAGTCAAGAAGGCTTCTGTCTTTTCTTGGTAGAATTAGTCCATTTTCTAAAAAAAAAAAACTAGTTGAAATTGTTATTTACAGCTGTTCATAATGCAAAAGTTATCACACGTTAATTACCCATTAAGGTTCTTGCTGGGCATTTCTAAATGTGGAACACAGGCAGGGTTGCTATTTTGAGGAACTGTGGATTGTATTGTTCAGCGAATGAGTCCAAATGTGATGGAATTCAAAATTTGGAAAATGAGATTTGTATGGAAAAAAGCGCCGAATTTGCAATTTTTCGCCAAGTTTACCAAATTTGATGCGGTGTAAATGTACTTTTAAGTTGGACC